>JAYGXS010000002.1:82609109-82687892 GCA_036362985.1 Ligula intestinalis | reverse complement strand
CAGCCTATGGGATTTTGGTAATTACTTAACATGATGGATATGGGTAATGAAAGGCCCAATGGAAAGGCTCAAACTGAGTGATAGACCTGCAAGCATTCGGATCTAAAGAGATCCCCTTTGACGTCAATGCTAAACAAGCTGCGAATCAAACTGTTTGAGTTTCTTAAGGACTGTAAAAAGCCATGGGTTGGATGTAGTGGAGCGGATTTAAATTCAGAAGGGAAATCAGAGAGAGAGGGGGAGAGGGAGAGAGCAAGAGTTTTTTTCGGGCTGGGATAAGTGGGGAAACACGATAAGACCGATGAGTGGAAATAAATTTTTGATAAAGAGGCTAAGCAATGGTGGTGGTAGTGGTGATGCTGAAAGATTAGGTAGTTTAAAAAGAAGGGCCAGTGGTCAGTTTCGTTGGGTGGAGAAGGTGAAGGCTGGAAGTAAATGGTGACTGCCATTTTGAGGAATTAATTCGTACATTTCCTTTCTACTTATAGTACAAAATGTAAAAGTAAGATTGCGAAGGAAGGATGGACAGTTTCAAAATCTGGTGGGACTGAATAAACACGCAGTCACCTCACTGGAAATAATCTGTTTTTATGCTGTGGAATGTATGGGTCGGTTGTTTGTTATAACGTAACGTGAAGTAATTCATAAAATGAATTAAACCGCTTATCCACAAGTACATGCATTAATATAAAAGAATCATATGCAATGTAAGGTAAGTAGCGAGCACAAATGAGCCATATGTCTAGGTGATAGGTGACCACTTCCCAACAAAGTGATAGATACTACTTGGCTGACGGGTGCTTGTGTTTTGCCCTGTGAGTTCTCCACTAATTAACTTCAAGTCGTCGATAATTCTGCCGAAAGGATAAACGGCATCCCAATAGAAACAAAATAATTGCAGCCTCGTAGGATGTCTCCGATTAATAATTAAAAAAACATTTCTTTAAAATACTCCGTAGCCCGAACTTTCACGGATTTCAACTGGTTTATCGCTTGACAATATACGCTTGTTTAAATGCTACACCTAGAAAATTGTAGGAAATGGATTTGAACATTTATTTTTTCCATGCGTGTTCGTAAAATTTATTTTAAACAACAAAATCGTCAGCCGATATTTGGATTGGAGTTGAGTGGAGGTGACTTTGACAACACCTCAAAGTATGATGCTTATGCTTGCTTGCAGAAATGAGATGGTAAATGCACTTACATTTTGGAAAAAATCTCATAATGTGAACAAGTATTAGTGCGTGCATGCATTTCACCAGCTGATAGTACTCACTTAATTTGAAAAAAAGACGAAAGGGATAAGAGAATTAAGTTGGCAATTAGATGCTATAAGAGATTTTTCCCAAAGAGCGACAAGTTGGTTCACATACTGTAATCTAAGGAATTTCTCTCCCACACTCCGTCAGCATAGAACGGAACAGGAGGGTACTGTGGTTGTCGGATATTAGTTGCATGATTACCGTATATTAAGTGAGTCTGTCGAAAGGAAAGATCGCCAACTACAGGAGGTTCTGCAACGTCAGAAGTCATGTAAGACCAACTTAGTTGATAAATTGTGTGCTACCGGCATTTGGTGAGTGAGGTGGGACCAGATTATGTTGGCTGGAAACAAGGGTTAGATCAACTTAGCTATTTCTTCGATGATCAGGCTGCCCGGTTTGAAAAGAAGCTACATGATTAGTAAACTATGCAATTTCAGCCTTCAGAAATGAAGGCGAATATACAGAAATAACTGAAGCAGTGGGTAGTGTGGCAAGTGCTGTCTTGGCAAAGCCGCACGCCTCCATCAGCCTTTCGGCCGATTGAGTAAGGCTTGCGATAATAGGATAGGCAGAAACGGGAGCGAAAATGCTGGAAAATTGTCGCTGATAAGCAGCTAACTGTATCGTGGATTTAAGGATTATATGTTTGGCGGGAATCACCAGTGTGGAAAGGAGTGATCCTCGACTGCAGAAGGTTCCCCCAAGTCAGAAGTCGGGATAGACCGAAAAGATTGGACAGTAAACATTCGGTGGTTTGCCTCCTTGACTTCTCTGACTGTATCCAGCAGCCACGCGTTCGTCAAAATCAGCGATTGCAATTACCAAGTTAGTACGGTACTACTAAGCGAAAATAGTAAAGGATAAATTGTACGTAAACCTCAAAATTGGACATACCAAGTCAAGAACGAAGGGAGTATATACAAGGTAACGACACAAGTTCAAAAATAACGCCACGCAGGACGAAACTAGTCCTGAGAAAACTTTTGTGTGTTAGCGGGAGAAAAGAGTGGCTCCACTCTTATATGATTTCACGAGACAATTCATGTAGCATCAGGATTGGTGTGAAACACCAGCGCAAACGGGGGTGCCATGAACAGAGGCCATATGAAAGCTTCAGCGATGCGGGTAGCTGGGGGATTGGTTTTCGGTGTAGCCGCTGCAGCTAGATCAAAAGGGAGAGGGACAAACGGACAGCAGGCTGGCTGCCACACTCACTTCACGGGATTAGATCTCCATGTGAAAATGGGAAATGGAAGGAATGCGAGCCGAAACCGGGTGGGGGAAGCATTCAATCATGTGAAAAGGTAAACACAAGAGGGCGGCCAACACTTGAGGAAGAGGACAGCATAAGTAAGAGAGAAAACCAATCATTTTTAGATCAGACGGGAGTTTTCGCTAGAGAATTTAAAACTTGTTCAGCTGGAAATAACAGAAGAAAGGAGCTAGCAAGGAGCTAGACTATTCTGACTGCTCACACACACACGTTAAAATTTGTACATGTATATTTGTTACTCACTGTTTATAGCGACATATTTTATGTTGGATATTTCATGCATACTGTTTTCAATAGGGTCTTTAAAGGCATTTCCTACTACCCTAAATATACTGAACTATACTGAACAAAAAGGCTCTGCAGAAACAAGCTGCTCGCTGTAAACAAACCAGTTGTCGCGTGTGTTCTCTGTGTCTCTGCGCCCGGTAACAGGATTCCGGAGCCTACACCCTCCAATTAAGAAATTGTGTACAGTGGTGTCAATTTGTCTGTGGCAAACGGCCTAGCAGGCGAGGCATCACCAACCGCGAGGCATCGTCTGACTGCAAGCCATCGAACAGATCGATAGGTGAAAATGTGGGTAGCAAATGCAAGGTTGGCGGACGAAAGCACGATGAGCTACTGATAGTGGCACCGATTTCGGCACCGCCACATTTCCCTCAGCTAGACCGTAAGGGGCGTAAAGAATCGACGCCAAAGGAAAGATACAATCTAAAAATTGTGAGCAACTAGATGGTGAGGAATGTGAACGTGGTGTCCATTGGGGCTATTGTTTACAGGAGGCACATGACAGAAATGGCTTATGGTAGGAATATTGGAGGTTAGTGCGAAAGGAGGAATCCTCGATTGCAGTGGAGATGGTGGATAAGGAGGCAGCCGGGATGGAGGGAAGGAGGGTTTTGGAGCAGGAGAATGAGTAAACTAGGGCTGCTCTGGCGGAAGTTCTGGTACAAACACATTGAGGCAGTCCACGCTGTTGATCTTTTTTTCCCGAAGGATGCGCAAGGTCTTCTCACCTCGAGAGAAAACCCAGAAGGGGGCATCATAGGGGTTCGATCGGCCGATGGACTCGATCATGTACTGGATTATGCGCACAAGAGACTATTCTGACTGCTCACACGCGCACATTAATATTTGTACGTGTATATATGTTACTCACTCTTTATAGTGACATATTTCCTGTTGGATATTTCATGCATACTGTTTTCAATAGGGTTTTCAAAGGCATTGCCTACTACCCTAAATATAATGAACTATACTGAACTATATCGTAGAAAGACATGCAAGCAAGTTGACAAGTCTCTTTTGAGTTACGACTCAGGAAAGTGCCAATGAGTGTCTTGTTGTGCCTTTGGTAGGTAAGGCAGGATCTAGTCCAGTTTTTCAGGTCCTTGTGCACCCTAGGCCAGACAAAGCGGTGGGAAACTAGCTTGTCGGTGGCTCGACTCCCAGGATGAGAGGTTTTGCAGGGAGGAGAAGACTTTGCGTCGGATGGATGGCGGTAAAAATGGATGAAATCGGTCAAAACGTTAAAAAGGATGGTGCAGTTGTCAGTATCCAGTGGCCATTGCTGAAGTCACGTGGGGTCATACCTGTTCATGTGTAATGGGAGGAGATTTCTCACCACCCAAATAGTTCTAAAGTCTCAAAGTATCCGGTTCATATGTATCGTGAGTAAGCTGAATTTTCAGCTTCACTAATGTCCTTACCACGCTGATTTGGATAAGATCCTAACAGCTGAGATCCTCCGGACCACAGGCCGACTGATAAATTAGCGTAGTCAGTGAGCCCCTGCGGCTAGACTAGTGAACAATCTGATCAGTCCAATATTCGTAAAAGTAGTTGGGCAATAATGACATGATAACCACACTGCGGTTGGAAGCCCCTGTAGCCGGGCCGGCGCGCCACCCCATAGCGTGTCATGGTTTGGCGTTCCTCACACACTTGATCATTTGCATAATGTCCCGCGTGCAAACGGAGTGTGACGTGGTTCAATCGGATTCCTTATTATAAGTGCTATGCAGTATGGGACGCTGCGCAGGTCAATGGAAAGTTACATTCTTAGTTATTCTTGCCATCTAGCCTTAGCACTTGCGTCAAAATATGGAGACCGTAACTACTGAAGTGAAAAAAAACTCCTTTTTTTTCTAAAATTGGTTTCTGACATGACATGGCGACGGCATTTTTAGCAGAAATGATTACTGTACGTAGAAATCCTGTTTGCGTATTCTTAAATTTTACCTGAGGTGAATTTGCATGTGATGTTTGTTATGACTGAGCCTATCGCTGTTATGAAGAGAAAAAAGCTTTTGCTTTACCTGGGGCGAACAGAGCTGCAGTTTAATTTTGGGAATAATTGCACGTGTCGTGTTTCGATCCTAGATGTATCAATGTTCCTTTACGTGATGGTTCGTTATTTTCACAGCAGATGGACTTTTAAAAAGCCGAGTAATTTCCCGGCCTTTTAGCGTCCAACCTGTCAATATGACGTCGTTTAAGTTGAACAGCGTGGCAGAATTTTCTTTGCTGTCGCTCATATGCTTCTCCTGTTCACTTGCGATGGAATAATAAACGTGCTACTTCACCATTTAAAGTAATCAGGTAAAAAAACATTATTAGGATAAAGCAACTGATCTGTTTTCGGAGATTCTTTGAGGTTTCTTGGACGGTTGCTGCAGCAGTGGAACCCTTTAATTCATTTTAGAATGCGCCACCATTCGGAAAGCATTCAGTGATATAAAGGACGGCATTGGCTTTAATGATAAAGACGGTGAAATCCCTGAGGTGTTTAGGCTACCGCAGGTGGTCACCATCCTCCGCGAAGCCAAATGTTGCCAATAACATTACTCAGTTGTTTGGCCGTTTAAACTATTCTCAGGTGGTTGCCAATAACAGTGCTGTGACTACTATTTATTAACCGCTACTGTGTGAGAGCATGTACATTCAGGGTGTCTAGATTGGCGTCTTCGCCACTATTGGGGACATCCCTCCCCAGATGTTTCCTATTCGACTCCAGTATTTTGTTTTCTGATTGCAAACCAGTTGACTTGAGATCTCAATAATGCAGCTTAGTTGTGCTAAGCATGGCTGCTTTATGAGCATTCTGACCCTTCTGCCTATAATCTCTGATTTCTCTCTGGTAAACGATTAGAAAGCCACGCTGAGGTGGTCCTACAAGAAGAAAGGCTACTTTGGCTCCATCCACCCCCTTGTCACCCAACAATCTTCCCCGTCTGTGTGTGAGTCATCGTAGTCTTATTGCACGTAACATGTTCTCTCTTGCTTATGTGATCTAGACCATCCACGCATTTGCTAGGACTATTACGATTTCAGCACGTTCATATGCGTCAAAACAATTGCGATTGCGACCGTGGAGGAGACATTTCTTAATTTGAGCCCGAATGTCTGATGCGAAAATGTTTCTAGAGGTAGAATAAAATACTTCTTCATGACGAAATATAATTGAAAAGATTGGTAATATGGCTAGAGAACTAGACGAAATATTCAATTTCTGAGCATCAAATACTGCTACATTAAAAGAGAGAATGTGCTTGGATGCGAAGTAGCAATTGACTGCTGAAAATCATCAAACTTTCTGAATTATAGTCGTGGACGTGCCACTCACCTATTAAAATGAACGTGAAAGCAGATGTTAGGGTTCCGATTTGTTGCGAAGGTCCACGTTAAGGACTTTCGTTGGCATTGTCATGATGATGAACATCAAATGATGGAGAAGTACTAGCAACGAAAACAAGAGAACTGAAAATCGTCATTATTAGCATAGTTGACGTCATCGGCCGGCCGAACATTTTAATGGGAGCGCATTTGGTAATCGGTGACTTGACTCCAATTTTCTACCATTACAGCAACGGGTCCACAGTATCCTGGTTATAAGTCAGATTGCACAAAGTTCCACACGAATGGCGGTCATTTACCTGCGCTAACGGTAATTTACTTCTGTCTATAATATGCGGTAGCTGTTAAGTGGCTGTTGGCGGAACTCGAGGGCAAGCACCAAGGCATAACGGGACGTGCGAGTCCGCTAACCGACCGGGGAGAGCTTATCTATGCTTGTGTATATGCCGATCAAAACCGGCGAGTCAATGAGCCCATCACACAATGATTAGAGCGTTGCACTTCTAACAAACAAGGTCGCTGATCGCGAGCCACCATTATAATATATAAATATATATTAAGGTGCGCGTCCATGGACATAAGAGGAAAAGAAGAGGCGATCTCAGGAACCTTAGTTGTATCCACCCGACGCTTCAAAAGTAGGCAAGCTTCCATCATCGTAAGGGCCAGTGGTATCATGCCTTCGAGTTATCATAGGTGGGGACATTCGTAGTTAATGTGCAATTAGCAAGGTAAAGCAGGGGAGCCGGGCCGGAGACGGATACTCAGTCATGGTGCCACTTTGCGGGGGGGGGGGGGGGAAAGGCGACGGATTAACTCTAGTCTAGGGGCCTCCCGTCGCGACTGCTGTTTGCAAATGGGAAGTTGCCTCCAGTACCCTCGTCGACCTTAGATGTCGCACTTCTATCTGGTTTTCAACGTGCAGGAGTTACGGATGAACTGGTTGAGGTGATAACTTCGCTTTCGTTGAGTCCGGCTATACATATGACCGCCATGGACTCGCACGTGCTCAGATTCACTTAACACCTGTTTCCATTTGTGCTTTTGTTCACTAAGCTACGATTGGAGGACCTTGTATGTTCTGCGAAGCGCCACGCAATGACCAACCGAGGTCTCTTCTGTGTGCCAGGCCTCGATTGCTATCCTGACCACGCGCTAGACCAAAAGAAAGACAAGGAAGGCCGGAATGATAATTTCTGGCTTATTAGCTGTCATCAGCCAGCCATACCCAATCCTAGGTGCAGATCACCCGAGAGGGATCACCCGAGGCTGCTAAGAAGCCGGAAATGGCCGTTTCGGCCCATTTGTCAATTTTGGCTCTGCAGCACGCGAATGTCTTTTAACCTGATTTTTTGCTACCCTCTATCATATGTACACATGTATACGCATACTTCTTGCATATTTTTCCGATCATTAATTTAGGGTGTTTTGCTTTAGTACGAGAAACCAGCTGCTGGATATCTCTAGCGTCCGACATCAATATTATAAATTCCAAATGAGTTCGGTAAAGAATAAACAATACGTAGTTGATGGTGCTTGCATTTTAGCCCTTATAAGGAGTCAATGAGACGACAATTTCCATTTCAGAATTAAGAAGTAGGCGACCGGAGTCTCAAAAATTCCGTACCAACCTCCCCTCCCAAAAAAACAACCAACGATATCTGAAAAATGTTGATTTCAGTTGTCTATGATTGTTCCCCGTGCACTAAAATGCTTGCAAGCCTCGTTTAAGGTAGAAAATCGTAGGCTTGACAAGTATGCCACCGTATTTTCACCAATTAATCGTGTTTATAGCCTGTGCTTTGCTTTCTCTTGTGACAGCTGCATGTCCATAAACACCAAATTATTCCCCTTTCTCCCAGTGTCTTTTTGTACCTTCACGCTGGCCTGGCGAAATCAAAGCCAACAGTTCATCCTGAAAAAACGCCTGATAATTGCCTACTCCGACCTTATTAGTAAGTGACCTTCATCCTGGGATGCCTCCCTAGCAAGGTTTTGATTCGGATTACACTCATGCATGGTTAATGTCTCATAAATGTTAAAGAGGGCGGACGCCAAACGTTGTTTCACTACCTGCAGCGGGCTGTCATGTCTATAGTAGCAAATGCTGGGTCGGCAGACACTGCCGACTAATCTGAACAAGAGTGCATTTGGCTTAACCTACACGTGGTGAACGGTTTTTGGAAGGTGGCTTTCAAACCAAGGACCTCTAAGACACGTGCTAACATAGGCTTTCCACCGATTTGGCATAATACCTTTTTGCCAGGTGCCGCCATTTACCTGCTCTCGGGCAAATGGTGGACATCACCGATTGCGACGGTTGAACATACACCTAATACTGTATTGCCGTAATACAACAGAAAGATCCTGTAGTAGGCCTTAATGTAGTCTACAGATGGCAAACTGCTTGACAGAAGGACATGGTAGGACTTGCTTTTTAATTTAAAAACGTTCTTTTAGTATCCAAATGCTAACGACTATTACCTACCACAGATTGGGAGGACATTCTGGGTGCGACTTCCTAAAAAACACACAAAGGCAGTATTTAAAGCATACTGGCCTTAGTACGTATGATTACTTAAATCTAGCACAATTAGCATAGGCACGTAATCCGTACCTAGTAGAAAAGTGCATAGTTCGATGGATAGAGTTGAGAGTGTGAAAGCCAAGGCAAGCACTGCTATGCACAGGACCCAAGCTTGTACTTACTCGAAATAGTTTAAACCCAGATTCACACTCCTTGTTGAGACCAAGGGAATATGAGCCCTAGCGTCGGCTTAATCAGCGTCATTTCAGACGACTGGGGGCGTCAGTGCCAGCACCAATGCTACACTTCTTGTTGAGATTGAGTGGACATGAGCCCAGTGCGGACTTTAATCAGCGTCTTTTCAGAGTTATTAAACAGTCAGTAACAATACCAGCATTTAAAATCACTCAGCTACACCCTAGTAAGTAGTATAAGAAGTGGCCGTATTGGTAGTAGCAGTACCAGTCCTGGCTAACTCAAGTCTGGCTTGACATCTACGATAGGTGAGTGAAGGTAGACAGTGCAGCACTACCCACGCAACGTTTACTGTCACCTAAGGTTAAGTTTAGGCGGCGTTTCTGGCTGCATTTGGAGAAAGCGGCTTATGCCTGATCCCCTGCATGGTCATCTTGACTTTGTCTTGTCACCGTCCTCACACAAGGGGAAGGTTTAGAATGGAATAAAGATGGCGGCCACTCTACTTTCGCTATACCTGGCCGTAGTCACCGTCCCTGCTCCCGAGCAAATGGTGGCCATCGTCAACTACGGTGGTCGAATTAACACACCGCGTTGATGACTCTATCGTGAGCCAGTTGCTGTCTTGACACCAGAAGGATTGAATTGGAACAGCTTTACTGAGCTCAAGTAGCTTTACAGTAGCCGCTGCAAGTGAGGTCTACAATAGTCAGTCGCTTAGGAGCAAAAAGTCGGAATGTGACAAGTTTAGGTTGTGGAATGAGCAATCAATGGGGTGCTGCCAATAAAATGAGGTGTACACTCAGTGAGTCGACATCTAGCGTGCCAAAGGGCAATAACGCGCACTGAGCTAAGCTCAGCGCACGAATGGCAGCGTGATTCAGTGCAGTTGCTCTGGGCGACGGATTATTACAACCCCTCTGCGTTAGATATTTGATTACTTCAAAGTGTGTTGGTGAGGATTGAATAATTTGGGCACTTTCCTGACCTTGTTTCTCATTCTTTCAAACGAATAAAGTGAAGGACGGAAAATGAGGTATATCGGCTCGACTTTTTCTAACAATAAAGCTGAACTTCAATTTAGCACGCATAGGCCACTTATTTTTAAAAAAAACCAAAAAAACGATCTAATCGAATATTTTACCATATAATCTGTCAGTTTCGGGCAAGAGTACCTGAAAGCTGGCTGCATGAGGTTATTTCGGCCAATAGATATAATTATCAATTACCGGGACCCTATGTGGGCCAGTTTACTTGACATAGCGATATACGGGATGCCTGACTTTTATCTTCTTATAACAAAACATTTACTGCCTATTAGCTGCCACACCGAACGCCGCTATGTATGTTGGTGTGTACAGCATTTTCAATGGCGAATTACTTCCTTACCTCGTACTATAAATATTAATGTTGGATTATTTGCTGTAGCTTATATAATGGTTCAGATTGCAGGTGCTCGCACGAGTAAAGAAAAGGCTGGCCGAACTAATAAAGGATGAAAGATTGCCTCCATGAACCGAGAAGGCTATAATGAGAAAGCGAAGACCTTTTTAGTTTCCAGATAATTTTACATTCCATCAAAGTACTCACAAGCCAGAACGGTACAGATTGGCTACGTAAACTATTAGCGAAAACTGGCGCAAGAATTTGATCACTGCTCATGAGTGGCGCCAAATGCAAGCAATTCATATCGCTCTGATTTGATTTTATGGTCCGCCAAAATCTATAAGCCGAATGTTTCACTAAGACCAATCGTTGCCCTAAAAGGCAAACCTTAAGTGGCAAAGCGTATGGAGGCTTATCAACTCCTTTTCTGAAGAATATGATAGGAATTTTAGCAATTTAAAAAGTGGATGCATTCAAAGCTGAGAAGGAGAAAATGCGATCGTTGGAACAATACTTTTATTCGCCTGATGTTTGGACACCCGCAACGGATTCTTCACCGGGGATCTCAGCAGAAAACACTAGCAAATGCTGATTTTTGTGATAAAGAATCTGCGGTGGATGTCGGAAATTCAGGCGACTTCCTAGCGATCGCATTCTTCGCTTCTGAATACTTTAGATATTCAATCAAAAAATTATTTCTTGAACGCTGTAAATAAAAAACGACCCAATGAACTTAGCAAGGGCACAATCTAAAAAATAACACAATTCCTGCCTAGCTTTACTGTCACACAGTATTTAATGTTATTTTAAGGTTTTTCGCGGTGAATGTGCGGGTGGCAGACCTCAACAGAAAGCCCAAAGGTGGGTCGCATTTGATGCAATCTGACCGGAACGACTGGTAAGGCTGTAAAAATCTGAATAGGACGCATCTTGGGTCGTCTCTTTCGCGAAGTTTAGGCCGCTTACTAAAATTCCAAGTCTAACTTCCCTTGGCCGGCCGGCCCCTAAGAAGAATTAACCTCTGGACACAGTGTGTGGTCGCTGTGACCCCAGAGGAGACGAGGCAGGAGAGGGGAGGGGGTCGGCGATGTCGCACAGGCGTGACAGTTGCAGGGCAGCTGGAGACGACAGCGCTTTAACTTCTTGTGAAAGCTGACCTCGCCTGTTCGCAGGCCGGCAGCTGCTGCACTGCCATGACTCACGCTGCCTGCTGATTGGTTGGCCGTCGGTCAATGATGCGAGGCTAATGTACCATATCGCTTCCGCTGTCGTCTTCGACGTCGTCTAATTTTTAAGCAGGAAATGCATGCTATAAGAGGATACCCAAACGATGTACTGTATGGCATGGGAACCGATTTTGACATATATCCTTGGCCTTATTGGCCAGTGGTTAACAGACCGGTTACCGCCCGAAGCAGGCAGTAGTGGGAAAATGACGGCCAAAAGAACCACAGTATCTGCTGTATTTAAAGATTTCATTTAAGGCTGCAACATTTTTGGTCAATATCAATTGAATAGGATCATGCCAACAGAATAATGCAACTCAGTTTGGACCTATGTAGTGTGCAGATGGCTAAAAATGAATAAATATGGGTGACAATAATTTGGTTAACATGCCTGTATTGGCGGCTTAAACAAGTGAAACAAACTGTCAGAGAAACCGTTTTCAGTATAAATGGGGATAGACAAAGCAAAGAACGTCAGAGGCAAAAGAATTCCTAATTTAGTGGATCATTCGGCAGCAGCCTCCTGTGCAATTGGGTTGTGCTTGCGCTGTAGAGCATGAAGTGCTAAAGTAAATTATCGTGAGACCAAGGAAAAAAAAGCACAGACTTCAAAAAGAAATCGACCAGAGAACAATTTCCTCTGTATCAACAAACAGATCTGGGTAATTCGACGGGTAAACTGTTGAAAGAAATTTTAAAGTGTACTAAATGCTGCATTTGCAGAAAGTTATTCCCTTTTGTTCTGAAGTCTGTTGTCAGTAGTACCGCTAAATTTCCAGCACATTTACTTGGTTGAATTGAGTCCGCGAGGCTCCGCATACCTTCTTTGATTGCGCGTATAACCACAGATAATTCACTAAAAGCGTGTTTCACGATTTTGAATGAATTATATATGCCTATCACAAGCATGCCGTATGCGTTTGCTAACATAGATGAGGCTAATTATGATATATAATTCCCTCTCGAATTTCTTCTAAACGACTGTGTCAAATACATTTATTCTGATCAGAACACGATAGCGCTTATGGAGTTCGGAGAACTTTAAGTTCTTTGGCATGCTAGTCGAGATTCTTTAAAGTGCGAGGGATCAGCAATTGTGGATAACAGGCTGTAGTTGATACGGTATTTATAGGCCCCCTTTCAATACACTAGGTGGCCACGTGAATTAATATTTAGCTTCTGCTCTATGCATGTTGATATGTATCTTCACGCTGTTAATTTAAAATAGCGCTAAGAGCACAATTCTCTAACCGTTGCCAATTTATTCGTGTGCACTTAAAACAACATCTTATTTCTACTGAAACCCTCAGAAGTAGAATTTTGAACACAAATGGACCCAAATTCAAATCAAGTTCGACTTATATCATACACTCCGCAAAAGTGCCCAGTCTTGATAGTGAAAAATCCCTTGAACAAAAAAAATAAATTTTCTGACATCCACAAGATACGCTCCATACTTTTGCTTTGGAGTCCTACATTTCTGTCGTTATTCCGCTTGAACTGACACATTTTCCGAAATTTTATGTTGTAAGATTGCATGAATGTATAGGAGCAAAAAAAAGCCAGCAGTTCTTCATGTAACTAAGCATATTAAAAAAGTCGGCTATACACTTGAAAAATTTTAATTTCTTTGGTAAATATAAAACGCATTTTGGGCTGTATAGGATTTGCGGTTTCCTGGGTTCACACGGATTGCTTTTAGGCCTACTGGATCGTGAGTGCCACTTAATCTTCGTTAACAGCTGTAAGTTCCACCTTCCTCCAAATATAGCAGTTATACATCCTCAGTATTCATGGCCTTATCTGAAGCCCAAGGAGCATGAACTAGAAAAAGATCATTTCTTTTCTAGGATCTCGTTCGTAACTCTAGGCCTGCATCCCACATACTGCAGTAGTTTCTGTCTGAGTAGGTTATTTTGGCTGTATTTTGTCAGGGAAAAAAATTGCCCAAAGGGTTTTTCCAACCTTTTTTGAAATAAGACCACTACCGTTGTCTCTGTTACATTGCATACTGAATTGTTTAAAAGCGAAATCAATTTTCACATTTATAGTGATCATCTGATCCAGAATGTGTTCATAAAAGTGGCTTCTGTTTAGATCTTCCAGGCGTTTGGCATATAAGAAATGATAACATGAGTTTAGGGCTTCTGCAAATCATCGGCCCAAACAGCAGTTGGGGTCCTGGAACTGGGAAGGGAGGGAAAGCTCGACCCTTAAGCTTCCTTTCCTGGGAAACGCGGCGTAAGTATAGTCTCCTCGTTTTCACCATCCCCAAAATGAGGAAGAAGAAGGTACGAGGACATGGACCGTTTTATTTAGAGACTGACGTTTCAGGCACTCGTTCTGTTCCACAGTCAGAGTAACTGGGTGTTTGTTCCTGTTTGCTGCGACTGTTGCAGCCTTGCCGCGTGTCTGTTATTATATCCGCGCTAGACGCGGAAACTTTGACCTGCCTGTTCGCTGCTGACTGAGCCTGAGTTTGATGGCTGAAGAGCCCGTGTGATCTCTCTCCTCTTCCCTTGCAGCTGTCGCAAGTCAACCTACTGACTGTACTGTCCCTCATCGACGGACGGAGTAATCGGTTTTTGCTGCCCGCGTGAGTTGATGTTAACCTCATGGGCGCGGCGGTGACGTAGTGTTCCCCGCGAGTCATGTGGCTTCCGGCCGGCTACTCCACAATTTCCATCTGACGTTTGTCGTATTCCACGCTCGAGTTTGCTTTTCCTTCCTGGTGGCCTTGTTCGAAGAGACTCCAGCCTTGTGCTAAACGCCCGGTAGGCGTTCGCCCCAAGCCCGCTTTGACACACACGGTTATTATCACCGGAATCAACGCTGGAACTGTTTTATGCAAGCTGAACTATAAGAACTTATCTAGATAACCGAAAGCGTAACTTCTATGGAGGTTTATAATGGCTTTATTAGTGCTCCCGAACAGCTTTATGTGATGAAATATTATTCTGGGTAGCAGGTCCTTTCCTGTTTACAGTACAATTTTTAAAAAATTCTTGTCCGCTGTCCTAAACTGTAGTTTGATTAGAAAGATACCTGAAAAATATTGCCACAGGAAACCTTGAAAGTATCCACCAGTTTTCTTTGAACACAGGAAATACTACTGGACGAAACAACAGATAGACAAGCGGCGATGTAGTTGAGGTGTGAAACTCTTATTCCAAAAAACTGAACAAAACCCCGATTTACGAAGATGTTCTTGGGTAACCCGCAGGTCAAATCAACATTTTTTCTCCAGTCTGCATTTTTTCCTCCACCGATGTGCATGCTATGTTTATTTCCACGCATTCTCGTTAAACATAACTCGTATAAACTGAGACTTCTGGAATCTTTGTTTATGAAAACAAGACGACAATTTCAAATTTAGGAGGGCTGCCACCCTTCTGATACAAAATAAGGTGCCTTTGCCCTAAAGCGTGAGTAGGTGCATTTATACTGACTCATTCCGTCGCAAAAATAAATCAGCTATAATTATGTAGTAAAATATTACAAACTGGATGATTTTCTACTGAAAAGATTCGTGTGCTTTATTTCTAGCCTACGTTATCATCAGACAATATTTTTTCTTAAATTTGTTACGAAGACAAAGACAACACGATTTGCTCAAATATTTAGCAAATATTTTTACTTCGGGTGCCGCTGTCGGCGTATTTGTGCTGCCCTAGCATTTCAAACTGGAATTGTAACTTTAAACAACAGGGTCTAAACTTCCATAATGGATGTATAGCAAACCTTAACAACATTTAAATTAACAACAGAACGATCCCTTGGTAGATGCTTACATGAATCATCGTACAGATTGCCGTTATCCTCGCGGGTTCATCGCCATCCTCTCTAAAACATAAACTGACTCTGCTTTGCATAAGTGCGCACTTATATATATTAGCTGGCATAAATCATAAATCACTGTTCAAAATAACTGATCGAACATGGTTCGTCGATTGTTGTGTCGAACTGATAAAAATAAAAGCGTTTCCCACAGCAGACCTAAAAGGAGAGTTCCAAAATAATTCGGAAAATTAAAGGGGGAGGGCTTTTGATCCAAATTACTGAGCGCTAGGCTATAGCAGGCCTCGTAAGCGGACCTTTACTACGACGTTCGTATGAAATGCACATTATAACAGAATGTTCCGATAAGACTAGAATCTTTATTGCGTCACAATTACACTCAGTTTCGCAGCGTACGTCGCTAATCCTCAATCCTTTTATCCTTAGCAGCCACTGAAAACATGTGGTAAAATTGAGATGGTGTTATTTTAAGCATCTTGGTTGCATAAAGAAGATAGAAATCACCGCCTTTGTAAGGACAGCAGGCTCTTTAATTTGCCTTTAAGTGGCCGGTGTATCAAAAAATGTTTATTTGTGCCTGTCACTCTAGGATTATGCAGAGAGTTCACTGATTGGATTGGAACCTGTTTATGATTACCTATGACTAGGGATTCCCGACAGAATCTGAAATGTCAGGCAAATAAAACTCTTGTTCCAGTGATCGCATCTTCGTCTTCTAAATATTGATATTTCTTATATTCTAGTTCATAAATGTACAGTAAAACATGCCTTGCACATGATTTATTGACTAAAAATCAACTAATTTAATAAATAAAACCCAACTTGCCTCAAAGATTCTACTATGCGTCTATATGCAGGCATGGCAGGTATAATTGAGCTATTTTTAACTCAAGCAGCGAGGCTGCTAAAACATTTTGGTTCCATTGGCCTAGTGAGTCATGATTATACAAGATCAACTGAGCAGAAGTCGACTCGATCGCCGGGACAGTACTTTTATTCGCCTGATGTTCGTGATCCGTCTCCGATTCGTCATCGGAGATATAATTAGAGAGCAGTAGCAGATACGGGTAACATAGGCATAGGAGTTTGCAGTCGTAAGTGCAAACATACAACGACAATTAGCCCTATTTGCCTTCTTGCGTCATTAAACCAATTTGGCATATCGGGAATGGTTACGTACGAAATAATGACCTTAATGTCCATTTTGCTTCACATAATTTTCTGGTCATGTCCTCTTCCTGCGCGTGGATACAAAGCTTTCCAACCTTAATACCTCAAGAAAACCGCAATTTAAAATGATTTGCTATTGTGTTTTTGCAAGTTTAAAATTTAAAAATTAAAACTGGCAAGTAGCATTTATTCCGTCCTCAATTAACATTCATCCCTTCCAAAGGCATTACCGGTAAGTTGTTCGAGCTTTCATTTATCGTCTAACCGATATCTCTTCCTCATAAGTTGTCGCAAAAACGCACTATGTGAGAGCAGAAGTATAATCATTGAGCACTTGTTAAGTTATAGTAGGTCACCGAACTAATCACGGACACAGTGCGACTTCTAAAGAAGTTTAATTTACAGCCTGCTGGCATAAAGCGAAGACGTAATAAGAGTGGTGCCCACATTTATGGCAATAAAAGTTATTAAATACACATGTAAAACAACTTCACAGGAAATGGTTCCAAAAAATATTTGCACTAACTGAATTTAGCTGCTCTTTTTACTGAACAAAACTAAAATGATCATATAGGGCATAGTGGTGTTCAGCGTGATGCAAAAATGTGAGGTCCATTAATTAGTTTTGACGTAGTCACACAATTTTATCTGTAATTATACCATGAAGAAGTTATAAAAATATAATTATGGATAAGTCCAGACTTCACCAAGCTCAATAGAAATTCGACTATTATTCTTTTATTTAACGTAACTAATTAGATTTCCTGAAGCAGAGCATGCACAAATTTTGAATTCGTCCATGTCTTTAGGACTGTACAAGCCTTTGCTTAGTGGTCATCACATGGTATTACTCTCAGTCTCTCAAACAGATGCTTTTTGACAAATTCCTTGGATGGTAAAATAGTATGGATTAATTCACCGTGAACTGTTTAGACAAACATTAGTTTTGCACATAGAGCGAAAAATATTATAAATTAATACAACGGTAGTATTCGAAGTTTGTGAGCGTCACTGAAGGAAATATAAAAAGTCAACCCGCCACTATATAAGAGCGGTTACTGGCAGCCGAATTTATTTTCGTAAATAACGCACAGGGAACCACACCAAAGGCCCGAGGATTGACATAATTTCTTCACGACTGAGCATCTTTTTAAGGAACATAACGGTTTGTCCCAGAGTGGTGCAGATTTGTAAATTACGTATCTGTACAAAATAATGCCAGGTTAAGAAACGTTCATTTGTTTAAACAACCCTTTAATCCAGATGACTTAGGACTAAATAATCGGGCCAATGCTATTTAAATGTTGCACGTCTTACTCATTACTCTAATAACTTTCTCAAAAACGTTTATGCACGTTAAGCATATCAGGAAGTATTTTAATCGGCAAAACGTTACCGATTTGGATGTCTGTGTCTCCATAGTATTGCATATCAAAATATCAAGAAAATATTCGTTGCACGAATATCGCGGTTAAAGGTTTTGACAGAGATTGAATTTAATGTTTGGGTGGTCCTCCACTAAGACAGAAGTGTCATCTGCATAAAAAGAACACACGCGAACTTAAATGGTAGGTGAGAATTTTCAAAAAAACGCTTAGTTCGAACGCCTTGGTAGGCACAATGGGTAACAGAAAGGAATAAAAAGCCACCAGTACTATGGAAGGCGTTGCGTTAAATTCAACGAAGGGTACGTTGTCCGTGTTTTAAGCATAAATCTATCTTTACCCTTTTTATCACCAACAATAATCATAAATCGAACCCTTAACGTAGGTGTTATCGCAATCTCTTGAGAATTAGCTCAAAACTAGTTGCATTACGAGAGTTTTGATCCCCGTACCTTATTACGCAAACTTCACAATATAACCTGAATGAAACACCCCGACAACTGCAGTGTAGTCATGGTACTCTAAAGGACATCTTTTGGGTAGCTACCGCCACTACCATCAGAAAGCACATAATAATTTTACGGAAGATAATATATCTTTGGAGGTGAGATTAGTACGATTAGAATGAAGTCTTACAGTTATATTTTAGTCGCCTATTTATGCGATCCTACTGAAGGTACCTACCATATATGTTTTTGCTCGCGAAATTAATCAATTTCTTCTTAACCCTAATCAGCTAGGCTTTGAACAGATCTAAAAGAGAAAAATAAAACCTAACTATTTTTAAACAGTTAGGCGAAGATCAAAAAGTTTAGGGCTTACAACCTTACACACTACATTAATTCCTTTTGATATTTTGCCACATTTTGGCGTTTGCACAGGCTTGCATTTCTTCTGTAAATCACATAAACGGGACTGGCAGGACGTTCTCGCGCATTCGAAATTTATCTTTTTATTACGCAAAGTGCTATTTCTGAGAAAACATAATGCTAACTTGAAAAAGTTATTTTGCCTTTAGGTTTGCTTCAAACGTTTTATTATTAATTTAAATATGTCGTCGTTAAATTTTAATCGGTTTTCGCGTAATAAATGAATATTCGTATACTTTAAGTTATCTGATTTATGTTACTGACGGTAATATACTCGCTTTCTTCATTTATTAGTTGACTAATTTTTGAATGCAGGTATGATTTAACTTTATTGGAACGGACAGTAGCTTAATACCCACCTTTCATTTCCTCACTGAGGTACAAGTATGCTGCCCAATGAGACCAGCTTACTCAAAGATTCACGGACGACTTCAAAAAATGCTGACATCAAAAAGTAACATAAAGTGCGCTAATGGACATAATTTTCATGATAAAAGGCATCTATAAAGTAAATAACCAAAAGTTAAATCACATTTACTATCACCCAAATCACCGCCAAACTACACTTCTTGCAAACTATCGGTAAGTGCCACCGTTTGCGACGAATGAACTGTTATCAGGCGTATCTTAGCATGCAAACTCACGCGAAAAGCCACTATTTGAAAGGAGACCATAAAATTCACTTGAATTTAAAGTTGGGAAGTATAGGACCATGGCTAACACCGCGTTAGACAGTGCTCATTTATACATCTGAAGGAGCTTGCTGTGTTGGATGCCTTTATCGGTGTGTAAGGTAATTTGCAAGTGCCTTGTGTTCAAATGGTAAAGTGGATTCCTTATTTCATAAAAGATCTACCGAAATTCTAAAGCATTTTTTGGATCTAAACAGAATTCTCAAGTAGGGTTGTAATATTGATTTTAATACAGCCAAATATATATATGCAAACGGACATCGCTGACAAAGACACAGGAGACTAGGATGGTCACTTCCGGCTTATTAGCCGTCGTCGGCTAGCCAACACCAACCTAAATCAAATCGATGATATTTCAATAACGACAGGATGCCGGCGTTTGAACGAAACCCTTTCGGATTATCCACAAAACTTATGTTATGGAAAAGAAAGCTACTTAAGAATTTTTCATTCGTCCTACCGATTTTCGATGCCCCTATTTAAAGGTGATTTTACCGAAAAGCTGCAAAATATACTCCTGTCGTCTTGTGGTAGCACATTTTACGATGCCTATAAAGTAAACAAAACGATGGACATACAAATGTTATGTGAACTTTTCCTCATGGCCACGATAAATGTGTTATTTGCCTTAGAAAAAAGTGCAGACAGAATTTATGCAGCATGCATTTAGGAAACCTTGAATTAAACAGTATACGCCAACGTGATGTTAAACTATACGGTTAGTTTAAAAGTTTGTTTTTTAAATCAAACGATACTTTCCTTTAAGTAACAAAGAAAAGGGAGGCGTTAAATGCCATTACAAAGTGCACAAAGATTGGGATTTTTGCAGGGTATCCGAAGGAGACCCTTTTTAAATCCAGGATCCTGGTGTTATTGGAATACCTCGGGAGTAGGCTGTCCGTTATTTACTATGAATATCCTATGTAAATAATCCTGTAGAATCGAAAGAACATTTCAATGTTTCAGTTTATATTACACGAGATAAGACAACTGAATGTGTATTTATTATAAGAGGTTACCAATCAGGCTGTGGTAAGAGCGCACTTGATATGCTGACAGAAAGGGTCCATAACTACGACGTGATAGAACATTGAGCCAAGAAGATCGGTTTTGCATTTATAGTGACGGGCAAAATTTTTGCAATTGAATCTTGGATGAGATGATTACGAAACAAATAGTGGCATGATTGATTTGAGATAGCCCACATTAAAGTAGGAAGGTGGACTAAACTGGGAAGAGATTTGTTTAAACTGCCAACAAGTTTTAATGCCACGATCGTGCAAAGGTGTTGTCAAAGCCTCAAGTGTACAGTGCGCTGACGTGATCTTGTTGCCCTGCGCCGGCCGGTTGGCACGTAGTTAAGCGTGTTAAGCGCATGTCCGGTGAAATTCACTCCAGCGACTGTTAATCTAGATGAATTTCTTAGCGAATAGGTGCCCTGTCATCTAGACACCAAGGAGCTTTTTTAAAATCATGAGGCGTTGATTCATATAACATCGTACCTGTCAATTTTCTAACGCTGCCTAACCTGCATAAAGTATGTTCCATATCAAGTTCAGTATTTTATGATAACTACGTGACTTCTTTCTCAAACTTAAGGTGAAAACACACTTTTCGTTTAACAAGATGTACACAGTGCGCTGTTTCTTAACCTTGAATTTGAGTATAGCGGTCACTAGTTTAGGAAATTATTCGGCAATTGAGCAAGTTTTTTAAAATTGAAAGCTTTTCTTCCTTTGAGTAAACAATTTAAAGAAGGCGTAATTTGCTATCAAACATGTACAAGAAATAAATTTTTCTCTATGTTTACTTTCAAACATATTTGAATTTATAAATTCAGTCAAAATCAATGATAAAAAGGCATACAACTTAAGTAGTCAGTTTTTACAAAAGATAAGTTTTGCTAGTGGTCGAAGCGAAGCTCGTTAAAAAGCCGGCATCCTATCCTGACCAAAATAACTTCAGAATAGACTACACGATAATCAGTATCACAACTGGAGTCGATTTCGATTAGCAAAAGAGTATTAGTCTTTCGCATATGTCAAAATATTGCATGATCAACGGCGTCTGCTGTAAAAAAGCAAATATCCATACTTAAAGGCTTTTACAGGATTAAATAAACCCAGCAAATTAAAATAACTTGACCAAGCTAAAATTTCGTCATGCAAGTTGCACGATTTTTGGGCCAAACTTTATTATCTTTTAAGCGTTCTCCTACATTTTAGGAAGGACTCAAAGTCTCCGCGTGGATTATAAGGTCTACTATACCTGAGAGAAAACAACAATGCATACGCAGATAAATATATTCATAGATTTTTTGGCGGTACTAAGCCTTTTAAGACTTGCTTTCACTTCGGCAGGCAAGGACAATTTTCGGTTCCTAATGTACCACAGCCATTGTAGAAATCTGCAAGTCTTCTCATCTGCCTCCTCATCTGACCGGAAAATGGCAGTGCGCATTCAAAGCAGGTCCCCTACGGAAGTCATTCTAAAACGAAGCTGATGGGCAGTGGAAGTATGAGCAAAGCCGAAGCCCACTGGTGCACAAAAGACAAATTCTTCAACTCTCCCTCTTTCTCTCTCCATTGAGCCGGAAACATACAGAAGGAAATCCGGAATGAAACAAGCTTGCAATGGGGTAGTTAGGGCCAAACAAATGCGACTTGCAGGTAGCTCCAGAAGTAATTTACAACCAGTCTTCACCTTTACTAATCGTAGGATGAAGATCACGTCCGCTTCCCAGATCCGTATGAAGGTGAATTGCAGTTTTTTTAGAAGATGCTGTTTAACCTCTGTAATTACGAAGAGAAGCTTAACTTTGCAGCCATAATAGCTCAAAATGGTCAAATTTCTCCTTTGAACTGGCCATACTACTGCAGTCAGCAGATATTAGCATAAATAACGCCCAGTGTACAAAAATCCACAACACTGCGACGAATACCCAGCACCTTCAATGGAAGCAAAAAGGGCTGCAAAGTCCATATTCATCTATCGTATCGCATGAAAATTCATAAAAATATATGCTAATGCAAAGCAGCACTTTCGTCTACTTTTGCTGCCAGTACGCGTGGCATAACGACATATTTCATTGGTAACCAATGCTAGATACTAGGAATTTAACCATAAGGAAATACACTTTAAAGCTTTGTGAAGTAGTAAAGCTAACTCATGAAATCAGAAGATTTTTACAAAAAAAGCCCCGTAAAGCAAACTCAAGTTATGTTGCGTCCCCCAAAGTTTTACGGCAGCGAAAAAATGGTCTGCTGTCAAAAAAGCATACAGCAGTTTATCAAGCAACAGTTCGTTGTTAAGAAATGGCAAGAATTTTAGAAAACTAGAAAATTTCAAAAAAGTGGAAATTCGACGTGTTGGGTAAACTTCAGTTTTCAATATACAGGAATCCATTTATGCAGAAAAAACGGGTGAATAAAGAAGCAGCAGTAGCATTCAGTTGAAAAATACTACTTTTTTAATTGACGATGACATCTGCTTCCGCATTACATATAATGTAAGATATGGCTGTTATCGAAAAGCACAAAATTCGAGCATGTATTCCAACATGATTTCAACAGAATTGCTACTTAGTTCTTACATTTAACGATTGCTGTCGTTAGATTGGACAAGTGGATCCAGATTTTTGCTTCAGTTTGTTTACTGAAATTTCACAGGTATAGAATATTTCGTGAGATCCCTGCAAAAATCCCGGCCAGTGACTAACAAATTACAACGGAATTGTCAGGCGTAATCGTAAGGTACCATTCTGTGTACACTAAGACAAGTTTCCAACCGCCAAATTTATTTTTTTTATTTCTGGATTCTGATTATGATGAGGTTCAGAATGTTCCTGAAATGTTGTTAACGCTTTAGGATTTTCAATAGATTCAGGCGATGGTCCATAAATAAGGCAATAATGTTTCCGTGCTTTCCAAAACCATCAAAGTAATATAGTCTTTGAACGTATTTGCTTAAATAACGGGTCTTTAATTATTCTTTGTTATGCAGCTGATTGTTTGGATCATGGTTTACGGATCAACCAAACATGTGAACTCATTGCCGAAAAAAGGAAAGGTCGCAGCAAAAGTCAGATACGAATACGGCCCAAATCAATTAAAAGCTTTCTGCGACCGATCTATTAGATATGTCGGGGTCAACTCTTTGGCAATCCGTGACCAGTCTTTGACTTTCTGAGTAACATTGATTCATCTGCTGCTTAAAATTGACGAACTCACTTTTCTGTGTAAAATGGAGCAGTTTTTACGCCACGTTCTGTGATTGAAATAGTACACTGGATTATCAAAATATATACTGTAATTTTGCAAAAACTGATTATCGATTGCCCGTATTGTATTGCGATCCATCACTCAGGTGCTTTAGTTTTCTGAAAAGCCATTTGGCGAGGTTGTAGGTGGGGGATCCAATTAGTGGCACTATCATCCTCAATGGTGCATCAGCCTTGTGCACTTTTGGAAGGCCATACGCATGTGCGATACGAGGGTCGCTAAGGCTGATAAATTTGGCGTCCCCGGGGGTGATGAGATTCAACCGAGAGAGTTCGTTCACCTTCTTCTTTATAACAGCGGTTTGCTTTTTAGTTGGGTCCGCATCGAGTGGTGTGTACGCCTCTAAGTCATTGAAGACTTGGTTTGCCTTGCTGACTTAGTCGGTCTTGTCCGGGCCAATGGGTATCCGACAAGCTTTGTCAAGAATTGCCTTAGACGGCGGGGTCAAGCACAAAACCTCCCTCCCAATGATGTTACATTGCCACGGAAATTTTATTCTCTGCCCTACATGAATGGAGTATCTGAAAACATCTCTCGGCAACTAAGTCGCTTTGGCATCAGCGTTGCCCACAAGCCCGCAACCTCACGGCGCGCAAGCTTATGTCGAGTCAAGGACGCTCTACCCGTGGGACAACTAAGTAACGTCGTTTATCGTATACCGTGTGCTGGTTGCCCTTGTGTTTATATTGGCCAAACAGGCCGACGCCTTGAGACTCGCATCAACGAACACAAGTCAGCCGTTCGCCTACGGAACCATTTATCACTCGTATTTGCACACTCCATTGAGTGTGATCACCGCTTCAATTGGGATGCCACCGACATAATCGCAATGGCTAATACGCGACAAGCGAGAGAATTCCTTGAAGCTTGGCACTCGAATCCGGCTAGTATAAACAGGCACGTAGAGCTTGACTCACACTATACCGGGTTTCGTGCATGGTCTACTAATCTGGACACAGCCTGAAACAACAACTGGCTCTCTGTGCACGGTCAAGTGGAATTTCTCTGACTCTTAACCAGCCCCCCCCCCTCCCCCGAACACGCAGCCCATAGTCCAAACGCTTACACACCCCCTCCCCTCACTAGCACAACCTATCGCCGCGGGTGTCACGACACCATAACCCTTCCACTCAATCCCCCCTTCCCTCCCCATCCGTTGTAACCTCTGCCTCAAAAACCTCTAGTGCGACATTCCCAGCCCTCACTTTTAATTTAGTCTGACGACGAACACGTGATACTTGTTCGAAAATTCACGAGTATAACTCGATTTTCCGAAGATCTTCTTTCTTTTCATCAATATGCCTGTTAATTGAATCCGCGTGCGAGTGCGATGCCTCCTGCAAGAGGCGTCAGAATCGGTCGTCCGACTGACCCAGTATTCGCACGTGTTCGAAATCGAAGCCATACCCTGGCACATATGCGTAAGTGGCTACCGAAATTTGCTATGACAGCGAATATCCTTTGGACTAATGTCCTACAAAAAATGCAAGTTGCTCTCGAAAACAGAAAGCAAAGCAACTCGGATACTGGTGGCCGACAAAGAACGATTGACAGTTATTCTAAACAAAGAGGACTACGTCAACAAAATCGATACGCTTTTGGGCGATATAACTTTCTACATCCCTCGAGATGATGACCCAATGACAAAGGTAGTCAACAGTCTCAACAAGAACCTGGCAAGTCTTCGGAAGTCAAAGGCAATAACAGAGCTCGGCTGGCAAAAGATGAAACAAAAGGATGCAGCACTCGCATGACTCTCCTAGGTTCACATACTAGGAACACCCTTACGAACAATCATTTCCCTTAGAGGCACATCAACGCTTGACTTGGCCAATTGGCTATTTCGTCTTAAATATCTGATAGAGGGCTCTGCAACAACCGCTGAGAAATTCATAAAAAAGCTGGTGGGTATTCAACTTACACATGACGAAGTGCTGGCATCCTTCAATGTGACCTCACTTTTCAATTCAATACCACAACATCTTGCAGTGGAAGCAATTCAAACATTGTTAGAAAGACAGTACAATTAGATGGACGCGAAGCTTCAACTGTAGATGTTTTTTCCGTTTAAGGAACTGCTTGGCAGAAGCTACGCTCGTTGTCGGGTGACATTTTGCCTCACTAATTGCTCTGCATGACCCCTGCTCCACGGACAGGTATTAGCGTATACTACTATAATCAAGCCCCTACTCCACTGACAGCGTATTGCCCTCCACCCCATCCCTTTTGATAGATGTTGCCAATGCCCTGACAAACTGATTATTTTTGACAGTTGATCGGCCTATGGCCACTTTTATTACCCTCGTTTAATTGCTACTTCTCACCTCTGAAGATGGACTTCCGCAACAGTTCGGAAGCTCAGGACAATAGATCTATTGATTCGGTGCTCAACAAGCCTTCTTTCTTATCGATTCCGATACCTGGAACGCGAACCTTTTCATTTATGCACTAACATGGATCACTATACGTTGGATCATCCACTCACTTGCTTTTGTTTAGCAAAAGATGACGATGGCAAAGACGAATGCCCGGTCTTCCTGCATACACTAAAGCTATTGTGCTATGTCTTTGCTTATATGGAGATGTACCAACTTGAGTAAGTTTTGACATCCTAATCCAGAGATACACGTACTTTGTTTGCAATTATAATTGATATTCAATGATCTATAGCATGTTTTTAAACTTGTGGAAGTTTTTTTAATGAAAAGAGCTAAATGGTTTCATTTTGGAGAATGTTTCAACACGAAGTATTTTTGTTTTCAATAAGCATTGGCAATGTGTGTGACTTCTAAGATATTTGTGATTTGAATTCAATGGCTCTCATAAGCTGGCAAAATTGCAGCACATGAGAAAAGTAACTTGGGGTAACTAGCGGCTTCTATAAATTTTAGCTTTGCTTAAATCGCTCAGGCAACATTATTGAGGTTCATGCTTTACAATGACCCCTGCAGTCCAAGTTGTGTTTCCGAAGGACTTCAGTATTATAAATGACAGAGAAGCAAGCAACTAAGAATTGCGCTGATACAAAAACCGTTCTCGAGTTTCACACTCATGGCTTATGTTTGACTTTCCTATTTTGAATTTTTGAAGTGGACTTTCAGCTAACAATAAAGATGTAGGTATGTGACACATCTTGTGCAGCAAGCATGAAATATCATTTGGCTGTACTTATTCCCATGGTCAGGAAAAGAACCGTTATTCTTTTACATGTTATTGTATGCTAGATCTGTCTTTGAGTTTTGATTGCTATATATGTAGAGGAAAATTAATATCAGTTTAAACGGAAGGGATATTTTTTGATCCTACAACAGGACAACAGAATAAAAACTAACTTTTATACAGATGGCATCGAATTCTAGCTAGGGTTCAGGCTACAGTGACAAGTAGATTTAGTATTATGTTTAAGGGAAGATTATATTTAAGCTTAGGTCAGCGTTAGGGTTAACATAAGGTCAGAAGCACTTTTCGTGTTATTCACTACACTGCCACCTCTTTGACATGTGATGGTCCGGAGGCATTTGTACTATTATGCCCTCCATAATCTTCCTCGGTTTCATAAAAAGAAAAACTTCTTTTTAAGTCAACTGAACACACGCTCATGAGGTAATCATTATGTCGGATGTGATGCATAATACTGGCAGAAAACAGTCTAAACAAGATAGCATTACTACGAAGAATTCCAACAAGCGAGTTGGTTTCGCGCATAAAGTACAGCCATTTGTGTGCTTATTAAAAAATCAAAAGTCACATATTACTTTAAGCTTAAATGTTTCCATTTTCTGTAATAAAACGGACTCACTACTTCATTTTGCTGTACACTAATGTCCCAGGTACACAGTTTGCCATACGGTGCACTAATTTAAAAGTTAGACACTTGGAGCACATCAGTGACATCCCACTGCAGGTAATTATAAAAACATCAACATGTTTCACTTTTTGGGGGCCAATCTATCTAGATTCTGACTGAGAGTGCAGCTAAGTGCATTAACTAAATCATGTTTAGGATTTTGTTCATGTGCTAAATATGAACACGCGTTTTATTTTATTTTAGAGAATCAGGTTTATGAAAACCGCTTCTGACAACAACGTCTCACACTCCCTAACTCTTTCAGATATTGATTGTTCTGCGTACGCTATGCTGTGTAGGTGTTTGTTTGGAAGAAGTTATAAAAATGACAGAAGAAGTTTGTACTGAACAGTGATTCAGGCATACATAAGCAGTTTAAAGAAACTCTCGGTAAAAGACTGACTTTTGCAGGTATGAAAAGGAATAGGTTTTTTTCAGAAATGGATCCTCTGTCTGTCATAGTTTGACAGGGGGCATCATAAATAACACACCATTTTTCTATTGCCCCGAAATGTCACAGAAAAAGATTGAGGTGTAATACGCCGATTGGTAGGTGACTGAATCTGCAGTTCTTCTTACTGCACATTTATCAGTGTGCAGTAGAGATTTGCAAATGCCTATCCAAGTCTGTGATTTTAAAGAATGCAGAGGATAAACTATAGTGCCTTATTATAACGCAGTCCCATTATGCGTCGACTTACACATCTTAATGCGTTTTCCAGCTACTAATATTTTGCATTTCTACAGCATATTAGCCCGCTGTCTGTAATATCACACCGCTCGTTTGGGCCGACAAGATAGATAGAAAAATACAAAATAAGATACGATTAAGTATGAAACTATAACTACCTGGCAGTCTATCCTTTAACGACAATGGTGTGCTTCAGAAATTCTGGTTAATCTTCAGGAAGCGGATGGGAATATAAGTTGCATTTGCGATCAGCACCAGAAAACAATCTTTAGAGCAAAGGGATCATTACTTATCGTGAACGCCTCTCTTAGGCTCGACACTACACGCTTTACAAAATGGTAAATAATTTGACTTGACAGAGGGAGAGAGAGGCCACAGTCAAGGAACCGTTTACTCTGGGACTGAAACTTGCATTCAATTGCAGGTAATTACGTAAGTGAGCATATATAATGTATGAAGAAGACCAAGCTTTCTGTGTAGTATGCTGTAGTTTGACTATGTGTGGTTGTGTGGGCATGGATTTGCGCATTTGTCTAAATTCCGCAAGGATGTAGATCACTTTTACTCCCAAAATTCTGAATTGGGCTAAATGATGCCAATTCTCAAGTTGCGGCTCATTTGACGGGACCCGGCCGCACATTCAAATTTCAATGAGGCCGAATTTCTTGCAAGAACTGGCAATCGAGTGAGCTAAGAATTACTTGAGTCAGGGTCACGGGCCCCCAATCCATAAACAAGTGCAATGATTAGCATAATACTTATTCGGTGCTGTAACTCAATTTTCCGAAAGCAAGTCGCTACCTGGAGTACGGACAGGCATACGCAAACAACACAGGGCCAGATGGCCGAGCAATCATCACGTCCCAGTCCACCGCGCGTGATGAAAGTTCAACCGGTCAGAGCCCACAAGCCCTCCAACAAACTATTCACGTATAAGAAGGCAATTAACTTTAATCGTCTCTATACGTTTGCAGCAATGACTGTATCTTATAAATACTGCAAATTTCTGTGCATGTTTCACCCGTTTCTGCTAGCACTCTTTGAATATGTACCTGATGAAGAATCCGCAATGGATCTCGAAACGTCAGGCGAATAAAAATACTGTCCCAGCAGTCGAGTCGTCTTCTTCTCGATATCTTTCTGGGACTCGCTTGTTCTCTTGTATTGGTATTCTGAATTGTGCTTTCAGTTATAAAGAGTTCACTAGGCAGGATTGTCGTGCTCATAACTGTGAAGCATATTCGAACAATGTAGAAGTCACGGCAGGATGCTAGCTTTTGATATTACTTTCGGGGGCTTTGACAATATATAACCGTAAAAATGACCGTGAATGTATTATAACTGTTTTCATTGCTATTCCATGCGTCCAAAACTTTATGCATATCTTAAAAAACATGAATAACGTGTTTTTATACCCGCTTTGTAACAAATTAAGTCCATGTTAAAGTTTGTGCTTGAAAATATGTATTTTGCGTTTTAAAACCCTTTCAATTTTGACTCTGAAATTTGTACCTAGAATTTTTAACCTAAATTTTTATAACCTTCGTGTAAAAGAAAAGCATTTACCGCTCTTTGCTAGTCACCAATATTTCATCGGATGTGGGTAATGCTATAAAGCTCATATCATTCTTGAGAATTATTGATAAGCGGACAGGTACAATTATGTTTGAATGGCCATTTCAACATCTGTAGAAATCGAATGCAGCATATTTGAATTATTGACAGTATTGAAAATTACCGTGAATAATGCAACTAATTAAGGAGTTGCTTCTTGGAGAAACTCAGAGTATTAGGTCTCCTGCCAAGCGATATCATGGTTTCCTTCGACCTCACGTCCCCTTTTACTCCTATATTTCCGAACCTGGTGGTCGAGGCCGTCGATTTACGCCTACGAAGCAAATGCATTGAGACGGAGAATTGCCTTGGACATGCCCAAATCTTACAGCTCCTTATGTTCTGTCGCAGGACGTTCTTCCAGTTTGATGGAACAATCTACGAGCAAATAAAGGGGAAAGAAATGGGCTCACCGATTTCGGGACTCATAGCTAAGGCGACCCTACAGCGGCTTCAGTCGACGGTCTTCAAACACCAGAGACCGAAATTCTAGGCGCGGTATGTGGATAACACCTTTGTCTTCATCGAATGGCATCGGGTGCTCACGTTCACCAACCGTATCAACAGCGCTCTCCCTGACATACAATTTGGGATTGAGGAAAAAGGGAACAACCATTTGGCCTTGGTTTGATGTCCTCGTCTGTCGCAAAGATTGTGGTGGCCTAAAGACTGAAGTATTCAGTAAAGCGACAAACAAGATGCAAGTACGAAATAACAACAGCAACCACCCAACCAGCCACGAATGCAGTTGCGTGAGGTTGTTCTGTTGGCGTGTTGAAAGGTACTGCAGCGAACCAGGAGATAAAGTTGCCGAAATACAATACCATCAACGAGTGCTCAGAAAAAATGGCTTCATGCCCAACTTCGTCAAACGGTGCTTGCGGAGACGAGATGGCCGACAAGGTCACACCGACCCCAAACTTTGGCGAGTGATCCTGTGTGTCAAAACGTCTCGGAAGCTGTCGGCCGGCATCTCGCACAACTTGACACCATAAGGCGTCAGATAATGGAACCGAAAGACCCACTGCCATGACAAGAAACATCTGGAGTCGTCTACAGGATCTGGTGTAGTTGCGGGCAAAGCAACTATGTCGGAGAAACTGGCAGACTTTTCAAGACACGAATTTCCAAACACGCGGCAGCAGTGCGGCGAAATGGTGCCAATTCATAAGTTGCGGCTCATTGGACGAGACTTGGCCACTCATTCAAATTTGATGAGGCCGAAGTTCTCGCAAGAGGTGACAATCGGGTGAGCCGAGAATTACTTGAGTCATGGCTCACGGGCCCCCGATCCATTAACAAATTCAAAGATTTGCCCAATCAATATTTCCTGCTGAGATCCAATTTACCCAAAGCACGTAGCCATTTGGGGAACGGACAGGCCACCCCATCATCCTACACCAACACCGGACGGCCAAGTAGCCGAAAAATCATCACATCCGAGTACACCAAGCGTGATTAAATTTCAGCGGGTCAAAGCCTGCATGCAGTTCAACAAACTATCAACACGCAAGAAAGCAATACGTGTTATGTGTTGTTTTGTTTGCAGTGATGACTGTATCTTATAAAAACTGCAAATTCCTGTGCATACGCTATACGTATTTACTAGTGTTTTCTGCTTAGTTCTCTGATGAATTTGCGACTGATCTCAAAACGTTGGGCGAAAAAAGTATTGTCCCAGCGATCTAGTCGTGTTCTTCTCAATGGCTTATTATCTTGTGCAATTTACGCATTCGGTAGCAAGAAAGCTCAGTTAAAGAAACAAGTGTTCTGTTGTGACTGAACTATCCTCGTTCTACGCTGCGGGATAAGGAATTTTGTACCTGAGTTTATAAAAAACTATTTTTAAGTCCAAAACGCGTTTCAGACATTCATTTGACCATCACAAGGCGGGCCAGCATCGGCCTATGCCTAACAACATTATGCATCCAAATCGAGTAATTTAAAATTCTCTCAGTTACAAAAGAAAACGCCCTAGGATTTTCTCCGCCACCGCTGTTTGACCAACTTTAAAATATTTTTAAATCCTTTTTGGGACATGTGGCAGATATTTGTGTGCGTATGTTGATAATACGAATGTTCCTTGTTCTTAAATGAGTCGGAAAACGCCCTCGATTTTCTAGGTCTTTTTATGAATAAAACTTGTCGATAACCACTAGCTTGTCGTCATACTAACGCCTGTGGGCAAATTAATCTGTACGCTTCAAGGAAAAAAGAAGAATGCTCATTTGCATTCCGCACTCCGTCCAAAGGAATTCATGTCAACCTCATCTCCAACTCATCAATAGGACTTGCATCAGAAATAAAACTAGATCACAAGTTCTGTATCAATACCCAAGCAGTCTGTATGAAAGCCGTTGATTTTAATAAAAGTCTGAATTATATAAAAACCCTCCGGTGCATTATAAATATAAATGCTGTTCTAAATTAAACAAAACTCGGATTTAAAGGGAATTAAGAGTAGTTGAAAGTTGTTCAAAACTCGAAGTAGAAGAGCATTGAGTCCACAGTTAACACGTACTTGAGTCATCTAACAACACATAAAGGCCAACTTTGACGGAGGATATAATAATCCAGTAGTCACACCTTAAAATCGTATGAAATTTGGGTTAAATGTGAAGGTAGGGCATGCCGGCGGCGAACTATTTGTCGAAGATTCTTTCCCAATGAATCTTTCAAATATGAAGTATTCGTCTGTATCTCCAAGGGATGTATCCCTTAAACCCAGAAATAAATAAATCAAAATAATGGACCACGAAAACCTGATTGGCTATCACGGCTTGTATGTCATGCTTGAAGCTCGCCGTGGACGACTTACCAGGGATTGTATCTTTATTGGCATCCATCTCAAAAGACTAGCAACTCAGAAGAACGAACTGACGAAAGCATCACTTTTCATTTCTGTTCTATCGGGTAATTGGAGCCAGTCAAATGAGTGCAAGTATATGCGGAAAAATTACGCCGGACTTTTATCTGCTACGCTCTCATTTCACTTTCTCAATGAGGGAAAGGAACACAAAATTAGGAAGGTATATTTGGTGAGGAAAAGGTGCGATGAATAAACAGGTTGCATAGCTAGGGCTGTAGCTTAGTGCATTCGTAAGGTCAGCTGCCTAAGATATTAAAGAAAAAAGAGGAAGGAAGAAATGTTAGGCATCAACGAAATGCATAAAAGTAATAGCCAGTTTCTGTTTGCAATATGAACGCTATGAAATAACAGTGAACACTCTAACTTGAATAGTGTGGTGGTTCGAAAAAAGAACAATTATCTTCATCAACCAGTCTGAAAACACTTTAGAAGCTAAACTGGCCAAAGTATGTTTGTTTCCGGTACATTTTGCTCAGCCCTTTTCATTTTTATGGTAATTAACTAAATAAACTATGCAGATTGGTAGAGAAAATAGTGCGATTTTAAAGGTAGCTGGGGGGCGAGGAATCGGGGTCAAAACGTTATCATCGTTAGGGAGACTAGAAGCCACCAGATAAATACCCTGACGTACTACAGACGTTATGTAGAAAATATTTTCGCGCTGGCATCAGATCAAACCTAACCTACAGTTCTAATATATACAGTAAATCGGGAGCACCCGTCTATGAACTTCAAATTAGAAGGAAAACAATTTGTTTTGCCCGTATTCCTTGATGTACTATTGATTAAAAGGGCTGACGGGACTATTAAGAAGGGTCTATCTTAAGCAAAGGTTATACGGACAATGCACCCATTTTGCTAGTTTTGTACCGTTAAACTCCAAACCTCATTCAGTACTATGTTTGACGTAAAGGACGAAAATGATCTGCTCTAGTGATAGAATCGAAGAGAAGCTTAGGATTATTGAAGGATTTTTTCGATAAACTGGATAGCTCAATTGAGTTATCGCTAAGAACATGGCTGCAAGACCGCCAAAGCCCTCAGTGTTAAGATCAGCAAAAAAGCGAATATTCGTCAGGGTCCCAGTTCAAGGGGACGGACCAGGCAAACTCCTAAGAAGGCACCTGAGTCAAGTTGCAGCAACAACCATTCCATCAATTAACGCCCATTTATTGTTCTCGACTACTCCCATCCTATCAAGAACAAACTGCCGGCCCAGACCACCTTTATGTGCATAAATTCATTCACCTGATATTGTGGGCAGAATGTGCTGGTCGCACGAGACAGTGTTTGTCCAAAAGCGTGTGCGAACACATTCCAACATGGTTAGGGATGGGCTTAATAACAGGTATAAACAGTTCCATTCGAGCGCACTCGGTAGACTTGGAGCACCGCGTTGCTGTCAGAGAGACCTTGTGAGTGATCTACAAAGTGCCCTCAAGTTATTCAAAATTCCTTGGACAACCTCTCTTGGCTAAGATAGAGGTGACCACCAGCAGGCTACGCCGATCGCTCCTGTGCGCCCAAAGGAACGACATCGCGACGCCGCAGTTACCATGGCCAAATGCCGCCGATTCAACAGCCCGCCGCCTCTGTCGGCCACCAGTACCCCCCCCCCCCAAAACCCATAAGATATCTGACCCCGATTCCCCTCTCCACCTCCGCTGACAACCACATGCAATTTTCCTCCAATCCGCATAGCTTATTTAGTTAAATGCCATATAAGTGTAAAGGCCTGACGAGAATTTATCGAAAGCGAACGTATGCTTGCCAGTTTATCTGCTAACATTTAAAATTATATTTTTTGCATATTAAAAACATTTTGAACACCTCAAGAATGCAAAAACGCACTATGCAGAAAACATTTTTTGCACAGAACGGGTTTTTCAGCAAGTTTAATAGCAAAATATTGCGCATTCCATGTACCACAACTGCCTACTATTGAGTGGTTCTGTGTTTAAGAGCATTAGGTTGCATAGGAAACATTTGTCCAATATATCATCTGTCATTGCAACTCTGTATCTGCTTTCCACGTAGACATACAGAAAAGATATATGAACGTCTGAAGGACTTTGACAAAACAGAAGTGCTTTCCTCCTTTCTGTGTATTTTATACACAAAACGCAGGAAAAATACTAAAAAATGGCCGCTTACCTGCTTACCACCCATTGAGAAACCCAGATATAGTCGGTGCCTCTTGACAAATGTGCATCTTCACTTATTTTATGAAGGATTTTATGGATTCATTTTCGGCTATGATGTATTTAGAAGGGGAAGTGGATGGCCTCTCAGTGTAGAAAAGGAACCCGATATTTCCGCGACCGCTCTAAAATGCATCTGTAGTCAAGTATACGACGTTACATTAACAAAGGACAAAAGTCCTCCGATATATCACATGAAATCTGTTTTTGGAGCATAAATGCATTTAAGTATCAAACGAGGGGAAGCCCGAGTGAACGAATTGTTTCATTTTTGCCTGACTTAATCTCGCAAACATACAATGGATCCAAGCACTTCTATCTGAAATCAAAAGCATAATTTTAAATATATCTTATCAATAAGGTTCTTTTACTTGAGAAATAGCCTATATAGTGCAGTTCTTCATAGTATGCGCTCATTTACTTTGACGCTTAGGCTTACCTTAGCGATGGTTTCTGATGTTTTGTGTGCGAAACCCACGAAGGCTGCCGAAGTTTTGCACAGTTTAATCAGATGGACAAAGCTTGATCTTCAGAGGAAATAAGTACTGAGTTTTCAGACAGTTGGGTTAGGCGAACGAACGTTTTTTGATCATTCATACTCAGGCTGGTATCGTTGGGTAGGGCAGGGTAAAAAAGTGTAAGCAATCAAACAGTAATAATCAGCAGAAAATGAGGAGTGGCATACTACCACGCGCGCAAAAGGCGTTTGTGCATTCACTAGGGCTCCAGTGACCGATCATCATTTTAACATATGTCCGCGCACCTCCTACCACACCGCAAGACGGCGACGAGAGGGAGACAACACATGCCACTAGGCCGGGAGACGCAGACGAGACAGCTACGGTATGCATCCTCACGCTGTCTACGCCGTCGCGAGACCATGGCACCTTGCGTCCTAACCCTTCCCAAGAAGCCGCCAGACAGGAACGACGACCCGACCAGAACTAATTGTCGGAACCCCTTTCTTCCTTTCTCCCCTGTCTCCCCTCCCTAGTGCCAAATTATGATTGGAATATGGACCTTTATTCACTTAAACTGCTGCCCCTCTGTCCCTAATTATTGCTGATTGGTTGCTTAAACGCTTGTTAACTCTACACTTCCTGAGTTTATTTTACTAAGCTGATGATGATAAATCGAAAACTTTCGTTCGCTAAGCTTGACTTATTGGGTCCAGTCGCATAAACTATCTAGGGTAGCTTTCCCTCTATCTCACTTCCTTTAACTTTGTCTGGCGACAGTCGCTGTAGTTGTAAGCTATCGAAAACTAAAGGTTAGGAGTCGCAATAAATATGTAAATGCCTGCAAAAACGTAGTGCTATAAATGTGAAACAATTGCTCAGAAACGATCTCCTGAGGTAGGCAACTAATTCTTCCTGCTCCAGCAAAAACAGTTCGTTGCTAGCAGTAACTCACAATGGAAGCGCACTCCACCGGTAAACTCGCATTATATGCTGTGGACAGAAGAGTGTAGGGGAAAGCTCCTGCCTGTAGCTGCAGCCACAGTTTGTGGCCAGACATCCACAGCGAAAGTTAAATGCCGTAGTAGGCTCCCAGTAGCTTAGGGAGTAGGAGGCCACCGCATATTTAGTTAAAGACCCTTTTTGTCTGTAATGTATACACTGATGACCAGGCATCAAAAATTGCCCCCCCCCTCGTAGTTTATATTTTTAAAATCAACTACCCACTCAAAAGTTTCCTTTCAAACGTAAGATTGCGGTTAAAATGGGTAAGAGGCAACACCAACTTACCAAACGCAAGTGGGAATGCAACAGTTATATTGCGTTTACTAGTGCTCCGATCAACTTTGTAAAGCAATGACTCAGGCATCAAGCAAAATCCCAAGCCCCAAACCCCAGCGGAGGATTTTGAGATGGAAATTATTTCCCCCGCTTCCTACACAAGGAACTTCCGAAGTAAGCGTCAGGCCGTCAAATCGTTTCGATATTTACATCGCACACAAACAGCTACCTCATGTAAATGATCCTATCCCGAAAGAACAACAATCACATGTGGTTTATCGCACACAGTGGGCAGATTATTCTTGCGTGAATGTTGCTCACGCAGGTCGACTCCTCGACTCCCGCATCAAGGAGCATAAATTAGCTGTCCGTCGACGGGACCCGCATTCCCTCCTCTTTGCACATGCAATCGAATGCGACCATAGATGAAATTGGGATGGCACTGAACTCGTCGCCATGACCAACACAAAATAAGCGCAAGCATTTCTCGTGGCCTAGCATTTTACTGCGGGTAGTAGCTACCGCTACGTAGGCTTGAACCACCAATACGGTGGCTCAAGATCAAGCCTTACCGTACTCCGTCCTAATCACATAAGAATGACTACTGACCCAGCCACTCCGGCATCCACCCACCCACGTTCCCTCCGCACACAAAACGCCTTATCCATTCTGCCGCTATACGGTCCACAAACAAACCATGCGTCAACCCTCCACACGTCAGTGGTTTAGCTGTCCAGTCGTACAAACTAACCCTTTCTGTGTATGCTCTCTGACTATGTCTCTGATGACGAATCCACAAAGGATATGGGTGCGTCAGGTGAATAAAAGTATTGTCCCAGCGATCGAGTCGTCTTCTTCCCAAACGGTCTAGTGTAACTTTCCTACTTTCTCACTTCCTTCTTGTCTGAAAACGAGTTGCTGACAGTAGCTCGAAAATTCACAAGCATAACCGTATTATTCCGAAGAAATTCCTTCTTCTTCTTTTTCTTCTTCTTCTTCCAAAATAAAAGGAACCCAAAACCGGCACTGCAAAGAAAAGGAGAAATTATGTGGCGCCTGTTTATTTGTGTTCCTGTCAGCCAGCAAAACTCCAGCTGCGGGAAACAAATACCCTGATGCTCATACTTCAGTACTTTGTTTGCGTAGTAGTAGCCAGCTACAAAAATAGACAATTTTGCATTTGGGTTCAGGTTAATTAACCCACCCCTATACCGTTTCCAGGTCTCAGTCCTTGCAACTACCGAAAAAAGACTCAATTTATAGTATTCTCGGCTGAGGCTGAAAGAACGGATTGAGGCGTTTGTGACGATTAACCCAAGGGCATCTTTTCATGCTTCAACCCTACAGCGATGGTGGCAATGGTGGTTGTGGCGGTGTTGGTCTTTTATGATGAAATTTATAGGGACTCACTCAAGGTGGCTGCAGTAGTCTTTGTGAAGTGTTTTTCACTGGCGGCATTCGTGGTCTGGGATATTTATAGTTGAAGAGCTGCGCCTTTGATAGACGTGACGAATGTTTTCGCAAGAATACCACTGATTTATGTGGAAAGGATGGCCGTATTGGGCTTGCTGATTAAATTTATACAAGCAGATTCAAGTCTATGCATAATTTTGTTGTCTTTTTTGCTGCTGCTGCTGCTGCTGCCGCTGATTATGATGATGATGACGATGATGATGATGATGATGGCCGTGAAGATGACAGTGATGGGATCCCGTCAGCAATAAGGCTGCGTGTGGTCCTTTGTGCGAGTGCTTGGTTCAAAATAGGATAGCACTGGAGAGGTTATCGCTTATGCAGTTACTAGTGTTGAGTTCCCGCTGCGCTAAAAATAGCCGAGACCACACGCATATAGCAGTGTGAGTCAGACAGCAATTTTATGCTCATGCGTCCGATTTCTCGCAGGCCCACGCTCAATTTCAGTCGATTTTAGTTTGTTCTGAGAAAAATACAAATGGGTGGAGTTGATAGCGTGTACGACTCGTATAAAAATCATCACTACTCTACTGAAGCCACGTTAGTCATAATTCAACACGAGGAAATATCGTACATGCCATTCTTGTTGTACAGCAATTTATTTCCGTTGAATGGTTAATGCTGGCTAAATTCACTAGATTGACATCTTAATATGAGAAAGCTAGGCATGAGCCCTAACACAGAATAGCCGCTAGTATCCATCAACCATCGTGATCTCCATAAATGTTTACCAGTACTTCATAAAGGTGATATTACTATAAGCCTCTATTTTTCACATAAGTAATCTCTAATGTGGGCAAAAAACAGCAGCGATAAAACATCTCTGATTTGAAGGATGAGGTGAACAGGAAAAAAGAACTCGAGTTCCTTCGTGCATCGCATAACAAATACCCCCTATCTTGCCCTCAAGTCGTAAACAAAAGAGGACAGAAAAGGTCTCTCCTTTCTGCATGTCCTTCTTAGTAGACGGTCTGATGAAACAATAAGTAAAAATGTATTTCTCCAGAAAACCTGGAAAGGGCAATAGACAAATTTTTATAGTTTTGTGCCACTAGGTCAGAAACGAGGCCTAGTCCACTGTCTAACGAACCGAGCTAGGAGAATGTGCTCTTCAGAGACACTGGAGGCCGAAATCGCACTTATTAGAAACACCTTACAAGAAAATGGTTTCCCGAGAAGTCCACGAATATGTTTATAGGAAAACGTCCATAAAAAGTGGAAGTGCCGATGGCTGAGAAGCAAACCTGATGTCTTAAATTGCTTGTTCAAGAGGGCCCAGCAAGCTAACTTCTACGGCTGCGCTTGAACGCTGCAATAGCGTGCACTTACCCAACAGCTAAACTTAGATTATTATTCTTAAGCACTCACTTCTTCACCTTGAAGGCAAGGAAAGACTCACGTTCCAGACCTCTTCAACGTGTATCTACAATTTTAAATGCTCCTGTGGGGCAGGTTATATTGGTCGAACGACTAGGCGGCTATTCCAGCGCATGCGAGAACACCATCCTGCGAAGTAAAGTCGATATCGAGCGCGATTATGGCTCACTTGGTAGACAGGAGTCATCGGGTAGACGCCAACCAAGTGTTTAGGGTCATCTATAAAGTGCCGGCGAAGCATTCAAATTTCCTACGTCAGCGCTTATTGCGACGGCAGAGGTAGTCGCCATACGCCTCACTAATTCAATTTTATATGCACAGAAGGCGTTTGTAGCGGCCCTAAAGCTCCCGTGGCCGGAGGTTAACTCAACATCCGCCCCCCACGCTTCTTACCACGCCGCGAAACGGTGATGAGGCCCCAAGCGCAAACATACCCATGCCACCAACACCATCTCAAGACGTCGACACCTTGCATCCTCACACCTCCCAAAAAAATGCGAGCCAATGAAGACGGGACGACAAGAACTAATTGTTGGACCCCTTCTTCTCTTCTCCCTTCTTCTCCCACCCTTTGCCCTTTCTGGTCTCCAATTAAGCCTAAAATCTGATCCTTTTGATCCCTTTACACCTCTTCCTCCTTATCTCCCTAATGACTACTGATTGGTTGCTTCAACTTTCGTTAACTCTCCCCTCCCTTTATTATTGTATTACCCGATGATGAATTATTTGAAAGCGTTCGTTCGCCTAACTTGACTTCCTAAATGCTTATATGGGTATCATTGTTGAACATTAATAGAAGTGAAATTGTGACTGTCAAGTGGTAGGTTAGAAGAAGGGAGAACGTTCACCGGGACACTTTTATCAGAGGTCGGACGTTTCGAGCGACTGTGTCGACCACCCATCATCGGAGACGGGACGTAACAGCTGACGGTTCTCGCTAGATTACGCTCTTTTTCGTGCCAATATCGTCCGGGCCGCTGCATATGGCTCGCATATCACTACCTTTGTGCCGCCGCAGACGTGTTATCCACTGACCGTTCGTGATCCAGTGTCTGTCCCGTGACTTTATCGCTTGCTTCACCCCCACATGTGTTTGCCTCTGTTTTAGCGCGTCGAAATGCGTTTTATCATGGCTTGTTTCGTCGCCTTACACCTTGGCCGGAGAGATAGTTGACGGCCCCGATTGACTGTCCCCTGATAAGAATATTAGCAAAACAAGATAAGAGAACCAAATTGAGGTGTCGGTTTACTGAACAGTTAGTCCATATCTATGCTTCGTTAAACTGCTTTAATCGGCGACCTGGCCTACAGTTCTAACAGTCACAGACTTGAAGGTGTGCTCCATGTCTGCAACATGGGTTCCCACCTCCAATTTGGGGTCCAGCATTCCAAAAGCCAACTGATGTTCGTCTATTCGTATTTGTAGTTGTCTGCTAGCACCAAAAACATAAATCCACATCCGGTAACTTTACTGAAGTTGGTAGACAACGACAGACCTATTCTGCTTAGGGTTAGGGTCTTTCGGCCGCATCACTTGCTGTCGGATTGTGGAGGCAGGCTTGTGGGCAACTCCCGTCCCGAGAGGCGCGAGAGATCTAGTCATCCCTTAAGGGACCATTTTGTGCTCCACCATGACTTTGGCGGCCGCTCCTTGGTACGCATTTTTGGTGGCATTCAATTCCGTTCAATGAACGCTTGTGAAAAGCCCTTTTCTCTAAAATGTTCTCAAAGCTCCCTTTTGGTAGCTGACGTAAGTGTTCCTTCGTCGTACTAAGATGCATTTACAGCTTCCCTGCAACGGTTTTGGTTACTGATTCAACTCAACATTTGCGACTCCTCCACTGGCTCCCGCGGTAGACTGACGTCACCATTTTTCCTTCCGGTTCTGCAGCAGCCGAGAACATCCAAGAAAGTATGTCTGCCCTCCACTTCTTATTTTATCGTGGACTGTAGATCAAGCAAAATTGAGTTTACTTGCTCTTTGCAGTGGTTAACTCTATTTTGGTCGATGACAACAAAAATGCTGTCAACGCAGCGTGTGCAACCTATGGGCTTGTATCCTTCCAATAGCCGCCTCTCGTGTTTTTGCAGTACAACACAGAGATGGGAGGCTCTTGCTTTTCTTCCATGTAATCCCTTTGAAGGTGAATAATGTCTGGAGGCAATGCTCCATGCTGCTGACTTAAAAGGTCACTGACGGTTTATAATGCAAGTGCCTGCGATTTGGTCGAAAGTAGTTAAGTAACGACAAATTACACCATCAGCCTATCCAACTCAGTTGTGAACGTCGTTATTTGGTCGCGAAGTGGTTCTATCGAAGGAAATGTTCTAAATGAACCCATCTGGAGGAATTTCAGTTTCTGAAATAAACTCTATCCAAGCCCGATGAAGCCAACGCTTACGGACGTGAAACAGGCCATGATGAGACGCAGGTGGACGCGTTACAACAGGTGGCCAACGTGTGCGGAGGTAAAATAAGCAATGGTGACACGCTGACAGACGCAGCACTACGAGCGGCCAACGGGGAGCACGGTTGCGGCAACACTAGTGACAGTGAGATGTGAACCATACGCAGTGACTCAGTCGGCATTGGCCAACTACGCACACGGAAAAGAGCAGCATATGAAGAGAGCCGTGAACCTGAACGTTCAGTCTCTGAAGATGGGTGGGCAACATAACCACCCGAAAAGTCAGACCTCTAACAGACGTGCACCGACGCACGTTCGTCCTTCTTCTGAAATTAGAACATACCTAATGTCAAAACCAAACCCACCAGGCGTTGGAACATGCAGAGAGGAAGGAAAACTTAATAATTTGAGCAGAACGGGGACATTGAGGACTAAAACGCAAACCTTTTAGGCTTTAGAAGCAATAGGCAATTAGTGAGGCAGTTTGACAGATAGGAGCGACAATGTACACTGCCGCCCCAAGAAATGGACTCAGCAATGGGCACACAAATGTGTTTATGGCGAGGCCGTCTAACTTTTTACGCACCCTTTTCTCCTGTCTGCTCTCCGGCAACGAGGCAAATTCAAGGTGAATGGAGGTACACACGGACGCAGCGAGTTCAAAAGATAAAAAAGATGATTTACGTGCGAGAAAATCAAAATGATCCATGCTTCACACGTAGCTGGTCGCATTAAGCGTGGGTGCGATCTCCCCTAGGTGACAATATCACGATGCAATAGATGCCATTGAGACCAGATCCTTATTTGTGGAAAGGGCTAAGTTATCTCTTCAGATGGCAAACTTCTAAAACACTGCTGTTTTAGCGCCGTATTTTATTTGTCTGTATCTGACCACAGAATTAATTAATTTTCACTGAAGTCGAATCCTCTTTTTTATTGCCTTTGCATTATCGTTCCTCTTGCAGATTTTTCTTGTCGGTGCGAATGGAAATGGAATTGCACTTAGTGGCTGACAAAGATATGCTGTCGGTTTACGTCCGCCAGACGTGACTCGATTTCTGACACACATTTGGTAGGACATGTGTAGGTTTGCGAAAGATTTTTTCAACCGCGTGCCCGCAGATTGACAGGCGCATCTGCCAGAGTCTCTCTTCCATTCCAGGGACAAGAGTTAATTGAAAAGATGGGAGGCGGGTTGGGACACAGTGGAAGGCAAGGCTATACAGTCAGCTTACACGTGTCACGGGGACTGGCAGTCCATTTAGAATGCCATTTGGCAAACATGAAGTAGGAACTACCGGTGCCATAGGCTTTGATCCAAATTCCAGGAAATGAAGTGTTCCTATCTACAGAGTAAGACTAACAACAAAGTTAAGGGACAAGGTACTGGTCTGTTCTGGTTAAGTGGCTGTCATCAGCCAGCTATATCCAACCTAAACATTACGATCATTCTACTCATATAAATAGCCGCCGTGTGGCTTCTGATGGAGTGAGTCCCCTAACCGATCGGGGACCGCTCATATCCCACCGCTAGTCTTCCCTATTGAAGCTAGATTGACAAGGCGCTTGTGGCTTTGAACTCTTAACACAGAGGTCGCTCTTTCTGAATCTCTGTCGGTTAAAAAGCCAGAAATCGGAATTCAAGTCCATGTTGCGTTTGTCGGTGCATCCAGTGTCAAGGGTAGGAATGGGGACTTAGGACGATTGTTCTTATCTTTTTACCGCCAATTGGTGTTTGAAAATGTGCGCAGAAGTGGCAATAAAATATTTCAAACATTTAAAACCGGTGGCTCTCTGGCTGCTTTTGCTGAGATGGCTCGATGCAACAGCTGTTCCGCAGGTCAACCCCGAGTTGTTACTGTGGTTATAGAAAATTAGGTAAGGATTAGATTGACAGGGCGGGTAAAAATTTCCTTTAATGTACCGTCTAGAATGTACTAGTTCTAAAAGACTCTCCTCAATACAAGCAAGCATGTGAATCTCAGGAAGTAATTGGAACGAAGACGACTCGATCGCTGGGACAATACATTTAATCGCCTCATGTTTCGAGATCCGTCGCGGATTCATCGGCAGAGACATTAGCAGAAGCGGGCAATGCATGCACTGGAGTTTGCAGTTATTATAGGGTACAGTCATTACTGCAAACATTCAGCGAAAGTCACGTTAATTGCCTTCTTGCGCGTGGATAGTTTGTTGGACGGCATGCGGGCTCTGACCTGTTGAACTTTCATCATGCGTGGTGTTGGCGTAGGAGAACGCGGTGGCCAGATATTTCTCGCCGTGGCAGTGGTTCCTTTGGCTTCATTATCTGACGCCTTATGGTTGCGTCCGGCCTGTGTGTGACCCAAATACCAAGTGGTTCGAGAAGGCTGCCGACAGACTCCGAGACGTACGTGCAATGCGTCTAAACACGCTGAAAGTTCGTCATTACGCAACAGCGTTCGTGGCTGATTGGGTGGTTGCTGTTGTAATTCAGTATTGGCTTCCTGTTTGCCACTTTCCTTAATACTTCCAAGTGTAGGCCACCGCAATCTTTGCGTTAGACAAGTACATCAAGGAAGGCCAACCGATTCCTCTCTTCCTCCTCCATCGTAAATTGGATGCCCGTACCACCAGTTTCTGCTACTGTTTTCTGCTAATGGCTCTGATGGTGAATCTGCAATGGATTCCAGCGATCGATTCGTCTTATTTTCAAGACTCTCCTCGTGTTAAATACCACCTAACTCCACACGTGGAGCTATAAACATTATTAAGGTGTATATATCCGATTTAAGGCGATGAGAAAATTAGGATTTTCAGCTACTATCATCGTCTCCTGAGCGTATTGCCGTAAAGTATGCCGCGTACAGTAATGCTCCACAAGGCAAGCAGCAAGAGAAAGTGACGGTTGAATGACTTTGCTGCAGTACTATACTATGAATACCTTGGTTTTTATGCTAAAAGTCCCTCTAGTGTTCAAACAAGGTATATCTCATTGCGAATAAGGCGCCATCTTTCGCCAACTTTTCCCACCAATGAATATCCAGAGACAGCTTCATAATCAGCACTGTCCCAAACAGAATTTTTTAAAACAAACAGTAGACAAACCTACCGCATTTCACAAGGCATGATTTAAATCTTAAATTGGCAGGAATTTCCTTGGTAGCGCACATATGTTCTTATTTATAGTTAAATGCCTACTCCAACGCTTCCGTAAGACAGAAACTTGGGGCTTTCTAAATGTGATGTCACTATCCCAACCTAAACCTAAAACTTACCCTAACCATAACGCTTACCCTAAATCCAAGCCTAACCCTTAACCTAAGCCTTACTCTTACCCTTACCCCAGCCCTTACCCTAACCATAGACCTAAGCCTTAGCCTAAGCCAGACCCTTATCCTAACCATAACCATCACCCTAACACTTACCTGAACCTTAACTCTTACCCTAACCATAAACCTAACCCTTACCCTAACGCTAACCCTAACAGAAATTAATTGGTAAGGCATTTAAATGTAAATCAAAACATATGTGCGGTACCAAGGAAACCCCTGCCCTTAAATTTTCATGAGTCTCTGCCCCATCAGATTACCTGAAGTAAGGCTACTGCGGTGTTGCTGAGTACTTATACGTTTTTTATCATTGCTGCCGCATATGATGCGCTTTCAGTGGTGAATAATTTAAAATGGGCTTAAAGCCTGCCTTTAGTTAATAAAGTGCCCAGTGTTGTTTTTCTATTGAAGCAGAACTTGAACAAAGCTATAAAAAATAGCGTTATATATACGCCAAACTGTTTCCTGACCGTCACGCCTCTATAAATACATGTATATAAAACAGCCAGTGCGTCTTGCAGATTCTGTGGCCGTGGGTGGCAAATTAATTATGCTGGCGGCTTCGAGTCTGTCAGGTACACACACACCCACCCTCAGCCTTCCCCTAACTATCTTCAAACTCATCGGTTCATGGAATGAATAATAAATTTGGCTGCAATTCTCAAATGTCTAATGAATATACCAGACAGCCTTTGCGTGCGCTTCAACAAAGTTAATGCAAAACGAAGGTGAGAGTATATGCCTATTCTTATTGCCAAAACGACTGCAGAGTTGGATCGGCGTTAGGTGAAATGCCCAGCAAACCATCAAGAACAAATTTTCGGGTAAGGAAATGTGGAAGAAAAGGAAAAATTGGGGTAGAAGCAGGAAGTTAGCGCACCAAAAGAATCGGCTAATTTCTCAGCTATCCACTTGGTTATTTCACAGTTTCCTATGACATGGATTAAAAAGGGCAGAAATATCTCGGATTACCTTATACATTCAGCAATTCCATATTTCCCCAATGACAGTGGAAAAGGAACTAAAAAAGTTAAATGACAGGCATAAAATATTCTTTTGGCTTTTTTGAGTGAAAATCGATTGTGGGAAATAAATGTGGAAGAAACTGCCTTAAAGGCAAGCATTACGAAGTAAGTCAGTTGTATGTACGGTTTCGTTTAAATTCTCCAAGCCGAGTTGTTTCGTAGAGGTTCTTTGTTCTGATATTTAAATTCCGACATGTTATTATTCCGATATAGTTACAGTCTGCTGTGCATGTTTTTCTACTAACCTGAATTGATTGTATGAAGCAAAACGCTAACAACCTGGGTTGCGGAAGTCATTTTAATCATCGAATGCAATCCGTCCGCCTTTCGAAATGTGTAGGCAGAGCAGTATGTCCCTTAAATCATGAACAAACACCTAACTCAATGGTTACTTATACAAATGCATTGATAAGTACTCCAGAAAAGTAGTGAATTCAGTGTTGTTCAAAAGAACATCCAAAAAATTTTGGAAGGCAAGCTTTAGATGTCTAGAAAAACATGCGTTTATTAGAAAAGCGGAAATTCCCAAGGTGTTAAACTTGTCTGCCAAATCAGTAAACATACCTTTACGAAGTACAAAGCACCTTATTAGAAAAGAAAAAGTCGAAAGCAAAATATACATGGTGACGTGTAGAAGGCATTTTAATTTCTTGAGGCTTAGTTATGTTCAGGATTTATAATACGGCAGGTGGTTAACTGCTTGATCACGAATTGCTTATCAAGGGTGTGTCAGTGGAGGTCATTACAGTAATTCTGTGTACTTTTAATCAAGATGTGGTAAATGCCAGCGAAGAGCACGTATCCTCAATTCTTTATTGGGAACCTCACAAAAATATCAAGGCGAATTGGCAATGAACAAGTCACGGAAAACAATAGCAAATGCAGTCGTTTGCAAAGCCCTTTGTGGCTGAAGTAAATTTTGTATTTTTGTAATGTTTGCCAGCGGCGTAGTTCACTGCGTTGAAATTGGATATCTTTAATTCTTTAAATGCCTCTGGTGTTATCTCTCGACAGTAGGAATGCTCGACTTTATTGTTTTGGTTTATTGAAATCCTAAAATACGTCAAAATTTTAAAGATAATATATAAGTAGTGGACTTTGATCTGTTCGTTTTCATAGAGAAGGCAGTTTGGTAACGGGTATGAAATAAATTAGATAAAAAAGCAAAGGCTTTAATACAAAGAAGTTCTCGTTTTTTTGCAGAATTACATGTTTCTTTAAATATTTTCTTATGTCACATAAGGGTAGCAAAATTATGCCCAACTTGCCGACAAATGATTTAGCAAATATAACCCCATTGCATTAATGCCTCTTATTAAAGAAAGGTGTATTCATGTGTGAGCATATGATTCCTCGCTAATTAATGGATAAATTCAGATGAAGATTAGGTGGTGCTCATTAATACCTGAAGTGTTAACAGTTATTATACCACACATCCGAAGCATTCTTCATGAGATAAATAATTTTTACAGAACGCCTTCACTTAACAAAGAGCCGCACAACCTTTTTAAGTTTTCCCAGACAGATTGTCCAGTACTTGATTTACAGCCCATGAAATATTAAATGTGATTAGCTCACAAATGAATTCACCCGATGAGAATCTGACAAGTTCCCAGATATAAGAACTGACCTCCAGATTTAAACACCCTGACTATGAAAACAAGTTGCAACCAACACTATCGTGCTCGAGAAAAAGACGACTTAACCGCCGGGACAATACGTTTATTCGCCTGACGTTTCGACATCCGTCGTGGATTCATCATCAGAGACATAAGACATTCCTAATGTAATTGTCGTGCCCCTCCGTAAACAGTGGAGGATTCATAAAAGTATAAATGAATATCTCCAGGGCCTAAAAAACTACCTTGGCTGTTGAGACGCTGTGTCGTTTATATTTTGCTGATGAATAAGACTTTAGGCTTATTGAGACCTAAGGTTATCAATACAGACTCTGTTAATATCTCTGAACTCAAGTTTCCATTTATTTTTAGTCCATCAGCAGGAGCAAAATCATTGCATTGGATGTCCGCACAGATCCCTCTGTCGGAAATTCGGACGAGGAAATTTCTGCATACCTTAAAGCGGAGGATCTAAACGTTTTCTTGTGTTTACTAGCATTTTATATTCGACAGTTGTTACAAGTAATACATATCCATTATACTTTGAGGACACCCTTATATGACTAAATATATGTGCACAAGGAATAAGGCATTTTTGTTTTGAAATGTAAAAATTAAGCCTGGAATCGCAGTGTTCCTTAATTATGGTCCCGACTCGGCATAAAAATATAAACTTTTCTGCCAACAAATATCTTTATAATGATTGCACTGAAAATCGTAATCTAAAAAATGTCTCGTTGTGTCTGAAAACCTATTTTCTGCTTACGCTCTTCTGACAAATTCAATACTTTTAACTGTCATTGACAGTAGTCACCAGTGAGTGCTTCTGCTATTTGCAAAGTTTACTTGTTTCGCCTTTGAGATAAGCAACGCACTCTTCATTTACAAAATGTAAGTCAAGCAAAATAACTGAGAAATTAACTCAAGTACCGTACCATGTGGCCTTTGAACATCGGTCTGAACAACGTGTCTAAGTTTTTTTTATCTGAAAGGCAAAATCAAGCATAATGCGTTTTAATCTTGCTGCATCAAGGAGCAAATAGGCTTCAACGCTTTCCCATAGCACAAAATCAGTCTAAAATGACTTTTAGTCCAAGTGGCCTCCGACAGGGAATTCTCAGGAGGATTTTTAAGTGCAAAAATGACTTTCGCTGACTCGTCAAATAGTTGCGATGTGTCAGATAAGCGCAAATTATAATTAATCATGAGACAAGTGAATAGCATCCCAGTTCACTTTGACCACGAGCGATCTTTAACTATATTTTGCTGATAATGCTAATTTTCGAAGTGTAGCCTGACCAGAATTGTCATTTGAGGAGGATTGTGAACTAGTAACTGTAAACGGGGGAACAAATGGCAAAATTTTGTCGTCAGAAAATACACTTTAACATATTACTGCTGACAAATGTTCAGAAAATTTTACGGTATATATAAAAATTCTTGCTATCTGTTCGAGGTAATTTCAGCTGCACGTAGTACCGACCAAACTTCAAGTTTTTTTTGTCATAATACTGTGACAGAAATTCATATATGCCGATTGTTTTACGAGGTCTAACTAACTACAAACAGCTCCTATGTTCTTTTTGACCCCGGAGCAAGGCTTGACCCGAAAGGAACGTCAATCAATCAATTGATATTAATCTACCTTTCCAACTGTTGATTTCAATTATATATTAATTGCTGTTGCATAGGGGTAAACATGTCAGAAGATTCAGTTTATTAGTGACCAAGGTTAAGGATTAAGGCGTGAACTGCACTCTTAAAATATCACACCTTTTATGAGATATAAGTTATTTTAACCCAACTCTGAATATCTTTATATCGACAGAGACCTCACAGTTCTTTCTTGGAAGGAAACTTTGATGCGGAAATCACTCCAACTAATGCGGTATAGGTCTTAATTGGGAAAAATACTAATGGTCTGGGACACTATCAAATTGCAGCCTTTTAATTTTCTCAGACACTAATCTGGAACTTGGATTAAAACCGTACCAAAATTTGATAGGAATATTTTGGCTGACGTTTAACTGCCACAGCGAGATAAACGTGCAACCTTCACTAAACTACCAGCAGGCAGATAACAGTGTGTCATGGAGTTGCAAGATATACCAACCGGTAGCACAGGTGCACTTTTGAATATCAAACTCGATTGATGTTGATTAGAGAAATTAAATGTCATGTCCAACATCGGTAATAGGACCTTCGGTGGCCATATTGCGCAGAGATAAGCATTTCAAGAAATCAAAAATACAATGGAAAACGAAAATAGTGTTCTGCTTTTTGCGGTTGTCTACTCTGTAGTGTCCTAAATCCTCCAGTTTTTTTGCTTTCAAGACGTGTATCCAACTTGTCGTCCCTAGTTCAATCTCTTTTATTTTGATTTAGGATGAACTGTAAAATTAAAAGGGGTTTGGCTTTTTCTAACTACGATACTGATACCTCGGTTTTAGAGAAAAAATACTGGACAGGATTTCATAGTATGATACACAGGGGACCTTAAATCTGATGTTTTAGATAAGTGTATAATTTTGTTGTTTTAAGTGTTTTCTATCTATGTAATGTCAACACTTACTGACATATAGGATAATGCACAAGAGACGCTGCACAAATCAGTGTGTGTTACCCGCACGTTTTTTCTTCGTAGGCCATAAGTCAGATTCCAAGATAAACATCAAAAACCCTGATAAAGCAGGAATGCGCGACCATTAAGATTCTACTTGTTTGTCAGGCGATACATTATTCAATATATTAACAGGGCAGAAGGTTATTGAAAAATAATATTTGCAGGACTCTATGCGTGGCGTCTGAGATAATGCACCTATAATTGCGGCTTACATTCTCCTATAGGAAAGTGCTTCACTTTAAAATAATTTTTGTTCGCTTTATCTATGTAAGGACACGACAGTTCACAAAAATTTCCACACGGTCTGCTCTAAGCTTAGAATCATTTACGAATAAGGGACCCAGCGCAGAGTTCTGCGGTATGACCTGTGATACAGCCGCAAGCTTGCGGCAATTACACCTAAATAGGCAACCTTAGTTGGCTATGTTTAATGCAGATGGGCGTGCATATGTTTAATGCATATTTATGTACTATCGCTAGAATTTTGCAAGGTGTTTTTATTTGCATCCCTTTATATTTGAATAAGTCAAATTAACAGAAACGTTGCCTTCTATACAGATGAATATTGCCGGCAAAGAGAAAGGAAATTTAAATGACCATTACTAGCATATAAACTATCATCAGCCAGCAAAACGTAACTCCATGTGGTGCACCAGCCGACAATCGAATCTGCAATGGTGGCTCGTTAGAGTTTTCGACAGTTTATCAACCGGCTGTGGCTTCAATACTCAGTTGTGCATCACTTGGAGCTGGACATGACCTGCTGATAACAGCTTATGAGGCAGCAAACGCCATTCCAATCTCTACTTAGTTGTCAGCAATATAGCGAGCGAGTTCCGTGAAGTAACGCGGCAAAAATCAACGCACGTTATTATCTTGCTGCCTACAAACTTACCAAAATAAAATTCAAATTTAAGTACAAGTTTTGGTGCACCAATGGATTCAGGATACACCTGTTCATTTCCTTAGTTCTACATAAGTGCAGAAAACTGTTGGTATACTCAAGAGGCTCAAATTTTGTTATTCTAACAGCGTCACATATTTCGCATCAAAAGAAAAACAGTATTTTCAGTGTTAATTTGAAGTTCTGTTAACAAACGAAAAAGTGTTATTTTAACGGATTTTACTCATCTACGCGTTTGTTTTATTATCTTTGAAAAAATGGAGCATCGCTATTTGCTCCTTATTGCTGGGGGTACGACAATGTCCATTTGGTCAACGAGAGATGCTCAAAATTTCTTGATAAACGACCAGAATTTTACATTGAAATGAACCTCACAACCATCGTCTAAATAATCTCCAAAACTACTGTAATTATTGTCTTGTTTTTCGAAAACAAATTTACCTCCTGATAAAATCTTCTGACAAAAGTAATTTTAGGATCATAAGAAATTTCGTATTGTATCCCTTTTCGGAATCACACGCTGTCTATAAGCCAAAAACATTATTATCACTGGTTATCGATTAGAACGCGTGATACGCATTACGTAGGACGCAGAGGCTGGTGAGAGTGGATGGCTTTTACGTACCTAAAAAACCGTGGTAGGTAGTATTAAAAGGGAAGGTAACAGTTAGCAGAGACTAACAGTGTGTCAACGAACTGTTGGGTTTATCGTTAAGAGAAAACGGTATATGCGTAAACTGCAGCCAATTTTGACCTGCTGTCTCACTGCATTATCATCCTAGGGACACCTTGATTCTTGTGGGAATAACGTGAGGATGCGAAAAGCAGGTTAACAGGTTTTTTAGTCTTGTTTTCTATACCGTTAATGTTAATCCGTCCTATAGAGGCAAAGTGGAGGTTGTTGACTAGCCCCATTGTAGTCTTTTCATGAGATTCTTATAATTTCGAATTTCTATTTTACTTCTGCAGTAAATGTTGCCAGATATTTAATATGGCCACTATCAGAGACGTCAATATTGGACGCCACACATTTTTTTATTTACTCCTAACACGCTTAATATCTACGTTCAATGTGGACAATGAGTATTTTTAACCTTCATCCTATTCTGACTTATAAGTTATGAATAGCCGCAAAGTTAGTCGGTTGTTCGTTGCAGTCTAATTCTGTTAAAGGATTAACGTGGCTCTCCCGTCATCTTCACCCTTTTTAAATTCAAAGAACCTAGTTACTACAGATAAGCTTGATGAAATAACTCTTCAGTTGGAAACGATTTTAATAGTAGACTGCATGTTTATGCCGATATTCACCGTTTTTTACGTTTTATCACCAAATTCCTGTTTTCCTAGATCTGGCAGCAGTTTCGAGGGTGTGGGTTTTCAGAAATGTGGGTGGTATTATGACGAATCTAATCCTTTAATTTTTAACTCCATGCATTCACCTCGTCATTTCTATAGGACAATGACATTCCGTGACTTTTGCCATAAAGGAGCGCTAGCTCACGTGTGACTCGTGGTGCGTTAGCATCAAGACTTACTCGAGTCATTTCGAGATATGTGTTTATTCTCTTTTAGGGCATTTTCTAAAACTGACTTAGACGGTCGAAAAACAGTCGGTTTAAAATTACTTCAGTTGAAGCTGAAAAGGTTTCTGTGCTACTTGACTGCTATTGTTAAACTCATTTTAAATTTTGCATTTATACATACTAAAGAATTAACAAGAATGCCTGTGAAGATATTGCTGAATAGAAATATGACGATGCTTTAGTTTATGCTGCAGTCCACGGGAGATATAGAACAACATATTTCATTTTGAATAATATCTAATCTCATTAGTGGATCAGTGCTCTAGATGCTTTTTTTCAAGCACTTTCTACAATAGGGACTATAGTTACTATTAACGTCTTCAGTTGGCATCTTTATTATTTGATCGCATAAAATAGTTCGGCATAGGACGTTTAAGTAGTGCACCTCATATACCCCTGTACCCAGCATTTTTCCCTATGTTAAAGTGGAAACAAGGGTTTTGGGAGTGGAAAAATAGGAAAGATAGAAAGGGAACTTTGTAGAAGTAGAAAGTGGAAAATTTAGTTGAATTTGTGACCGCTGGGTGTAAGTTGTTCCGCATTTCAAATTGAAAGTGTACCCGGCGCTAAGCGCCGCGGACTGTATAAATCTAACTCCAGAATCATAAGTTGGAACTTAGGTAAGTTGAAGAAGACGGCACCCTAACCATCATTTCTATTTTATCAGGAATTTAAAGATACCTGCATTTTCATAATCGGGTTTTTCCGCAATACGCTAAAAGGTAATACAGATTAGGAAAATCTGCAGATAAAAATCGACAAAATTTCTAAATACGATATAATAAAATGCATATAAAAGTCGTTTAAGTCGTTTAAGTATATTCCGTTCCCTATAAATATCGTTTCCGCAGGACAGAATGCTGGGACTAGCGATATATGAGGTGCACTTCTTATACTGCTGTTGCCAGTATTTCTAAACCACGCATGATAAACATCCAGCAAGGGGCAATCGACTCTCCGTACTCCATCACTATATCATTATGCACAAAAAGGCCCTGGCATGTGGCATTTCGTGTCACCAGCTTCTGCTGATAATTTGAGAGGTCAATTCTTATAAAGCTCTGCAAGAGTAACCTAAGTACGACTACAAAAGTGGTTAGAGTGATGCTATGGATTTTTGAAGTTACTTAAAGACATTTGAAAATAACACTATCATTTTGTTGCCTTGACTGACGTTTTGTTTATCGATTTAAATGTTTTCTTTTTTGAGAACACTTCGGACAAGTAGAGAACGAGCGCAATTATTTCCGAATTTCTTGATCATTAAGCTTATTTACGTCCACTAGAAATAAGAAATTTATTTCTAATGTCTTTCATATTTTATTGTTCTATCAAGAAAATGGATGCACTTTCGGTAGACTAGCGTGAAACGAAGATGCTTTTATTAAGCAAATGCCTCTTAATGGACTGTTCTCAGGAATAAAGGCGAACTTTTATGTTCACGCTTTCGCAATTTGAGTCTAATAGCGTGCATATTAAAATTTGTTCCGGCAGACCCTCATGAGAACTAAATTATTTTTCTCTTAGTGAGTAATTGTGAGCCAAACACTGCCAAGCTTGGCAGGAGCGAAAACGAAGCTAGCATTGAAGCAGTCCCATCGCCTCTCAAAAAGGGATATTTGTGTGCGGAAAATTTAGATATGTTTGTGAATTTCGCATGCATCTTATGCATTTTTCACGAAGCATATTTGATTCACCCATGATTATGCACGCTGATTAGAAGTCAAGTCAAGTCAAGTCAAATTTATTAAAGGAAATATAGGCAAACGCCTTTGAACTCCCTCTTGGTACGTAGGATTTAAGAAATGCATCGGCAAAGCAGAGAAATGCATCGGCTTTTGCTATCTTAAAATTGTAAGGTAAGAGCCCTTGAGACTGCGAGGCGCGGCCGACATTTAATTCATCCGTCTTATCGCTTCTATCTATATTAGAGTATGGAAAAGCGAATTGTTTAAAGGCTCAGTAGACCAAAATTAATTATGGCTGTTATGTCCGTTACTGCGTTTAATAATCAAAGGAAATCTGCGACCTTTTTGAGTAAAATTTGTCCGGGGGTTTTCCGCGACTAATACTGTTTCTCAGACACAAATTTCAAATTGTCTTAGTGTTACCTGTGTAGAAGTTCAACATGAAACATTCCCTATCAACTTCCTTTCCACTGTATGACAAAATGCCAATTTAAAGGGCTTTATCTTTAGTCAAGTGATTCTGAGGTCGCTATAATTTTTTTCACTGCGATCAATACACCGGTCAGTGCTCCTTAGTTACGCACAAAATGGTTTCTTTTTGTGAACCCTCTTATGGAAGCCGACTATTTGGCATTATTGACTCTACTATTTATAAGAAGGGTATGATAGAGTTGCAAAGAATTATTTGGGGAATGCTACAGGCTGTTATTTGCACAAATAATCTTGAATACATTGATAATCAATTAAAGTAACATTGTCTTCGTTGTCATTACCAACAAAGCAGTAATTTCACTTGCCCGATACCAAGCGTTCTGTACTACGTGACTTTATATGAGTTAATAGCAACGCGTTTTCTGATTTTTTTTGGTGGCACAGCCCTGTTATCCATTCGCCTATTTACTGTCTTTGTTAATGCTACAGTATATGATTGACCCATAATTAGTGGGAACTAATGGATGGCGTGGACCACGTCTCACAGTGGTCGTCATCAAATGGTTTTCTACTTAACGAGCGAAGTCAGTCCAGTGTATTTTTCGACTGCGACCCTCTCCCAGTCCTGAAGCCATTGACATTCTGCCCAGCAAAGAATCCTCTTTCCGGTACCCTGGTGTTACTCTGACATCTAACCTCTCATTTACTCTTCAGGTAGAAGGTCTTTTTATTAAAATTCGTAAACTTTGATATTATATCGGCCGCTTGCGTTCATATCGCACACTGCAAGCCCTAATCAGGAAATTTAAAGATGCTTGAATTCGCCCGCTTATTATTTACTGTTCTCCAGTTATTTGTCCATATTTTCTTTAAAAAAGCCAGGTCATTATTAAGCGTATTCTTTAAATGCTCTCTTCAGCTGACGGCTTTTCCTATGTTTCTTTAGCTGACCTAATAATGCAGGGACACTTTATAACGGTCAAGTAACTTTCTAATCGTATTCTTAGTGAGGTCGCTCGCCGTCTCCACTTTGAGTTAATGGCTGCAAAGTCTTCCCGTACTATGCACCGAAGCTTCGGTCATATGCCTGCCGTACATCGGCATATCAGCACTCCTATTCCTAGCAAGTTACCTTACGTGTGAATAAACGGAAACTGAGAAGGTAAAAGCCGACCTCTCTTCTTTTAACTATGATCTCTATTTTACCTTATCCCTTTTTCTCCGTGAATGGAGCCGTTTTTGCTGAAAAATTTGGAGCAACCTTCAAAATAAAGTATTCTCTCTCAACACCATACATGTTTGTTCCGCATTTGTAGACCACTACCAAAAGTAAATCAAATATCACTTTTCAATGATCTAGCGTATCAATTCTTAAAATATACCTTATTTATCGCGATATAGCTATCATTTTAATTTTTCTAAGTTGTCTGCATTCTTATCATTTTCGGGCAGTATAACCGTTCCCTTATCCCACAGGATAATTTTAAATAGGTGTTGTCTAAAAGCAACTAAGGCGTACGAAAACCATTAATGCATAACTCTTTATACAGGGTGTCCACAAATTCTGGGTACATAGGAATTTTAATATTTTATTTATTTATGTTATTTTGTTGAAACGGCAGAGTCCTACGATTAGTCAACAACGCTTAGGCTCTCAGCGCAGCTGTAGCGCAAAGTCCCACGTCGTGGCTTGACAACGCGTCAACGATTATCGATTTTTCGTCCTATCTGATTGGACCGTGAATACTGACGCCTCCTCGCTATGTGCATCGAATTATGCAGTGCAAATAATGGAAATCATATTAAAAATATAATTTCTTAACATTATAATTAAATAAAATTGTTTCGTTCTTAAAGGTATGTATTAATCCCCTATGTACCCAGATTTCGTGAACACCTTGCATATCAATATGCATCTGACTGTTCTGTGTATGCAGAAATAGATTAACACCAAGCACTCTAATAAACAGCGAGCAACATGGAAGTGCCAAAACCAGCTTACCGATGATTCTACGTTGGATAATAAAAACGAGGTAAAATTCACCAATTCAGAAAAACAACATTGGTGTAGGAGGTTTTTTTGCCAATACAAGCGAACGTGCGCTTCTCAGAAAGTAATTAAGAAGAAAATGACCCGATCGATGGGACAATAAGTTTATTCGTCTGACGTTTTGAGATCCGTAGCGGATTCGTCATCAGAGACATAAGCAGAGCAAAGTAGCAGATAAGGTAAGCATATACACAGGAGTTTGCATAATTTGCAGGATACAGTCAGTACTGCAAACATACAACGACAATTAACGGTGATTAACGGTAATTGCCTTCTTACGCGTTGATAGTTTGTTGAACGGCATGTGGCTCTCAACTGCTGAGCTCTCATCACGCATAATAGACTGGGGCGTGATGATTGCTCGGCCACCTGGCCCTCCGGTGTTGGCTTAAGATAACGTGGTGGCTTCTCCATTCCCACAACGGCGACTTGCTTTAGCAAAATTGGGTCTCAATACCGAATATGGATTGTGCGAATCGTTGCACTTGTTAATGGATTATGGCCACATGAACCATGACTCCTAAATTTCTGAAATAACTGTACCATGAAAGCCAGTTCAGCAAGGCTGTTTGTTAACCTCTGAATTCAAATCACCTTCACGTGGATCTCAATCCTATCGACTGTATTTTTATATGTACTGTTCTGTATACTGTTGTTTAAGAGCAAGATATAATCCCACTTATTTAAGGTCAGGCATATTATAGAACTAAACGCCACGTAGTTTAACTTACATGTCTATCAATAGACTGGAAAGACTTTCAGGATCTCAGGATATTGAATCCTACATTTACCACTTTTATTTACAATGAGAAGGTTTCTCTTAGAATTGACGTGGAAATCCACATAAATATGAAAGTGTGACTTACAAATTCAAATTTTGCGACAAAAGTGGAACTATCATTCCATAACGTGAAGTGGATGGCAACACAAATCAGTAATCTTGTATAAAACGGCGTACCAAGTGAAACTCTTGCCTATTGCTTATGTGTATGCGATTTGTCATGGTCTCATTAACCTTTCTAAAAAAGTGGAGATTGGAAGAATACTACTCGATGCCAAATTTCACGATATGTTTGCAAATCAACAGTTCTGAGTTATTTCCACGTTTTCCAATAACCCGTCTTTGATGCAATTCGAATATTCATTACCCTATGCAGAGAATGATTTAACTTCTATATAACTGAGAAGTTCACAAAAATATTCGGGCATTGGCTGATGAAAATGTTTGGCAAACGCCTGCTGAAACCCACTGAGAAGTACTGAAGTACTAAGTTTAAGTCCACATCGTGAACGACGCAGATAACTTTAGGATCGTATAGGATTGTGATTTTTCGAATCCATTTTATGGCTTTTGTGTTTTCTTTGCCTCCTGTACCAACTGTAAGGATTAGTCCTTCTATCTGGCCTACCCACGAAGAGCCCGCTTAACAGATCATGAACGTTTTATATTGAAGACAAGGCCTTTCAGGTCATCCCCTAACTCATAAATGTATCGGTGTTACACACAAAAAAATGAAACAATAAAGACGCCAGATCACAGTGTGTGCTGAGATTAGGAACAAAATATGGCTTGTGATCCACACTCTTCAATGGTTTTTGCATAAACCTCTTTCCTGCAACAGCTGCTCCGTTCAGCTAAAAACGGCCAAACGTTCGGCAAGTTAACGTTTGTAATGGCGTACGGGAAAAGAGTTCAACTGCTTTATGTGCGCCGTGTACTTGTTTACACAGGAGAGAGTGGCCAAACTGATGCACCTAGAGAGGCTAGTCATATTAACTAATTTGACTAACCAGTGCAGTAAGATGATTAGCACTTGCAACCCGAGACTCTCAAGCACCTGAAGAGCTTTCTGAAGTACACAGGAAGTTTATGCTTTCCGGGCAAGCTTGTTTGTAGTCAGCAAAACACTGGCATTTTTCTCTGGCGGCCAACGCTTGACTTATAGTTGAGCCCAAATGCAATTTCGTGCGGGCAGGAATAGGCATCTCAGTTTATGGTTAAAATGCATCAAAGTTACTAAATATGTTCACATATTTTGCATAGTTTACTCCGCCTTTACCCCGCGTGCTTGCATCCTAGTCGTTTTACAATGTAATACTGCCTTACAACTACATAAAGGCCTCTGGGTAAGACTTTCGTATCATATTGCTCCTGAAGCTGGATAAATATATATGCTTTCTTTTGCATTTTTGAAGGATAAAAATATAGTTTATAATAATACGGGTTACTAAGATTCATATATTCAACTTTTAAAAATTGTTCTAACCTTTGAGTTCTTTTTTTAATTACATTTCGAGGGAGTATGGAAAGTATTGCAAGTTTTTTATTCCCATAGGTGCTAGTCAGGCGAAATAGGTGGGGAATTTTTGCATAAATAGGATGAATAAGTTCGATATTGCAAGCTTTCCAGGCAAATGTTTGTTGCACGCAACTGCAACTGAAGCATTTAGTCAGCAAGGGTACAAAAAACAAAAAGAGTCCTCCAAACCTTCTGACGACCAATGGGTACCCCAAGTTTTCATTGCAAGCGCTTGGTGCCTGATCGGAATTAGAACACAAAATTAAATTGTCCAAATAAACAAATGGATAATTTTCAATGTAATGGAGCTTATGTTACCCGCAATTCGTTAGGATTGACCTGAGTGCGATCGGACAGTCTTCGTGAAATACACCTCTCGGATTTCTGTTTTTTATTTTAATTTTGCTCTACCACGCATGTGGTTTTCGTGTTAATTACATTTTTGTCTCTTGTAAGGTACTAGTCTGCAGTTCGTTGATTTCGCTTCTCGCATTTTTGTTATAGTCGAAGTTGTCTATATACATCGTTAAGACATTACACAGAAAGATAAAAGTAGCCTTCAAAAAATCTGACAAAGTCTGAAAATCAAACTCTCTTATCCCAGAACATGATTTCGACCAAAAATAAATTAACTTTGAAACGCATCATTGTCGTTTTCTTTATCTCCTTGCTCATAGTGGGTTTGACCTTCGGATTAACACATTTTTACAATCAGCGCATTTGCTTTGCTTAGGATACAGAAACCGTACACTTAAACGCCTAGGCAACCAAAGTTGTAGTGTTCTTAGCTCTCTGTTTTGTTAATTGCTGCAATTAGTTGGCATGGTTTGATGCAATTCATAATTCTGGATTCATTACCAGTTTTTTTGCATTCATTTCGTTATTCCGAAAGTAGCATTTTAATAATATGTGAAGTAACTTCTGGTGGCTAAGTTACAATAACCGACATACGCAGGGTCATTTGCGTCTTCTGCTTTATGTTTTGCACGGAAATGCTGTTCGATTAGACAAGGTGGAAATTCGTCAAGATTTTAACTATGCATTATTTAACACAAATCGTTTAATGACTTGGTTTTAATACAGTGTTTCTACCAGGAATCCATCGCATCACAGGTCAATCTTGAGTTTATTTCAAAGGTTGGTTTCAAAGGAAGCGAAAAGATTTCAAAAAAAAGCAAACACGGAAAAGGTTTGATGCCACTTTCTGTGTATTCAAGGTCTTTTGAAAACTTAAAGCTTTCACCCTGAAAATGCTGTTATAAGAAGTTATCGTTTCGGCCAAATAAATTCATTTTTAAAAGTTACCTGACAGTGGTTATCCGTCTAAATTAATTGATTTAAGTGGTGGAAAGTGCTTGAGACATGCCAATCGCCTTGTTGGAATCAAATGCAGCGAATAATAGCAATGGCATGTGAATTATTAGTTAGAGCAGTGGAGGTTCTGAAGTTAGAGCTCTACGACATTTAAAATTAGGCTAAATATCAAGGATCCGAGGGTCAAGGCAGGTTACAAGTTAGCACCCTCAACGGTAACTGCGCGTCTAACGTACAGCAACTCAGAAACGAATTTCGACTTGCGAAGGCAATTTCTCCCAAATGTATCAACTGGTAAAGTGAAACAGGAGAAATTACAGTCCTCCATCTAGCCTTTAACGATAAGGTAAATCAGAACTCTTAAGCGACCTAAGGCTTACATTCCAGAAGTATTGCCCAGAATGACTTTGTTGTTTCTGTTTTATTTGTCATCGCCAGCCAGTTTCACTCAAAACCCGACTAAACATTTGGAAACACAATCGTTATTACTTGAAGTGTGTGCTTTTTATGTTTATCAATTTACTTCTTAATCCACCGGCCTATATCGTCTTGATGACGACCCTCAACATTGTAGGCCACGGCTATTGCTGTTCAAATCAGTTCAAGTGACAGAGCGCTTCACGGGCAACAGTATGAGGTTGTTGTGGTGTTGTCTCTGCCTGTGCCAAGGACATGTTTTTTATTCGTGGATTTTGTTGACAGCACTTGCAGATTATTGATTAGCTGATGGCCCGGATGGGTTCTGCAACCCTAACTCAGAACCCTAATAGAGAAGGTAAACGTAATCTTCTGTTATGCAAGCAAGACTAATTTTACAACGTCAGTCCTTTGTAACGCTATATTTGGAAGCGTTTTAAACCGTCTTCCGCAGACTTTCTCAAGTCGTTTTCAATTCCTGCATCAAAAACGTGACTTTTGACATTATTATTCGCGTCTGCGTATAAGCATTAAAAAACACCGACGTTAAGCGACATAACGGCCGTTGGTTTGTAAGTTATCCTTACTGCAGGAGTACCGACTGGACGACATAAGCCATTTCTCTTTGGAGAGCGATAAATAATTTGCAGTCGTGCTTAAGCGACTTTTGTACATTCACCATTCTTATCATTTCAATTTCTACTACCGCAGTTGGTATTGAATTATATTATAGGCTTCAGTCGTTGATACTGGACAGATGTATACGACGGAGAGAATGCAGGCCGCTTACTTTTGAAAGATCTAGAAATAAATGTCATTACTTTAAGTACGTTCAAACCTCCGGGCGGAGAGTTTAGCTGTGTCCACTTTCGGCATCTCTTAGGCAATGGTTGCTGCTTCTATGGTCGCTTGCATGGCTCACTACATCGCTTATAGTATGACTAACCCTATTTCTGCATTCCTTTTGTTCCCACCGTTTTCTGCCCACGCGTATAGTCGATGTAAACACCTGATTTAGAAGATCACTCAATTTTGTTGAGAAATCAGATTCTACCCAGTGTCTTTATTGCTTTCAAACCAGCTAAATACCTGCCTGGTCTTAATGAGTCATTTTGGTAGCCATCTATTACGGAACCGTTGTGCGTTCGCTATCTAACGGATTGTACATTTACTGTGTATGAAATTTTGTTTGGGTTCACAGCATTACAACTAGTGTTTCTCATTCGCTGCAGGAAGCTGGGCGGGTAAATTGACCAAAGTGTGATTAAAATCATGGCTTCCCGTGTGGCCTCATAGCTCAGGTAGCTAGACTGCGGAAGTTTATAATCCCTTACCCTGGCTTTGCTGGTTTGTATCACACCAAAGCAGCTGATTTTTTAACAACCGGGGCAAATGAATTATTCAGATCACCGAAGACCTCAATTAATTTAGTTTCTTTGTTACTTGCACTTCTTTTCTGCCTAGTTCTGTGGACTTTGCTTTGGTGGATTAGGGGAGCATACAACAATTCTGCCGACCGCAAAAGGATATACTCAGCGGAGGGTGTGGGTCCGAAGATATAGCCTCAATCTGAATCAACCAATGTACGAGGATAGCACTAAGGCGATTTATCTACTGGTTATGGCGGCAAATTCGAACTGGTACAAAAACTCACATCGGCAAAGATGGATGCCACACAAGAAAATGAAATCATCGATTAAGAAACATGATACTCTCTGAATGCTTACCAAAGGTTATAGGCCCTAATACATGACAGTTGGCGAAACGAACCAAGGGAATAATGTTAGTTTTTCTGACCGCATACCCTCTGACAGAACAATAATAAATCCCGAGGCAGTAAAGAAGAAGTGGCACTGATATTTATGAATGACTTGCTTCGTCCAGGATATTCTACGTAATTGTGCAAATGGGAGAGTACTCAAAACCACAACAAACCAAAATTCACTATTTTCCCTCATTTACAGATTTTAAGAATAGAGCAGGTAAAATGTTTATTCTTACTTCAGTTTAATCCATAAAATGAGGCTGGAAAATAAAATGGAAATGTGAGTAAAAATAGAATTGAAATTTAAAATATGCATATATCCTTACAGGTCCAGTCATGAACGTCATAAATAATAAAAGGCTCAGCTTTATCCCTCAGCATTAGTTGGCAATACTTTTCAGCGCTTTCTATCACTTTTTTTTCTACCCCATCGCAAATTAAATATGATAGGAATATTTCACTGTGATCTTCGTCCTTTTGTAGTGTAATTTAAATTAAATCTGCAACTGAACACAGCATAATTGACCGTCTTTTCTTACGTTAAATACTTTCAGTACTCTTGTCTACAAAAAGTGGACACTGACTGCCGTTTGCATTTTAGAAGAGCGCCTGACCTTTTTATGCCAAAAAAAGCCATCGTGAGTAAGTTATGCGGAAAAATAATCGTGTTAACCTATACGCCTCGCATAATGCTTGCCTATTCATGAACGCTTGCAAAAAAATATCCGCATTAGCCCCTGGTCGGAGGGTCAGATAGACGTACGTCTGAATTACGCTTCTGCGTAGAACAGTTTTTTTCCATTCTAGTCTCCATGTCGTGCGAACCGTCATCGGTCGCGGAATGCAGCTGATGACTTGGTCACCCCTGCGGTTCACATGTTGCTAACCGAGTAACGCGTGCCGCTGTAGGGGGGTAGTGCCCTGCTGATGAGTAGCCAATCAGGTGCCGGCAGAGATTAATCATCCCGCTCCGCCGTTACTGGTCGGCTGGAGCTTGCATCTAAGTGGGAGAATCTGCACCGATTCCCCTGCTTGCAGGGTAAGGTCATTTGTTCCGCGCATTCCTTTGCAGAAGAAAACCCGAAAACCTAACGCAGCAGAATAAAACTCCAAAATTCATGCAGAAGAATGCAGACCGCTCCCACGTCGTTTAAAACCTGCCTCTACCGCTGAAAGTCTTTCTGTTACTTACTAGCGCTATAAAAAACACTTTGTTAAAAATGTGACATGACTGTTCGACGCAATGTATAAAAGCAGGAAACATTTGGATACTGTCTGGTTCTTTCTATTACTTGGAGTGAGCGGATCTTATTCACTGCGAAACACTGTCAGTGTATCATTCTCTGTGACTGAAGAGTGTCCCGAAGGCACGCTTGTTGGTCAGCTGGGCAGCGCTTTCGTTCATAATAGTCCCCAATTTCCTTCCGTCGACCATACTCTGAATGTTGGCAGGCGATCTGAAATCCGCTATCAACTGCTGACCAGGACAGATATATTCCGATTGGATGAGTTTTCCGGAGCTATTTTCACTAATGGCCGACTTGACAGGGAGACAATGTGCATAGAAAAACAGTCGGTTCACAGATCCGACAGTCGCTCTGAGGACCTTTCACCGCATCAACGTGATAGCACAGGTCTGCCATGCTTCGTAAACCTCCAAGTCCTTCAAATTGGCGATTTACTTCGACCTCTAGTGATTCACAAGGATGAGATAGCAGAAGCAGTCTCGAAGGAGCCAACTGTCATTTTGGTGAGAATTTTCATTCTGGATGTCAATGACAATGCACCATCTTGGAAAGATAGTGAAATAAATATCTCTGTACCAGAACACATACCCCCCGGCACACAGTTTGCTCTACCTCTAGCCCATGACGCCGACTGTGGCCCCGAAAACACAACCGTACGCTACTTCATCCTCAAAACCCTCACCGACATTGTCTACAACCAGCGAAAAACACGGGATTACGAGTTACATCAGTTCTTACAGTTGGATACGGAGTTGAGCGATCCATTTGACAGGGACCGACATGCGGCATTTGCGGATTCGAGATGGACTGCTGATGTACTCAATCGCGGCGGGTCACCGATTACTACCTGTGTGAGCCCAACCTTTCGTCTCTGGCTACGTATTGTGGGCGATATCGACTATGAAACTAGTGAGACAATCCAGCCCCCGCAGAAAAAACAATATTCTCTGTTTTCGTCGTCAAGCGCGAATAATTTACAGGGTCAAGTAAAACCTGTATACTCATTCCTTTTGGCTGCAGTTGACGGGGGTAGACCTGTTCCCAAGACTGGAACTGTGGTTGTTCATGTAAACGTTAAGGACATTAATGACCACCCTCCCGTATTCCTCCCGCTTGACACCTCTTCCTCCCCCTTCTCAAAGGGAAGTATCTATATGAGACTAAAAACCCCGCAAACCCTCCAACCGAATTCGGTGTTTGTTGAATTGCAAGAGAACGCCCCAGTAGGGGAGACTATTTACGTGCCAAGCGCTTTTGATCCCGACGCCACGGACCAGACCAATTTAGTGTTCGATTTTGAAAGTTCTATTGATACAACCGCCAAGACTTTATTTGCCATTCACTCGAAGACTGGGGCAGTCCAACTGAGGGGTTCACCAGATTACGAAAAACACATATCATTCTTACTGCCAATCAGGGTTTCTGACGGCAAGCATTCGGCCCGCCAGAGCCTGCACGTCGAGATCCTAAATCTGAACGACAATGCGCCAGCCATCACTGTTAGACCAGTCAAATTTGCCAGTCATAATACCCAAAAAAGCAATTCTGCCATAGTCTCGGTGCAGGGCAATACCTTTACGCCCATTCAGTTGTTCGTGGGGGAGAACGAGCCACCCGGCCAATTTATAGCCAGCGTATCTGTTAGCGACGAAGATCAGCAGGCAACTTCTCCCGGCCTCCTAGATAGAGAAGATAACACGGTGGCTGGCTTACCTGACAGCGATATGATGAATGCCTTCTACTGTCAGCTCAGTCACGACGGGCTTAGTTTAGAGCCCCTCTTCAACGGCGCTTTTGACCAATTCAAGCTGCTCACACGCATCTCCTTCGACCGCGAGCAAACACCAGAACAATTATTGACACTGAGCTGTGTGGACTCGGGCCAGCCAAGACAGTCTTCCCAAGTGGCCATTGAGCTTATCGTCTTAGATCATAACGACAACAGTCCGGTCATCAAGAACCAGCCACTAGTGGTAAGCGTCCGCGAGAATTCCCCGCCGGAGCGACGAATTTTTCAAGTTGAGGCCAGCGATGCGGACATCGCTATGAACGCAGCCCTACGATATGCACTGAGTGGCGAAGGAGCTGACAAGTTTAGAATGAACCCCCAAACAGGAGAGATTTTTACAGTTGAGTCATTTGACCGGGAGATGACAGCAAGGTTTAATCTAATTGTAACGGTGCGGGACCGTCAGACGAACAACACGCTTAACGTTGCCGATGCTGGACCCAGCGAGTCGGCTAGAGAAACGACCGCCATGCTGAGTATTGAGGTGCAGGATGAGAATGACTGTGCTCCGACCTTTTACCAACAGCTGTACCAGTTCTCTGTTGAGGAGAATGCTGCTGCGAACACGCTTGTTGGAGAGCTCAAGGCAAAAGACGAGGACATTACGCCTGAAAACCACAAGGTAGCCAAATATTTTCATTATTTTTTCATTTAACAGTCGATTACTTATCTGGCGAAATCTCCTGAAATGTGCATAAAAATTCCTCTGGGGCAAAATCAGTCCATGCTGCATGCCCCCTAAGTCTTACAGCAGTAAGGAAAAGAACTGTTCTTAAAAAGCAGGTGGGTATTTTTCCACAAATTTGAAAGGTAAAGCGTCTGTTTAAGGTGCTATATTAGTGTTTTTAAACCCCAAACTTATTTCACTGAAAAATTTCCAGTACCTTCTAAAAATATCGCCAACATTTGTATGTAGAAAACACAACTTTTATGGAGGAATTTCGCATGTTTCTGAGGTTAACACTTCCGGAAAGCAGAAAACTATAAATGCACATATATGCATTTGCGGACGATTTTTACTTCTTAAAAAATGTCTTCAAGATTACATCGTTGTCGGTATCAGGGGACGTTGGTCAATCAAAACTGTTGCAAAGGTTGGTTTTTGTGTCTAAAACTCTGTCCTATAGAGCTCTCTCAAAATGCAACAGAAAAATTAACAATAAAATATGTTTTTGCATAGTTTAACAAAAATGATTTATACTTCACTAGGCCTATCGTGAGAATTGTTTCCATGCTTGACAACATTTTATCTTAGCACAAAGCCAATCCGAGAACTATACATTAAGTTAGTAATACTAATCATAATAATAATAAAAATAACTATCTGAAATACTAATCGCCACCTTATGAGAGGTCAGTTCGCACTGACTGTTTACGCCTCTTGGTTGCTTTAAGTGTTTTGTGCTTAGGCTATGTTAAAAAGCTATCCTGAAAAAATATACTTTTGCATCGGTCTTACGAACTTGAAACATCGCGTTTATATCTTCATTTTTACGCTTGCCGTTTTCCCTCCTATTAACACGACCATGTGATAAGTAAATACACAGCATGTCTCTCCATCTGTATCCAGCGGACCCTGCGGCTTTCTGCACATTAGAAGTCAACCCGATTCAAAGGTCATCTTTGCTGCAAACATTTGTGCTGTGTAGACAGAATCCATCGGTTATCCATGATTTCTGGTTGTCTATACATCAACTTGCCAGTATGAGCTTGCTTTGTCAGGTTTTACTACTAAATTTAGTTGTGAAAACGGCTGAAGTGAACTGTGTTTGACTAATGTAATATTTTGTCTCTCGGGAAGACGGAAGTTTGTGAATAATTCAACAGGACTCTCTTTCCTCCTTGGAGCATGCTCTCAGGAAGACGTACGCCTGCCAAACCAACCAGCGCCTTGCCAATGGTGTGTGCACAATTGCAGATATTTCTTTCAAACAACCAAAACTTTTATGTGAATCGATCCTATTCAAGGGTGTTCTACTTTGCATTTTTTTTGTTTTGCGACTGCGATTAAATTATGCCTTTACGAAAAGAAAAATTATAACTATTTTTTACCTGCTCGAGGCTGAAGATAAGCAGACTTTTCCCATTTTGAGCCGGATACAATTCTAGTTGAGTGCACTGGCAGAAGCGATAATGAACTCATAATACTTACTTACGAAAATAGGTAATTATACTGAACAGTTTATGCATTTCACCCATCGGGTTAATATCAATAACCCCTTGATGGTGTTCACAGAACACCAATGCATATTGTGTGCTCGAGTTGTCAAAGAACGCTTGTCTTAGTAAAGTATTCTTACCGAGAAATTATTATTATTAATTGAACACTAATTTCCAATGCAGCAAAGACCTAGAACGAGAGAACACGCTGAAAGTTTACTACTTACCATACACACAACCCAATTAGCGAGTACGCCTCTAAACACCATTTTCAACACCTTCAAAATCTACAACGTGGATTGACCTCCCTCGTAGAAGCAAGAACTCAAATTTAATTGAAGATCACATGAAAACACTTCCCCATTGCCGGGGTGCATCTCCCATCAAACAGCGATACCGAGAGGAGTATTTGGGGTGCCGAATTGCGGCCTACCCGGAAGAGAGAGAGTATTATCCAGACAGGTGACAGACTGACTGGTGGCAGCAAATGATTCGAAACTTGTCGTTTGACTCGGCCCTGCCTTTGTTCACGATACTACGCAGTTATTTTATTTGGGATAAGGATGACTTGCATGGTCACCTAAAGGGAATCAGAAACACTCCACCCACCTAAAGTAGGCAGCCTTGTGATACATTTGAGGATGACTAATTATTATCGTGCCTTAGACTAGCCCTAAAGCAAAACTAAACTCTAAAGTTAATCTTAACCCGAAGGCTACAGTTAAGGCGAAAATACAACTTATCCCTTAAAGTTATCCTGAAACAAAACAAAAACTCAAAATTGACCCTCACCTTGATCCTAAACCTACTTATTCCAGCAATTTATGGCGGTGTTACTGGTTCCACGTCCCATTTAGGCGGCTAAAAGATCATGCCTGCTGTTTGCGGCCTTAGGTGAATGCCTGCGGAAACTCTTGGCTGTGATCCAAGGCTAAATGGAGGCGATCGCATTCCGTTCTAACCTCAACAATTTGGCCATACTCATAAAAGAAGACATATCTCATGAAAACACGGTCTTGCATTAGCACTGCTGTTCACGGTCAATAGCACTTTTCTATGAACAAAAGCTTTAATTTGACGTGGACTGACGCTATATTATTCATGGCACTGAAAGTGTGAAATTTATAACAAAAAAACAATGCAGCGGCATGACCTGCTACCAGAAGAGGCCGAAACTGTAATTTATAAATTTATTGACTTGCGGTACAGAAAAGAATGCCCGAATGTCACAATATAGACACACAACAAAGAGCCTGTTAAAATATTTAAAAGTCCGGCAATTAAGATTTGAGCCATTGCAAGACTGACACTCGAAGCTTTGAATCTTGATGCCCTTTTGCTTGGTCGCCAAGTTGAATCTTCAGAGTCTACTAAGTATTGAGTTGGTTAACGCATAGAATAACTAGTCCAGTAATCCACATAATTGACAAGAAATAGTGATGCATGAAGGTAAGAAATAGCTTCACAAGCATTAATTTTTTTAGTGTGTCTACTGGAGCGACTGTTTCCCCAGCTACTACAGCCGCTATTAATGTCGCTGATCAATTTAGTAATAGTATATAGACGTGAGTACTAACTGGTCGAAGGTATTTGTGTCATATTAGCATGCATATGTTCCTCAAAACAGGGCCCACTGTAATAACTTTTTTGGCTTTTTTCTTATACAACTGTGATGTTCAAACCACTTTCCGCTTATAATCTCCTCTGACATCGTATATTCAGATTCCTTATAAACACGCCAGTAAGGTCCCCCTATTTTTAATGTACAGTAACTTTCTGTCTATATTTATTATACATTTGTTTAGATGGAGAAAATATTTGCTGTATGAAGGACAAAGTCAGTTCACGTGTAAGTTATATTGCAAATGACTCACAAAGTGATACACATGATATTCTAATTACCGTTGTGAGTATTTGAATTAAATGTTAACTGCCTCTCAAGGAATAGTCTTTCTACCTGCAGTTTTCAAACATGGTAACCGTAGCATAACTTGTATGAATTCGAAACCTATAACCCTTAATCATAGGAGTATTTCGGCAGACATTGGCAACCATGATATAGCAATTTTGGGCTATTGGCCCTCATCAGCCATGGGCAGCCAACTCTGGTATAGCAGTTGAAATTGCCACCGCACCCGAGTTTCGAACTCGCACCTCGCCGGTCAGGGGCAGACGTCCTAACCTTTGAGCCATCGAGCTCGGTGTCTAGCCGGTTGTAGATCAGGGGTATATATTATTCGCTTGTGCGCCTATCTGTTCCTCAGTATGTGCCCATCCTGGGATAATGCTTTTGCGAGTCGGATCAACCGATAATGTTCCGCAAAGCAACTAATAATTGATATGTTACTAGCCAACTGTTAGCAACGCGACTTTTTTATAGGAGTATTCCGGCAGACACTGGCAACTGTGATATAGCTATTTTGGGCTATTGGCCCTCATCAGCCACGGGCAGCCAACTCTGGTGTAGCAGCTGAAATTTCTGCCACACTTGAGTTTCGAACTCGCACCTCACTGATCAGGGGCAGACGTCCTAACGATTGAGCCATCAAGCTGGGTGCCTAGCCGGTTGTGGATCGGGGGTATATATTATTCGCCTGTGCGCCGATTTGTTCCTCATAGAAAAAATGTTTATTGCATTTGTCTGTAGATTGACGCATAGTGCCAGTAAGTATGGCTGATTCACGCAGACCTTAATAAGTAAATGTCTGTTGAGCATATCTCCAACTTAGTACTGTTATTATATTATTACTGCTGACTGACTATAAAGCTGATTCCAAAAGACAAAAAATCAAATGACATCTCTAACTTCAGTAAACGGCTTAAAATTTCAACGAAAAACATGTAGAAATAGGTGATAGAAGTTCCGTGGGTGAGTAAAATTTGTTGCAATAGACTTCCACGAATTGAATTTAACCGCAGCTTGTATTCCATACAGAACACCAAACAACCTGAGTTGTTAATTCGCGGGACCAAGCTAGGGTGGACGTTAAGTAGGTCATTTGGAGTCTAAAGCGTTTGCTGTTGGCTCCGACTAATACTGTCCATGTGTGGCACAATTTGGGCAACATCTTCACGCAACGTCAAAATCTGGCCCGATTTTATTCGCAGTTTTAGCTCAACTCAAATAGGTATTGCATACATATAAAGAGGAATAGAGCATGTGCACAGGATAAAAATTTGACTACATAATTCAGAAGTTGAATATACAGATAAAAAAGGAGGCGAAGTGGGGCGACCTATCATAATCTAGCAAATACCGTCACTCAGTCGTGAAAGGAAATTTAAAATTGACAAGGCTGATATGCTAGACCAAGGGAATGGTTATACTCCAAGGATCTTCAAGTGATTGGGTTGTCAACGAACCGCTATTTTAATCAGACTGTGACGTGCATGCGTCATACGCAACTATATTTACTTTTTGACTGCAAGACAGACAAGGCAAGTTATCGCCTTTTGTACCAGGTGCAGACATAGAACTTTAAAAGTGGAACATAACTAGTCATGACACATCGGCTTGTATTCTTCATTCCGCTGTACGTCATACCAAATGTAGAACAAACACAACCATGACCACTCAGAAATGATTACCAGTCAGGATTCTTCGGCCAGATACTACCGTAACGGTGTCCGCATTGATTAACTGCACCTCAGTTTTAATTAAACACTTCTCTCACGTGCTCTTTTATCTGATCTGCCGAGAGTTTTAAAGGCTAATTGTGTATTCTTTTTACTAGAAGCATCATACAGTAAATGATACCATCTTGTTCTATAAATTCCACCGATTAAACTGTTTTTCATATGAACATGACAGTACAGATCCGGAAACACAAGTTCTAAAATGGTGCAGAGGATATAAGATAAGTGGACTGACTCTTCTAGAACGCCAGCGGCTGCTACATATATAAGTAAACATAACCTGAAATAATGTAGATATGTTAGTATGTGCGACTTTGCAGTTCATAGTTAACCAAAAACACCCAAAAAGCTTTCAATACTACAATTTGTAACATTTCGAAACTCGCCACAATATGGAATATCATATTTTTAACAGACAGGACGAAATTTATACTTAAAATGTTATAAAATGATACAGTTACCCAAACATACCAACGCACGCGCTGTAAATCCCACTACCAATTTTATCACTAGATGCCATCAATATTTTCTAGAAAACACCTTTCGCTGATTATTTTGACGCAATTACGACTGAAACACCAATTTCGGAATTGGTCAAACATACCTCCAGCAAGCACGATGTGGGTACACTCCTGACATCAAGCTCGGCGAACAACTCTGTAAAAATTACTGCAGTCCCGATGGGACATATTTCGTTATTTAAGATCATTCATTTCTGATCACTTTAATTAACGGTGGTTAATGTGGTTTTGTGAACTAGAAAATGCACGCCACACACATACATGGCCTAAGTTGTATCTATATTTGCTTCTTATTATCCGATTCTCGAGGCAGCTTTTCTGCTGAAATTGCAACAAAAACTTTCTGAATATTTCCCACAATTTTCCGGTCAATCATATTTTGCTGTATGATTTTTTAATGTTGAATGCGTGCAAATTGAGGCATTTGTAGATAACCGGTGTCAAACAGACATCCTCCGAAATTCGGGCCAGGTGCTTTCTAGCCGTAGTGATGACAGAAACGTACATCGGAATGAAAAGAGATATACATTATTAATCAAATAACTAATAATTTCGACTACTAACCCAGGATACGTGCAAGCTCTGCCTCTCTGTGGTTGAAATTGGCTGTTTTTTATTAGCTGCAGGAATTCCCTTTATCCCACACTGCTTTTTAAGTTGGAACTTACAATTGCGAGCCAATTGGCTATGGTAGTTGAGAGCAAATTGGATTGATAATTCACGGCAGGAAAGGATCCGATTGCCGAACAACATGTCGACAGCTAATTTAGCGTTTTTTAAAGATACCTACCCCAGAAGTTCATTTTACTGACGTACGTAGGGGACAAAGTTTTATGTTAATCCTGCAAGTATAAATAGAATACAGCACGAGTAACATTTCGGCCATGTTTTGCAAGCCCACTTTCAGGAGTATAAATAACCTATTGCAGCTTATGGACTAGTAGCTTTTTTCGCTGACAACTTTGGATGGGACAAAGAGTAAATATAACGGGTAGTAGGAATCACTGACTGACGTACCCAACTCTTCAATGCTATGCATTGAGTCGTTCTGCTGCTGTCAGTTAGAATGTGATCCGCAACATTCTGAACGTGAATGACGTAATAGTGACAGTATAAATTGTGCAACACCAACCGCTCTCTCCCCTTTATTTCTAACCTGTGTCTGGCCTCAAGACTTACTCAAAAAGCACCGGGATAAGGCGTAGTAACTGAAAACCCTTAGTAGCCCGTCTCTCCATATTACTTCTGGCCAATTGGACCAGGTTGTCCCAGAAACCAAGAAATTGCTCGAGTCGTGGCTGCGTGAGATTGCTACAGGTACCATTGAAGAAGAAGACACTTCACCTGATCCTCCATTTTTTACAGAACTACTTCAATGCGCCAGTTTTAAGCATTCCAAGCGCATCCTGATGACAAAAAGGCGTTTGGGTGTTACGCGTCCATCTGACCTTCACAGCTCCTTCTCTCAGTTGTTTGAAGCAGGAAGTAGACGCAAATGAATGAGGGACCTATGGGAGTCTGGCTACAGCTGTCTCACACGACCTCTCCCTCCTACATAACACACCCCGTTTTCACACAAAGAAGGGTCTACTCGGAATAAAATGGAGAATAAGCTGAAAAACACACTTTCCACCTATTTATATGACTCCTATTCGTGTCTGCAGGGCATGATTAGGGAAGGATTTGAGTGTAATTTATGCTCAAACGAAAAGATGCGTGATGATAAGATCTAGTCTGTGGCGGCTTAGCGAAGAATAGCGTGATGTCCCTGAAATAGTAGACCCAGGTGATGATTTGGACTGTCTGGGTCTTGCGGTCACCTATGGTGTATGTGATGGTTGTATGGTTTCCCTTCGGCCACAGCACGTTGGATTCGCCCATGGCCAAACAGTCCTGCGTGATGTTAAGGTGCGAACACGATGAGGAAAGGGCCCGCATTGTTTTAATGGCGCAGTGATGGGGCTGTTGATTGGCTACTTATTTGCGGTCATTCTCGTTGATGGTGGTAGTAGGAAGTATGATCGTCAGTATTGCAAGGTTTTTAGCAAGGATGAGGCAGCTGACGGTGGGCAAGCACTACGAAAAGGGATCTTATGAACAAGGAGCGAGGGGGGAGGAGGGAGGCAGATGATTCATTTGTCATGCTTTTATTGTGTTAAGTCCGGGAACCTTGGGCGAGGCCAATTCGTGTGCGGAATACCCATCGACGGCGCGGAAATGCTGAAAGAGGTCGTTGGTTGGAGGCAGTGGAGAGGTGTGGGCCGCTCTTTTGGCTTTGCGGGAGCAATCGTGTTGGTGTTGTGCACTGTTCCCTCAGCCCTAGTATTTATTTTACAGAAGACTTGTTGCAGGACGAGGTTCTCTCAGGTTGCCAACTGGACTTGCCAATTACTCAGCTCCTTTTTTGCCCATCTTGTCGTCGAATGCTTAAAGCGAGATTGCCATAGAAAAATCACTTGCACAATAATCCGTAATTTCTCACTAAATAACCATTTCGGTGCAGTTGCAGTGATCTCAGCATGACGTAAATGTTGACAACCATGATCCACCCTAGGACTTCCAAGTCTTGCGTACTGTTCTGCCAACGAATTTTAACTCTTCTATGGGGACATACGCACTACGATTCACTGAGTTTCCTGGATATGGGCCATATTCTAGTCCTGTAGGGCTGTGTTGCTAGGGCAACCACTCTGCAAATGTCCAGCTTCCTGTTGAGCCGAAGTCTATGGCAGTCCTAGGCAGAGACTTGTGGCCATCTGAATGTGAAGCAAAAGGGCATCCAAAGCTTATTTTCACCAGCATACACAAACAACAGGATTTTAACACTATGTCAGCGTGCTAAGAGTGGTGACTTAGAACAGTGCAAACTAACCGGACAATTCATCATATCATAGGCTGAGTTTTAGGTTGCAATGGGTCGGTCTCCTTAACACAGTTACGCGCGCACTCCCGCTCGTCGGCAGTCCGAAATCTGAATAAAAATTTTCACCTTCCAGATATTTGCATGGATAGGGAAGAAGGATTGTTGAGCACCGGAACACTTTTTACTGACCTCTGCTTTCAAATTCTTACAGGACTCCATATTCATAGATAGGGACAGCAACAAAAAGGTGATAGTTATAGTGGAGGCACACCAGTCAAGTGACAGAGGTCGTCAGTAGTCAAAAGCAACAATCATCAAGGAGGGGATGTGGCATTTACAGCGGTATACGTTGATTAACTGTAAATTATATCACGGGCGTCAACAAAGAACATAGAGGTGCGTTATCTACCTGTCAGTGACGGTTTTGCGATGATTCGTCGCCTTGCCGTACAGCCAGTTTATGTTCATGTTCAGGCTTAGTTTGCCCTGTGGGTTGCTATACACTACCCCAGATTGTTCATTGAAATTTAAGCCGATCTTTGATTTTCAGTATCCTGTTGCTTATGGTAGCTTTGGGTCGGTGTGCAATTCCATCACGTAGTCTCGCAAAGATGCGCTCAGTCACTTCTGAGGCGTCTTTGATATATTGTAGAGCATGCCATATCCTTCTTGGTTCTTCTGTATAGGTCCTTCGGGGTAGAACGTGCAAGCATCATTTTATCATGCAGTCTCGGCTATCCATTCCACATAAATTGGTCACAGGGATATTGGGCCTCGGGCACCTATTCCTTCGACTTATTGCAATGTGTCTGAATCCGTCTAACGAGCGCTTATACACATCATCGTTTGTGAGCAACCGTAGGATTGCTGTGATAATGGAGAATTTGTGTTGTGTTTGTTGCCTTCCTGGAACCTGTCGTCTCAATTTCGCCGTGTGGCTTTCTCTTGACGAGGAAATCAAAGATGAACTCCTGTAAGAGTTCAAAAGCTGAGGACAATAAACAAATTCCTACGGTGCTCGGCAGTTATTCTTCTTTATCCAGTCCGATATCTTTTCGTTTCAAACTGCCTTTTTATCTAATTAGGGGTTGATGCGCCTCTGTATGTTGCAGACTTGTGATCTAGTTTCGTAAGTCACTGCGTTAGTGCTTATTTCTACATGGGGTTAGCTTGTTTGGGATAGAAACACGATGCAGTACGTAAGGCAGCCAGATGCAGCACAAGTCCGCTTCGCAAACAACTGATTCATGCGCAAGCCACTATTGCCTCCTCTTGTGAATATTGCTAATTCTTACCGTCTACTGCGGCCAAGCTATCAGATAAAGGTGTCGTGACCTAGTTTCGTCTCTGGCGGTCCGTCGTTTAATGCCATTTTATGTTTTCAGCACGGACGAGGCGAACCCAATGGACAGCTTCTGTGGACAAACCACTGAATTACTTTTGTTTTTGTTATTGTTGTAAATGCATGGGTCCGGAACGAGGTTATGGGGTACAATGCAACCGACAGAAACAGAGATACCGTATGCACAGCGGAAGTTGCACTTAGTAGATGAAGTCTGTGCGTCTGAAAAACTTCCAAAATGAGCAATTTTCGCATTCGTCGCTGATGGATGTATCTTGTACGATGATGATGTTTTCGCCAGCATCTGGATACTTTATTGTCTGTGGTTCATCATTCTTGTTATTGACGGGTGTGATAATCTTTCGCTCGCTCTTTTTACTGATATTTTGACCCGATGTGGGGCTTATCAACACGTTTTGCGTGGGATCATATAATATTCCGCCACAACGTCAATGCACTGAGCGAAAAGCGAGGAGATGTTTGCATTTTTTTATGATACACCTATGACAGATTAGCTTATGCCTTGTATTAAACCTAGCCGGAAGTTTATATTTTGTTCATAGATTCTAATTTTAACTGGATTTACTGTCTCTTATAGAGCGCAGCTCATATCAGGAAAATGTGTCAGGTTATAAGTTCGCCAGCTAATCTCATATAACGTAAGCAAAAACTAATTGTATAGCCGTCTGTTTTTTCTCGCTCTCAGCGTTTGGACTGGAGAAGCATGAAAAGGATTGGTCCCACTTATTAGCCTACCGGAACACTTTCTTTCATGAACGTTAAACGTAGTTCTGCAGTCAGAACACAACCTGACTGGGGTCTTAACTCTCCGTTCAATATATTCAAGATAATGATTTTTCCAATTTTTAAAGCTATTAATAAGCTTTGCTATTCTAATCCACACTGTCCAAACCTCTGGTAAGAAGTGCAAGTAGAAGCTTAGCAGGTGATATACTAAGCAAACGACAACAATAGGTGCAGAAGAAGAAAATGCGATCACTGGAACAAGGGTTTTATTTTCTTGACGTTTAAGATTCTGTCGAGTGTCCTTAATCTTAGGTTATCGTAGGAAACTCTGAGATTTGCGCAGATAAGGATGATAAATGTACAGGTTGCATGGTATTTATAGTTCGTAGCAGTCATCCACATGCGTACTATGATTTTCAGTTCCCATAGCCACCGCTTGATATCTTAATTGGTGCGGTGATGGGTCAGTAATTGCCACAGTTTGCTTGTCAGCGTCGGATGCGGATGACCGCTACGAACTATAAATACTGTGCAACCTGTGCATGTATCACCCTTATCTGCGCATGTCTCCGACTTTCCTACGATAACCTATGATTAAAGATTCTCGACGGCATCCGAAACGTCAGAAAAATAAAACTCTTGTCCCAGTGATCACATCTTCCTCATCTGAACTGCTTCTTGGAACTCGCTTATTCACCTCTATTGGCAACAGTCGGTGCATTATTCGACGCCGGCACCGGTCGATGCACCGGTCGGGCATCAATCGCAGAAACACACCACAAGTACAGTTGATTGCCATAGGAATCAGACCTACTGCTATGTAGAAGGGAAAATAGAATCATTATAAGCATTTTTGGTGTTTCTTAGCATTGTCCAGGCTGCTTTAAGAGATGAGTAGCTTTCTGATCCACTAATTTGAACTTGGTTGCGGCGGCGTGGTTACCATGGCCAAAAGCCGCTAATCCAACAGCCAACAGCTTATCACCTCGATCGACTACTAGTCCCTCCTAACGCTGATCAGATTTTTTGACCCCGATTCCCCCCTGTTCACCTGCCTTGACGACTGCACTTATTCCTTCTACCGACCCGCATAGTTTATTCACCTAATTACCACATAAAATGGCCTGACAACAATTTATCGAATGTTTCAGAATTTATTTTCTAAAATTTTCAATGAGAATTTTTGCAAATTTAATTAGAATTAACAATTTCTTCACATTTGCTCTTAAGTTACCACACTAGGTTAAACGAAACGAAACGCAACGCGAGATATTTATTAATCTGAAAGCCTCCTAAGTATTACAGATCGAAGAGGTGCATAGATTCGGTTAAAATTATTTACGAAGTAGGATTATTCTCTCCAAGCCCTCTCCCAGTTGCTGGGATATGAATTCGAAAATACGCAGTCACACCGCCTTCCCAACAGTATGACATGTAAAAAAAATGGATTCCGTAACTGAGCGTTCTCGGTTAAAACAAATATGCACGTAAAGGAGACATATGGTCGATCACAGGAACAAAAT
>JAYGXS010000002.1:82558368-82609009 GCA_036362985.1 Ligula intestinalis | reverse complement strand
CATGTTCCTCGTGGTCGTCTTCACCTTTTGTTTTCTGGGGCGGATTCCCCCCCCCCCCCCCACATAGCAGACCAGTAGCAGATGCAAGAACAACTTGAGACGATGAGGAACGAAATTTATTCGTCCGAAGTGTCGTATCTTTTCTCTCAAATCCGTAAGTAGGAACAGCAGATAACAAAAGGGTTAAAACTCATATGATGGACATTTTTCATGTCAAAATAAATTAACTAACAATCGATGAATATATTATTCGGTTTCCCTCTGATTGTATTGGAAGCTTCGTACGGGCGGATCAGTGGCTGCTACAACAGACACAAATAACGCACTCATTTAATTTTTGGTCATCTGCTTAGTTGAACCACAAGATGTATGAAACACACATTTTGAAAATGTGTTTCCTGTAGTTTTTCACAATAAATAACCTAATATAATAATTTTTACAATGTTAAGTCCACCTACCATAATTTACTGTCGCTCGCTTAAGCACGATAAGCAGCGTCTCCGTTAGCTTGACCTTCGATGGCAGTCATAACTAAATCAAAAGAGAAGATGTCTACTCTGTTTCCTCTTATCCTGCCCACTAAAGCACAACGTTATATGCCTTACTGTGAATGTAATTAAATTAGCATTCCAGAGATCGTGTCTTCTGCTTCTTTATACTTAAATTTCTTGGCAGATCAGACAATCTAAGAAAACTCAATATAATTATAACGTTAGGAGATTTACATTATTAACCATAAGCAAGTTAGGAACGCATACCACCTGGGCACGCGCGTCAACAACGATGGGTCCTCTTCGAACGCTACTTATGACGTACTGCTGAATATGGCTGAACAAGAGGATTGTCTGCTTTCAAGCCCAACATGCGGCTAAGGTTGTGCACATAAATACTACTTCAAGCTTGAACTACCCAATGGCACGCGGCCTAAAAATATACTGTTTCCAGACGGAACAAAGCAACAGCAAATCGCAGATGTCACGAGTTAGCACTTAATTTGGCTGAATAAACATAATTAAACATTATTCAGTCGTTAAAACGTAATGATGGAGAGATATTTACTCTACGAACGCGCTGTCCCATATAAACGGTGAAGTTAGGCAAACATGTGTTATTAAGGTACCACCAATTCCCAGTGCGATGAAGTCACATTATCAAATTAAAGCCCTAAAAGTAACCTGCAGGCGGAAGCTTCTTAAAAAAATTTTTGCAGAATGTGGTGTTTTCGCCCTTCTCAAGAGAGAGAGGCACCCAAACACAAAAGGTATTTCAAGCTAACGCTCAGAGGGTGAATTGTGAACGCAGCGTGTGAATGAGTGTGACGTCTGAAGGACTTTTAAGTCTAACCTCTGACACTGCCACCACTGCCTCTTCTTTTCTTCTTTCCCTTATCTCACCAAGGAGCCGGAAGCAGGCTTTGAAAAAAAACAGCCAAAATGGATGCTTTAGTTTTCGAGCAACCGAAATCCTCGGCACGCAAGTTCTTCCTCGCACTGAGCTCTCTCGCTTGTCCAGGTTCTGTTCTCACGAAGACAGATGTCGCCTTCCCGTGCGACAGCAGACAATTGTTTTGTGTGTGTGTGTGTGTGTGTGTCCGTGGGCGCCGCAGCAGTTGCGGGAAACTTTGGTGAGAGAGCCAGACACTTAGGTCAAACGGGGGGGGTTGGAGAGGCGGAGTGGGGGGGGTGGGGGTGGCTGGGTGGGTGGGTTGGTGTGTGTGTGTGTTTTTTGTGTAAGTAACCCACCGGTCTGATAGGGAAAGGGAGGCCCTAATCTGCGTCTGTCCGTCGCTGTGTGTGAAAACGGGCTGTTCTCACTGTGTGTGTTTGCTGCAGCCGTTGTCAATACCATTGTTGCCTGGCAGATAGCACGCTTTTGCGTGGGATGGCTGTTGAGGTGGGGAGTTAGCCACTGACCCGAGAGCTATTGAAAGCCACAAACCTAATCAGGCCCAGCGCACAGGTGGGAGGGGGGGGGGGAAACACACGCAACGAGAGAGATGAAGGCCTTGATATCACGGCAGAGAACGAAGAAGGAGGTTTTATCGTCAACCGGCGTCTGCCTTTGTCAGTGACTCTAAGCCGCAACTTGCTGCTAACAACTGACAACTAAGCTTCGGCCGGTCGGCCAGTGTTGACATGTTTGACTTACTCGCTGATCCCCAATAAGCATTCGGTTTGATGGGTGTCTGCAAATAAAACTTGCTCGGAATGATGCGGAGATTCCGGATCAGAAAGGATAAAAATAGGATACATCATATATCAGGCAAAAGGCCATTTTATATTCAAAAAAGTGCCTTCGAAATGAAACACTTTCCCGGCCTTGAATGTCTAACCATAAAAATAAAACGATGCAGGGATCCGCTGTATGATTAAAAACGAGTCTTTTGTGGAACTGTTAGTTTGCTGACGGACTCACGCAAGAAAATCCATATGCAGTAGCACCCTGCTCGTCAGAATAGTCACTAGTAACCATCTTAAGAAGGCACAGATGCGGCAGAAAAAAACATGCTGTCTACTGAACACCGACTGAAGACCGGGGAGACTAAATTGGTTTTAATCTGTTTGTTTTCTGAATGCACATATCTATTGAGTAAGATTGCTCATCTTTTTTTATTTTTCATATATAGCTGAATGTAACAGACTGTTCGACAGTCGGCTGTGTTTTCTAATTCCTACAAAACAATTTAAGGAAAATTTTCGCAAATTATAAAACTACTTGTTGGAGTACATGAAGGAATCTTCGGTTTACTCAAAATATGAAAATCGCAACGTATTTTCATAATAATAGAGAGGCGTTTATGACACCGAACATTACGAAACGTTCACGTAATCAGGGTTTAGTTTGCTTATTAGAGTTCATTTCTAGGGTAAAAATTTGCCGTACGCAGTTTTGAAAAAAGATTCTTTCTAATTAATAGTGAGCTTGTATTGGCACGTGAGCTATTTGTCCCACAGCATGGCATATATAATTCTTTTTCGAATGGAAATTTCCGAAAATTACAGCGGACTTAAGGTCTTTCGTTAATACAGTAGTCGCCGGCTATTAAGCCCAAGGCTAATAAGCCCAGGCGCGTATTAAGCCCACCTCAGCTTGGGACGGAATTTTACATGGCAAAATCCGCCGGCTAATAAGCCCAGTTGCCGGCTACAAAGCTCAATTTGCCGGACGTGATTTGTTTTCATTTTTCAAGTTAAACTTGGCGACACCCTTTTCGGACAGCAGTAGACATGAGGGGTGAAAAGGACAAATCCCTAACACGAGGAAGCCTCAGGTGCAAAAGGCTAACACACCCGAACCGCAGCGCTGCGGACACACACACACACACACACACGCACACACACACACACACGCACACACACAAAAAGGGAACAACGCCTTCAGGCTCACGCTAAACGATGCCGACAGGCGTAGCCCCAAAGCATTCCAAGGTCGTCTGGCTAGCCTCCCTAAGTCTCGAAAACACAGACAAACACCATTCTTTTCTTGTACATAACCAAGCTCTTCACATAATACAGTACGTATGTAATATATAGTGCCTATCCTGCGTTTGCTAATCAAGAACTAGGACTCTCCGGTTAATGCGCCCGCCGCTTATTAAGCCCAATTTGGTCTGGGCCCGAGGAGGGCTTAATAGCAGGTGACTACTGTATAGTGTAAAGTATGATAGACTTTGGTGTCTGCATATGTACTATGCATGGTCATTTGCATAAAACTCATTCGATTTAGTTTTATGAACTACGTGATCATGAGTTCTCTTTCGAATGACTTATATCAATTGCCTTTCGATAGTAAGATGGCCTAAGTCGTGAGAAATACACAGTAGGCGAATAGCTGCTTCTGAAAAACATATTTTTCCCACATGGGAACCAATTTGTTGATAAACGCTTTCATCGCACGTAAAGAAGCAGAAAACGTACGTGATGTGTTCTTTCATTAAGGGATCTTTTGATGACTGAAGCTTGCTGTAAAGTATTTGTTACACTAAGTATTGACTGAAGACTCATTGTACTGGAGAGTACCTTGACAATGAGCTCGCGTGTCAAGATTTAGAGTGTTGGATATCTTATCAACAGGTGGCCGGTTCGAGGCTCAAATAGTGCACCATCTTAGGTATGACTGGCTGAAAGCGGTTAATGAACTGGAAAGGGCATTTTAGTCGCTCCTGTCTTTGTCGTTAGTGTTGATCGCCTACGGCTGTGCTGCAGCTAGCGGGACTCAAGAGTGAGCCCCAAGGCGAGTGAGTTCCGCTAGCGATCTGTAAGCGTTCATCAACAAATAAGGCGCTTATCGACTGTGCTAAAAGGCAACCTCGTTGTGTTATGACTGCGAGCTCACTCTAGAGGCCTCCTTACCGCTGCGCAGGGGCAACTATAGCAGGCAGAAGGACATTACCAAAAAGACAGGGGAAGAAGGAGTAGCCACTTCTCGCTTCGTGGTCACCGTCGGCCAACATTGGGTTGTGTAACTGTGAAATTCGAAGCCCCTATCTATTGTCTCACGCAGTGTTTATCTTTCTGTTTTCCATTGGGAAGACTAGCTGTTGTAGAAAACGCCCACCGTACGTGTTTTTCTTGACTTAGTCATCAAGTAGTGAAATTTTTTCAAGATGAATTGTCGGTGAAATTTTCAGCTTATGCGATTTTATGAAACGATGTATATAGAGGAAGAAGTTCCTTTCTCCATAGCACAAAGCTTACTTGGATGTGCCGACAAATCTTAATATTGAAAGATGCAAGTAGCTTTAAATCAGTGACATAAAGGTTTGTGGACAAGCTCAAGTGTGCTGAGAACATGAACATGTGTAATACTATAATTTTTACTTCAAACGTTGCGGTCCATCATCTCAGTTGGTAACTCCTATTGTATATGTCTAATGTGTACACTTTATGAGATGCCAGTCCTTTGGTCAACTGTTTATTTACAAAGATCGCTTTAGGTGCCCTGCTTATCTACGCAGTCAATTCTGACGAATAACTATTAGAAAGGTTAAATTCAACGTAGGTTTTGTTGCAATAAATCTGACCGCTTAACATCCCTTTTGTTCATCGATTTGTCAATGCAAAAGGGCCGTTTTCTATCCCCTATTTTTGGACGTAGCAAACCAGCACGCCTGGTAATTATTTTTTTATGAACGAATTCATACAGAAAAGAAAGCATGCCAACTTCTTCTTCTGATATGGGGTTCATAGGAATGGAGGTTGGAATTCTTACCGGTACGTTATATTATGAAATATTAAAGTGGAGCGGCATTCGAATGGCTATAAATATTGAAACCCTGAGTAACGATATAAACGAATGCGGTTTATTCTTCTTTTGGGTTAATTATTAGCTGTCGTAAACTTTTAGCCGTTTTCTCCCGCGACAAAACATTCCCTCTTCTAGCCAATAAGCCACAATTAATAAAAGTCGAAAGTACTATAAGTTGAATTAGATCTATTTGTTATATTAACTCAAGCAGTTACTTTCATTTCGCACAATAAGGACTGTGTGGTTTATTTCGCTCTAATGGTGTCTAGGAACAGTTATATATAGTAGCATCCTGCTCGTCGGGATAGTGACCATTAACCATCTTAATAAAGTACACTTCCTGCAAAATAAAACCTGCTGTTCTAATGCACGCAGACTGAAGGCTGGAGAGATTAAATCGGTTTGTGTTTGTCTACTTCCTGTATGCACATATATATTCAGTAAGTATCCTCATATTTGATTTTTATTATATGACTTAATTTAAGAGACTATTCGAGAGTCGGCTGTGTTTCCTGATTCCTACAACACAACTTGTAAGGACAGTGTTCGCAAATTGTAAAACACCCTGTTGTCTTAAACGCAGGAATCATAGCTTTGATTAAAACAGGAACATATCAACGCATCTGCGTAATAAGGGAGCGTACATACCATCAAACTTGACGAAATGGTTGCTAAGTCAGTGTTTAGATAAATCACGAGAATTCACTCCTAGGGAAAAAAATATGCCTTACGCAGTTCCGGAAAAACCTGCCTTTTTATTGATAATGAGCTATTCTGCAAATACTCCCATGTTTAATTTGAGAAGTCAACTCGGCAAAAATATGTTTTCAACAAATCATCATCAGGCCAAAACATTTGCTGAGTAATGAAAACTGTAGTGTTGGACAGGGTTAAATAGTGTAGTATAATTGCAATCCATCGTTTACGCGTCGCCCGCATGGTGAGGTCGGCGTGTAGAGGTTCTTGTGTTAGGGGAGGGGGAGTGGCAGGGGAGGAAACTGGGTTAGGTTGTGGGGTTGATCAGATGGCAGGTACATTGAGCGATAATTGTTGCTATTTGCGCGCAGAGAACGAATGTCACCAGGGGGTGGTGGCAAATGTGATCACCACCTGGCGTCGGGGTCGGCCACGGAATTGCAAGGGCTTCTGTCACCGTCTTTTGACAACACAGTACCGGATTCGCTAGCCGTATAGCCACTGCTTCGGCTGTTGCAAGCACCCGTTGGTGTAGGCCCTTGGAAAAGTTGGCTGGTGTCCGGTAGACAACTTGAAAGGCTTCCTTTCTATCGACTCGATAATAACTGATTACTCAACGGGACCCGGCCATATTTTCAAGTTTGACACAGGCCGGAAGCAACTATCAGACGCCGGGTCGTGAGGCCGAAAGACCCACTGCCACGGCAGAAAACGGCTGGAGTCGTTTACCGGATCTGGTGTAGTCGTGGACAAAGCAACTACGTTGGAGAAACCGGGAGATTACTCCAGACGCGAATGACCGAGCATGCAGTGGTGGTGAGGAAGAAAGACGTCAACTCCCAGGTTGCAGCTCACTCAACGCGACCCAGCCAAATTTTCAAGTTTGACGAGGCCGAAATCCTCGCAAGAGGGGACAACCGCGTGAGCCGCGAGCTGCTCGAGTCATGATTCTCAGGCCCCCAGTCCATCAACAAGCGCAACGATTTGGCGTTCCCATACGGTGTACTGAGAAATTTCTTGAGCAAGAATATCAGTCACGTGGGAAGGACGGGGCGCAACTCTGACGACAGCGAGTCTAATTTTCGAGCAATTATCAAGCATGCATCCGACGTGGACAAAAATGCTGTTGCAATTAATGAGCAATCACCGGACCAATAAAGACCTCCAGTGGTGGCTACAGGAATGGACAATTATAGTACGCATGCGGATGACCACTGTGAACTATAAATACAGTGCAATCTGTGCATGTATCACCCCTTATCTGCGCATGTCTCAGACCTATTTACGATTACCTATGACTAAGGATTCCCGATGGAATCCGAAACGTCAGGAAAATAAAGTACTTGTTCCAGTGATCGCATCTTCTTCTTCGGAACTGCTGCCTGGAACTCGTATATTCTCCTCTAATAACTGATCAACCCCCACAGCCTAACCCAGTTACCTCCCCCAACACACGAACTTCTACACGCCGACCTCGCTATGCGGGCGACGCGTAAAGGATGAATTGTAATTAGACTACACTATTTAACCCTGTTCATTTCTACAGTTTTCATTACTCTGCAAATGTTTTGGCCTGATGATTATTTGCTGAAAACATATGTTTGCCAACTTAACTTCAGACAGTGAGTTATTCATCACACCACAAGGGGGTATCTAATCCTTTTTCGAATGATATGTTCTGCAAATTACGGCGTACTTGAGGTCTGCCACTGATATGGTACAAAAGAAGATAAACGTGGGTGCCTGCATAGATGCTAGTCACTAGCATCTCGCATGGGACACAGATGGTTTAGTTTTATGCTGCTCCGAATGTATTCGTGGGAGATGTGCATTAGACGAATAAGTCCTTCTGTTCAATGAATATTGCTTACACACCGGACCTATAAGCACTTTTATTGTACGTTAGGAAGCAGTAAAGTATAATATATTAGTACATAGGTGTACTCCGATCTTGTCCAGGATTCACCAACTCCGAATCCTGGACGAGATCGGAGTACACCTATGTTCTAATCTACATCCCGATCGACAACCGGCAAGACGTCGACCCGGTGGCCCAGTGGATAGGACGTTCATCTCTAGCTCACTGGTCGCGGGTTCGAAACTCGAGTGTAGCGGCAGTTTCTATGGCTATAGTGGAGTCGGGTAACTACGACTGACGATGGCTAATGAGCCAGAAATATGCGTATCTCGTGGTCTTAACGTTTGCCGGTAATACGTTCGTATACGATATGTTCTTCTATTTTTCCGTTCATTTAAGCCTGCTGTAAAATTTTCGTAGCTGACCGATCGCACTACAAGGCACACTGTTTGAGTTATGTCTGCGAGCTCACTCTGGAGGTCCGCTAGCAGTCACACAGTGGCAAGTAGAATAGGTATAATTACATTACTAAAAAAGCCAGGGAAAGTGGAGTAGCCTATTTCCGCTTCCTGGTCACCGTGGTCACCGTGGTCACCGTGGGCCGGTTTTGCAGCTGTGAGGCTCGAAGTTGCTTACTATTTTCTCACATACTGTTTGTCTTTTCATGTATCATCGATAATGCTAGCTATGTTAGAGACTGCTCACCTATTATGTGTTACAGACCGATTCATCCAACTTTGCAAACCGAATTTTAAGTGAACCTTTTAGCGAATGCGATTTCATGAAGCGACGGATGCAGGTTTTTGCTTAGTAAATAGCGCAAATAGTTCATACCTCAACAACGCAAAGCTGACTTGTGTACCCCGACAGAGATAACTATAACTCAGCGACGTACAGTTTGTGGACAACTTCAAGTGTGCTGAGGATATGAAAGCATGTAATGATATAGTCTAATTCAAACACTGCAATCCACTTTCTTGGTGAGTAAATGATATTTGAGATTATCAGTGTGGACCAGAACCTTACACTATATTTAATGCTAGTAATTTGCTCAACTGTTTTTACAAACATCACCCTAGGTGTCCTGGTTATTTTTGCAGGTAACTAATATAAAAGTACGTTCAACGTAAACTTATATGAAATAAATGGAAGCGCTTGAGATCCACATTGTTCCTCGATTTTGAAATGCAAACGGGTCGTTCTCCGTTCTCTGATTTTCGAAGTAGCATCATAATCTCAAATGTCACAACCGAGCACAAGAGAACCTTAATTTTATAACCAGAGTAAACAGATTTGAAAGAAAAACTTACAATTTTCCCTTCTGATATGGGATTCATAGAAACAGATGTTGGGAATCTTACCAGTACATTATATTGTTAAATGGAATTGGAACAGCATTCACATGCCTAGAAATATTACAACCCTGAGTAACGATATGAGCGAGTGTGCTTCATCACTCTTCCAGGTGGGTTATTAACAGCAATAACCATTCAGCCGTCTTCTTCCTCGACAAACCATTCCCTATGCTAGCCTTTAAGTGACATTTCTTAAAAGTCAAACGTTTTTTGGTCGAATTATACCCGTTGTTTTAATTAAAGTCAAATTTGACATCGCAAACTTTTTTGTATTTCCCTAGTACTTTGAGGTATATTTCTGAATTCGGTAGTCACCCCCTATGTCAATGAATATAACACTACTCTGCAGAGTGGTCATCCCTTGCTCATTAGGTGGTTGCCATCCAACCGCAAACGCACGCTAAATACCATAAACAAAAACGCCACGATTTTGCTGAAAAATTGGACTCAGTTTTCAGACATAATCATGTTTACTTAATTTTTTCAAGATTATCTATCCTTTGGGTTCTCGGCTTGTTGAAGGTGCTGCGGAAAAGGCGAACTTCAAAGGCGTAATCTATCTTCATCAATATTCGGTTGTAGATCTCAAAGGTGAATGAACCCATGGCTGTTGGTACGGGCCTCATAAACCATAGGATTGGGACGTTGGCTCTAGTTAAGCCTTGCCTTTGCTAAAGTATGTTCGGACCCCGCCGAGGTCAGATTGTGATGTGCAAATCGGTCGTCAAATGTGTGTATAGGGGCAAAGAATAATCGAGTCATCTAGTAACTAGTTTCCTGCAAAGTTTCCCTCACGGATAGTTGGCACCCATTCGCATGATTAGTTCTACCTAGTAAAACGAATCAAAAAGGGGACCGGGTTCAACATGAGGTCAATTTAAACTCACACTAAATGATTGAGAAGTTCGGCTCTTTTTATAGGAGCCAGGTGTTGGATGTGTGAGTTTCAAGTGGACCATTGTCGGTAACCAGAACTGACACTGCGAGATAAACTTAATATCCATGAGTTTTCAAGTTTATGACATAGCGTCATCGTCAGACAAAATGACTACAACAGAAAGCAGGATTTTCACACCAGAGCCTTTGTGATCATAGGGTTAAACAAACAAACACTGGAGCGTGAAGGTGTGGGCGGTGTAGAGGGTGTGGTTATGTCTAATTTTGGTGTAGGGGGAAGGGGGAATGGCACCCCAGTGATACTGTAGGAAGCAGAATAAGCCGTGATTGGTATGGCCTTTGTGCGGGGGTCAGCGAACTATGATAGGATATCGTCGAGTTCAACGTCCAGGTTAAGACTGATCGTTACCAGGGTTAGTAAAAAACGAATGCACCTATTTATGGGGACACAGAAGTCCGTTTTTAAGTGGTCAGTCTAGAACATCTGTCCGATGATTCAATTCTCAAGACCAGCGTAGGCAAATTAACCATAACAGTGCTTTCCCGCGAACTCTCGATGTTGCTAATTCCTCAGCTTAGTCTATGGGAGCGGCATTTACTTGCCCTTGCCAATCGGCTGAGAGCCGGAAAACCATGACTCAAGCAGTTCGCAGTGTACACAGTTGTCATTTTTTGCAAGCATTTCGACCAAATCGAAATCGAATATGTAACCCGATCTTGTCCAATCAGTCAGGTATTTGAAGATGCTATCGTTCTCGTCCTTGTCCACTCGTACTCAATCACGCACATCCTAAATAGCTATCCAGTATTTCTTACATAGTTGTTTTGCCCATAACTGCGTTAGACCAGGATATTGACTCCAAACGTATCCTGTCATGGCAGGCTGTCTATCGTCCTCCTGGCCAGGTGCCTGGTGGTTCAATCTTTGTGCGACCGCAAGCCTAAGCTCCCGATATGTGGGAATGGTTGCCAACTTTTCGGTTTATTAGCATGTCTAGTTTGGACCTATATCGCTTGATGAAGTTGCGTGAGCTAATATTCCTTCTATGCACCTGTCAAAGTAAGTGTACTTCGAAAAATTCGTCTTCTCCTTCCCTGCGATTTTTCTTAACACTTTTGTATAGTACCCTTTGTAACAGCGTTTTTGAGTGAATTAGTGGTTGCTGTTGAGGTACACCACTAAGCTCATATCTGTCGCTTCCCTGGGCACTTCGATATCCAGGGTACCACAGTATTGGTGGTAAATGGGAACATCAAGTAGGGCAACTGATTGTCTTTCCCATCCTCTAACGTTAATGGTATGCTCCTGGAAATGGTGTTAAAATCTTATCTGAACGTAAGCATCTAATCTTGTTCACTGTCTCCATACTTAATTCAGAAAGTTGGTCCAAGGTGTTGGAAGGCAGATGATGGACAATTTGGGTTATGTACCTCGAAAGTGGTGAATCCATCGGTGCGTTTTTTTCTCTGCTCTTGGAGCTTCCTGTCAAACAGTAAGTAGATCTCCGGGCAAAATGTCAGTTCTTGTAAGTCCAGAGCAATCCTCTCTTTAATTATATTTGTTTGCCGCGTGGAATTGGGTTGTGACGACTGTCAGACGCGGATTAGAAAGGGGTACGCGCTCTCAAAATATAGGTCAGTTTTTTTAAGTTTCTGCAATAATTGCGTTATCCAATGGTTTATTTTATCCGAAAGGGCACTTAAAAAATTGAGCCATCACAATACAGCCACCTTGCTAGCCTGCAAAGTGAAAGTCCGTTGAGTGATATGACGGCCATTGAATTGAGCCAAAGATGTGCGTTGGGTTTTCAGGATGCGACATTCGACTGGTGATATGATGTCCGACTGCTCTGTTGCCAGTGGCGCCGGATTACTGTGCTGTGTAGCGAAACGGACATAGCACATTCTGTATTTAGGTTAACCTGTTTATAAAAAGAAGATGCCTTCGCTTATGAATGTAGTTTAGTTGCTTGAAATTGACTCTAATTGGTTTCTTGACCCGGGAACCGCATTTGTTTCTTTCGAACTGTTTTTTGGAACTCCTATGTTCGCGTTCTTCAGAATATTCATAACGCCAAAATTGAGAACATATTCAGATTTGTGAAGCATGTATTTAAAAAAATTCACTGCGACATGATTTTTTTATTGTCAATTGGCGCGGAATCCCGGCTTTGCCTTGGGCTTCCTTACGTGCTGTTGACCCTTAGGTAGGCAAACCGCATATGAGAACTTCTTAAAATGATTATGTCCAGTTAATTTCAGCTTAATTTGGGAAATTAATAGGTAAATACCTTTGAACTCCCTCTTTGTACATAGTAATGATGCAGAACATGTGGCGCTGCCAGAAATGGATCAGCGTTGGGTAGGGAAAGACAGTAAAAAAACTCCTTAGACATTTTCCATAAGTCAAGTTTCGAATGCCGTTTAGCGGGATTTTAAGAAGAAAAACTGTCGAGTGTGGGGCTGGGGCCGGGAGGGGGGGAGGCGACGGGTGTATGGAAATCGGATGTCCTGCTGCTGAAAGTGTTGGAATCATGTCAGGAGGAGGCCATCGCCGTTGATCAATACCCTAATGGTCACATGAGGGGAAGATCACAAGGGGCACGAGAACATCGCCAAGTACCGGAGTTGTGCCCATCGTACACCCTTGCTGGTTACCGGGTTTGCCGACCAGATCTCGAAGCACGGGAGCCCAACGATCGTCAACAGTTATTCTAAGCAAACAAAGTACTGAAAAGTAGCGAGCCGCATGGTTTTTAACGGAAATTTCTGCCAGAGAAGTTTGGTGGCAAACCTTACTTGCTGCCGAGCGGAAATGTAATCAGTCTAGCATCATTACAAAGAACATCTTTTTTCATGCTTGTCCAACTGCATCACAAACGTGTCCACGGGTAGCATTAAAATATGAGCGAGTAAATAAGTATGTATGCGGCGAAAAGAGGTAAATGTGGGCATTAAGAGAGCAGAATTTCAAAATGAAACAATAGTGAGAACTATGGGATCATGAGAAGGCAGGAAATAAGGATCAATACGCACCGTAAGGAGATGGAAGGTAGATTCGTCAGACTAACGCTTCTGGGTAAACGACATTTCTCGTAACGCCGTTGGGTGCCAATGCGTACAAATTGGTTTTCGAGCCAACCCGAGATATCGCAACGTAGAGCTGACCGAGGGAAAAGCACGATTCTTCCAGGTGAATTCCAGCCACCCTGAAGTTTTGACCTTGGGACTTGTTGATGGACATGGCGAAGCAAACCTTCACGGGAAATTGAAGGCGTCGGAAATTAAACGGAGTGTCAGATGGCATGATAGGAATGTGGGAGATATAAGCAGTCTCCCCTTTTTTACAACCGGTCATAATTGTGGCCTCTATAACGTATGACATCAGTCGCTTGCCAATTAGCCTAGTGCCATTGCATAAAAGCGGTGCATCAATATTTCGCATCAGCATAATTGGCGCGCCAACCTTCAGAACCAGTTTGTGCGATGGAACGCCAGATATTTACAAGCTGTTCAGGAATTCAACTGGATAATTAATACAGTCTGAAGGATCAACCATCGTATCGAATGATTTTACAGTTTTTCTTCACCTGGAAGAAGACGGCTAATTCTGTCATTAATGGCATGGACGGATTTGTTGGTCGGAGCAAGAATTCCTCGTTCGCATAGCCATTCTGCGTCGGTAAAGTTATTTTGGAGATCAGGGAAAACTTTGGCTCTAAGATCTTCGCCACAGCCTTGCAAATTTGCAACCAAACTAAGAGGGATGTTTCCGGTAGCATCCCTGTCAATTTTCCTTTCGCCAGTCTTGAAGATGTTGGTGGAGAATCCGTCGTTTTCATGGGCATTGCGCAGGAGAACTCTCATATTGGTCGTGAGTTTTAATGTCTTCACCGTTGACCATAGCGGTGAATATTTTCGGCACAATTTTACCTGTTCACCCCTGGTACCCCTTTGAATCACCGGTAGTGTCTGGCGGAAATCACCAGATAAAATCATTGTGATGCCACCAAATGGAATGTTTTTCCTGCGACATCACGCTGCGTTCCGTATACCGCTTCCAGTGCAATTCTGTTGGCCATGGTACACTCGTCACAGATTATAGCTGAGCACCGTTCTAACAATTTAGATGATCCACTACCTCTGCTTATGTGGCATGTTGCGGTGCCATCATCAGGTAGCCTTAGAGGAAGCTTGAAGGTACTGTGAGTAGTTCGGCCACCGGGAAGTAACGTCGCTGCTATACCAGCCGATGAAACAGCCAAAACAATTTTGCTTTCGTTGCACAGCTCAGCTAAAAGCAGCTGAATGACGAACGTTTTGCCAGTTCCACCGGGCGCATCCAAAAAGAAAACGTGGTCGCTATTTCTGCGGTTATGGACACTGTCAATAATAGTGTTGAATGCGTGAAGTTGATCGACCAGCATCCTTGGTTTTTGAAGAGCCACATATGCTGCCAGCTCGGTAACATTATAGCAAAGTTTATGCTGAAATTCAGTTGGAAGCTGATTCCCAATGCTCTTGTAAAAGGAGGAAATCCATACCTTTCAAGTTGCTCTCCACCCATTTCAACCAAGGTGTTTTCAATGTGAATGAGTGCCATGTTGTAGATGGTGGCATTGAAGTCTACGGGAAGATGGGTATTTTGCAACTTTAGTTGAAGTCGGTAGTCTTCCGACATATCATTTCTGTACTTTAACCATAGATCATGGGGGCAGTTCCACTCACAACTTCTGCTCAACAACGCAAGCAGTCGTCGTAATTGACAAGGAGCGTTCGCAAAGACAGCTTCAGCAATGGTGTTCTCCTACTGATTATCATCTTAAAGCAGACCACGCCTCGCAAAGGCTTCTCTGTAGGTATAACACAGAAAACCGTCAATCGTCCTTAGATCTTCAAACGATTTTGGACCTTTAACTTCATGGAGTAGCATTCGTAAGTAGCAGCACTCTTGTTGAGGGGGGTGAACAGTGTAATTCTGCCCATTTTCACATCATACTTGATGCCCGGATGTCTGTCAACTGGAATACCTACCTCTCGTCTGGCCCACTTGTTTCGATCCCATGTGTATTATGAGGTGACCTAATATACAAAATTGTCTGGGCAAACGAATCTTGCTGGCAAAATTTTAAGCAAGTAGTCAAAGTTGTATCTTTAGGATTCTGAAGCTGATCCAAGAGGAATCCTTCCGTAAAGTAAATCTTTTGGCCATTTTCCAGGTGGACGCTTAAGTGTTCAATGGCCGAAAAACGTTTACGGATATCGAAACCAAAGATTCTCCAGGATGCCTCATTGCTGCTGATGTATCTGTTCATTTCATAGTGGGTAATCTCACCATTGTTGTTATGGTGGTTGAGAGAGTACATGGCGGCATCGGATCCTTTGCTGGTGTACTTGCAGACGTACTTGATGGACTTCGCTGAGTTGCAAAATTCAAAGTTGATGTGGGCGTTGAATACTTTTGACAGTAAGGGGCAATGCGGCACAATCCAACGGTTATCAATTACCACACCACCGTTTCGCCTTTCATTGATAGCTGCTTCAAATCCGCCAATCTCAGGTTGTCGCCTTCTATAGAGAGGGTATCCATCCCCATCAGTCTCGGTTGCATCTAGAAATCGCTTGGGATATCTCTTGGTACATTTTCCATCCCTCATGCGAGGGCTGTTAGGATTTATCTGACCGCATGGGCCATGCACCATTTGAGTTTTGATCGTTTCAAACAGGACAAGGTCAACGGATCGGTCCGGAAACTCTGCGCATATTAATTTGTCGACATCGGAAGAGTGCAATTTTTCCTTTAGCCAGACCAAAATGTGAGCGTGGGGCAATCCTCTCTTTTGCCACTCAACACTGTACATGTGACACTGAACATCACCAAAAATTTTGAATTTTTTGATGAGTCTCATCATGGTTTTCAACTTAAGCTAGAATACCCGTGCGGACAAATCATGGCGATCCTGTGGCTTTTGACCGGGGAACAACTTATTAGTAATTTCACGCCACGATGGGTTGCAGGTAAACGTAATGAATAGGTCCGAGCGACCATAATGCCTAACGTAAACCAACGCATCTTGGGTTTTCTCATGAATGTAGCGAAGAGACCCAGTGTGGCTTGACGGCAAGATGAAAAGTTGACCACGACCAGCACCATTACCACCATCAGAAAGGATATTGTCTCAAAGGTGGATGCAGTTGTCCACGCGAAGTTCTTTCTATTGTGTGCGGATATAGCAAAGGCGTTCTGTTTCCATTTTGGCAAACATATCAACAGCAAATTGCAGGAACAACGCTTTAAATCGACAAAGTAGGTTAAAAGTTCGTTCCTGAATCATAAATTTATATGAGTAGAAGGCTTTACAACTTATTGTTTTACGGGTGCCAATTTGAAGTATACCGAAGCGATAACCATCTTCACTATTTACATGCATGAGAGGGTATTATAAGGCGTCGTATGAACGGTGTGTCTCGTATATCCTTTGCAACCTATCGTCCCTCCTTCACAAGACAATATCCCTGTTGCCGTGCTGTGTTTCTGACATAATGACGGCCACCTCGTTGCATCCGGGAGCATTACATATTCGTTGGTGTTCTCCACGAGGACGTTTATGGGCATCTATGACAATAGTGAAGTCAATGGAAGCATGCATGTCCAGGGCGGACTTTAAACTGTTAACGTAGCTGTTGTGCTGATGCAGCATGTCTTAAATAGACAGTATTATATGATGCTTTAAGCCTGGGTACACTCGGGATCGGCTTTGAGCCTGTGGGTTTATGTCTTCTACGAAATATATTTGTAGAAATTTCGGCTCACCATCAGGAGGAGGTAGTAATGATCCAATCCGGTGGCAAACCTGGCCTTCCACCTTAAAGGTAGGGATAAATCCAACCTCATGAACAACGTTGGCAGCAAAGGAGGTCATTTGAAATGCCCTGTTTTATTTTCTAATGTTTGAGCGAAAATTTTTCGAGTCGTTGGTATTACCAGCAAGCAATGTTTGAAGTATTTCTGGTGGTGGGGGGAAGTTATTCAGTAGAACTTTGCCGTTGGAACAGCACATGCCGATCGTCTCACCAGTCCATTTTTTTGCCTGTTAATGTCCGCAACCTTCTACATAAATATCTTCCGCATAACCAAGACTTGGGTTGTAATTGAGTGAGGCTTTGTCCCACACTTGAGCATTTATGGAAGCAACCGACGGGCCAGCGTTGTCAAACCGTATGGAAATTGGTTGCAAACTGGAGTTTCCAGCATCGTTTGGGCGTTGATCCGCTCTCTGTGACGCTTGCATAGTCAGACGTGCACTTCTACGTCTGGGTAATTAGTTTTGTCGACGTTGCGAATCTCTTAACTTACCTAGCTCTCTCCTTCGCAGGGGTTGGACCTCGGTTTCTTGGGAGAAGTTAATTTGATGGCGAATCGCGTCTTCGCGTCTTCTTTGCAGCATTTGATCTTCGCTTTCTTGGGCGCGTCGATATCGCTGACGTATGGCATGAGCCTCCAGGCGAAGCCGTCTCTCTGCCTGTGTTTCTTGCGAACGTCTATTAACTTTGGCGAGTCTCTTCTGTTCCTTCGTTTGAACTTGTGTTCTCGCGGCTGCTCTTATTCCTTTTTTTGAGGTAGAACCTACAAATAGGTTATTATGTTGAACAGAATAACATAAGGTAGCAAAGAAGTAAGTTTACAACGTTACCTTCAGTCATCAGCCCATCATCGTTTGTCGAGTTGTTTGTGTTCAGAACATGCCTGACGTCATCACTGTTGTCCATCATGATAGTTTGTAAGGTTTTAATTGAAAGACTAGGGCGTATTCACAGCCGCCTTTTACGTCGGGCGTCAATTGAATCCTCACGCGCACGGTAGAATGAGGGAGCGACGTAGAGACCGACACGCACAGGCGGCCGAGAACGCGTGCCGACGAAGTGATCGTGGTACTAACATGCGCGCGTCGAAGGCGCACAAGGCGTGTCAACCTGACTCCGGCGATCAATGATAACGGAGACAGACACAGAGACAGTCACCGATTTTATTACGTATACAGATAAGTGTACGGAAAATATACCACATTCTGACTGTCCTTCCAAAATTAAATAATTAAGAGTCTAATTTAGGCAGCAGAAGGGAGACTGGTTTTATTTTTGGCATTTTATCTCACTGATTTCCAGCGATGCTGGTGACTTCCATGGGAAATACAAGGTCCTTCCACTTTAGCAACGTTTAATTACTACTTATGCCTCCATGTTTTGAATGTCAAAGCACCAATTCAGATGGCAAATGATTACCGTTAATTTTTAGTGCTGGCTCAAGAGCGTGGGGTCTTGATTGATGCGACCTTAACGTCAGGCCTTAATGGTATTGTTGCAGAAAAAGATTTTGACTTGAAATATTGCTGTGACTGCATAATTTTGAGAGCACGTGTTAAGCAGTAATTGAGAGAAACATGAGTATTTAAAATAGGAAAGAACAAAAGAATTTAGCAACGCCTGACAATGTACACCACATTCAAACGGCTGATATAGCTTAAGCTACTAACAGCATAGAAACTTAGGTACGATAATATTGCATTCATCAGTAAATTCTTATGCGGAGTGTTGTTAAATGCTGATGTTTGAAAACTATGCTATTTGCCCTCTCCTGCAGATTATTTTCTCGGTGAAAGCGGAGGGTGGCAACCCTGCGATGGGTGACTTCAGAATCAACTCCGATGGTCGGATATTCGTTGCAAGAGGAAGTTTGGACCGAGAGACAATCAGCACGTACACCCTCACAGTGATTGCTACTGACACTGGAAATCCTCCCTTATCTTCGACGGCTCAGGTAAAAGACCCTTCAGGGCGTTGTAGCCATATGCTCTTAGCTATAGGGTTTTTTAAGGACAACTAAGTAAACTGTATCACATGTGTTTTGATAACTTATAATTCAAATGTCCGTAATTTAGGGTAAAGATAAATAAAGCTGGATAAAAGAACGTTTATTTTCGTCCTACAAAAACTAAATTTTTATTTTCTCGTAGATAGAAAGGCCGCCAATTAATCTGCACCCTCTTATTAAGCTATATTGGATGTAGCGTAAAGGCGACAATCGTCGAAACAACCTTTTAGTTCCAAAATTTGGAAAAAAAACACTGTTCTTCAAACGCAGTTACCTCGCTAACAAAGTTGGATGCACCTCCTGCAACAAGCTCTAGAAAACGATACAAATCACAGTCTATGAAGGCAGCACAAACGTTAGATAATCACTTCGTGGAGGGTTTTGATGCCATAATGACCACTTTTGTGCACTATCCATGATAAAATAAAGTAAGTTTTCAAAACTAAAGTACTTATTAATCGCTTCGGCGTGTTAGATGTCCAAGTATATGAAATCTGATAAAATTGCCCGCGGTAATTATGAGTTTTAGAACTGCCTAAACGGGACACAGGATTAGGAACCCCACCGCCTACTTAAAATAGGTGCTCCTTGAAGAAAATTCGCGAAAGGCGAATACTCCCGTCTCTTAATTCAAACGCTAACCCTAAGATAAAGCTAAACTGTAACACTCATCTTCCCTTTCCCCCTGCCCTAAACCTGAACTCTACAGTTTACACAAACACAAACCTTGATGGTTAGGGGTTTGGCAGATTTCAATAATTCTATTTACCCAATTGTGAAAAATTCGCGGCCTCGGTGGATGTCAAACCTACACAGCAGGGAAGGCCTTTGCGCAGCCAAGGCCCTACCACTGAGATACGAGGTTCACCATGCTCCGTGAATTTAATCACACTGCCTGCAGTCAGCTTACTGTGTCCGAAGTGGTAGATTCCATACGTGCAGTAAAGCTAGGCACACGGTGAGCCTCGCAGCTCAATGGTAGAGCGTTGGCTGCGCAAAGGCCTTCCGATTAAGGCCGCAAATTTTTCCCAATTGGGTCAATCAAACAAACTTTGATCCTTACAATCATCCGTTGGGCACCTTCAAACTCCCTACTTGGGGAATAAAGATGCCCCACGATATAGGCAGCTTTCCCTGGGTTCAGGGAAAGTTTCGGTTTGAATTAAAGATGTGATTGATGTGAAGGCTAGAGCTAGGGTAAAGCTAAATGGTAGAGTAGAAGTTAAGGTAAAAATTGCAGTTCAGGGTTCTCTAGGCTTAGTTGTGGCGTTGGTACGCAAGAATGGACACTCTTACAGAATCCTGTGGCAATACCATCTGTTGTACGGTGGCTACTCTGTGTTATCCGGTCGGAGAGGCTACAAAAACTATTTCCGTAAACTGATCTGGGGTTCATTGATCTCTCCAACTGCAAAACCAAAATGTGCATCCAACACAAACTTATTTGATGATAAATTGCTCCTATTCACAATAAACTTCCTGCTATGAACTTGAGGTAACCTTGGCTGATGATAACAAAAAGTCGCAATTACTGTTCTGCTTAGCTTATTAGTAAATAAGCAAGGCTTTGATAGGATTGCTAGGCTGTGTGCTGCAGCTTTTGCCTTTAAGACCGGTTTATGAAGGGAACAGTTGGCAGACCAGTTGAACTGCCATACCGGAACTGCTGAAAAGTCTAAAATGTTTAAAATCACCAATGTAAAAGTTTTACCTGCCTGCATGCGTACTTAACGTAATGAAATGCACTGCTGTGCATACAGGTACCACAGTAGCATTAAAAAAGTAGTATTCAACGAGAACTATGACTAATCTCATATTGTTTTGGTCAAAATATCAATAGTAACATATCATAATTGGTTGCTGTCATAACATGATTTTCAATATCAAAAGAGTACTCCTTTGGTCGGAATCTGGGTAACGAAGAATGAATAATGTTCTACTGATGACTGGCTGGGAAAACGAAATGAACAGATACGGATGTGTGATTCTTATGGACCCTTGCAATGCTGGGCATGTCGTGAAATACAAGAATTCCGAAAACCTAGAGCACACCTAATTTGACTTTATGTGGACTTTATTGTTATGAATGTTTTTTCATACTTCAGGTTCAAATCCACATAAACGATGTTAATGACAATGCTCCGACTTGGCTCTTCCCACCCGACCCAAATCTTGTTATAAACATAACCATATACGAGCCCGTCGGCCATCAGGTGGCCCAATTTCGAGCAACCGATCGCGACTACGCGGAGAACGGTGATGTAATTTACCAAATTGTGCATTTTTCCGTCCTCTCCTCCACCATTGCTGCTTTGGCCCTGACTGAAGGTGAAAGCGTGGAGATAAAACCAAACAAAACCAGCGCAGCTCTTGACGGCAGTCCCTTCGAGCTCGATTCCTTCACTGGGGCCCTCTATATAGCCCGTGCACTGAGCCTGCAGGATATGGGCTTGGTGAAGATAATTGTAGAGGCAAGTGATCTTGGAACGCCTCCCAAATTCACTCACCGTCCCGTCCTCTTCAACATCCTGGACTATTCCCGGCCGCAGAGGGTGGCTTCTGCCTCAGGTGATTCCGATGAAGGTGCGGCCCAAGAGAATGTGCATAGAGCCACTTACAAGAGTTTTGAAAGTCAGGATATCATCATTGTTACGGTGATGATTGCCGTGGCCATTTTAATTGCCCTCTTTCTTATTGCTGCCATGGTATTTTTGCAATGTCCCGTTTGCCGGAGGCGACGCCTAGGTGCCAATTATGACCGTGCTAATTGTGGCAGCAATCACAAGAGTCCTTCGCCAACGGCCGGAGTTGACTTGCAGTACAGTTTGTCGCCTGACACTCACGGATACTACTACCTACCCGAAGTGTTTCGGGACTCCCATAGTCTTATTTCGCTGGTTGGTGGCGGTACAAGGCCTGGGGATACAACAGTGGGCAAGGAGAACTCTCTCGGCAGTAGTGCCTACAGTTATGATGGCCATGATGACATTAGCGGGGATACTTTCGTCTATCCTGCGATCTTACAACTGTCTGAAGATGGACAGTCTGCGACCATCCTGGAGGCACCCAAAATACCCAGCTCGGCTGTTCAAGGTAGTGTTCGCTTTGGCGACATTGCAGGTGAGTATGCAAAACGTTGGATTTTCTCGTCATGACAACCATTAACGCGTTCTATTCTTCCTATAGAGACATTCACTTTGTGTGCATATTTTACAAAAGTGTTTGCATACTATAATATCGTATAAACTGGAACACGCGCATTCCAAGAGATTTAAATTTGAAGAAGATGTTCCTTTGGGATAAAATAACTTTAATGAGTGAATTTTTGAGTTGGGCACCCCAACTAGTCTTCGGCCTAACAAGACTAACAAGAAAAGTGCACGGAACAACTAAAATTACTGATAACAAACCTACCGATCATGTCTCACTTTGGATAACTTTTGATTTTTTCGGCAGTTTTGAAATGTTAGTTGTTCATTGCACTTTTCTTATTAGTATTGTTAGTCCGAAGACGAGTTGGGGTGGCAACTTCGTAAATTCACTCATTCAAGTTATTTAATCCCAAAGGAACCTCTTCTTCAAATACCATAAAATCATTAATAAAAATAGCAACAGTAAGGTCATTTTGATGATGCATAATCAATCAAAATATTCAGCTGACTGGTAAATTTAACTTTTTCGCCGTACACAATGTAATCAAATAACGAATAAGTATGCCTATATATAGTGGGCTTTATTAAAAATGAATAAGTGCAAAGCCAAATCTAAACCTCTAAGGAAAAAACGTTGAGTTTTAAAAAAATTCTTGCCTAATCAACTATTTATCCAGAACGGTATAGTCAAATATACAACACTACCTTAGAACTTGCCCTTAAATCTGAACCTTACGTTCAAAAATGTATGCTGTAGAATTACAGCCTAGTAATCCTGTTGACCGTATCTCCCATATAGTGCTTACATTATTTTCCAGATATTTTCTGGACTTGACGTTCATTTCTAGTAAGTGTCATTTTGTGCTTACGTTAAAGCAGGTCTTACCTATAGTTCCTCTGAGGCATCCATCAAGCGGCCTTTCATCTATTTTTCATCTGTGTTGCCCTGTCAGTAATGGAACAAATAGTTCAAGGTTTTTCCCATAGAAGCTGCACATTCCGGAGTACACGCATCTTTTTAATTCACAAAATTGGTTTGAGGACAACTATTTGACGTTGTTTTTATTGGACATCAGTGAGCTGCTTATGGAACACTGTTATCTAAGTTTTTGACCGTAATCATACCCATATGGTTCTTGAGTGCTCTATATACAAACAGCCAAGTACCTACTATTAAAACAAATATTATATTGATTTCATATCCGAAGCCTTAGTCCAACAACACAGTCGAAGGAGAGTATTTCAGTAACTTTTGCTGCTATCAGATTATAAAACTTGCGTCAATAATGCCAGTGTCGATGTTTTGCCAGTTAATCAAATAACACTGCTTCTTGCATAGCAAATTTATAAAAATTTTAATTGACTTTGAGTGGGTTTTTGTGGCAGGAGTTTCCTTGGTAGCGCAAATATGTTCTTATTTATGTTAAAATGCCTACAAAATTAATTTCTGTTACGGTTAGGGTAGGGAAAGGGTTATCTTTATGGTTAGGGTTAGGGTTAGGGTAAGTGTTAAGGTTAGGGTAAGGGTTAGGATTGAGGTAAAGGTTAGGGTTAGGATAAGGGTTAGGTTAAGGTTTAGGGTTAGGGTAAATGTAAAATGGCCCAAGTTCTTGTCTTACGGGAAGCGTTGGGGAAGGCATTTAAAGATAAATAAGAACATATGTGCGCTACAAGTAAACTCCTGCCATTTTTGTTATATCAGTCTGTTAAGTTTTATACGCGCTTACACCTTTGGCAGTAATACGTTAGAATCAGCACTTTCATCTCTTAGGATAAACTTAAAAGGGAGCGATCGGTACCGGTTACCATAACCCACACATGTTAAGCATTTAATTTAGTTGATAAAACCCTTAAACTGACCAAATTTAATGTATTAATGCTATGTTTTAATAACTCAATTCAAAAACTAACATAATATTTTGGCAGATAGTGACGATGGCTTCTCGTATGGAGTTGAATGCTCAGACGAATAAAATTACCGTTCCAGAGATTGCGTCTTCTGCTTCTTTAGAATAGAGTATACTATTTTGTTACAGAACAAGTAAAGGTAGTCTAAAAATATTTAGAAAATGCACATGATTGTTATTCAGGTTCTTACACTTTTGTTGCTTAATGAGTATCGTCTGAAGATGTTTTGCAACTAAATGAGAATGTTTTAACTTTCAAAACGTCATTAACCTAACATGAGACTTTTAGGGTGTTCAGGCCACTCGTTGTCAACAGCGAAACAAAATGAACATTATTGTATTTGGTGTGTTGCACAGACAAGCTGGCGTAGAAAATCTTATTTGACCTAACTCATTTATTATTTTTACATCTGACAGTATTTCACCAAATAGCACTGCTTATAGCATTTATTGAGTGAACTACTTACTGGACTGTTGCCCCTCAGTTCCGCAAAGAAACCTTTGTTTATTTACACCTACCTCTCACATGCGTTTTCCAGAACATTAGGCAAGTTTTGTTAGCTCAGTTCTTTACCACCTGCTCAGTTGTCAACATTCGCTGCCTTTTTAAAGGGTCCAAGGCAAGCAGACTAGCGGTTCTTTATCAACCTCACAAAGGAGGAGAGACTGAAGCCAGTGCAAAGCCATCTGTTCGGAGTGCCAAGTGTTCCTCGTTTGTCTCTGGCCCATCATCTCTTTCGTATTCCCCCGGGACAAACTGTCCAGAGAATATGGATGTTTCGGCTACAACCAGAGAAGTTTCAGCCTTCCCTCAAAGCAAAACTTGCCTGGTTAGTTCCTGCAATTTTTAAAACGACGTTTCTTTAAAGAAAGCAATTATTTGGGATAAGCTTTAGCTTGTTTTGCTTCGCACGACTTAAATCAACATATGGTTTTCACCTTTCGCATTTGGACGACGGCACGTTTCCCAGTTTTTTTCCCCTGGAAAAGAGCATCTTCAGACGGATTCATAGAGACTTATTTCTGGCTGGTCTTTTGCTACTGAATTTTCACAAATAAGGAAATGCAGCTATATTGATAAAAAAAGGGAATCCTGTCCTGTTGTCTTATATTTATTCTTCGAAGATACCACTTACAGATATTACCCTTTCTGAAGCCTGGCTCTAGTGTTCATAGACGTCTTTACTGAGTGCTCTGACATGCTCCAGCTGAAACTGTTAAATCGTAGATTTTTATAAACAGCAATGATTTGTTTCTTCTGTACAATAGCTGACAGGTAGAAGAAGTACAGTACGTCTTACAGCTGATAAGACCAGTGTAAGGAAGACAAGTCAGTTCCGGTATTGTAGCAAGTCATTAAAGACTTCCTGCCTTATTTACTCAGATGATTAAGGAATGTCGTTTACTTACATTGAAAATATGAGTAACTTTCAGCTTAAACCTCATGCTTGCCTATAATAATTGACCATCGAAATGTTTCTGAGAAAACGGGAGTATAAGAGCTGCATTTCATTGGGGATTATTCACTAGGATGTACGTTTAAAAGGCACTAATACGGTCGGCGAAGTTAAAGCCCATCACATTGTACTCATTTACAGCAAGGTTGAAAATTGCAGGCTCCAGCAATTGAACAGGTTTTTCATGCTTTTAGAGACCTCTAAAGAACAGTGAGGCGGATCGTCACTTCAATGCGCTTTGTCGATTTCAAAAGAAACGTGGTAAGGCCGTTTTTTGTAAAAGGACTCTACTGAATGAAGTTGTTGTGTTTTTCAGGAAGTCAAGTTAGGAAAACGAATGTTTTCGATTAATTGATCATCAGCTTATACAATTATATAAGGGAGGGTAGAGTTAAGGAAAGTTTAAGCAGCCAATCAGTAGTCATTAGGGGAGATAAAGGAGAGGAGAGGTGTCAAGGGATCAGAGGGGTCAGATTCTAGTCTTAATTGGGGACCAGAGAGGGGAAAGAGTGGGGAAGGAGGAGAGGAGAAGGGGTTCGCATTTTTTTGGCGGCGTGAGTGGCACGGGGATGTATGCGCTCGGGGTCTCGTCACTGTTTCGCGGCGTGGTACGAACCGTGGGGGGGGGGGCAGATGTTGTGCTAGCCTTCGGCCACGGGAGCCTTAGGGCCGCTACAAACGCCTTCTGTGCATATTAAATTGGGTTAGTGAGGTGTTTGGCGACTGCTTCTACCGTCGCAAGTGTCCGCTGACGCAGGAACTCGGAATGTTTCGCCGGCACTTTATAGATGACCCTAAAGGCTTAGTTGACGTCTACCTGATGACTGCTGTCAAACAAGTGAGCCAGAATCCCTCCTTATCACCCTAATGACTACTGATTGGTTGATTAATCTTTCGTTAACTCTTCCCTTCCTTATATTATTCTACTGCCTGATGATGAATTAACCGAAAACGTTCATTCGCCTAACTTGACTTCCTGAATGCTTACATGAGTATCGTCACTAAAAAATCCAAGTTGTGTTTACGTAAGGGGGTTTCATATCGCATGTGATATTTTCCGAGAATGTTTATATCAATTTAAAAAGATGAAATCTAGGGGTATTTAGCAATTTTTACATAATTTACCTGGTAAAGATATAACAAGTGCATTTTTTGAGAAAATTTAACGCTATAACCAACCCTTCGACCATCTTCTCAGACGAGGACCACCGTATGCTCCGTAGCAATGTAGGTTAAACATATGACTTACTCGTGAAATAGTTTAAGGTGATAATAGGCCGGTGTTTTATCTACCGCATTCTCTCCTCCTGCGTGCTATCAAGTCACAGGAGGCGGAATCAGGTACAGGTGGCTGGCGCGGTGTGAGTCAGAAACTAGGCTACCCCTACATCCTAAACCTCATTAGGTATTTGTCTGGGAGCTCGTTCGGTGCAACGCCTTCCTCGACCATATCTGCTTCCCCGTCATTGGGCCAGCGCGTCTACCGTGTGGCCCATTAAGCGGATAACGCCGTAACCACGTGGGTTATGACGCCCCTACCTAATGTCATTATTTTAATATATTTAAATCAAGTTATTAATGAATGGAAGCGAATATGCCTGCCCCAGGTTCTTTTTGTAAAGAAAATAAGAACGCAATCTCTGGAACGACAGTTTTATTCTGAGCTTTCGGCTCCACACGAGAAGACATCGTCAGAGTAGATGAAAAAGCAGGAAGCGTCAGCTACGCATAAATGGGCTTAGTTTGGGGGGAGGTAGGGGGGGCAATTATTGGTTGGTCCCTGTCCACGCCACGTCCATTCTCACGCTATCTTATCGTGTTTCCTGTGCGCATCCCTGGAGTAATGTTGTGTGACCTTGACGTGGCAGTCTGCATGCTTGTAGAGGAACTGGGCCCTGGTTTCTGGTCACGGGCAAGGAGGGCAAAATAACAGGAAGGTATATTTACATGCATGTTTATGGAGTTAGGATCTGACACCTAGGCCTCCAGCAGTTCGCGCCCCGTCTTATTACTGGCTTGTGCCATTATCCATGTGTTCGAGAAGTTGAATTCGTGGCCTTCTTCCAGAGTGTGGGTAGCGATCTGGAACCGTGGCTCGCCTTTCCGCACTGCCCGTTTGTGCTCCGTTATTCGCGAGCTAAGTCGTCATGACATGGTACCTGATAAATGACGCCAAACTGCTCACCTACGTCCGGTGGGTCTTTGATTTGCATGACTCTTGCACGAATGGTAGGTATCGAGCAATGAGCAATATCCACGCCTAGCTCTGCAGCAATACGCTCGGATTCTTCTGACACGTTTTTAATGTACGATAGAGCGTGCCAAAGCGTTGGTGGTCCCCTTTCGTTTGTTCCCTGTGGGCGCGTTCGTAGGTAGCGGCCGATTAAGCTGTTCGGGATAACGCTGTAACTACGTGGGTTATGAAGCCCCTACCTCATGTCATTATTTTAATCTGTTTAAGTCAAGTTATTAGGACAATCTGCTGCAGCGTAGGGACTCCATCGACTCTACGCCAGTTAACCCGTTCCAACACCCGTTTTTTGTAGCAAACAATTTCGAATTCACTTTTATTGTGATCGCTTCTCTCAAAATGTCAAGATTGGGCAATTTTGGAATAAGGTTTACACATTACGCTCTACTATACTGCTTGCCGAAAACAGGTTGCGGGCAAACACATCGTGCCTCTGAAGCTGGATATAAACTATGAAGGCATAAACAGGAAAAGATGACTTAAATCGTTTTTATATGCAAAAAACATCGGTGTTTCCAGCAAGGCCTGGTGAGTGCTACTGAAGCAAAAGCAATTTATTGATCTGACGTCTCAGATTTTCATTTCAAACTATCATCAGAGATGGTCACGGACTGAGAAGGACTCAGAAACGTCAGGCCAATAATTGTCATTTTATTTATGTGTTTGGCATATTTGCTTGATGTAGTCGACCCAATTTCAAAAAATTCGTGGCATTGACGGGAGTCAAACCCGCCCTTACGCGAAGCCAACGCTCAACCGATTTGAGCTACGACGTAACTCCTGCTTGGGTAATCAGCTTGCTGTTTCGTATTGGTGGATTCCAAACGAGTGGTTAAGTTGGGCAGGTAAAATCGATCCAAGTTTGATTAAATTTACGGCGCAGGAGTGGCATCGAAGCTCAAATCGCCAGTGCGTTGGTTTCGCGTAGAGGCCTTCCCTCCTGTGTGGGTTCGTATCCCGACAATACCATGAGTTTTTTCACAATTATGTAAACTCATCTATATTGATCCTGTGGTTGCATTTTCTCCTAGCAAAGTATTTTCCTGGAATTCATTTTTTGATTCTACACGAAGTTTATTGAGTACTCCGGAAGTCCAGAAGTTCGGGCGGTTTGTTGGTGAACTAACAATTAACTCCAGTCACACCCCCTAAAAACGAGAAGCAACAGAGCTAGCATGCAATTTCTCAATTTAACTCCCTTGTGCCAGTATCAACAGGCAGTGTGCGAACATTTTCAATCACGGAATATGAACTCGGACACGAGAGTAGACTTCAGTTTGGTCCTTATATAATTGCAAAATTCGTATATGATAATCCAAACCAGATGCTCGGAAATAGATGGCGATGAAATCTGTCATTGAAGCAATGCTTGACACTGCAAATATCCGTGATACAAATATCAGACTCACTAATTCTCATCGTTAAAACGTTTAACCCGTCAATTCCAGACTGCCAGACAACCGACTGACAGGGGCTATAATGCGCAGTCATAACAAGCGAAACAAATCATTTTCATGTCCAGGTAGTCTGGCTAAATTTGTCACTCTGGGTAATAATAGTTCTTAGTTAGCACTCTAAAAGTTAACATAGATGTTAAATGTTATTTATTATATTTCATCAGCTTTACAATATATTTCGACCTACTATTCAAAAAACAGTCATTTTATGTGACCTTGCTTACGCTCCTTAATAAGCAGTCGCTTTCTGACCTTGGGTTTTATTGATAGCAGACGTTTAGTGGAATATAAGTCAACAAGGGTCTCATAAAGTTGTTTTTGATTTGTGTTCTTCCTGCTTCAAAGCAACTTTTTTAGATATAAACAGACAGAGAAGGACATAAGTGCTAGTTCATTTTATTGACTGACTATCTTCCCTGCTTCTCCTTACAGCGTCTTACCAAAAGAACCTTTCAAAGGAGCCTACAACACCAAGATCCAAGAAAGAATCTATTAAGCTTTTACCACTCTCAGCTAAACTTGAACGGTCCCAAGTGATGTTTATCGACAAACCAGAATGCAGTTCATTGAACAGTTTCAGGTGCGTCACCGAGGAACAACAAAATTCCAAAGACCTAGCAGCTAGGATCGAAACCAATGAAGTCGGCAATCTAACTTCTTTAACGCATCAAAATCAAAAAAGCGTAGATGTAACGATGCCATCTAAAAAACAGTCTACTATCAGTTGGATGGAACCGGAATCCAGCATCTGTTTTCTGGATAGCGATCTGTCCGTGAGTTTCGAGCTGCAGGAAGGCAGTTCAAACCAACCTGCCAACAACTCACTTCGGACTGAATCACGCACAGATATGGATGCGGGAAATGGTTATGCCAGACTAGGGGCAAGTGAATCCATGGCCTACGATGATCTGATTCACGGGAACAATGATAAAAGTGAACTGTATACAGATTTCCCAAATACAGTAATTTAGTGAAAACTGGGACGAATAAGACGACTGCGATCTCTTCATCCGTTCTGGCAGACTGCGGTTATTTTGCATTGGTGGAGGATTGCAAATCAGCAAGCGTTTTTACAACCAAAAACTGTGTTTAAAATATGCCACAAACATATGGTTATCTGTATGGGATTGCACATGGCGAAATTCTGTTTTTATATCCCTTTCAAAAAGAAAGACCATCATCAATCTGCCTCTTTGCCAACTGATATTACATCTTGCACGTTAAATTTCTGGATATGCCTTCTTAGGCTGACAAAGACCTATAAGAAATGTTAAAACTGCTTAGGCCACTTAAGTCTGAAGGTCGAATTTCAGCATCTCTGTTTTTGAAACGACGAAGCAGCAGCGCATTGAAATCCTTGTGACTCAAAATCGCAATTGTTACCGCTGGTGCACATATTCCCTACTTCACATGATACTCTTTCGCCCGTGTAGAAGAAGCACTTTAACCGTGTTAAAATCGCCTACCTTATTGTCCAGGAAAAAGCTGCTAACAACTGCTAGAACCTTTACCATGATGGTTAAATGTAAAGCTATACAAGAAGGTGCAAGCAGTCGAAAGATATATAATCGGACCTACTTTTAACTTCTATTACGTAAGCTGCATGATGAAGGCAATCATCACGAGAAAAAGGGAATGTCTATCAATTAATTGATCGGAAAAGAAGTCCGTGTTTCGCAATCAAATCCAGATGCTCGATTTGACACTGCCAGGTTATTTAACTAATAGAGCATCTGGAAAAAAAATCTTTTCGGTTAATATAAACACTGCAGACTGTGTCAAGTCCCTGTCAGAATTCAAGACGGGAATAATTTTAAAAAACTAGTCAAAGCTCACAGGCAGATCTCAACAGTAAGCTTGGTCGGTCTATTAAATTGCAGCAAATCTGTAAAGACCAATTGCTTGCGAACGGAGACGCACGGTGAGCTTCGTAGCACAATGGCAGATCGTTGGCTGCTGTCTGGTTTCAACTATCACCAAGGCCCCGAATTTTTCACAATTGGGTCAACTGAATTAAGCAAAGAAGCCAAGAACCCCTAACAACTGAGTGTACCTAGTAGACATTCTTGTGGATTCTAGATAAATGCTTAGGAAATCTTGCCTGTGTAATCAGCCTGCTGTTCCGTTATGGTGGATCCCTACCAGCAGAAATTTGGGCGGTTACAATCGATCTAACGTGAGCCCCGTAGCTCAATGGTAGAGCTTTGGCCGCGCAAAAGCCTCCCCTGTTGTGTGGGCTGGAAGTTTACTGAGGCCACGAATGTTTCATAATTGGGTTAACTGAAATAAAACAAGTAAATCGGGATTCTCCTATTGAAATATTGCAACTAGCTGACGAAAGTTTGCTCTCCAGGTTCGAAAAAAACTTGCAAATAATCACAAAAAGCTATACGATAAGTTAATATTATCATAACTAATCATTCTATAGTGGAGTTACAGAGTTGCAAAAAAAGAAAGTTGCTGGTTATTTCCTCGATCCCTGATTCATTAATGCTAAACTTGTATGTTTGCATGTGTCGAACACGATGGGGATAGGTGCGTATCCAGATTAGAAGGTTAGCCAAATCTCCAAATTATAAATTAAACCAATGTCTCGCTTACAATTTTACTGCCTTCGTTATCTGAATGATACGGTAACTGCATTAGAAAACGAGGGTCGAATCGGCGCCGTTTACATACCTCCCCTAAAAGCATTAACGCGATGAAATAAATCTGCTGCACTATCAGATTCGAAAAATGCCACGCATATTTATAAGCATGTGTGCATACAGCCTTTGTGCCATCCCATGACACAATCAGGATTCCAAAGTTTGTTTCAATTTCAGAAGGGTTACCTAAGTACGTTTTTAGTATAAATCATGGTGCAGCATGACTAAACCATCTGAGCCACGCCAGAATATCGGTTGGCGTAATCATTCTCTACAACCGACAATTGTGATCATTTGTTACTTTTCGTACTACGAGATTGTCGATCACCAAGGCAATTCCTTAGATAGGACCAAATATATTGTTGTACACAGAACTATTATTTGCCGTCTTAGGGCTATGAGATGCGCGGATGGTCTTGCGGCTTAATGCCAAAATGTTTTGTTACGCAGAATGCTGGATTGTGAATGCACGTATTTACGGCACCTCGAGGTAACCCAATGCGGCCAAGACAAAAGTGTGAGATGGCCAATCAAGCCCCTAGGCGAATGAGGGCACAATCTGATTGGTCGCATCTATAGTCTTCCATATCATATAGTCCCCGTCGAGGGACACAATAAACGACTTCCTTTCCCTTACGGCCTTGTTCGTTGTTTTCCTTGCTGAACTGACACAAAGAGACTGGACGGCACAAATCTAAGCTTTGGAAAGCCAGTACAACAATTGGCGACGAAGAGTCCACTATGGCTATCTCCGCGGAACAATTGCTAGCGATCATACAGCTACAGAAAACTCAGTTTGAAGCAGCTCAACTGAAAATGGCGGAATCAATGATGCAGAATTTCAGCCTGCATTCCCCTGCTCCAGAATCCTCTGGGAAACAGTCCGTGACAGCGGACGCATATGCTGCCTCCATCACCGAGTTTCATGATGATCCTGACTTCAGCGTGACATTTGAGGCTTGGTTTCAATGATGGAAAGACATCTTCCGCACGGAATTTGCCAAATTCGGATGATGCTTGGAAGGTGGGCCTGCTACTACGCAAAATGGGCACCAAAGAGCACGAACGGTACACGGATATCATTCTGCCAAAAAATTCTCGTGACTTCACTTTCGTCGAAACCGTCAACCGCCTGTCAGAGATCTTCAGCGAGAAGTCCTCTTTGTTCAGCATTCGATACCGGTGCCTCAAGTTGGCCAAGAACGACACAGATGATTTTCTGACACCCGCCAGTATCGTCAACCGCGAGTGTAAAGGGTTCAAGTTCCGAGAGATGAAACAAGATCAATTCACGTCCCTCATCTTTGTGGGTGCCCTGCAGTCACCTCGTAATGCTGAAGCCAGAACTCGTCTGTTCTCCGAAATGGAGCAGGACCCATACTCCAAACTGCACCATCTCCCCTGTTTGCATTCAACAAACCTTTAACGCCTCGTAACCAGCCGAGCACTATCAACCAAATCACCCCCTCCCCCCTTCCCATGACTAGTTTGCCTGAAATTATGATCATAAATGCCCACATGTTACTTTTTAACCCATCCCTATATAAATGTAATGGCTAGAGGAGAATTTATCGAAAGCTACGTATGCTCGCCCAATACTCTTCTGAGTAGTTACTTTCATTTTATTTTTAATCTCGATCAATATAATTTCGTGGTGCTTTTTAGGGTGTAAGTTGCTGTCATCCCAGAGTTCCTAAAATAGCTAAGTCAATCACGTAATGCACGTGCCTTTTCCAGTTATCCAGATGTCATGCCGTCAACTGCAGATAATCCAGAATAATCACTTACAATGGCGTAAGACGTTAGACCAGGGTTGATGTGACAACCTCACAAAGAAGCAGAAGTGTTGTCAAACAGTCATTGAGCGAACCAAACTGTCTCTCGCAGACGTAATGGTGAGCAAAGCAAGCATTATTTTACCCAAAATATTTGACAAGTCAAAATGTCAAAGCATTCAGTTACTTAACGCGAGTCAAATCAGCAAGCTGCGATAGGAGATTTTTCGCCCTATATATGCTGAGGTAGGACAAAGGACTAGGCTGTCTGATGGATTATTTTATTAGTTAATTCGATTACGAGTAGTCTTCTTCTCTAAACTGCATAGCAGGTAGAGAGACTGAATGTACCTTCTGTATCACAACTCCATAACCGATTAAAAATGTGGCTCAATACCACTTGGGAATAAACGCGTAACTCTTGGTGATGAAATATCGACAGGCTGACCTTCGGTTTGGACGGGTTCCACCGTGTGCCTACAGCAGGGCGCTGCAGGGACAATGACTTGCGTGTGGATTATTTTTAGTGATAGTAAACTTGCGTGGCATTCACCGCACTCTTTCTTTTCTAATCCACCTGTGCCCGGTGTCAAGACGAAGTCAAGAAGATGGAAGACGGGATTGGGCGCAGGTGGCTGGCGCGACATGCACCTGTACCTACACGTGTCATCAACCCCGACTGCGTTCGGTATTTGTTATGGGAGGGTAACCCTAATACCGCCTGCCCAGCCCTGATCTTGTCCCTGGATTGGTTCAGCCCACCTACCACACGGTCCATTTAGCCAGCACTGACGAATAATCATAAGTGGCGGCTCAGCGGCCAAGATAGTCACCTATGGCGTAACCAATACAACCTGGGAATTACTTACAGCTTCAACGTCGGACGAAAACGCATCGGCTTGGCGTCGGCGCACAGGACTCTGCACAGCCACCATGCCATGGTTGATTCTCATCGATAAAGGTTTAACCGACTGCTAACGGAACTCGTCTGTCCCGCTCTGCCTTGGACCTCGACAAAAGCCCTGACAGCCTGCAGTTGGGCGTTGCCCGCACGATGCCTGCCCTTCCTGTCGCGACCTCAATCTGTCTAGACATCAAGGTCGTTGCGGACGCCAGACTTACTGGCGCACGGAACGTGGCCCCCCCCCCACGCTATCCAACCTCACGGTGTCTAGCCAATGAACGCTCTCTCACTCTGTCTACTGGCCTGACTGCTCTCAAACTTGCACTTGGGACCCTGTCAATCTTCTGAATGGTTGTGTTCTCCCAAGTCGGACTTCTTTCATCGATTTTCTGTCCTGTGCATACAATAAATTCTTCCTCCTACTTTGGCTTTTACCGACTTCTTCTCCACTAAGTAACCCTGGTCTGAAGATATCAGTTGCTGAGTTTTACTCACTTAACTTCCTGCGATAAGCCGTCCCAGCTGGTAATATAGGCAGGTAATATTGCTGACAAGGACAAGGGAGACTGGAAGGACCGTTTCTGGTTTATTAGCCGTCGTCAGCCAGTCATACCTGGACCCGAGTAGTGCCTCACCCGGGCTCGAACTGGCGACATTTTGATCAGAGACAAACGCCACGCCAAACCATTGAGACACGAGCTCGCTTTCTTGTCGGTTTAGATCAGGGAACATTAACGCTCGTTAATGAACTTTTGCCCGACCGCTAACGAAATTCATTTGTCCCACTCTCCCTGAGGCCTCGATGGTGGCCCCGACAGCTGTAACAGATAGTAGTAGGCGGATAGTATTACAGGACAAGACAAGGGAGCCTGGAATAGCCGTTTCTGTTTTATTGGCCGTCGTCAGCCAGTCCTACTCAGACCTAAGTGGTGTCCCACCCGAGTGTCGAACACGAGACCATTTGCTTAGAGTCAAATGCTTTAACCATTGAGATGGCAGCTCATTTTCTTGCCGGTTTAGGTCGGGTCGTTCATCAACGAGTGTCAATATCCGGCAAGAACATAGGCTCGTGGCTTAATGTTAAGGTTGTTTGACTCTGAGCAAAAAGGTCGCCAGTTTGACGCCCGGGTGGGACACCACTTGGGTCTGAGGATGATTGGCTGACGACGGCTAAGAAGCCGGAAATGGCCATTTCAGTCTCTCTTGTCTTTGCCGGCAAAACTATCTGCCTATACTCCCAGATTTTTGATTCGCCACCACCCCCCTCCCCCCATAACTGTCATTTTTGTGGTTGCTGGTTTTATTTTCTTAAGGTAGACTCCTGCACGAGTTCATACACTCAGACAGATAAATAAATGGTTGTATTGTTCAACCAGTCATCTTCGTAACACAGGGAGGCCTGCAATTCAAAATCCATCTCAAGATTGAACTTGTGCCGTAACTCTTAATGTTGAGCCTGAATGAAGAAAAACAAAAATGGATTAATGGAACAGCCGAAAAGAGACTACTCAGAACGTTAAGGTAACCGTATTTCCAGGAAGTCTTCAGTTAGCGGGGTTTGAAGCAGGGGTGGCGACGTATAGTGTTTATAAAGTTCAAGTACTGATTAGGTGTGTACGCTCGAGGTGCGTTTTTAAATCAACGTTTTTAATGGTTTTTCGAGCTTGGTTTGCAGCTTCGGAGGAAACAGCGTTTCAAGTCGGGCGATTCATAGTGTTTTGCATCGCCTGTGGTTTACGTATTTTCTCGTTTGCTCTTAGTCTGGTACAGTCAAGACATTTTGACGCAAACATAGCCTATAACTTTCTCCTCCTAGGAAACTGTCCTACTTGAATTACGATCACTTGTTAATCCTTAGTGTATACTGTTACCATGAGGCAAAAAAACTGCATGCTTCAAATGTTACGTTTCCAGGCTTAGAAACGCAAAACTAAAATTATTTTTGCAGATTCTTATTTCATTGTTCTCCAGGGAGATTGCACTGCACTGACTATTGAAAGTAAGTAAGAGCAATATATGGTTGTGGACGCGTTCTGCATCGTTACCTTACAGTATTTTTTCGATAAGTGCTCTCTGCCTATGCAGGGTTTAATAAAAAGGTTGAAACCTAATTAAGATCTACACTTTTTGCACAAGAATCACGGATTTCTGAGGATTTTATCCTTCCAACACGCTACGGGGTTTGGATGCATGAATTTCCTTTGTATCCTCTAGGGACTCATCTGATCGCAAGTGGCTTTTAACTGGAATGCGCCTGCGACTTGGAGATAAGTTGGGTTCAGCGTTAAGCTGAACATTTAAATGAAGCCTCTAGGAGGCCGGAGAAGCATAATTAAACAAACATAAATGTAATTGATTTCTGACAGCTACGTTCGCCTGTAGATGCGGCTGTACAATGTCAGCCCTATTAATTATGCGCTGATCAGAATAAACAGCTCTCAGATGTCAAAAAGTGTTCGAAATCGGTTCAATAGGTAATGCTTTCGATAACACTATGCTTTAACAATTAGATGTTACATAAGCGCCAAAGGATTTCTGTATAACTACACGCGGATTGGACAAAATACCATTAACATGGGCCTACTTCCTACACTCTGCGGAGTATTTATTGATACTGACACGGTTTATTCGGGAAAAAAACACAAAGGATACGCACGCATTTAATACGTTCTCAATGGGACAGTTCCGTTAGCCTAGCTGCTGGCTACCTAGCTTGTCCACAGGCGGCGGATGGTGGAACGGCGGCAGCAGCGACAGTATTACCAGAGTGCGGAGAGTTAATGTTGGGCACACCGGTTGCCTTATAAAATGCCGCAGGTCCGGGTGATGGTACTATGATATGGTGAGCGTAAACCTCCATTAAATACGTTTGCTTACCACTGCCGCCTTGTGGTTAGGTTCTTGAGCCAATGTGCTGGAAGAGACAGCCTCGAACAACGAATCCGAGCGGCTCTTTTGACCCGCCTGTATTCAAAATCCCCAAGATTCCTCATGCAAAATATCTAGTTACGGTAATACTAGCCAAGCTATGGCGTCCGCTGGAACCGACATGCCCCGCAACCCCTGCCTAGAGGTGCGAGCGATGAGTATGAAGGCTGGAACACTCAACTGGGAGTGGACTCTTGCTATTGGATGCTGGAATGCGTGAACACTTATGGAACCTTGTACTCAAAGTCTGACGGCATGCAGTCACCGGCCATGCCACGTGGATGTCCTCTGCCTGTCTCAAGTCCGAAGCCCCGATTCAGGCGCCCGAGAGCCGATTCCTACCTCACCCTATCTCTCAGTGACTCACACGACTCAACTGGTAGGCACAATGTGGCTATTACTCTGTCGGAACAAGTAAACTGTGCACTACTGACCTGGGAAACGGTCAACGACGGGATGACTTGCGTGCGAATAAAGGGCCACTGTATGAACATTTCTGTTATCGCTGTGCATGCATTAATATCAGCTGCCAAACAGCAAGATACGGAGAACGTCTATTCGCAAAAACAGAACCTAGTTAAAACACTCCCTTGTCGTGATCTGTATATTGGTGCCGGGGACTGGAATGACCGGACTGGGACCGGTGACTCGTCAGACAGTCACCTCATTGGTCGTTTTGGGCTTGGTTCTCGATCCCACAATGGTAAAAGGATGCAGTATTTTGCGGATCAGAACCAGCTGTTTGTTACTAATACATGCTTCCAGCATCCTTATAAACGTCTCCTGACCTGGTATTTAAATTAGTGCCAATAACGCCAGTCAGATCGATTGCATTGTAGTTTGTTCAAAGATTCGCAGTTACATATGTCCACGATAGCAGGTCGATGCGTGGTGCTGAAACTGCTAACACGCACGGGTCTGGCCATGTTCATGTTCGCAAACGCCTGCACTCAAAATACCACGTGCAAGACGCCAGTGTCGCAAAACTCCGGCCACATAACACTACCGAGACCCTAAGCACCGAAATCCGGTCCCGTCTTACGACTCTAGCCGACGGCGACGAGAGCAGCAAGGGGTCCGTACTAAAGACATCCGTCCATGGATCAGCTAACAAAATTATTGGAGTCTTGGACCCGAAAAGATATTCATATTGCCATAGAGGTTCACGCATACCATGCGTCCGTCTGGTCAGTCATCCCCTATGGCTGTGAATTCTGGGTTGATGGAAAAAAGACTGGAGGTTTTTGACCACCGCTGTCTGAGGACTATCCTTCGAGTGATGCATACGGACTTTGTCTAAAATAAGACAGTCCACACTAGCGGTGGTTCGGAAGAGTACCTGGCAAGCGTACGTATGCTTTCGATAAATTTTGTCGCACCAGTACATTTATATGGGAACGGGGTACGAGTTAAAACATGTTAGTCTTTTCGTACAAGTGAGTCGTGGGCATAGGGGGGAGGGGGTGATGGGATAACCTGGTTTGGTGCAGCCAGTCTAGGGGAGGGAGAGGGAGGGATACAAACAGGGCGCGGACGAGTGCATGCAGCCTTTCGGATAATCTATAAGGTCCCACCACACTATCCAAGTCCCTGGGTAAGCGTTTGCTGGCAACAGCAGGAGCGACCGCTATAGGTTGATGAAACCGGTAATGTGTGCACAAGGAGAACCGAGTACAAGCTCGGCACCTAGCGTGTCCGACAGTCATTTGGCCACATGCACTCTTCCGTGCTCTTGAGCCTGTGAACCATGATTCAAGTAGCATAAAGTTAATGCGACCTTCAGCTTTCACCATAATTGAAACCGTAGTAAACTTCAATGTGTGACCGTGGCTCTTCGAATGAACTGGAAACTGGCGTCAAAACCAACACTGCTGCTGGCTGTTCGCGCATTTTCCTCTGGAGGAATCTTCCATTTTCTCGAAAGTAATTGTTTTACTGGAAACTGCAACAGATCCAAGCCCCACACATATATTGCTATGGTGTTGGGTCTTTTGTCCCGGTATCGGACTTCTGATGGTTACCGCCGGTTTCTGTGCGCTTCCGCTTCAATGTGGTATGGCTGACGACGCCTGAGACGTTACTGATCTACGGGAGCGCTCGACAAATGGTGTAGTCGTTATGATTTGACTTCTCGTCTTCTTTGCGTACGTACTCACTAGGGAAGTTATGTGGAAAGCCGTCTTCTCTGAATCCTTCTTCTGACTCTGCACCGTACAACTTAACAAACCAATATAACCCTTGTGCGCAACAGAGTTTCTGACCGATCGGGTTGCTGTTGTTGGAGTTCAGTAGTTTCGTCGGATCCGTCATTTTTCGGAACGTGTTAATCTCAGTTATATCAAAGTGGATGTGGAAATCAAGGTCATCAAGACGTGCCCAGTGTTTATTTTCTCCCTCCACCATTGTGAACTATAAGGCCGGTAAGATGTCTTCGATGCGTTTTTTTAGAATTTAACCGTCTGATCCGGTTCGCTGTAGACGAAGGTATTATCTGCGTACCAAACTCAGCACATTAATCTGTACAGGGATGACAACTATAACCGTTGCATAACCATGAGATCAGCGAATTCGTTGGTAATCCTTTCACTTGCCCATATGTTGCTCCATCATTGGTGAAGTGCCTCCTCAGAGAGGAACGCAGGAGCTAGTGGTCATGGAGGAGTTCAAGGTTATTGTCCGTTTCATTGCGTTTGCTTGATTGAAGAAATTCAGCGGAATCGACCGGCAGATCATGGGAAATAGAAGTACTGGAGGGCGTTAGATCAAAAGATGCAATTAAATACTTTGACGGAAGGCCTGATTCTTGAGGCTTTTTTCAATACTCTGTTGAACAACCGACAGTGCTGCTCGAATCTAAAAAAACTTCAGATTTCGAATAAGCTAAGTTGCAGATTCGTTAACTACAGTCCATTTAAACAATACGATGAGCAGCAAGCGCGCATTATCTGCGTGTTTCTGTCCGTCAAAAAATTATCGGCTGTCGTCAACAGGTTCCTTATCACGCGTGGAACTGGAGTTTCACACAGAACTGAAATAATCATCCGGCACCTGACACCGAGGCCAAAGAACCAAAGCCCTTGCAAGGAAAGGCGTGTGTTGGATATGTTGGGGTTGGAGTTAAGGGCACAAGAATTACTTTCGAGAAAATGGAACACTGGTCCAGGCGTACATTCGGTAGCAGTGCGGGTTTTGGCGCCAGCTTCCAATTCGGGGCCTATTCGAAGAGCCATGGTCCCACATCCAAGCTCACTTTGGCTAAAATTCTGGAAAGAAGTGAAAATCGAATGGGCCGCATGCTGCTCGAAGCTTGATTCTCAGACCCCCAGTCTATTAGTAGGGGCCCTATTTAACCCCCTATATTCGGTGCTCAGGTGTAGATTGGCTTACGTAATTATTTATATTGGGTGTGATCGTTTTTTCTAATATCAGTGTCTGTTATTCAGATTGCCCAGCAGTCATCAAGCCAACAACAACTAGTCGAATTCCGGCTATCAAGCAATTATCGCAAAAGGCATCTATTCGTAGGCAGATAGAGTTGCCGGCAAAGACAAGGGAAACTGTAATTGCCATTTCTGGCTTATTAGCCGTCCTCAGCCAGTCAGACTCAGACCCAAGTGGTGTCCCGCCCGAACCTCGAACTGAGGACCTTTTTGATCAGCCTCAAACGCCCTATCGAGGCCCAAGGCAGAAGGGAACAGCCGAGTTCCTTTAGCGGTCAGATGAAGGTCCGTGAACGAAAAGCATAGATCCTCGATGAAGGCGATAGCCGCTGATTTTCGCAAAGCTGTGGTAATTCAACGACTGCACGTAATGCATACAGTAACCCTTATGTAATGTATGTATCCGCCTACGTGTCCTAGCATGATCTCAAAACTTTATACGCATAAAGTTCTTCCTTCTGCAATCGTGTATGTCTTTTTACCTTTAACCTGGTACTCAACTATTAGCTTATAGTGCTCTCTAGAGAGCAAAAGCCAGAAGAAGCGCTAAGCTTTTAAGAGAACCATATGAGGAGGCACAGAAATACATAAAATTGCTGTCATGTAGCTAGAATACGACTGTAACTAGTGGTCCTTTTCAAGATAAATCAAAAAATTTGGTTTTCTTGTCCCGAATTACGATAGTTGCACTTTTTGAGGTTCCTTTATTTTATCGCGCGCCAGCGATGGATCAGAAATTACTGGAACGAAGGCTTTTCAAATGCAAGAAGGTGGTAGAACTCTGCTCTTTGAACAGCAAAGAACCTCAAGCAAGACATTCCGTTAAGCATGTTGCAGGGCCAAGCAGTCTAACATCAAAATCTCATCACCCTTTGGTATCATTCATCAGCCCTCCTACTTACTTACTCCTATAGAGTTCATCTTTCCGAATGGCCTGGCTCCTAAGCCACACCCAACCCTCAGGCAGCAAACTATGAGGCTGAAAGACCGCTACCAATGCCAGAACAATCACCGGTGGACTGCAGTATGCTGTGCCAAAACTGTGGGATGACGTACGTTGCTGATTTTGGCAAAGGCCTTGGCATAAGATGGTCTAAACATCAGCTTGCAATCAGCTGCAGGATAAGTTGCCTCTGGTAAATGACCACGTACAGTGGTAGAACCACAGTCTCCCATTTAAGAAGGCAAGAGTAGTCAGCCCTAAGATGATATGACTGATGATCGAAAGTTGATCGTTGAATGACACACATCACCGAGACATACGCCTGCACCCCGCCTGCCATACGTCTCGCGCAAGGTTTGAATCAGCTCGAACAAGGCGAGAAGACCGTCGAACAAGATCACGCCTAGCCTAGCGAAAGAAGAGGCCGTCACCGTCCACCGGAGCTCACATGGCCAGTTTGAAACTACCTCCCCGTCTTGCCTACGTGACTGAAATTAACTTACACAAGCATCAACAACTGATTAGTCGGCTGGCCGAGGAGAAGCAGGACAACAAACACTTTGATCTGCTAACAATTACGGCGACAGAAAATGGGCCAAATGTTACGCGAGCACATTAGCCGTCAGTCTGGGGGGGGGGGGAAACGCTGTTTAGCAGTCAACGGGCAGGCCAACGTTCGTGCATAGAGCAGGGACATAATCAGGCCTCCGGCCTGAAGTTATCAAGCCTAATTGGAATAGACAAAAGACGGTTCAAATATAGTTTGGTCCATGTTCTTGTCCCTTCTTGTTCTTGTTCTTCAGGCGATGATGACAACGAGATATGCATTTATATGCCGTGCAATGTTGTGAATTATTCAATAAGAATCTTTCACAGTTGCAGCCTTATTTTTAGTAAGGCGGAGAGAATATTCAAATGCCGTTTCTTCTTCTTCTAGCTTCAAGAATTTAAAATAATATGCTTGCACAATAGACGCGGACAAATGTGTTTTGCGCGTATGCTAGTGTAGCGCCCGAGTTTAAATAGTCATAACTAGGCAGTGCTGACCAAGTGAACACATCCACGGACAGTCCTAATTAAAAAGAGCTGTTGCAAGCTAAAGCAAATAACAGAAAATGTCTCCATAGGCAGTTTACTCGCAAGGCAATAGGCCATGATGTCTAAAATATCGTCATTACAAAGTTCTTAAAGACTATGAAAACAGAGATTTGGACACAGGTACCCGATGGTTCCTTATAGTCTTATTTTTATTATTTGGCGCCGTAGTTCCTAAGCCACAAAGCTGCTTTCAAATATAGCTGTCTAGTTAAACAAATTTCTTCACCACTATCCATAAATGGACGGCGATGATTTTTTAAACGCTTATCACTTTGGAAGGTTGTGTGTGTGTCGTAGCCTTTAGGTTGGATGTTTGTAGAAGGTACTGGTAGATTAACGTAAAAAGTATATGCGATGAATTAAAATGCTTCGTTTTCAGTGGACGATTGCGAAATTGACGGTGTCTTAAAACACGGTAATTTGAAATAATATTAGACGCTAATTAGAAAATGGTTATCATCAACTGAAATTTAAATTGTCTCAGTATGCTGCAAAATATGTCAGTATACATTGCAGAAGAGATAGAAAGTAGAACAGTTTCTCAACATATAAAGGGCCCCTGTCGCTAAAAGTGATATAATTGTAATCCAGTGATTTAAAAATTTATATGTTGTCGAATCCCAAAACGAAAGGTTTATCAAGACAGCTGATATCATTTACAGCAAAGTACAAATTTTAACTCGACGGCACTTTTTCAATTGTTGATTTTTCCTTTAAAATTTATGTGCAATAATTCGCACTTTCAGGTATTTCAGTTTTTTTCCTGAAAAGTACACCGTTTTGAATGCTAGGTTACCTTTGGGTAGCACATGAAATCTGGCTTCATTTTTACGCATAACATGTGCTGCACAGTAAGCGATTTAAATTGAAGGAACGCGTTGCTATTAACGACGCAAATAAGGCAAGCATCAGTCCAATTTGAAACATTGAACAGGGTTGCAAAATGAAATTAACCATAATCCATCAGCTGAAATTAAAAAGTGCAGAGGGGAAAATGCGCAAACTTGCCCGTCAAAATTTTTTCGAAAAATGCAATCTAAGTTTCAAATAAATGTTTTTGGTCTGCATTATTTTACTGCACTTAAGGTTTTTTTCTAATAAAACGGTTTAGTAACCGGAGTCACGGAAACTTTGCGTACGCGAAGCAGTAACGAAAGGAAATAATAACTTGTACATTTGTTCAAACGACAAAATCACTTACTGCGATAGATGGAATTCCAATTTGTCTGCTTTCTTCGAAAGAGATACTCCTGAAAAATATTTACATGCTGGTACATGAGAAGTTAAACAGGATTTATAAACTGCTGAAACGCTATTCTCAAGTATAGACTTAGGCAGGAGTTTCCTTGGTAGTGGTCTTGGATAAAAAAAGCCGTAGGTTATTTTCATACGGTAACCGTGAGAAGGGGTTTTTTCAAGTTGATGAAACTGATTTACCAAAAAAGGATTTTGTGAAAATACGAAAAAAAGTCGTAAAATTTTGTTGAAATAATTTAATACGGTGGCTATAGGCCGACGGCCTTCGGCGCGTCAAAACAAATCGAGCTCCAATTGAGCTCGAATAGAGCACGAATCGCTGTCGACAAACTTGGAAATGTGGAGTTTTATTCTAAAAACTTTCTTTTGCCCAAAACCCAGAAATAATGGATTTTTTGAAGAATTTTTTGTAATATTAAGCAGAAACTTCGGGCTTTTTACATGAGATATCACTATCCCACACTGAACCTAACACTAACCCTCACCCTTATCGTAAACCTAAAAGGTACCCTAACCCCTAGCCAAACCTTTGACTTTAATCCTAACCCCTAAGCCTAATCGTGCTCATATCGAGCTCGAATCGCTGTCGACAAACCTGGAAATGTGAAGTTTTGTTCCATCACTACCAAGGAAACTCCTGCTAAGATTTATTTGGAGGCATTAAGACCATATCTAAACTCCACCGACAAGGTGTACACATAGAAATACATCTGATAATGTTCTGTCGTTTTACCGGAATTTTGATGTTTTAGTGCTCACTTAGAGTTATAACGTCCAGTAAAAAGAGGCTCTTCCAATCAACTCAATTTGGCAAGTTCTGGACGCCCAGGAAGACGGTGAATAAGTAGATTAGTAATTAAAGTTTATCCGAGCAGAATTATGCTCCCATTTTTTACAGATAGCCGGAGTTAGTTGTTTGGTATTTTGATAGCATTATAATTCTGTGTTGTGTTTGGTTAAGCTTACATCTCAATAAAAGCTCAGCAAAACCTTTTTATCAAGGCAAAATCGAGGTTGCTTAAACCATCTTGACTATTTGCGTCAAGTAATTCAATTTAAAAGTACCTATTGCGGCAAAATGCCTGTCGTAAACGACTCTTCTATTAAAAAAGCTAGTTTTAAGGATTGGGAAATGTTTGAGTGAACGATAATTCATGAGGTTTGTTTATATCCTTTTGTTAAAAGCACTGTCAACTATAAGTGACTATCTATTTTTAGTCTGCAGTTCAATTTATTTTTAAACTAATCAGCTTCGTCTCCCACTTTTACTCCTAGAAGTTTGAATCTATCGATTTGAAGGCATTCTCCTTCATGTAAAATTTGGATTTCATCCTTAAAAAGGATAGCCGTCGTCAGATAATGTTCGATTCTACCATCTGCAAGCGTCTCTCTAACTGACAGATCTGTAATTTGTGCTAAACAGGGGCAGAGACGTCCTGTATCACACGCTATATTATTTCCCTTTACTTCACTCCCGGATGTCTGACTGTCGTGACATTTCACAGTCAACAGACGAAATGAAAATAAAAGATGGGTTTAAGAAGCATATGATTACGATTTTACTGTTGTGAAAGAATAAGCACGAATACTGTCTCGACAGATGGGCTGTACTAACCCATATGGCTCTTTTCTAACCATTCTATATACAGCCTTGTACTGCGATGACAGAAGAGGGCGCTGAATACTCCCTAATATGGTAAAGTTTGGAAGCAAGAAGGAAGCGGTTTACCACATGTCAACCTTCACAGTTAAATTATTTATTTTAGGCGCTAGATGCGGCCGTAAGGATTTACGCTCATTTTCCTTCATATGCCACATGTGAATCTTGTTCCTGCGTCATTTAACTGTGTGATCAAGTACGTGCTCTATGTTCAGAGATAGTTTTTGAAGCTTTAATTGGCCTTCCAGAGAGACGAGAAAATGGAATCAACACAGCACATTTAGAAGTCTAGTTTGACGAGTATACGTGTACTTTCGAAAAATTTTCGTCAGACCTTACGTTCATATGAAACTTGGTGCAAGTTCAAACGTGTTCGTGTTTTCGGACAAGTGAGTCGTGGGAATGGGGGTGGGGTTGATAAGCGAAGGCTGGTTGTGAGGGTAGGGTTTGATGAACGGAATGTCATCATACTATCCTTCTCCGTTTGCAATCTACAATAATATGAAAAGATTATGCTACGTGTGGTGAACATAACCAGTGACGAGAAGGATATGAATGCTTACGTAATTGTCCTGCAAAAGGATTGCTGCGGGTGCGATACAGACCAGAACGAGAACCACTAGCCTTGTCCAGACAAGATTTAGTTCAGCCAGATAGGTGCGGTAGGCTCCATGAATTCGACAAGTGAATGGTACAAGGGTGTTCTTCATCGACGCTTGGCGTTGCCTTAAAATTATGGAGAAACAAACATCTTCAGGACGAATGTGGGGCCTTAGTCTTGACACGTAGGTGCACAAAATGGAGTGCACAAATATTCGGCAATATCTAAGCTGGTGGAAGACTCACATTGCATCAAGTTTGCAATCTGAACAGTCCACTACGCTGCAACACTGACACTCACTATGACGATCAGAAAACTTTCCTTGCGGTTTGCCACAGAGAAGTCAGATTGCGATAGATTCTGTGTGCTTTAAGGGCTGTCAAAATCCAAAAATGGTGGTCATCAAGAAAGTGGCCATTTCCCGATGGGTGCACAGTCCGATAGAATGTAAGGCAGCAAATATAAATAAAAAGCAGGCATAGTGAGTTTGATACGAATAAATTGATCGATGGCCTGAGATATCCGTTGACCCTACTCCTGTGGTTCTCTTTAGTCTTTTTACTTTTAGTGAAGTTTAAATTGAACTAAGTTTGATTTTTGCGTGACTTTTTGTTTAGTTTTAGTTTACTAAGATACTTGAATTTTTTTAGAGTAACAAAAGTTCCCATCATACAATTCAGAAGTCTAGTTTGGCGAGTATACGTGTACTTTCGAAAAATTTTCGTCAGACCTTACGTTCATATGGAACTGGGTGCAAGTTCAAACGTGTTCGTGTTTTCGGACAAGTGGGTCGTGGGAATGGGGTTGGGGTCGATCGGCGAAGGCTGGTTGTGAGGCAAGGGTTTGATGGAAGAGTCTATGGGAGGGAAGAGGAAGAGACGGGGGGAGGGAGACAAACATAGCGGGGATGACTGCATGCGACTAAGTGACTGTGGGCCACGCCAACTGTGGGGCTTGTAGGAAGTTCTTTTGTACACACAGCACGGCCTTCATTAGCCTGATAGCGGTCGCTTCTGCTGTTGCTAACAGGCGCTGACCCAGGGACTTCAGATAATTCGGTGAGACCCTGTATATCACTAGGAAAGCTTCGTTGGGGTCCACCCGATGTCCGGAATCGACAATGTGCGCCAGAATAGAGCTGTTTATGCTCATGACTTCACCTTTTCTCAGACATGCTGGGAGGTGTTCTTTTATTCTTTTGGATTGGCGCCGGCTCGTACCACCAATATAACCTGCTGCACAGAAACAAATAAGAGAGTAGATGCACACTGAGGTGGTTTGAGCTGGTAACCTATCCTTACCTTTCCCACGTAAGATTTGTTTGGTTGAGAATAATACCTGAACTCTGGCTGCTGGAAACGTTCTTGCAACGGCTTGATCAGGGCGTCTTTTCAGCAGTTCACTTGCTGCGCTCGAAATGGGACTTTGAGGAATAGTGTTTTCTTTTCTACAGCAGTTGCGGTGGTTTTTATTTGTTTCTCAGCCATATTCCTTGTAATAAATCTCTCGGGTTATCCGTTCTCACGCAATAGGTCCTCGATTTTCTTGAGCTTCTCCTCAATACTGTCTGCTGTGTAAATAGTCATAGCCCCTTGCATTAAGCATCGAACTAGATTTCGCTTCTGTTGAAGGGGCACTAAACTTTTATCATTCGTGTGCTTTCCAGACCAGATTTTCTTTCGATACACGCTCCTTCGGACGCTACCGTCGGGTCTGTGACTTAGGAGGACGTCTAATAAGGGAAGCGAACCTGCCTTTTCCACCTCCAACGTGAACTTAGTGGATGGATGTGCTTGGTTGACCGCATTTAAGAGTGCGAGTGTTTGTGCGGGTCTGGAAATTGAACGACCATTTGCTCCGCTCCCCACTTTTCAACCAAGTTTTTTTCCCTTTGTTTATTCAAAATATGACAATGAGGCCATTAGCGCGCGCGAAGCTAACGCCGTTTTGGCAAAAGTTCACTTTTGTCTAAATCTTGCGACTCATTCCTCCTGCGTGCAGATTTCGATCACTATGCCTTGTTTGCAATCTGCCGGTGTTATGCGGCTGTGCCTAATTTCATCCACTGTGAGTAAAGGACGTTTAGGCTGAATACCCGAAAGGATATTTTTTAAATGCAGCGTAGCTTACTGGCATTTTGTTTCTCACTTATTTATGCCTCGCAGGCATGGCAATGGAAACGTCCAAATAACAAATGGCAGAGAGGATGGAAGGCAGAAAATGCGGGTAGATGGCTACAGCCTCTTTCGGGCTTAGTCTGCCTTCAGTTAGCCAATCACAACACTGGCTACTAGCTGGGACTGCAATTATAACTTGGCCGACTTCGGCCTGGTAGCTGGTTGCCTATGCGTGACCTTTGCCACGTATACGGGGCTTGTTTATTTAGGTAAGCTAACAGATTGGTATGCGTCTATTCCTGCTGAAATCTATACCTTATTTGCAGCGACGGAGGCTGACAGGTGGCGAGGTACTTATGAAGTGCTTATAACCCATCCGCTAAACCCAGTGTGTGGGCACTATCTGCACGGTATTCGAACGCATGTTTGTGTTTCCTATCCCAGCTGGTTCATGATTGGCTGAATGAAGGTAGACTTCGCCTGCATTCACCATCGTCCCTCCTCTCTTCAATTATAACTTGGCCGACTTCGGCTTAGTGTTTATTGGCCTGTTCGTGACCTTTGCCACCCATACGAACCTGGTTTGTTTCGGGAAGCCAGTAAATGGGTGTGCGCCTATTCGGTTTTGAACAATTTAAAATAGACACTTCAAGTCAAGTGTATTAAGGAAAGTATAGGCAGACACCTTTGAACTCCCTATTGGTACAGCCGATGCATTTCAACGAGGTTGTTTGCATAGGTGTAGGTGAAAACTCGCTTGTTTCAAGTAATACAGCTATATGTGGTGATGTCACTTAACCCGAGCCAGCAGGTGTAAATGAGGAAAAAGAGCAGGCAGTGAAAAAATCCTAAGACGTGGCTCAGAATTCAAAAATGGAATGTCATTTCTGGTTTTTTTTAGGAGTAAAAACTGTCGCTCGTGGGAGGAAAGTCTATAAAAAAAATAGGATCGGCATGCTACTGTGAATGGTTGCGGAAGCCAGGGGGCCGCAAAGGGCCACAGGAGGAGGAGAACTCAGAGTCAAGAGAATATCCCCAAGAGCCAGAGATGCAACCATGATAAGTCCTTGCTGTGACAAGAACCTGACAAGACCGTGATGTGACTTGGGTTACCTTGAGGTGACAGTCTTTTGCAATCTCCTTTAAATCCCTTCTGATCAAAGGGATTTCGCTTAAATGAGGAAATTGCGTAAACGATGGTTAAAATTACGTGGAAGATAAAAGTTGATGCAATTTTTTCGCTTCGATTTCGTATAAATTCCGAAAATTCTGAACATTCATTCTGAATAGTGCAGATATCTAAACTGTTCTTGACCCTTATACTATGGATGGCGCCAAACTTGTTGTGTAAACTAAACTTCAGGGCTACTGCTTTAAACTGGGTCTATTTTCTTACTTTTTATTGAACATCTACGGCTTTGAGAACCTTGAGTGTTTTAAAGTTAACTGAAATTTCCTAAACCATCTCCCTGATTATTAACTTGTCTTAGTTATTATAATGCATGCCAGAAGTCCCATACAACTAGAAAACGCTTCATCAAACAGGCAGTTTAAGCATTGTTTCTGACGATGTCCACAACAAAGTTAGACTGATCTTCGATTGAATACGTTGATAGTGATAGCAAACTTTCGCAGCATCCGACGCACTCTCTTATTTCGCACCCACTCAGATCCGGAAGCAGGACGGAATCAGAATGACCGGAGGCGAACTCAGATAGAGTTCCTAAGATAGCTAATCTGCCTATCATTTTCCGCCTATCTGTGGTGGCTACATTAACGCTTGTCCGCGCACAATGCACCTTTTTCACTGAACCAAGAAGTGCTCACTTCGGTTAGCATTGGTGTGTGAGAACCACAGAAACCAAATTCGGAATGCTCAACTGCGGCCAGCTTATCCAGTTAATAAGCAGCAGCAGCATTTCAGCCTGTAGTTGTAATTTCAAAACTTTTCAATTTGTTTCTAGGGGGTGAAATCTGCCTAAAACGTTGTGGGCTGCTAGTCGCTAGGTTTGACTTGCCCGTTCCTCGACCTATGCACCACTATATTGGCAAAACCAGTCAACTAGGTGATGCGATGATTGGATGCGCGTGGCTAGTGCTAGTAGACGTGCCGCTCGCCC
>JAYGXS010000002.1:82435253-82558268 GCA_036362985.1 Ligula intestinalis | reverse complement strand
CCCCCCCCCCCCCCCCACGTGCAATGCTGACGAATCAGCCGCGTCTTCGGTGTCACTTGCTTTACCAATAAACGCACGAATGGCCGCTAGGTCTGAGTTTTACCGTCAGCTGGCAGTCTTCGAAGCCATGAATCTTCGCGCGCCTTGATGATTAGTATTGTAACGAGGAGCGCGATGAATTGGTTTGGGGATGGTGCCCTATGGTAGGCCTCGGTCGCTGCAGCAGTTGACTGCCCACGCCAGACAGTCATGTAGCCTGTTCTCCTCTGACGGTAAATCGCAACATGCATCGTCTTCTTATTCGGACCAGTCTTGAGATTGGAGGCGTGCGTGACCAAGAGCATCCATGATAACGGAATATATAACGCTCCGTAATTAGCACTTTTGTATGGATAAAGGAAAAGAAAAAGACATGTCGAGCACCGGATCCATTTGTTTATTATCCTGGGCTTTCGAAATCGTACAAAAGTTCATCTTCAGAGGTAAGGAGCAGCAACCACAGGGAGGGTAATTGTAGTAGTCATAGGCCAATAAATTGTCAGAGGTCATCAGGTCCTCAAGGTGTAGTAAACAGCAACCAAAACGGATGGGAGGGGAACAATTATAATCATATACGCTAATTAACTGTCAGTGCAGTCGGGGGTCGTTTGGGGTCATTAACAGCAATTAGTGTAGCTGCTTGTGCCCAGGATAGAGGGTGCTGGTAATTCTGCCTCTTATTCAGGCCGGTTCTTCAGGGGTCCTCTTCGCTTTCAATTCTGAGTTTTTATCTTTTTCTGTCCTTTACTCAAATAATGGCGTAATTAGTTGTAGGCCGTCGGAAGGTCTTTATGCCTGTTCATGGGGTTGGCACCTGTGTACCATGCCTCAAGCGTCAGTCTTTCGGCTTTTGAGGTTCCTAGGCCTACAATAGTCACACCATTGTATCCTCAGTGTAGCTCAGTCCTCCGGGGCCTGTATTTCCTCTAGGGGGTGGATCAGCTGATTCCTACATACTGGGCTGTGAATAAGCGCAATCGACAGAGCAGTAATTAGCTTACCTGATGGTCACGTAACTTTTGCCTAAAGTTTTAAAGACCAATTCAGGAAGTTGATATGAACATTTGTGCCGCAGCCTATCAGGCAAGGGACGTGTTTTTTTCCTACGTATATGCATCTGCTGCATGAAAAAACTGAAGTGGGTTCGGGTTACTCGTGCGTTTCAAGTATGCCTCATGTACTCCTGGTAAGTGATCAAGATTTGAAATTGCTACATTTGACTCTCCTTAGAAATGAATCCCCGAGTTGTGTAAATCACTCGGAATTAAGTTTTCTAGACTGGAAAAAGTTACTGACGACCGGTCTTATCCTAGAGATGACGAGACAGTGATCTCTTCAACCGTCAGCACATCAGGCCACCTTTATCCAAGGTATGCACAGAAGGTCTTGTCTTGTGACGAGAACGTAGCTCGGGACATGTCACCTCCACTAAGGGCGATGGCGGATGCATCCACGATGGTGTGCACCGATTCCGAGGGCGTCCAGCTCCCTCTCCAGGCAACATGATTATTTCCGAGATGGAAACTAAAGTCGCCGAGACAGTCCGCTCTCCCATCATCAGCACAGTCGCCAGTAGAGCGCGCAGGTCTTATTAGAACGTGTTTTTGCCTGATCAGATCTGGTCATATGAGACTACCTAAACACTTCAAAACTGAGAGTTTTGATTATATATGCGGTTTCGGTTTCCACTTATAAACCGGGAGGGCGAAGTGAAGCCTAAGACTGGGTGCCTTCTATCAGCCGCAGTTACAAGGTACGTATTAAAATCAAGGATGTCACACTCTTGCTAATGCGTGATTCGAGCCATAATTATCGTTACATTTTCAATAGAATGGTAGCCGGGCCGCGTTTAGTAATCATCGAAGAATACAGAAGAGTAGTTGGAGAAAGTGCGTAGTTTTCGATAAATTCCGGATATCGAGTGGGCTCCATCGAAGCCTTCCGAGTGATCTATAATGTACCTGGGTCAGCGCCTGCTAGCAGCAACAGAAGCGACCACTGTCAGTTTGATGAAGCTGGAGATATGTGCACAAAAGTACCTCCTACAGGCTTCGCAGCTGGTGGGACCTACAGTCACTTAGCGGCATGCACTCGTCCGCGTACTGTTTGTTTCCCTCCCACTCTCCTAGACTGGCTCGACCAAGCCCTACCCTCATGACCAGCCCTCTCTTAGCAACCCCCCCCTCCCCATATTCCCGCGACTCCCTTGTGCGAAAAGACTGACCCGACGAAAATTTATTGAAGGCCTACGTACGCTTGCCAACTACGCTTTTGAATTCTCTGATGGGAATTTTCGCAACTACATCGATGAATAATTTTCTTTTTTTTTAGCCAACACACAACGACGCCCACCCCAATCACACTTACTTTGTCTCCTTATCGGCACAAAGTTTCGGAGGAAAAAGAGACTGCGATGAGGGGTTCGAGCATCCGCCCCTACGCACGCCGACACTGAGAACACCCCTTTCTCCTCCATCTTCCTTGCTTGCCGGACCCAACGCCACCAACAGGCTAAAACCCGCGTGCGTGAGATGAGGGTGCACCATGATGACTAATTAAATCGGGTTCCAGATATCATATCATACTGGCCCTGTATCTGCTTTTGCTTCCTGCTTATGTCCCTGATGATGAATCCGCGACGGATCTCGAAAGCTCAGGCGAATAAAAGTGTTGTCCCAGCGATCGTGTCATCTTCTTCCCAATATCATATCATGTTCACCAGCCCCGGAAGAGGAAGACGAAGAAGAGAGGGCAAGTGCTGTGACCAGACTGTATTCATTCTGACGTTTCAAAAAACACACTCCCTTCCAAGTTTGCGCGCTTTCGAATTTGAGCTGCCGGTTTTTTTGCTTTCCATTCACGTGGGAATGTATTGTTGTATACCAGACACTCTACTTCTTTACTTTGTTGTTCTGCATTTCTGGACATGAAGTCATCACTGCTGTACACTCGTACCTTTTTGAATGCATAAAGGACACATATTCTATCGACGGAAACTCACAACGAACGTTCATGCAATCTGCGGCCAATATGCAGAACCTGCAGTACATCAACACCGAAGGTTATCCAATGGAATGCAATACGATCACGTAAGCACCGATGCGGTTGGAAACGAGCTATGAAATGTCAACCATTACCCTCAATGTCTCTTCCAGGTCTAATGTCCACTAACTGCAGGTCTATTTTCAATAAAAGTCTCGAATTGGATGCACAGGAACACATTTAGTGCGGTGTAATCTGTCTTCAAGAGACTTGGCTCAATAGGGATATAAAGTCGCAGCTCACCACACCTCCGGCTTATTGCACATATCGTTCGGACAGAAAATCCAGATCAAACAGCAGAGGTGGTTGAGTAGCAGTTTTTGTAAACCAGCAATGGTGCACAAACCGTAAGCCCCTTTTTTCTTACTCCGAAGACCACATAGACGTTATTGCAGTAGTCTGTAGGCCAAAATTTTTACACAACTGAAAAGGCATCATTTATGTTAGTATTTACATACCCCCTTCCACCTGTCAAGATGCTCTTACCCATTTTTTCGATTTTTTTCCCAAAAACTTGCCGCACTGTCTTGCGAGCAGGTTATTATTGGATGTGGGGACTTCAATCGAGTAAATCTACGTCCCCTCACATTGTTAGGTTTCGGCGACTTAGTCAACTTCAATACACGAGGTGACGCCCCACTTGATCATATCCTGACTAATTATCCCACGCTTTTTGCTGTTGAAAATAGAGCTCTATTGGCCTTCTCAGACCATTCTGTATTACTCTGCCAACCAAAAATCTATTCTAAGGCTAACAAAGGGCTATTAGTAACGCCCGAGAGGAAATTACACATTCGTGACACGTTCCCACATGATATTTCCTTGCTTCAGACTTGTATATCTGAATGCATTCCCATCTTTCTCGAAAACACGAATGTCGAGTCGTGTTCGAGTTATCTTACAACATTTCTCAATGGAATTTTTAATATCTTTTGTCCTTTCGACATGGTCATGGTTAGACCAGACCGAATATCTACTCCCCACTTAAAAACTTTGAGCAGAAATAAGGAACTGTTCTACAAACTAGGTCTACGAGAAAGACTGCAGGATGTTAATGTCCTCATAAAACGCGAAATCACAAGACTAAATGACCTTCTTGTAAGTCAGTTATTTACTTCTTCTGCATCTTCGTCTCCTCTATCTTCCTCCGAAATATGAAAGAGTCTCAAACGTCTCACTGGTCAACGCAATACACTGGCACATGTTGATGCTGACCTAGACAGCTTTAACTCAAACTTCATCCACACTCCCTCCGACTCCTATCTCCCGACAAATGATATTTCCTTACCACCAAGGGATTTTTCTCCAGTGTCTGTGTCAACAGTGATGAAACACCTTAACAAGTTTAAAGGTACAACAACTGCCGGACCAGATGGCTACTCACCATTTCTCCTTAAATCTTGCTCTTTTCAATAAGCCCCTGTCTTGGCACATCTTATTAATTTCATGGAGTCCAAGATTCCTGATGGTTGGCGTTCGGTCTAAATCACTCCTATCCCGAAAAACCCACTTCTATGTGTCCCAAATCCTTTCGCCCATTTGCCTGCCCTTCTGCACTCCTGAAGCTTACAGAACAAGTTGTTTTTGACATCATTAAGCCGTTTTCATCCAATTTCTCTGATCTCTTGAAGTTTGCATATAAGGGTTGGCGTAGTACACTAGATGCTGTTGATATGGTAGGACATTCTGCTCTAAGCGACTTGGATAAGGGATGCCATGCATACGCATGTGCTTTTCTTGACTACTCCTCAGCCTTCAACACGATCCCGTGCCATCTTCTTCTTAATAAAACCTCTGCATGCGGCTCTCCTGGCTGGGCCGTCTCTTGGCTTGGAGACTATTTTACTTTCCGCACCGAATTCGTTCAGAGCGCGAAGCGAAAATCCACGATCCTTCCCAACGACAGTGGAGTTCTGCAGGGGTCTATATTTTTCCCTCATCTTTTTTCCCTCCATACTGATGACCTGCGATCGTCAAATGCATGTTTGTTCGTCAAATATGCTGATGATCTGGTTGTCGGCCATCCTCTCAAGAGCCTGACCCATCTCCAAATACTGAAGGATGAACTGGACCATATCACAGCATGGTCATCAGACAATGGCCTTTAAATAAATGAGCGGGAGTCAGTCCAGTGTATCTTTCGGCTACGACCCTCTCCTAGTCCTGAAACCATTGACTTTCTGTCCAACAAGGTATCCTCCTTCCGATACCTTGGTGCAACAATAGCTTCTAACCTCTCAGTCACTCTTCACATTGAAGACTTTATTAAAATCCACAATCTTTTATATTATATCCACCGCTTGCGTTCATATCGCACCCCGCAAGCCCTCATCTGGCGTTTTATAGATGCCTGTATCCTCCATCTCATTTTTTACTGCTCTTTAGTTACTTTTCCAGCATTACTTAAGAAAGACTTACTTATTATTTAACGTATTCTCTGCATGCTCTCTTCAGCTGCCGGTTATTCCTATGCTTTTTTAGCTGACCTTATAATTCAGCGCCATTTCAAATCGGTCAAGGACTTCTTGGACCGTTAGTGAGGTCGCTCACCCTCTCCACTCTAAAATTAAGGGCTGCGAAGCCTTCTCGTACGATGCGTCGAAGCTTCCATCATATGATATGCCGTACATCGGCCTACCAGTACTCGGTACTCCCATTCTTAGCACGATTCCTCAGGTGTGAAGAAACGGAAATTGAGAAGCTGAAGGGAGATGTGTCTCCATAACTGATGTGGAACCGTGTCGATTTCTTACTTTGAGTATTTTGTGATCTTTGACCGTTTACTCTTGAGCTTTTTGGACCCCATAATTTACCTTAGTTTTTGCTCTCCGTGAATGGAGCCATTTTTTGCTGAAAATTTTGATATTATCATCAAAATATAGTTCTCTATCTATCTATCTTCAGAGTACCGAACTTCTTCTTCCGTGGGCCCTGGGTGCAATCCCCTCGCCGCCACTCTCGTAGTATAGCCGTTCTCAGTGCACTCGTGCTTGCCTGCCTTCTGACCACTATTTGGTTCGGACTGACCAATACTACCGACCAATGGCAGGTCCGCGTCTCCTTTATTCTCTCCCCCACTATCTCGGTTGGCACTGTGCCAGCACCGTCCTCCCCCTCGTCAGGGAGCCGTCGGTGTTCGCTCGGAGCGCTGACGGCCTCGCGGGCGCCACGCCGGTCATGTGACTCCCGGTCGCTGTCAGTGCCGCATTTCTCCCTTCGCGCCCCCCCCCCTGCCCCCTTCTGCGCGGCCGTGAGCGTTGTGCGTAGCACTTGGGAGGCGGAGTTTGACTCGATGGCTTTGTTTAGTGTGACAGTTGGTGGCCAACTTTCTAGGACTAGTCTGGCCACCTTAACTCTGGCCCTGCCGATCTCCCTCGCTTCCTCAAAGGCATAAGCGGGGTTCCGTTGCGGCACGTGGCCGTAGACCACAGGTTGCTCATCTTTGCAGGTCTATTTTCGAGGCTATTACGGTAAAAGTAGCTTATGTAGCCCCATTCATACACCCGTAGTCCCAGTATTTTGTCTTGCAAAAACGGTGGTTATAGTTTCGGGGAGGGGGCAAATAGGATAGGCAGAGAAAGAACTTTTTAGAAGTAACTGTAAAGTAAAAAAATGCAGTCGAACTTGCTTCCCGCGGCCGCTGGGAGTAAGTTGTTTCGCATGTAAATTGAAGGTGTGCGCGGCGCTTCGCTCCGCGGACTATACTAATCTAACTGCGGAACGGTAAGTTGACCTCAGGTAAGTTAAAGTAGACGACCCCCTAACCACCATTTCAATTTTTCGGGAAATTCAAGAAACCTACAATCTGATTATTTGGTTTTACCGCAACGATAATACAGATTAGGAAAATCTACAGATATAAATTACCAACACTTCTAAATACAATAAAGAAAAATGCATATCACATTTATTAATGTATATTCCACTGCATGTCCTAATTCACCATTCATAAAACCAAATAACAACCGTTTTCGTCAGAAAACATGCAGGCAGTAGGGATTACTGTGTGGGCCTACATAAGCTACTGTTGCCGCCATTACAAATTTCCGAAAAAGTATTTTCCTAGACAAAAGGAAAGTGAGGAATAACAGTGCATATCCTTGCACAGTATGCCTAACGGCTCAGCAACGAAAAAAGACTGAAGGAAATAGGTACGACATACTTTAGCAATAACCACTCCCTGAAATAATTTAGAGTAGGGCATGAGGATGTCCAGGTGATTCGGCTGCAAAACATGTATGCAGTCATATTCAGGAAATGTTACTTTGTTGAGGCTTAATATGTACTGATGTCAGTAATTCAAGCCTTTGTCTACATCTCCGCTTTGATGCCTTGGTTTCTGAGGCCTCGTGACCTTAAAGTTGGTATGCTTGCTTAAGGATAGTCTACAGCCTTAGCGAGGAGTACTTAGCCTACAGAAGTTGTCATTGGAGCCTTGCCGAAGATTATGCAGGTTTTTTTAAACTGTTAAAAATCCTCTCCTTGTAAACACTGAAGCCATGAGGCATTGACAGACATTGTAAAGGTAAGACGGAGAAATTGGAACATAGCGGGAACACTCGCAGAATGCGCTAGATACGAAGACTAAGGTTTTGTTTGTGGATAAGATTGGGTCTAAAGTGAGATATGACAGAACTTAAGAATAGAGCTTGAGTTAATTTTGGGGTTAAGGTTAGAACTAGGTTTTTGGGGCAGGAGTAGGCAATCGTTCTGCAATTAAGTACAAGTTCACGTGCATTGAGGAGAATTCCCATATGCGCGTCTTACAATCTTTGAAATGGAAATATTTTGTCATGTTTGGTTTCTAAACGGAGAGGTGTAATAAATCCTGTCATGTTGGTGATAAGTGTTTTTTTTCAATCAAAAATGTAGTTTAATCTCTGAAAAGTACCGCATAAACTGTGAATTGAAAATAGGAATCATATTTGGACTGTCTTAGAAAAATATGCCACTTTTCTTCTATAAGATCAGTTCAATAGTCTCAACTATGCGAAAATTCCCATCCACAATTGCAAAACATAAATTGGTGAGCATACATTTTCTTTCGATAAATTCTCCTCAGGCCTGTTCGTTTATATCGTAATTGATTAGTTAAACTATGTGGGTAGGTTTTCAGGGTCGCTGGAGTTAGGGGGGAATTGGGGTCAACAATCTGATCAGCGTCAGGGGGGCGAAGGTGATAAACTGCTGGATTAACGCTTTCAGTCACGTTAACCGCGGCGCCCATACGAAGTTCCTGTGGGCGCCCAGGAGCGGTCATCAGGGTCGCATTTCAAGGATAGGCACCAAATAAACTGTTAAGAGGGTGCCTGAGTCGAGCGGTATGGAGCACTTTTTCCAGCAACCAATGCCCATGCACTGTTCTCTAATGAAATTTTAACCAGTGCTAACATGGGCGGTATTCCTTCGATCACCCTGCCTCCTTTAAACATGTCACATTGGGAAAAGAAGCTCAGCGCGGATACTGAACGTCTGCACTGTATTCTGCCGCAGTTTTTTTTCTCATCCCGCTGCGTGTCGAGTCCCCTAAACAACGGACATTTCCTCCTGCCTGTCCGTGCCGTGACTGTGGATGAGGTGGATTCGGGTCTGCTGTAAGTGAGGTGGGTCGATTTACGCGCGCCTTTGTTACTTCTACTTGGTTTAGTTAACACGAACCCAAAGCTGAATTCTTAACATAATTCAGAAGAAGCGTAGTGGAATCTAGCAGCCATTTGGAACCCAAGGTCAGCCGCTGACGCATGGCATCTTAAGCATGCCTTCGCGCCCACTGCCTCCTGGGCACTAACTGTCCTTGACCGATGCCAGCCTTCGCCCATCTCAAGGTCGCGCGCCCACGCTAGTCTAAACATCAGCCGCGTCATTGGCCGCTGTTACAAAGCATGCGCTGACACTGTGGCGATTCCTGATGCCCTCGTCACTCCGGAATTGACACCCTGGCATCCGGGTTGCAGTCATCCGAGAGTCAAATCTCTTTTCATCTATTCTCCTGTCCTTCTGCAGAATACACTATTCCTAACAATCTGGCTTTCCCACCGTCTTCTCTCCTCACCTAAAGTAACAATGGGCCTGGAAGATCGTAGCTGTTAGGGTTAACCTTCGTAGCCTTAACACCTGTCGATAAAAAAAGAAGATGCGACCACTGGAACAAAAGTTTTGTTTTCCTGGCGTTTGGGATTCTGTCGAGAATCCTTAATCATAGGTAATAGTAGAACAGTCTGAGACATGCGCAGATAAGGGTGATACATGCACAGATTACACGGTATTTATAGTTCGTAGCGGTCATCCGCATGCGTACTATAAGTATCAGTTCCTGTACAAACCGCTTGATTCTTAATTGGTGCTGTGATGGTTCATTAATTGCCACGATTTCCTTGTCCGCGTCGGATGCGGGCTTGATAAGTTCGTGACAATTATGCTCGCTGTCGTCAGAGTTGTTGCTGCGTCCGGCCGTTCGCACATGACTGATTCTTTTGTGCAGGCAGGGTGTCTTAGCATAATCCCAACCGTTTACCTAACTCTGGCCTTAACTCTCATCTGAACCGTAATCCCCTTCACCCGAGGAACATTTGGCAACCCTAAATTTGGTCAACGATGTCTCCCGTATCGAGGCTGTTCGCTGGGTTTTCTCAACCCTTCAAAAGTGCCTATGGACCCGATGTGACATCTCCATCGCCACGAAGATTCGTGTATACCATCCATCCGGTCAGTCCTAATCTATCGATGTGAATGCTGGCCTGTGTGCGCTGAAGATGAGCGAAGACTGGAGGTCTTTGACCACCGATGGCTGAGGACCATTCTCTAAGTCAAGTATGGCGACTTTATGTCGAATGAGACAGTCTACACCCACTGCGATCTTATCACTAGGAAATCTCAGGCTATTCAAGAAAGGCAACCGAGGTAGTTTGGACATGTGCTCCGTTGTCCGCTCCACAAGCTTAGCTATGCTTTCCTCGACCCGGCGCCGCAGCCCACCCTGAAGCGTCGCAGAGTAGGGCAACTGTAGATTGGGCTCGAAACCGTCCGCTAAGACATGGAAGCAGTTCTTGGATCTGCTATCTTCGTTCTCCGTCGCTGAAGAAGAGACTTGGTAGAGCTCTCCAGATCCGCTGCCGCCAATCATCACGCATGGAGAGTTACCGTCCGTGACATCATTGAGACCGGCTAGATCAGGCATGAGCACAGCCGAAACTAGTAAAACAAGTACACGTAAGTAGCAATCTTAAAGTAGTTCTCATCCAACTGTTTTGTAATCCTTTCTGTTTAAGCCATGAATAAATCGCTAGAAAACGATTTCTGTCAAGCCATCCAAGCATGCTTACAGAGTATGGACACAACATATGACGATCGCTTCGAGGATGGTTTGTTTACCTCAGCGAATAGGCCGAGACATTAATCTTAGCCATGGACGTCAGCGAATTTTGCCGCAAACACTGAATGTGTCACCTGCCGCCGGGATTATCCCTGTGCACATGGGAGCGGTTTGAGCCAAAGCCGAAATCACCCCCGCCCGCTGCTTTCCTTGTGGGAGCTGTGAGAGGGACCGACTCCCACTCTGACCTGTATCGTGAGGCCCTGTACAAACGACTACCAGGCAGATGAAGGGGGGCTGATGGCCGAGGGGCGCAGATTAGGCTGGCACTCCAGGGAGGCATGCTAAAGTCATTGTGTGTGTACAAAACCGGCAGCCATTGCCTATTCAAAACCCAAAATCAGGGTGTTCAAATAAAACAACACTTTATGGTGTAAACTGATAGAATTAAACGACTAGATCGTTTGTGAGAACCCCGAATCTAACATGCAGTCCGGCGAAATCTGCCTGCCTGTATCTTCTAATCTGCAGCCCCATACAGAGATGGCATGCTCGCAGAGCAACACCCGAGTGTCTCACAAAAATACAACACGACGACGAGAATAGGTGATAAGCTCATATTCCTATTTGTTCTGATAACTGATTATTACTCCACTACTGACAAAGTTATAGGATAAAGGAATGTGAGTTGAGTACGGAGCAGGTTGCTCTTCTATTAAACAGGAGACCTCCGCGAAATCTCAAGAGAGAGAGAGAGCCAGGTACTGCAAAAAGTCACAAAATCAACCTAATAACGGCAGCTGGCATCATGCGACATAAAAGCATGATAAAACTTTTGTTATAACTAAATAACCTTTCGTAAACAAAGCCTGATGGATAGAGTTGAGAGGACAGAAACCAAGGATAGCACTGATGTGCTCCGAGCCTCAAACATGAAGTTTCTCGGAATGGCATAAACCCAGATGCACACTCCCTGTTGGGATCGAGGGGATATGAGCCCCATCTTTATTGCCCCTGTTAGTAGTGGTACAAGTAGTAGTAGTAGTAGTAGTAGTAGTAGTAGTAGAAGTAGTATTAGTAGTAGAAGTAGTAGTAGCAGAAATAGCTGCACGGCATTTAAAAGGTACAGTATTTCTATCGCAAGCTACCAGACAGCAAAAATAGTTATAAGATGACATGCTCACCTTGGTCGTCCAAACCATGAGGAAAACGATACACGGTGGTTATGCGCTGACCATAACGAGCTACATACTGTAGTAAGTCAACACTGGCCTGGAAAACGGCAAATGCCTCTAAGTTAGGGCCTTAATGCATTGTTCAACTTGAGCTTTAATTAAATAATGCTTCTTTATTCTTACAGTTTACTATTAGCCCGACAAAGATTAAGACTGCATACTAGGTTCAAATTTCCTACATGTACAGTAGATTCACTATCTCATGCAATAGCAGTCGGAATTCTGAAGTGAGTTTTCGATTGGAATATATTAATTGCAGATAGTTGTAATAGAGCCAATTGTACAGCCTAATCTCAACATATTATGGATACCTCAGGATGCCAGCTTTTTAACGAGCTTCTTTCTTACCTTCAAAGCAAACGATGCACTATAAAAAGTGACTTCTTAAGTAGTATGCCTTTTTGTCATGAATATTGACTGCCTTCATAGATTCAAACATATTTTTTGGAAAACATGCGCGAGAAATTTATTTCTTGTACTCTTTTGGTAGAGAATTACACGTTCTTTAAATTTTATACTCAAAGGAATGGTATTATTGGTATAAAAATTTTCTGATTATGAGCTTTTTACAATTTTCAGGTGTTCATTCCGAGAACACTGTATCCATCATTTTCTTATGCTGTCTTCACTGTATAAAGCATGCTCCACATCTATTGCAACATTTTATGAGAACTATGTGAGATCTTCCTCAAGCTGTAGGCGAAAAGGTACATTTTTTCAAATAGGATGTACGCTGTGCGCAGTTTGTAAACCTTGAATTCCAGTGTAGCGGTCACTAGGTTTCAAAATTATTCGGTAATTTAAAAACTGTTTTAAAACCGAAAGATACCATTTCGTTAAATATAAAATTTAAAGAAGACGTAATTTTCTACTAAAAAAGTGCAAGAAATGATTTTTTCGCGCATGCTTTCCAAAAAATATATTTGAATCTATAACGGCAGTCGAAATTTATTAAAAAGGCATACTTCTTAAGTAGTCACTTTTTATAGTACATGCATTGTCTTGGCGGTCAGACAGAAGCCCGTTAGAAAGCTGGCATCCTGAAGTGTCTAAAAAATGTTGAGATTAGGCTGTAGGATTATCTCTATTACAACCATTTGCAATTGATATGTTCCAATCGAAAACTAATTTCAGAATTCCGGCTGCTATTGCATGAGATAGTGAATCTACTGTACGTGCAGGGCCGTATTGTAGTATACTATTTACTGACCTTAGCAGGCATGATTACTATAATCAGAACCCATAGCACTAAATAATACTTCTAACAAAAGTAGCCTAACCCTCGTAGTCTAAATAAAGCAGAAACGTACATAGTCTTGGTGAACAGAGCTAGCTGAGATTGAGGGAATATGAGTTCAGCGCTGACTCTAATCAGCGTCATTTCTGACTAACTAGTAGCTTTCGTAATAGTACCAACACTAGGATCACTCGACTTCACTGCTAGTAAGATGCAGTATAAAAAGTAGAAGCGGTAGTAGTCATATCAAACTCGGTCTCTCTGAGCCTTTCTGGACAACCACTGAAAGTGAGTGAGAGTAGGTAGTGCAGAAGTACCAGCGCAAAAGGCTACTGCCCGTCACGGCTAAGTTAGGCGGTGGTTTTGGCCCTCATTAGAGAAAGCGGCATACGTCTGAGTCCTGCTCGGTCATCTGGACTCTCTCTTGTCAGTGGTCCAAGCAGGGTGAGAGTTTAGAATGTGGCAGATGGTTGTTCGTGGTGTATTTTCACTAAACCTGACTACAGCCACCATCCCTGCTCTTGGACATATGCTGAAAATCGTCACAATCGATGGTCGTACTAGCACTGTTCTCGAAAGCTCTCATCCTATATTGACAGACAAAGAACAAACTGCCAGCCAGCCCGCACCGCACCTATGTGCATCTATTCATTAACCTGCTCCTGTGGGGCAGAATATATTGGTCACATGAGCCAGTGTTTGTCCAAAAGAGTTCGGAAATATCTTATAATAGGTTAGGCGCGGACCAAATAAAGAGCATTAACAGTTTCATGTAAGCGCAGCTGGTAAACTCAGACCATCATGTGGATGACTGAGAGGTTTTTCGAGTGATCTACAAGGTGCCCTCGAGCTATACAAAATTCCTCGGACAGCGTCTGTTGGCTACAGCAGAAGCAACTGTCCTCCGGCTACGCAGACAGGACCTATGCGCCCAAAAGAACTTCGTAAAGGCACTGCAGTTAACACGGATGAAAGTTACAATCCAAGAGCCCGCAGCTTATCACCTTCCCACTGAAACTGATCAGATAAGTAACTTCAATTCTCTTCCACCCCCACCGCATCTGGCAACCACACTATATTTTCGCCAACCCACTTATTTTGTTTTAGTTAATTACGATACAAGTGCTCAGGCTTGAAGAGAATTTATCGAACGCAACCATATGCTCAGCAAGTTATCTTTTAGAGTCCGAAATATCCTACAAACTGCCTTTGCATTCTTACAAAATGCTGAATCGTATTTCAACCCACATAAAAAATGGGAGGACGCTTAAAATACCTACATATAAATTGGCATTTTATTCGCTGAGACTATATGACCTTCTCCCAACAACGTAGGGAAACAGGTTCTTTTCCTTAGAGAAAATATATGTAGCATGCAGTTGATAAAGGTTATATTTAATCGTGGCACCTGGTAGCGTTAAAAATTATTTGACAATTTACTAAGTTAAAAAAATCAAAATATACTATCTTTTCAAATATAGAATTTTAAGAAAGCCCTCCTTGGCGCCAATAGATAACAGGAAAGAATAATTCTGCGCATGTTTCCTATAAAAAATAAACTTGAATTTATAAGGCCAGTGAACATCACTTAGCAAATTGCATGCTGCCCAAGTAGTCATTTGTACAGAATGTGCTTTTTGCAGACGGTCAGAAAAAAATTAGTTCAAAAGCCGGTTTTTATAGGTTATTAAAATTTTTAAGCAGGTGAAAAGACAGAATGTATTTGTTCAAATTAATTTCGAGAGGGCTTTTAAACTGCTACCTCCCTTTGCATGAATAACGAAACAATTGGAGAACACGTCATTTTGAATTTTCAGAGAATCGATAAAAGCAAGGTCATTTTAACGTTGTGAATGATCAATAGTATTGCCAACTTTAAACTTGGGAAGAAAAGTACGGAGGGGAATTAACAAGAATAAAAGTGTGGCATGAATTTACCAGGGCAATTGAAGATTAACCACATGGTCGGATTGCTTACATAGGTTGGGGTTATCCGCCGTATGTAACCTGTTTCTATGTAACGCAAGGTCCGATTTGTTCGTGCTCGAACAAAAACTTGGAAAGATGTGTTGATGTCAACGGAGGGACTTCCTAAACGTCCTCCTGCTCAGAAAGGGTGATGGTTTAATATGAGGCACTGTTTTCTACAATAATATCTAGAAACACTTATACCTACATTTAACCAGCTTCGTCCCTACACCATGGCAACGAAATCTCGTACTTACACTTTTCCAGAGAGCTAAAAATATTTGCTTTAATGTGACTCTGCCGACAGAAGTTGCCTACATCACAGAGGCCCTCCTAAGCGTGGCTACCCCTTACGTTTGATTGAAAAATGCAGCAGCCCTTGTCGGCCAAAATCCACGGACCAGTCGGTTTAGAAAAAGCTTGTTTTTCTACTTTTACTCTTTAAGGGAAACAATATCTCAAATACAAATAAACGATGACTACGTTGTTCCATAGAGAAAACGTACTATAAAGCTGAACTTGTGTTCCTCACTTCAACTGAAAGCCTTCCATTTAACCAGTCAAAGGAAGCCTAGCCTTTGCAGACCACCCCCAATTGCGTCTATTAATTCACGTGCACTTGTGGATGCCAGTACAGTAGCCGTACGCAAAGGCAGTTGGCGACCAGGGCTCCTGAACATTTGCCTGCTTGGCTTTTAAAACAAGAAAACAAAGTGCCACGGTCATCCATTACAAAATAATTGCTAGACTGTGATCACTCCGTTGACATCAACACATCTTTCCAAGTTCGTGTTCGAGCACGAACAAATCGGACCTTACGTTACATGGAAGCAGCCTGCATACGGGGGGAGAAAGCCGACCTATGTAAGCAATTAGGCGATGTGGTAAATCTTCAATTGCCCTGGTTAATGCATACCACACCTTCATTCTTGTTAAGTCCGCTTCCTACTATTCTTCCCAAGTTTAAAGCTGACATTACTATTGACCATTCAAGAAATTTAAATGACCTTGCTATTATTGATTCTGTAAAAATTCAAAATGACGTGTTCTCCAATTGTTTCATTATTCATGCAAAGGGAGGAAGCAGTTTATAAGCTCTCTCGAAATTAATTTGTACGAATAAATTCTGTTGTTTTCGCCTGCTTCAAATTTATAGAAGCTTTAAATTATTGAAATGTCTTGAGATTGGGCTTCATGATAAGCAGAAGTACAATCCTAATTAACTAATTTGTTCGAATCAAAGGCACATTTCCGAATTTTGGTTAAAAATACCCAGATATCTTATAATCAGCCTATTGCATTCATACCCAAAATGTCGAATCGTGTTTTGCACTAGGTGAACAGTTGCTGTAGAGCTGACTTCAACACAGTCTCTTAATAGTCTTGACGCTATCTGAAGGCATAATGGACTCGATATCTTCTGCAGAAGTAAACCGTTTTCTCTGTTTAATGATCCGTATAGTTCAGAGAGGCGTAAGTTTCAACCCAGGTAATAAATGGGAGGACGCTAAAAATAGATTTTTTGAAGCTGGACTTTTCTTCACTGAGACATTAAGCCTCAGTCGATAAACGAGCACTTTTAAAATACTGCCTTAAAAATGAAAGTAGTCACTTTAAGCAAGGTTAGTAAAAATGGCTCATCACCTTGAATGAAAATATAATTTCCATCCTAAGCAGTTGTGTAACTTCAATTTACCAGAACGTTATGGGGCGAAATTATTGGCTTTCTACGAAAATTTTTCGTGGTATCGGTGTGCACGGCTTTTATGCGGGTGCTGTCTGACATAAGTTTGGCATATTTAGTCCTATGAAGTATTTGTCTATGGTGAAACAAATAGCAATACTCATTTTGTTTAGCAAATATTTTCAAATATCTACGTAAAAACGACGAGTGTGCTTTCGTAACGGAGAAATTTATCCATTTTTAATAATTTCAATGAATTTCATAGCACACTGTAGACATTGAATTCGTTTCTATGGCGGAAAGTTTGAATGAACATATTTTTCTAATTTTGAATAGACATTGAGTGTCTATCATATATTTTACTGTACAATGAGAATTTTCGGGAACTTTCAGTTTGAGTGCATAACTTTTATATGCCAAATGGATTTTAGTCTTCGTATGGGCATTTTTTTAGAACACGCGACTGAATTGAGTGGTTTCTTGACTATACCCAGTTCCATAATCATCTCGGCAATTCATCATAAATAACACAACCACTGCAGGCAAAGCATAAAAATAAGAACCCAAAGTAGGAAAATATGCTCTCTTTAATAGACATTTTATAATCCAGATTGCATGAGTAAAAAACGCCTATCGCCTCGGCCGCGAAGCCCATCTGTCAAGCCTAATAAATATGCAGTCTGGAAGAAACCAGATAAGATGCAGCAGCTGTTTAAAGTTATTTGCTCCGATGAGAAGTTCGGGCCATCTGTCGACTCGGGAACAGTTTATGGGGGTGGCCGTCTAACTGTCCGACCATAGCGCATGCGTGAGAAAAATAAAAAAGCTAAAGATACCGACGCAGTGTCTGTCCTTAGATATCTGTCTTCAACTAACATATCTCAATTCGGATTTAGTATTGTGCATTTAATTAAGTCCGCCTAAACCTTCGAGGTAGATACAAGCACAGGTTGATGAACTGTGGGTTATGGGCAAATTAGTGCAGGTTTAAATAGCTTAAGTGTATTTTAATGAGGTGTAATACCAACCCAAGGGCTTTCCGCCAAAGGCGAATTTCATTTGGAAATAACAGAAAATTGAGCATTGTGAATTTATAAAAATTAAGAAGACAATTCCTGCTTAAAACTTGCTCAGGTTTGTAACTAAAAGTTTGTGTTGCCAGCGTATGCGTTCATTTTGCACACCGTCGGTCGTTAAAATCAGTCAGATTCTAAAATTAATACAAAATCAGAATATATGTGGTAAGAGTACTTGTCTGACTCTGCAGAATACAGTCTAACACTATATATACGGTTAACGTAATAGAGACGACAAACAATGTATGGTATGTAAGATCTTAAGAAAAGCTTACAACCGTAATAGTCAGAAACACGAGGATAAAATTGTACCGGTGTTGTCAGTTCATTCAAAGTCCAGGGATAATCAAGGAACAAGGAGACAAGAATGTTTAAGGTCACAAATAGTCGAGGACCACCACAGTACCCACCGCCTACACCGAAGGCGGCGTAAAGAAACGATGCCGAAGGAAAATATAAACGTCTAAAAATGGTGAGATACAAGCCGGTCAGGAAAGTGAACGTGGCGTCCACTGCGGGTAATGTATGCAGGAGGCGCTGGGCAAAAGTGGCTTGTAACTAGAATGCTGGAGGGGATGGAGGGAGGAGTAACTATCGCTGGCAGTGGAGATGTGGGAAGAGGGAACACACGGGATGGAGGAATTGAGGGTTGGGGAGCAAGGGAAATAGAAGCAGAGGGCTCGTCCGGCGGAATGTCCGGTACAGCGGCTTTGAGGCGGTCCACGCTCACGACCTCCTCTCGTGTTCCGCGAAGGATGCGGAAGGTCTTATCCCCGCGAGAGATAACCCGGAACGGGCCGTCATAGGGAGTTTCCAGTGGTCTGCGAATCCGATCACATCGTAAAAAGACGTGAGAGCATGTCGCCAAGTCTTTTTCGAGGTAAGACTGGGAGACAGCAGGCCTTGGTGGAACCGGGGATAGCGTCCGCAGAAACTGCCGGAGGCGATGCAGGAGGTTCGCATGATCCTCGACCGCACCTGGAAGGGATGGCGAAATCATCTCGCCGGGAAGTCGAACAGGGGCGCCGAACACCAGTTCAGCGGCGGAACAGTCAAGGTCCGGCTTGAGGGCGGAGCGGATGCCTAACAGGACCAGTGGAAGATGGTCTGTCCAGTTTTCCGGATCGACTGCAGCGCGGAGGGAGGCTTTCAAGGTCCGATGGAAGCGTTCCACCATTCCGTTGGCAGCCGGATGATAGGCTGTCGTGCGAGTTCGCAAACAGCCTAAAAAGGAGAGAAGAGTCTGGAATAGAAACGACTCAAATTGGGCACCTCGATCAGTCGTGATGGTAGAGGGAGCACCAAAAATGGCAACCCAACGACTAAGGAAGGCCCTGACTACTGTTGGAGCTGACATATCGGGAATTGGGATCGCTTCGGGCCACCGAGTGTATCGATCCACACAAGTCAGGAGGTAGGAGCAGCCATTGGATAGAGGCAGGGGACCTACAAGGTCGAGATGAACATGGCGGAACCTCGCATCGGGGCTGGGGAAGATTCCGATGGGTGCCTTATTGTGCCGGTGGACTTTACTTCGTTGACAAGCAAGACAAGCTCGAGCCCAAGTCTTCAAATCCTTATGCATCTTCGGCCACACAAAGCGGCGGGAAACCAGCTTGTCGGTGGCTCGACTCCCAGGGTGAGAAAGGTCGTGCAGGAAGGAGAAAACATTGCGTCGAAGGGACGGCGGCACAAAGGGGCGATGAGAGGAGGTAGAAACGTCACAAAGAATGGTGCCGTTGCCAGTCGTCAGCGGCAACTCCTGGAGTTGGAGTCCGGAAACATCTTCGTCACAGGGTGAGCCAACACGGCGTTGTTCGGCAGCCATCTCAGCGAGGTCGATCCCAGGGGTAAGTTGCAAATGAGCAATAGAGGGCCTGGACAATGCGTCAGCCACCTCATTGCGTGACCCACCGATGTGGCGGATATCTGAGGTGAACTGAGAAATATAGTCCAATTGGCGAATCTCCCGGGGATTCAACTTGTCTGACTGCGACTTCAGGGCAAAAGATAATGGCTTGTGGTCAGAGAAAACTGTGAATTCTCTGCCCTCGAGCGCGTGCCGGAAGTGTTTCACGGCGAGGTAGACGGCAAGAAGCTCCCGTCCGAATGTGCTGTAACGCGATTCGGCAGGTTTTAACTTCCTAGAGAAGAAAGCTAAAGGCTGAGCCTGACCTGAAAGATGCTGCTGGAGAACCGCGCCGACTGCAACATTTGAAGCATCAACCATGAGTGAAATGGGAGCATCGGGAACTGGGTGCATCAAGAGGACGGCGTCGGCTAGGGCAACCTTAGTCTTGTCGAAAGCTGCGAGGGCATCTGCAGATAGCTCGAACGAACCTTTGGGACCCGAAAGGAGGTTCGTGAGTGGCAAAATAGTGTCAGCACAGTTCGGAAGAAACCGGCGGTAAAAATTCACCATGCCCAAAAATCGCTGCAGCTGACGCTTTGAAGAAGGAAGTGGAAAATCTCGAATAGCCGCAACCTTAGAAGGGAGAGGATGGATGCCGTTGGTATCAACGAGGTGTCCAAGAAACTCGAGAGAGGGAACGCCAAAGACACACTTGGACGGGTTAAGGACAACGCCAAATTGTTGAAGGCGGTCAAACACCGTTGCAAGATGCTCCATGTGGTCTTCGGTGGTAGAGCTGGCAACCAAAAGATCATCAATATAGGCATAAAGGGAAGGCCACGTAGTACCCTATCAACAAACCTCTGGAAGGTTTGGGAGGCATTGCGAAGTCCAAACGGCATTCGCAAGAACTCAAAGAGGCCAAAAGGGGTAGTGACGCCTGTCTTGGAGACATCTTCTTTGGCTATCGGAATTTGATGAAATGCGCGGACCAGGTCAATCTTTGAGAACATACTTTTGCCGTATAGTGCACCGGCAAAGTCCTGAAGATTCGGGACTGGATAGCGATCTGGGATCGTTACGTTGTTCAAGGCCCGGTAGTCACCACAGGGACGCCAGTCACCAGAATCAGCCTTAGGTACCATGTGAAGGGGTGAAGCCCATGGACTGTCAGATTGGCGGACAATGCCCATCTGAAGCATGTGCTCGAACTCGGCCTTAGCAGCAGTAAGTCGTCCAGGCGCGAGACGACGAGGGCGAGAGAAAACAGGAGGACCTGTGGTTCGGATATGATGAACAACATCATGCGGCGGTGTAGAAGAACTAAAGGTTGGACAGATTAAACCAGGATATCTCGCAAGAAGTTGGCGAAATGGACAGCCAGGATCAGGGTCCAAGACGGCGAGTTTGCGGGACTCTTCAGATGAAGGAATACCTGGAGAGGTCAACTTCGTAGTCTCGTCAAGTATACGGGAACGACGGCAGTCGACAATAAGACCAAAAGCCCCGAGAAAATCTGCACCAAGGATAGCGGTAGGAACATCTGCAACCACAAATATCCAAGGAAAGAGACGCCTAAGACCAATGTCAAGGGAAAGTGAACGGAGTCCAAAAGTAGTAATGGGGGAAGAGTTAACAGCCTGGAGCACAAAACCAGGATTAGGGCAACGACTGTCGGCAGGCGAAGGCGGGATAACGGATAGTTGAGCGCCTGTGTCAATTAAGAAACGTCTGCTACTTTTGCTGTCGCAAACGTAAAAGGTACGACCCGAAGTGTTGCCAGAGAGCTCGGTCGCGTTTACTCTCCGACCGAGGAGTTTTCCGAAGAAGACTTAAAAGAGCAAGGTGGGATACAGTCCTTTGCTCTAGTGCCCCAATTGGCATGATACCAACAAAGGTTATCCGTTTTCGAGCGGTATCGAGAGCTATGGCGGTCACGACCGGTCGAACGAGTCCGGTCGCGGCTGCTGGAACGCCGAGATTGACGAGGAGAGTTGCGCAGTTGCATCGTGGCGATAGTCGCTACTAGTTGAGCTACCTGTGCTTTGAGGTCAGATAAATCCGAGCTAGGGGCAGCCACAGGCTGTGATACTTGAGCAATAGAAACGGAAGAGAAACGTTCAACCTCCATCATCTTATCAGCCATCGTTGCGAGTTTCATAACATTGCAATCGTCTGACCCAGCAGCCAGAATAGTTTGAATGGAGGAAGGCAGGCGCTCTAAAAACATTTCTTTGAAAAACTTTGCGTCAATTGTCATATCGCCCTGAAGAGAAAGCATCCGATTTAGAAATACGGACGGCTTACGATCGCCTAAAGCCTCTTCTTTTACCAAAGCATGGTAACGCTGCCGGTCAGAAACAGAGGTTAGCCGTAAAAGCTCAGACTTCAATTTCGTGTAGGGGTTTTCCAAAGGAGGATTACTCAAAAGTGTTTGAACCTGAGCTAAGATAGAAGGAGGAAGAGCCTCTATCAACTTGTAAAATTTGTCAAGTTCCTCTGTGATTTTAGCAGAGTGAAACGATGCTTCAATGCGAAAAAAATAAAGTTCAGGGGCTTGCTGCCAGAATTCCGGTAAAGACACTGTTGGTTTGGTCATAATGAGGGCAAAATAAAAATAGTCTGAGAGCCCAAAACGAAAATGTGTATCAGAAGGTTAACAATAAAATCGTGTAAAGTCGGAAAAAGTCACCAGTGTGGTAAGAGTACTTGTCTGACTCTGCAGAATACAGTCTAACACTATATATACGGTTAACGTAATAGAGACGACAAACAATGTATGGTATGTAAGATCTTAAGAAAAGCTTACAACCGTAATAGTCAGAAACACGAGGATAAAATTGTACCGGTGTTGTCAGTTCATTCAAAGTCCAGGGATAATCAAGGAACAAGGAGACGAGAATGTTTAAGGTCACAAATAGTCGAGGACCACCACATATACTTAAACAATAATCATTATCTAATTGTCAATTTGCACCTACAGGTTATAGGCACAGTACGCGCCAGAATTCGTGCAACATGCCGACATATGCGAAGGATTGATACCCTTTCGCTCATCGGTATTGACTTAGAATCTGATACTGATTATCGTGCGGCCTATTCTGAACTTATTTCAGTCATCATAGAATGTGAGCTTTCTAACGAGCTTCGTTTTGACCACTAACAATAAGTCATTACTTAAATAGTATGCGATTTTATCATTGATTTTGACTGTCCTTATAGAGTCAAATATCTTCTATGGACAACATGCACGAACAATGTGTTTCTAGTTTCGTAGCAAATTATGCCTTCTTTAAATTTTATACTTAAAGGAAGGGTATCTTTCGGTTCGAAAAAAGTTTCTAAACTGCCGAGTAATTTTGAAACTACTGACTGCTACACTCGAATTCAAGGTTTACAAACTGCACACTGTTTACATCCTGTTTTAGGAAAAGTATGTCTTTTGACTACGGTTTGAGGAAGAAGCCACATAATTCTCATATAATATTGCAAATGATGTGGAGAACGCTTTATAGAGTAAAGACAACACTAATAAATTGATGCATACGATGTATTATGAATGAACACCTCACAATTGTGAAATAGCTCATAATTATAAAGTTTTCTAAAACCGAAGTGTACCGTTTCTTAAAGTATAAGATTTAACGAAGGCGTAATTTTCTACCAAAGGAGTACAAGAAATAACTGTTCGTGCATGTTCTCCATAGAATATATTTGAATTTATAAAAACAGTCATAATCAATGATAAAATGCATACAGTTTGAGTAGTTACTTTTTACTGTACATACGTTTAGTCAGTGGTCAGAATGAAGGTCTTTAAAAAGCTCACGTCCTATCATGACTGGAATAAGTTCAAAATAGGTTACAAGAGACTCAGTATAACAACCTGAGTCAATGCCGATAAGCGAAAGAGTGTCAACTTTTCGTATATGTCGGTATGTTGCATGAATTCTGGTGCGTACTCTAATACTTACTTTAATGATACATCAAACTATTGATCTTAAGAAGTAGTCCGAAATTGCACCTTAACTTTTCTTTTATTTTTAGGTCATTGCTGACTGCAAAATTGTGAGCAGAAAAACCTCTATGTCTATTTGTAGTTGTGGCTACCTCAAGAGCATTAGACACGCCAAGTTTGCCAGTATGAAGCTGCATACTGGCCTAATTTACCGCAATGTCTATGCACAGTTTGACTGACCACGAACTTGCAAAAATAGCCTCCTCTTTTCCTGGGCGGCGGCCCCTGCCTCCATCCACGGCCTCCACGCATATATCTCTTTCCTGCTGTCTCAGTCTTTTTCCCTATTGGAAGGCAGGCCCGCGTGTGCCAGCTTAAATGCAAGAGGCAACAAATTTGGACGCCCGGGTGCGGGAACAACAGCAAACCTCAAAAATCATTAATCATGCACACCCGGCCATTCACCCTAGCACGCCGGCAGTGTTGCCGGCTGAGTCAAGCCTGCCGCACGTTTTTGTGTTCGGCACTGATAGAATGAGTGAGCGATGGCATCGGATGGTTACTTTTTTTCAAAGCCCGGGAATTGGGTCCTGAAAAAGCATTTCCGTCAGAAGAATTTACGCTGTTGAGGTCGCGATTTTACTATTTATATCAGGCCTCTTTCTTCTGCTATCTAAAATGTCTGATACATCGAAAGAGTGTTCTGGAGGTCTAAAACGTGCTCGTTGTTGGATAGGGCAACCAGTCGAAATAAAAAGTGTTGAAAAAAGCATTTCCGGATGACAATATCTTTATATTATCTCTGAACCTGATTGGTGGGTTCATGTCCGAAATAATTTATACATATAGGAAGAATGGTTTTCGTAAAAGTCAACACAGTTTGGATACCGATTTTTGCATACATTTATATCTCCTATTAAGTTAGTGCGCCTGGCGATAATATGATGAAATCAATATTGCCTGTTCAGAAAAGTCTGCCATGGCAGTACTTACCTACTTGTTACGGCTGTGATCATGCCTGATCTAGTCGGCCTCAATGATGTCACGGACGGTATCTATGCATGCTTGACTATTGGTGGCAGTGGATCTGGAGAGCTCCACCCAGTCTCTTCTCCAACCACAGAGACTGAAGATAGAAGATCAAATAACTGCTGCCATATCTTGACGGACGGTGTCGGTCCAAGTCTTCAGTTACCCTCCTCTTCGACACTTCCAGGTGGGCTGCGATGCCGGGTCGAAGGCAGCATAGGTAAGCTCGTTGGGCGGATGACGGAGCACGTGTCCATAGCACCACAGTCGCCTTTTTGAATGGACTGAGATGTCCTTGCGATACAATCGCGGTGGGTGCAGACTGTCTCATTCGAGATGAAATCGCCATACTTAACTCGCAGAATGGTCCTCAAACATCGGTGGTCAAAGACCTCCAGTCTTTGCTTATCTTCAGCGCACATGGCCCAGCATTCACATCCATAGAGCAGGACTGACCGGACGGATGCATGGTATACACGAACCTTCGTGGCGATGGAGGTGTAACTTCGGGTCCATATTCGCTTTCGAAGGATTGAGAAAACCCAACTAGCATCATCGATAGGGGGGACAATGTCATCCTTGCTCTGCCCATTTAGAAGTAGCCTCGCCCCGATGCATTTAAAGCTGTCTACTTCTTCAAGCTGATGGCCATTAATCCCCAGGGGTGCATCCCCAATGGCAGTGGATTTCACACGATGTGGGCAGCTGGACGCGTAACTTGACGCAAGATTACTTAGGCTCATGGCTTTCGGTGGGACCTCGTAACTCAGGTGTCTAGAGCGCTGGCTCTACCAAAGCCTTCCACCAGCTTTTCTGAGTGCACATCCTGCAGAGGCTACTGCGTTCATCAAAACTTGATCATAGGAATTATTCAAATCGGCCAAATCTTGTCAGCTGTTGCCAGTCAGCCTTAGCCAACCTCTGGTTAGCAGGACCTTAGGTTTGAACTCGCGTTCTGAGTTACCTGGCATTATTAATTCCAATGCGATCCAAAAAATCCGATTTCTCATCAGCTGCAACCTGTGAGTACAGAACAGCACCAACCAATGAGGGAATAGAATAATTTGAATTCTTACCAAAAATCACTGTACCAAATGAGGACTGTGGAATATTGCATGTGGGCTAACCACTAGAATTTGCAACTTGAACACTAGTATTGGAAACAAAAAGGGAAGAAAGGTTATCCAAATTGAAAAAAGAGAAAAGATGCAAAACTAGAAGCTAATGGTTCCCAATGCAAATTTAAGCGTGTTCCAAACATTTGCATAGGTCAGGTCTCATCTGTCGTGCAGAGACTGCTTCTAGTTAACGCAGTGTACGAGTTGTTCGTACTCAAACAAGTACTCGGAAGGTTGTTCTGGGACCCACAGAGTGACCATTATCAAGCCGCTTGCGCTATCGGTGCTTGCCCAAACGAGATAGCCAACAAAATCGCACCAACCCCGAAATTCGGCGAGCGATCCCGTTCGTTAAAACCGTCTCGGAGGCTGTTGGCCGACTTCTCGCACTACTTGGAGTTGGAGTCTCACCCAGGCCGGAGGCAACCATAAGGCGTCAGATAATGAAGCCGAAAGACCCACTGCCATGACACGAAACACGTGGAGTCGTCTACAGAATATGGCGCAGTTGCGGACAAAGCAACTATGTCGGAGAAACCGTCAGACTTCTCAAGACGTGAATTGCCGCATATGCGGCAGCAGTACGGGGAAATGAAGCCAATTCTCAAATTGCCGCTCATTCGGCGAGGCCCAGCCACACGTTCAAATTTTATGAGGCTGAAATTCTCACAAGAAATGACAATCGGATATGCCGATAATTACTTGAGTCACGATTCACAGGCCCCCAACCTATAAACAAGTGTAACAATTTGTCCAATCCATATTCGGTGCTGAGGCTCAAGTTGGCCAAAGCAAGTTGCCATTTGGAGAAGGGACAGGCCTACGCCAATAACGGAGGGCCAGATGGCCAAGCAATCATCACGCCTGAGCCCACCGCCCATTATGAAAGTTCAACACGTCAGAGCCCGCGTGCCATCCAACAAACTATCTACGCACATGAAGGCATTTAACGTTAATTGTCGCTGTATGTTTGCAGTAATGCCTGTATCCTATCAATACTGAAAACTTCTGTGCATCCATTACTCTTTTCTGCTACCGTTTTCTCCTAATATGTCTGATGATGAATTCGCGATGCATGTCAAAACGTCAGGCAAATAAAAGGGAACACTGTATTTGTACTGACTTTTCGAAAACTGCCTCCTTTTATTCATCAGACGGGTGAGGTGTCTGCTACTGCTGCCGGCCTAGACTTATACTGTCTCTCTGCCACGACTTCTGACGTGCCTGCGGCGGACGATTTATGTTAGTTATTTCGTGGCTGGCCGCAAGCACATTCGTGTGACTTCTGTCCCCTGTGCGTCTGTTGTACTCACTGCATGGACTGTATGCAGGGGTTAAGTTAAACCCAAGCAAATGCGATCTTCAAGCCATAGTTTCTTAGGAGAGAAGAGAGAAGACGGTGGGAAGGCCAGAGTGCTATGAAGAGTGTATTCTGCACAGAAGGATAGGAGTGTTTTGGAGACGAGAAGTGCACGCTATTTGAGTTATGGCCGCAGGCCGGCCGCGCATTCCCCGTGTATTCATGGCAGTCGGTGAAAGGGGTCACCCGGAGTACGTCACGCCCTCATGCCCGACGCCTACGCATACGCCGTGAGCCAAGAAGGCCAGACGACCACCCACCCACATAGCAGGCGCAGTGGACGTAGTCAAGCTTATTCCAGAATGTCTGGGAGCAGGCCGTACGCTAGGAATATTCTGGAAAGACCGGAGCCGTATAAATATGCCGGAGTTGACAGAGAAAAGGATGACTCTAGCGACGAATCCGACGGACCTGCCGGACACAGAGAACCGAAGAGTCACGCGCGCCCCCCAGTCTTTGTGTACAGGTGAATAAAGCCATTGCTTATCAGGACCGCCCCTTGCCTTCTTCTGCCTTCTAGTCGGGTTGGAAATACTGGGCTACAGTAACTGGCGACGCCGAACTAACTGGGCTATAACAAGGAGGATAGGTGGAAAGAGTTTTGACTCTCGGATGACTGCAGTCTGGTTGCGGGGCCGTCAATTACGAAGTGACGAGAGCGTTGGGAATCGTCGGAATACCGGCGCATGCTTTTTTACGATAGCCAATAACGCAGCCAATGTCTAGACTAAGGGTCGTGGCGCAACCTGAGGTGGGAGAAGACCGGCGTGGGTGCGCAGGCCTTACAGGCCAAAGGCGCCATGCGTCAGCCACCGATCTTGGGTCTCAAGTGGCTGCTAGGGGCCACCACTGGCCGTTTCCTCATGGGCGGATCGGCTGATCAGCTGTCGCCGCATTTTCGATGCATTTTCGGCCGTTTTGGCACGTCGGAGGGTTAGTGGCTCACGTCGCTCACACAAACTGATGTTATTTGTTTTCCCCGATGTTGAGGTGACGGCTGTTGAAGGAGCCGTGGTTTGTCCACCAACGATGTGGGCCCCGCCTGGACTGCCCAGAGCCTTGGTCGTAGCTCCAAGTTGGTTGAATTCAGATTCGTAGTTCTGTTGATTGTGCCAACTGAGGAGCAACTTTCGAGCGCCATCCTAACCATCTGTCATTGATTCTGGCGGATGGCTATCGTTGGCTCAAAGATATAACTGTGCTTCTCCTGTCGCAACAGCATGGCAGCTTCTCTTTTTTTGATTGAATGCCTCGACATATGCACCTGAGAGGTATAGTGTTACAACGATCGCAAATATACCGGTTAGATTTGAGACTTTGTCCGGTGTTAGCTCGGCCTACTGGCAACCACTGCCAGCAGTTATAGTCGGTGCACTTCCTGTAAAATCTAAACCCAACTCGTCACCATGGAGACAACTATTCATAAAAAAAACACTTTTAAAAGCCTCAAAGAATATGACTGTTTGCAATGCCATTTATTTTAGGATATTTCAAACAATGGAGACATTTTCAGAACCGATCAACACTCAGGTACACATGTATTGAATTTTTACCTAAAATGAATAATCCCCTGACCTTGTAAGGCTTTAAATAACTACCTTATAGCTGAAAGGAAGTCCCTTGATTTATTAACTTCTTCAGCATCGCTTTGCCTGCTTTATTGGTTAAATGATGAAATCTGGTAAGATTGAAGTGATATAACTTAGCAGACCTTTCCCCCTATGAATGCAGTTTCGTTTCACCTCTGTAATTTTCTTAGATAAGTCAGTAGTAGAAAACTGTCGTGTATATTCAGTAGGTAGAGACGTGACTCGGTGGGGAAGTTTTTATATACAAACATTAAATAGATGACATAGCTGGTGCCCAGAAGCTCGCGGAGAAGCTGTTTAACTTTGAATTGCAGCAGTCGGAGCAAAATTGTTATATTAATGTTAGTATCTTCCAACATATCTTCTTTCGCATGACTTCTTCCAGAAAATATGACTCCAAAAAAGCCTATGCTTAGGTTAAAAGAAGAATGCAATGATATAATCACTTTGATGATGGAATGAGGGTTCTGATCTGGTGTAGTCATATTTTACAAGCCTAAAATACAATAAGCGTACTGTGATACCGACCATATTTCATGAATAAGTAAGTCACGAGATGCAGTTGTAAACAAGCGAAACATGATTCAATAAACTTGAGCTGTCGGACTCGCACAAGAAACGATCAGCAGGGAAAAAACACAGCCAAGCCTGAAAAATGATAAAAGCCATTAAGACGTGTGCGCGTAACAGGTGACAGCAGAGAGCTACGGAATTGCTGTCCTCAATGGAGTACCTGTCAACCCTCGCTGCCTTTAATGACCGGCCGGCTTCATTATGCGCGGGCCAACGCATGGGATCCAGTGATCTTCCTCCAGGGTATTAATAGTTACTTAAGGCAATGGGGTGTCTCTGCGAACAGCCCATTTGCGCTCCCATATGGTGTGAGCAGAGCGGTCTTCCTATCTAACCTGTACAAAGGTCAGGATATTTATGCGAGAGATTTTTGATTAAGTGCATCGGCAAGACGTTTTGTCGCTTCTAGTTCATACTTAATGCGCAAGCAGTCAGCAGGCTATCTCAATCAGAATTCCTTTAGTAAGCAGTCAGTTTATTGAGATTGGGAGCAAACTGGTGCAACAAAACACAAAAAGGGTGCGGGGTAGCAAGAAGTCCGAACAAAAAGGGGGGCAGCGTGGAGAAGCCACAGTTATTTGCTGAGTCACAGTCTGGAGAGTCGGAATCGGCTAATCAGACCTCGTCCTTGGCACCTTCGTCAACGGTTGGCTCCTCGGTCTCTACAAGGACAATCAGATACGGGTGGGTGAGTTCATGAAGAGGATGTTAAATAGTAATATCTATTACAATGCACTACGCGCCAGAATCCGTGCAACATGGTGAAATATGCGAAAGATTGATAAGCTTTCGCTAGTCGATATTGACTCAGATTGTGGTACTGATTGTCGTGTAGTCTATTGTGGTTATTTCAGTCATGATAGCATGCGGGCTTTATAACAAGCTTCGTTTTGATCATCAGGCAAACCCATGTACTGTAAAAAGTAGCTACTGAAATAGCATGCGTTTTTGTCATTGATTTTGACTGCCTTTATAAATTCAACTATATTTTATGGAAAACATGCACAAAAAAGTATTCCTTGTACTCATTTGGTAGCAAATTACGCCCTCTTTAAATTTTATACTAAAAGAAAAAAGTATCATTCGGTTTTAAAAAGATTCTAAATTGCCGAATAATTTTGAAACCTACTGAGTGCTACACTCAAATTTAAGGTTCGAAAACTGCGCATGAGGTACATCCTGCCTAAGGAAAAGTGCGTTTTCGACTACAATTTGAGGAAGAGTTCATGCAGTTCTCATAAAATATTGCAAAAGATGTGGAGCATATTTCGTGGGCAGCATAAATAACTTGACGGAAACGATTTATTATGAGTGAAAAACTCACAATCGTAAAAGAGTTCATAATTAGAACATTGTCTAAAACCGAAGGATAACCTTTCTTTAAGTATAAAACTTAAAGAAGGCGTTATTTGCTACCAAAGTAGTACAATCAATAATCTGTTCGTAAATGTTTTCCATAAAATATATTTGAATTTATAGAGGCCATAAAAATCAATGATAAAATGTTTGCTAGCTAAGTTGTTTATTTTTACAGCATAAAGGTTTTGTTAGTGTTCAGACCGAAGCTCGTTAAAAAGCCCCCATCCTATCAGGACTGAAAAAACTTCAGAATAGTCTACATGATAATCACTATCACATCCTAAGTCAATGCCGATTAGCGAAAGGGTATCAATCTTTCGCCTATGCCGGCATGTTGCGCAAATTCTGGCGCGTACTGCATATAGAGTGCGGAACCGACAGTGATATGGGAGATTGTTGTTTTTTTCGGTTGCAATCGGGACTATGATGGTAGTAGGCCTGATTAGGGAATATACTCGTCCGGTTTTGCCTTGAAACTGGATCTGGCGCCCACACAGAGATAATATAGTAAAATGGCCATTTCAGACTTATTAGATATTATCAGCCAGTAATACTCAATTTCAGATTATCCACATTCCGGTCCCCTTTGCCTTTGTTTTTCCAGTTTCCTTATGTCGATTCTACCAATCGTTATGTGACTGCCTGTAATGGCTCTAGATTGAAATTCCACTCTGACACAGTGCGTCATTACTGTTCCCCCGCTCACAAGTAGCCAGTGACTTACCCCGCACACGCCAGTGGTCCAATTATCTTGTCGCTATAAACAGTCTGGTGTGATATTTTCCCTTTCTTACTTTCTTTAATTTGTTCTGACGATGGGTTAGTGTCAACAGATCCAAAATGCACACGTACAGTTTGCTGTTTATGAAGAACCCTTCGTTTTTTCAGCGATAAATTTACATATAAACACTATGGCCCAAAGAATTTCTTGTTCGTATAGCCACTTTGCGTCCGAAAAATTGATTAGAAGATTAGGGAAAACGTTTTGTCTAAGATCTTCGTCACTGCTCAAAGAACGCGTCATACTGTTTGTTTTTATAACATTTCTGTAAATACCACTGTTCAGTATCAATATCAGTATATTGAGGGATATGTAGGAAAAATTCCTTTGAGTGCCCTATTTGTACATATGTGCAGTGGAAGCAGAAAATTTGTTTCTCAGACTGTTGGCGAGGCCAGTTGTCCTGTGTCATAGGAGGAAAATAGGCGCAGGCAGTGAAAAAATTCCTCAGGGATATTTAGGAGAAAAACTGTCACTCTTGTGGAGGTAATGCGTGGGATTTAGGAGAAAAAAGTGGGTTCCAACGGGGGGGGTGGGTCATTGCAAAGGTACCCAGGATCATCACCGTGTGAAAGCCGTGTCCTGATTCTTCCTTGTTGATTGCAGAGTACGCCAATGGAACTGGAAAAACAGAAGCATCCGTCCAGATCGTCGACAGTCCGCTTTGGGTCGAACCAAGGGTGAATGGTTAGGCCGTCAGGTCTGGCTGATAAGATCGCTAGCAGTGTAATCAAGGTACGCAGATAGCCAAGTAGGGTAGACAGCGGAGACCTTCGCATGAGACTATGCGTGGGAGGGCGTTATAAATAGCAAACGTGAATGGATATAAAAACGAGTACTACTGAAAAATTGAGTGGTATTATTATTGTAAATTGTCAGTTCCGATCCATCGTGCACTGCTATATCGATTCAGTTTTCGCTTAAAACCCTCAAGCGGTTCCGACATAACGGCATCCTGATTAAGCGCATTCCACGTTCCGACCATCCTTTTTGAGAAGAAGTATTTCCGAGCGACCAGCCTGGCCTTTGTCACCTTTAATTTGAGTGGATGACCCCTCAGATTCGTGGTCGTTGCTAATTCGAAAAAATCCCCTGATATAAGACAGCACTCTTGAAGATGTAATACACGGAATGCTAGTATCAAGTCCCCCGAAGCTGCCTGTAGCGCAATGGGAAGAGGTTGAGATTCAACAGCCGTGTTTCATAAGGCTGCAAGCCCTGCCCCATGACAAGTTTGGTTGCGCGCCGTTGTACCTTTTCCAGGATGTTGATGTCTTTCGTGGCCCACGGTCCCCAAGCTTGGATAGCGGATTCTAGGTGCAGTCGTACAAAGGTTCCGAAGACTTTTGTGAAGCACTCTTCATTGAAGGTAGAAAAAGCTCATCTGACGAGGTATAGGATCGAAATCGCGGACTTGGCAACCTTTGTGCAATGCAGGGAGGGTTTAAGTGAGGGCATGATCCAGACTCCCAAGTCTTTCTGGGCGTTCACTTTCTTCAATGGTATGTAATTCAGTCGGTAAGCCGTGCCGTTTGAAGAACCGGATTTGCCGACTCGAATGGTGGTGCACTTTCTCTCATTGAACGGTAAGAGCCAGTCCGCCGACCATTTTTGAAGTCTATTTAAATTTTCCTGCAAGTGCACTTCGTCAGCCGCAGTTCGAATTACGCTCAAAGGGTTTTATATCAATGGCGAACATGGTGATACCGCAATCCAGTTCGCTGACACAGTCGTTGATGTAGATAACAAACAAGATAGGGCAAAGAACGGAGCCTTGGGGAACACCACTCTTAACCTCAACCTTGGCTGACTGTTTGTCGCTGATGTGGACAGTTTACGAGCGACCGATTGGGAAGCTTTTTATCCACGCAAGGAGCCTATCCCTTACTCCTATGCGGCTAAGTTTATAAAGGAGGTGGTGGTGCGGCACGCTATCGAAAGCCTTTTTGAAGTCAATATAGACAGCGTGCATTGAGTTTCCACTACCGACTGCCTCAGTCCACCGTTCTAAACAGGAGAGCAAGTTTTTTACGTAGGACCTACCTCTACGAAAACCATGCTGAGCATCCGATAGCAGATGGTATTTTTCCAGGAACTGCATAAGTTGTTGCTTGATAATTTTTTCCATGATTTTGCAACAGATTGCAGTAAGGCTGACCGGTCGGTAGTTATTCGCTGAGACCCGGCTTCCTCCTTGTATAGCGGCGTAATCCTTGCTGATTTCAAATCTACTGGTAGTTATCCGGTCTTGAAATGGGGTTTGGAAGAGCATAGAGAGTGGTTTGGCCAACTCATTGGCGAGCTCTTTAAAAATCTTAGCTGGTACGCCATCGGGACCTGGTGAATTTGATTCTTTTAACGTTAAGAGTTCCTAAAGAACAACAGCCTCGTGGAATTGGACAGTCTCAAATATTGTATCCGCTTCGGTGTCGTTGGTGGGGTGATCGTATACCGTTTCCTTTGTGAAGACTGACCGGAAAATATTCAAAAGATGATCAGGCTTTGCTTCATCATCTATCAAGTCTCTTTCCTCAGTGGTCCTCAGCAGGGGTATCGGATCCTTGTTTTTGATACTCTGCCTGAGGTAACTGTAAAACAGTTTGGGGTTCACTGTGGCCCGGTTTAGCAAGTCTGCTTCGAAAGCCCGTCTTGTTTTGAGAATAAGACCCTTGACCCGGTTTCTCTGAGTTTTGTAGGCACTGACAGATGCAGGAGTCCTGACTGCTAGCTTTTTTTCCACAGCTTTCGCTTTTTGTTCACTTCTATTTTTAAGGCCTGTGTAAGCCATCGCGGTCTAGTGGTCACCTTTTTCGCAAAATTGGACAGTGGTTGTCGATGAGTCTGTGCAGTGTGCTCCGGAACGCTTCCCAGTCGCAGTTGTGTTTCCAGAAAATAGAGGTTCTCACTCGGCGCGCGTGAGTTCGGTCTTCATTCGATCGAAAGCGCCTCGCTAAATATTTCTTCTGGCTGTTGAGGGTCTCTACGGTATTGAGAATAACAAGTACTCCCATAGCAGTACAACATGGTCATTTTTACCTAGTGGTGGGAGACATGACACTTCGTCGATGCTGTCCTACGATTTCATGAGAACGAGGTCCAGAAAAGTTGGACTGTTGGCCATCGCACATCCTTTTCGAAAAAGTGACATGTTGCGTAAAAATAACTTTAAAGTCATGCTCAGAAGGCAGCTGTCGAAGGTTAGATCGAAGCTATATGCGCAGGCCGCACCCCAGTCGATGTGAGGCGCGTTAAAGTCGCCCACAATCAGGATGTCCGATCGTGCAGTAATCTTTTCCAGCTCCTCTAGCAAGGAGGCATCCACTACGGGTTCTCTTCTCAGTGGTCGGTAGAGTGTCAGGACATCGAGGTTGGGTGCACCTGGTACTTTAATGGACAGCCAGATGGCCTCGGAAGTACACGCCAGTTTATCCGTTTTGTCTAAAACTGTGAGTTCATTTTTCACGTATGTTGCTACGCCACCGCCTTGACTACCTCCTCTGTCTTTTCTGAACAATTGATAGCCAAGCATGGATACCTCGCCGTCGGCTACCTGTTCAGACAGCCAAGTTTCCGTTATTGGAACTATATCTTGTGATAATTCAAAGGCATAAATCTTCAGCTTGTCTAGCTTTGATAGCATACTCTGTGCATTTGTGTACATGAAATTTAACTTTCTGCTTGCTCGAGAAGTGTTTACACTCAGGCTCTCCCTGTCCCTTACCGGGTCGACTGTACGGTCAGCCGGGGAGGATCTTTCCCGGGGGGAACAGTGGACGCTGGATCACTTGGTTGTTGTAAATAACCAAATGTTTTTCCCCTTCGTTCTGCCTCTGTATGTTTTTCGATTGGGCTCAATCCTCCCCCCACTGAGCCGACTGTGTGGTTATCCGGAATGGACCTATCCAAGATGAGAACAATGGGCGTTGGATCACTTGGTTGTTGTAAATAACCAAGTTTTGTCTGCCCCTGCTGACCCGCGCCCTCTTTTCGGAAACAAGTTGACGACGTTTGTTCCGTTCTGTAGCTGAGAACTCCTGCTGAAAAAAAACCCGGGTCAGAGTCTTTTATTTTAAAACGCCAAGATAGAATGAGCTTGGCGTCTTGGCTTCTTGTCATGACCACTTTCAGATGTCTGGGACGTGCCGTTCCAGTTGGGCTCTCTGGCCATTTGCCAAGGTGGAAGGCCTTTTCGCACTCTAATGGTACATTGGGTCCCAGCATTTTGTTCATAAGTGCATGGAAGAGCTGGATATCGGCGAAATGCCAGTCCATGGGAGGGGCTGCGGTTGATTCCATTAATCCCTGTATTATGATGCTGGCTTCTCTCTTAATGCCATTGTTCGTGCCTACGACACTGTCGCTTGCTTGCTCGTTAACAGCTCTTGTGCTGCTATTATGACCATCTTGTGTGCGACCGGAGTCTATGGTTGATGTACTGCCCTCGTTTTCTACTGTTGGCTTCGGGCTCGGGCCTGCGACACTGTCACCCACTTTCTAGTTAATAGCAGTACTGGCAGTGGATTCCGGTAGACCTTGTATTACGAAACTTTTGCCCCTATCGGTGACTTTCTGCGTCCCCTCTACGCCGTCGGTCACTTCTTGGTGCAACGCTTTCGTGTTTTCCTTCGTGTCTTTGCTGACGGCAGCCTGTACTTTACGTGGCGAACCAATCGTGTTTTTGTTGTTTACGGCGAGATTGTTTAAACTCGCCTCAGCGGTGGCTGATTGGTCTACTGTGGGGGCCTTAACCGTAAGTATGGGCTCCCTGGTATCTGTCTCCGCGGCAGCCTGCACTTTACGGGGCGAACCAATCGTCTTTTTGCTGTCAACGGCGAGATTGAAAAGTCGTGTTGGCAAACAGCTGTTTTCGGTCATTCACTTCAGGCCGTTACAGTGACATGGAAAAATAGGCGACTAAAGCAGGCAGTTCGGTACAGTGCTACTATAGTTCTTGAGGTGGGGGAAAGGGGGTAATTAGTCATCCCGTGGTTCCCTCGTCTCCTGCGAGCCGGACTCAGCATTCCGAGGACGTTGGGTTGTCACGCGTGTGGAACGGGGGGGGGGACGTTCCCACGATCTACATCGTACGCGCAGCGGGCTCCCTGTGACTGTGAGCAGCATGGTCGCACTGCGTGTTCTCTGCGGCTATGGGTAGTATGGTTTTGGGCTGCGTAGCTTCTGACGTGGTGAGTTCTGACGTAGTGGCTTCTGGCGGTGCGGGACACTTGTATGCGGTCGGCCACGAGAGGGAGACGGCATGTACCAGTGTCTTTTGACAGCAGAGAGCAGGTTTTGCTAAACGAATTGCCACTGCCTCAGCTGTGGCTAGCACCCGTTTACGCAGGCCTTTAGAGTAGAACTATATTGGCACTGTACCGAACTGCCTGCTTTAGTCGCCTATTTTTCCATGTCACTGTAACGGCCTGAAGTGAATGACCGAAAACAGCTGTTTGCCAACACGACTTTTCAATCGTAAACGAAATGGGAATTTTGCCGAACGGCGAGATTGTTTAAACTCGCCTCAGCGGTGGCTGATTGATCAACTGTGGGGGCCTGCACTGTAAGTATGGGCTCCCTCGTTTGTTTTTCGGCGGCATCATTCGCTTTCATCGCTTTGTGCGCATCGGACCGCAGTTGTCTCGGTGCAAATACTGTCTCTTTTTCTTCTCCCAGCTCTTCTCCGATTCCCTTTCGGGAGATTTCACTAGTTTTGACCTGTGAAGAGGGTGACACGGGTTGGTCATGTAGACGCTTCCCTATTCTCCTGGCCGTTTTGATGATCCTAGAACCTGAACTTTCGTGGGACGGTAATGATAGTTTGTAAGGGTTAGATCTAGAATTGATTTGTATGGTAGGTTATTCAATCTAAACTAAGAGCTAGGCGAACTTCAGTTTGATTGGGCCAGCCGAATTATGCACTCACTGCGTGAAGGTGTGGCAGACGGTCGCATTACTGGGGGGGGGCTGGCTCGTAGCCCTCGTTGGATCAGGAGCCCCGCCGGGTTGGCCTCAATCCCGGTGGCCAGGAGCGGAAATAGGAGCAGCGTGGTCGGGAGGGGCTGCTCCGTCATCAAAAACAGAGATGCAGAAGAGGGAAGATTGATCCACCGTAGGGAGGTTTGGTGTAGCAAACCTTGGCCACCGTGATGGAGAGTGAAAACGCTTCGAAGACGCGTTTGCTGTGGTTCCCTACTGCGGGGGGGGGTGGTGCTTTAAGTGACCGCGACTATGGGGGTCAGCGTGGTAGTAGGTCAAGTGATTTGCCTTCTAGTTGATGGCTGATTGGTTACCCCTCTCATGGAGGTATTTGCCCAGGCGTCATGCAGGGCTGATCTCACCCTTCTGAGACCGAATGGTCTGCATGTATATGCCATGCCAGTCACCAGCCAACCACGGTCCCTGCGGCCTGGTAGGCGCTGGCACTTTCTCTCAGTTCTGATTCCCTATTGGTGACTGAGTTCGCGCTCCACTGGGTTTCAGGCCCCACCTCAGGTGTCCGAAAAGCTAGGCAGTCACTATGCGGTGGGGGAGAGAGTGAGGTCGACCCTCGGCGCGTTTCTCCCCTCACTATAATAAATCTGAATGCGTCTGAATCAATCACGGTGCGCTAGAAGCCGTGGCTTGGAGGGTTTGCCAACTGACGGGGGAACTCGTGCTCCCCACGTTGCTGCCCTACGTCAGTCCTTTCGTACGGGTGTGTTTTGTGTGTGCGTATGGGAGGAGAAGGGGGACTGACAGTCAGGCTACAATGGCTCCCTCTTAATGTGGCCTTAATGGCGCTCCCGCGCAGGCGGGAGCATACCTAGCGAGGAGCCTGTGTCAAGTATGCGCGTGTTGAGTGATTACCGCGCCAGCCACCTACACCCTCCCTCATCCCGGTCTTATTGCCTTTGTCTTTACACCGGAAACGGAGGTGGGAGTAGCGAGCAAGTGGGTAGATTCTGCGCGAGTCTGCCTAAACTCCTGTTCTCTTTCATGCTAGTTCTCTGCGTTGCCCCTGGTTGCTGTAGCCTTCGTGTCGCTTGCTCAGCTCACCTCAGTGTCTGTTGCGGTTTGCTTCAGCGTTTGCTGCGGCTTGTTGGAGCGCGTGGTGCCCATCGTCGAAATCGACGGGGGAACTGTCGTGAGGTCAAGTGATGTACGGCTAGGCTGGCTTCCTTCCAAACAATGAAAGCAGTCAGGTGATAGGACAGTAGAGAAACACACACGCGCGTTGAAGGCGCTGACGGCGTTTAGAGGTGACCCCTTCGATCAATGATAACGGAGAGGCACACAGAGACAGTCATTATTTTTTGTTAAGTATACATTTTTATAGCTATTTTTTTGCGTCTCCGGAACATGGGGATTATCTGGAAATTTTTATTTTTCTTAAAAAAAAACACTTATTACTTCTTATACTCCTTTTAAGCTTTAAATATACCTAATGTTGTTGTTAATTGTGATTTCTGTGTTTTCGTTAACTCGTTCACCCCGCTTTACGAGTAATTATCCATTTTTTTACAAAGTTATGCATGTTGTACGATTTTTGGGCCATACTCTATATACGATAGAAGGTAACAAAGTGTAGGCGACTTTTGTTTTCCCCTCATGTGCGGGTGTGGAGACAATAAACAGCCAGATACAACCTGGCAGAGACTAACCGAGGCGTGGACAAAAGGACATTCCGAAGTGGGCATCTGCTTCATATCCATGACGCCCATTAGCGAACTATGTGCTATGCGCTAGATAATGGAAGCTCTGCAAGCAAGCCCCCCGTCAGTGAATCTGGGTGACCGAAATTACTACATGAAACACTAAATCAAAATCGTACCCCTCCCTGCTACCAATAACACAAATGATGTAACGCCCCACTAGCTCCCCTTTTTTAAAATGCGGATGATTGCCATAAAAAACTTAAGCGAACGTGATAATAGGTATCCCGAGAAATAGTATTTGATAGAAGAAATTCTTCGAGAAACAGGAACAAACTTTCTTGTAAATTTTCGACACTAGCACAAAAGGTCGTCTTTGGATGAGAGGAAATTGTGTGACGAGCAGTTCAACTTTTTAAACGTGTCAAAAATCGATAATGTTGTGGCACCCGTGATCGATAGCATGTTTTGCTGGATGGTCCTTTTTCCAGGCTTTTTAAGATTGGTGGACATTGAATCCAACTCAACGTGCCTGTTGATGCAGGATTCGCCGGAGTTGATGGCTCTTAAAATCTTGCAGCCCTTCTTGTATGGGCAAGTGCCAACATTGCAAGTTTCGTCCCATGCAAATTGGTGTCCAGCCTCTACTGTGTGCATGGTGACCTCGGTGACCTCGCCCCTTTACCGCTCGTTGATGTTTGCGTGAGCGTGTGGAGGCCGATTGTCCTGCCTGTCCGCAATAAACTGCATTGCAGCCATTACAAGGGATTTTGTAAATGACCTCTTTCCTATTTAACTAATCAACCCTATCCGTACAAGCTGATTTCGCTGAGTTTTCGTTGGTTTGTTCGCCACTTGGATTTGATAATTCCTCAGGTGTCTTTCAACGAGTTCAGACACGTTTTTAATATATGGAGGTGTTCGCCAATTTTTTGGATAAGAATAGTGTCAAAAATTTACAATTAAGTTTGTTCCTGTTTCCCGAAGACTTTCTTCTATCAAATTAAGCGAACCTGTTTAATATTGTTATTTTGTAATTAAGTAACACCTTTTGGTACTTACCGTCTCAGGATTGGTGATGTAGTTAGTAAAGTGGTAGAGCTCACTTATATGAATTCAAACTTTGGTTCAATTTTAGGAAACTGATACTGAGGGTTAAGGTAAGGACAATGAGTAAGTATTGGCTTAATGGGAGTTTATGGACTAGGAAGCAGAAAGCGTTTCACTACAACGTTTCAGCGACCTATTCAAATCGAGTTGCCAATGTTTTTCCTACCACCATTCGCATGCGACTTTTCCTATACATACGTCGGTTGGCCTATTTTGCCCATTATAAACCAATTTTTATCCATTTTTGGTTATTTGAACTAAACTGAGGTCATCAGTGTACGACGCTAGCGATGATTTGAAAGCATTCCAGCCAACAGTAGTTAAAGTCGTACACCTTCTAAAACCGTAGTGCCAGCATTTTATCCTGAGGAAACGGTGCTTATAGCGGTTTTATGGGTAGAGAATTAGCATATGCAGTGGAATATATTCAATAACTGCCATATGCATTTCTTTTTTATCGCATTGAGAAATTTTGTTGATTTTATATTTGTACATATTGCTTATCTGTATTATTGTTTAATGTGTCAAGGAAAAACCTGATTAGCAAAATGCAGATTTCTTGAAATTTCTGAAAAAAGAAAACGGTGGTTAGAAAGCCCAGCTTACCTCTATAACCATGCCCGTAGGTCAAAATGCTGGGACAAGGGGTATATGCGGTACACTGCTTAAACTACTTTTGCCGCAGTTCAATTTGACCTCTATTTGTCGAGTTTTCGCACGATGTCGACAATTATAACCATTTAGGATTATGGATTGCTGTTGATTCCCCGATTTTGTGATTTCTCGCGTCTTATTTTATTCCTAGTGAAAAGAGAACGTTTTTCCGAACAGTTCGGAAGTATATTTTCAAAATAAAGCGTATTTCTCTTTCCTGGGATGAAAAGCAAATCCGCCTCTAGTACGGGGCCGCATTCATACCTCTATGTATTGCCGGCGGGATTTCATATTTCGAACACTCTAAATATAGCGTACCACTGAGAGAGAGAGAGACAGTATGCATGAATGACGCGTTTTAATTCATCCAGTATGGATTCCCTTGCATAAAATGCCGAAGTTTAAATGTGAATACATATCAGTGTTTGACAGAAGTGCCTGCTACATCACCAATAGCACCAAAGTATTATTAGATTGTTTTTAGGGGGAACCTTTTGTATAAGAGGTAAGCAGGTTTAGATCCCCTTTTGTAGGAATGGTGCTCTTGGATTCTATACGAAAATTTCAAGACGTTCAGTGCTTTAGAAGTATTCTAAAAACTTGACCTTTGTGATCACTTATATTGAGTTATCTACTTTAGTGATAATATTTTCGTCCACTGGCATATTTCTTCAATAAGAATTTATGAGATATGAACCCCCTGACTACTGCATTTGGATACGTGGATTATACTGTATGGTGAGTGCTGAAAGAAACTTGCCTAGGTTTGTAAAGTTTGATTATTTCTCGCATACCAGCGACAACGCATTAACGAAAACCTAGAAGCAATAATGCACAGCATTAGGCATATTAATTACTAAGTGTTTGGAAAGAAAAATAAAATTTTTCCGATAAACCCGAAGTTCTGGAGATGTAAGGGATAGCTTAAAATTATAACAATAAATTTGAATATTTTATGAAGTTGAAAACAGAAAGGAACCATAAAAATGTTTCTTCAGTCAAAATATTTTGTCTATATTACTATTAATAAATAACTATTTATTGAATATCGTCAAATAAAGTCTGTCATTCTTTTCTTAGTTTTAAGTGTCTTCATTGATAAATTGATAAATAGCACCTCTGTTCGACGTTTGCATAAAAACCGTTAAAATAAGATATATGTAAGGCGTATTTACCGAAAGAAGATGTTTGTGGATATTATTTTTTATCAAGATGGCCCTATTCCTCATATTTAGGAATGCCTCATAAAACAAATCGCATCTTCGAGAATAAATAATGTCCGCAACGGAATTCTGATATTGTCATTCCTTATATGAATTTAAAAAAACTTTTCAGAAATTACCTCTTTCAAAAGAGCTTTGATTAGATATTTGGCTGCCAAATTTCTGTGTATATTAACAGTTACCAAGGTAATGGAGCAAATTGGAGTCTTTGGACAATTTTTTAAGTCAGCGGCAAAAAACGATTCAATTTGACTGAAGATGGAAGAATTTACTTTCTCCTCTATAATGGACGATTTTTTGCATACGAGGACTAATTCCACGATCTGTTGTAAGCTTGTGAATGCAAAAACTAGCCATATATTTGGCCATTTTTCAACATATTTGTTATTCTTCTGTCTGTTCTGTTTCTTAATGATGCATAAGCGGAACGTTTAGTTCACAAAAGCTATATCTAAACATGACTTACATTCACTAAGGCCTTCCTTACATTACCCTCGTGGTAAAATATGCGGACAATTTGCTTATGCGCAAATAGAACAGTGCGGTAAAACAAAATTCTGACGAAAACTTTTTGCTACTGCATTTTGTGACAAAAACATGACAGGTCAGCTAAATATAATTTTTAAAGTTTAAATCGCTGCTTGCTTCTGAAAATAAGTGTGATTTCTTAAATTTGGCTTCACTTCCATTCGAACAACTTTGGAAAAAAATTCCAGTTGTGGAAGCGATAATCTTCCCACTTATTATTACATAGTCTGGATTTCTTTCATAACACAATGCATATTCATTAAAAGTTTCTTTCTGTCGTATGTTATCGCATAGGAAATGTCTTCGTTATAAACCTAATCATGATTTCACCAAAAGTATTGCCTTTTTTGCTCCATAACTTTAAATAAGAGGACAGTTTTCCAAACTACAGCCTTTCTTATTTTTAAATTCGCCCAGTTGATCAAAATAACCTGGCAAAATTTATGATAAACTACTAAGCTAAACTTCGTCATGAAAGTTTTTGCAGCACCCGTAATGCTTTAAGTTCTTCACAGGTATCGCCATTGGACAAATACCGAATCAGGTACTTTGATAACTGCGTCGCTTTAAATAAAATCCCAAACACGCGCTTTTGCCAATGTTATGGTCTCGCACGACGCAGACGCAAGGGGTTTGGAGCATAAGTGGTCTCTATAAGCCAGTACTTGCGCCGAGATTATAATACTATATTCAGCGATTGCATAAACTTTATTGCCCTTTGTAAATCTGTGAAAAGGACATGGTCTTTCCGCAGTAATTGACAACTTTTAGCTCAAATATTCATTGCTACCTTCAGACCCGACCAAAGATATTTTTCCCCGAGAATATATACGCAGCCGAACCTTAAATTTCCCTAGGAAGTTAGAAAAAGCATTCATAAATGTGTCTGAATCGTTTTCAAATGAAAAATCGGGGCTGGCTTACATATTTTTCATAACTAGTAGAGAACGTACCTAGAGTGTCAATTGTTAAAAAAATACAGGCCTCGACACTTGGATTAAAAAAGACGAAGGTTTTGGGTTACCTACAAGTTATTTTTACGCAAACATAAACAAACAACCAAATTAGGGCAACATTATATTACTACTTACCTACTTCCATATATAGTAACTCATGCGTCTGTATATAATTCCGCACATTTCCGCAGTTTTTGGTTCTGAAGCATAAGCCTTCACCAGTACTATGCGTATTTTAACTTCAGTGTTTTGCAAGATGTTTCTTCTAAATACCATAGAACTGATTTAAAAAAGGCTCAGCAGTGTAAATACCAAGTACTTGCCATGACTCCAAACAAGGCGATTTTTTGAAAATGGCAGGCATAAGACAGTAAGCCGACTTCGTAAGTGGCAGTCTTTTGCCGATAGTGAAAGCAGAGCATGTCGAAGAAAAAGCCGCTTTGCAACAAGAGATGATAGTCCAACGTGAAATACACGTGTTCTCCGCGAACTTTCAGAAGCCAGCCAGGCACCGGGAGGGGGGCACTTTAGTATGTTTGAAAAACAACTTCCCAGCCCAAACAAATGTCCTATCTATCTTGGACAGAGGGTTAAACTCAATCTTCGACATTATAGCATTCATCGTAAATGCTGATGTTGCTGTGGCATTTAAACAGCCATAAAAATTTGCCCCAAATGCACTGAGGGGAATGGCGTTTGCCTTGCGCTCGCGAAACAGACTTTCCATAAAAAAGGCCTAGCGTGTAGGAATGATCGGTGGCAGAGTGAAACAATCTCTTCTTTTGACATTTTTATCCGAGTCTTTACGCTTTGCAGGAGGCAGCGTCCACAAAGTTCAGGCACTTGCAGTTTTGGGGGGAAATGTCCCGAGATGGGGAGAAATACATTCCTTGGTTTTGCTCATTCTTACTCAGGCAGGCAGGCGGATGCTATTGCGCCCTCCTATTCCCCAGCCGCTGTAATTGTTGCCTAGCGGGAAAGTTAGGTGTTAAATGCATACAGTGATGGAAGTCGAAGCATTGCAGTGTCTGATTTCACCAGTTAACCTTTAGCGTGCTGCGAAGTAATGGTTCGCTAATTATTAATAACCGAAGGAGCTGCTATTCCAAAGTTTTAGACTTTGGAACCAGCTTTTCAAAGCACAGCGAAAGCCATTTCAGTTTCAATCAAAACGTTGCCTTATTACCGTTCAAAGTATTATCATACATCGACATATTTTTGATGAATTTGAACCGTGCAAAGTACCGATCATATTACAGCTTTGGCCTAGTTTTCCGTTTAGCCATGCAGCAAAATGTTAAACACACCCTTGAAGCAGAGCCTTTTTGTCATCTTATCTAAGCACAACTAATAAGCACGCTCGTTTCTAATGGATCACATATCAAAGTCTGAACGGCGAAATCGGCAGCCCAAGAAGTTTAATTTGGTGGAACAGGTACTTCGGGAAACAGTGGTTAATTGGGTGAATTTTCGACACTGACTCACCAGGTCGTCGTCAGACGGATGGATATTTTTCGAAACACTCAATCCAAAGTGATGGCTCACAAAAGCTTAGATAGTGCCACAGGGTAATAGTTGATAACCGTCACGTGCATGCGATTATGCGATCAGTGGGGAAAAAAATAGATGCCACCCAAAAAACCACTGTTTACCAAATTACTTCTTATAGCAAAGTCTATTTACTGTGAAGCATAGTCATACACATGATGGATTTCGAATGCCATTTTTTCTAGAATATTGCATTTGATCACCGATTCAGTGTCCATTATGAATGCAACGCTTAAGACGCACCTATAACGTGGCTAAAATAATACAAACCAGAAGCGTCAGCCTATGTTTTAGCCAAATTATTTGATTGCACTTACCACATAGGTATGTAATAGCATATTTCCATAAGCCATTTCATAAAGCTATCATACGTTTATGCTCTACTTTCGTCAGTTATTTGGTGTAAGATAGGCTGTTTGAAATTACATTCATAGGTGGAATATAAGCAACGTAAATAACGGATCTAAAAGTCTAGTAATCTATCAGCAACCAGGTTTAACAAGATTTTGGAGTTTTTTTCTGAGCTCTTAAACGTGTTATGCAAATTTTCTTCGACCGGGTTTACGAAGGCCCGACATGAAGAGGAATGCACAAAGAGCCTTAGATAATTCAATGGTGAATTCATTTACACATTAATGAGCGTGTTTCTGATAGGGAGAAAAACATTAATCATACTTATACGTATTCACTTCTTATTGATGGCCTCCTCACAATATTCTTTACTTCTCAACAATTGATGATTAGCGAACTCTAAGATGTTTTGTTTTAAAAACGCTAAACATTTTCAGGGACTTACCTTGTAAATATGTTACTTACGATCAGAATAACGTCTAGTTACAATATAAAATGTAGTGTTCATTAGCGCTCTTATAGTGTCTATGATACACTTCTATAGAATTTTGAATATATTCTGGTTGGAGTTTAATGAACGTATCTAACAATTATACTAATCTATAACATAATCAGCTTTTTTCACTCTATTGCACCATTTTGATGTGTGCAGTGTGGCGTATTCTAGGACAAATCTGTACGCCAAGGTTATTTTTGAGACCACCGGGTACCTGTGTGTGCCTGTAAATTATGCTGTTAAACCTCCAAACACGATTAAGCTCCTCATGAACGAAATGGTTTGTTTCCTCAGCTGTCATTAGTTAGTTAGATGTCCATTCTCAGTACTGGGGAGAAGGTGTTTTGGCACCCTTAGTCTATTCATATAGACCATTGGTTCTGACTGAGTAACTACTGATTTTACTATAAAACTTCAGAAGATAGTTACATTTGAAATCATCAACGGTAAATATGTGGCTTGGGTAACGACACCCGTCACTAATGTATTCTAAAATGAATTTAGCTTAACTTACTTTTGCGTTCAAGTTTATCATTTTGATAAGTCTGCAGATCATAATTTGAACGGGATTTCCCTCGGAATTTGTGGGAAGTTCCCTTCTTTTTTAAAAAACCAAGCCTTATGATTTTATAGTCGTTTTGTTTTGAGTACATATTTAGTCACTCTTTGGAAAAGCTTGCTTCATTACTGGCCACAAATTACGGTCAGCTAGCGGCCGAAGTGTTCAAAAGACTATACGAATTTTCTGGTAGCAGAGGAAAACTGTTTGGCTTACCTCAAATTGCAATCTCATATGCAAGTGTGCCCTTCTTTCTTAAATCTTGCACCGAAGAAAGAAAAATGAAACAAAACTAAGAAAATGAATGATGATGAGGCTGATGAGGGCCAGTAGCCCGAAATAGCTATATCGCGGTTGCCAATGTCTGTCGGAATACTCCTATAAAAACGACGTGTTACTAACAGTTGGCTAGTAACATATCAGTTATTAGTAGCTTTGCGGAACACAATCGGTTAATCCGACTCGCAAAAGCATAATCCCATGATGGGCACATCCTGAGGAACAGATCGGCGCACAAGCGAATACTATATACCCCCGGTCTACAACCGGCTAGACACCGAGCTCGATGGCTCAATGGTTAGGACGTCTGCCTCTGACCAGCGAGGCGTGAGTTTGAAACTCGGGTGCTGCAGCAATTTCAGCTGCTATACCAGAGTTGGCTGCCCGTGGCTGATGAGGGCCAATAGCCCGAAATAGCTTTATCACGGTTGCCAGTGTCTACCGGAATATTCCTATAAAAAAGACGTGTTACTAACAGTTGGTTAGTAACATATCAATTATTAGTAGCTTTGCGGAACAATATCGGTTGATGCGACTCGCAAAAGCATTATCCCAGGATGGGCACATCCTGTGGAACAGATCGGCGCACAAGCGAATAATATAAAATTAAATGCATTGACTTTGATGTATGCCTACGTAAGCCTACGCACAACTTTCTCCTTCTCACGAAAATGAAAAAAGCATCCACAGGCTATAGAAAAAAATTGAACCTCAGGGTGAAATTAAACCGTCGCTGCTATGGATTCAGATTGAGTGTACTATCCTCAAAGCCACCGGGTACGCCTCCGGCTAGCAACTAATTGGTGTTTTCTTTGAGTGACTCATGAGGCGAGTCTCATCTCAGCACGATGACTGCATCGCAATGAAATATGTCTTCCCCTTCTTGATCCAGAGGCTTCACGCCTGCAATGTAGATGCTGTTTCACTAGAAAAAGAAGTGCATTTTTTAGTTAACGCATACTGAACTACGAGCGACCACAGCCTACAGTCTTAATACTTCCCAGTTTATTTATGGTTTATAAGAGGTGCATATACACTATCCTTGCACGAATTAGCATTAGCATTTGAAACGGGGAGGATACAATGTTTTCTTTGAAGCATCAAACTGATGGGTATTTCAACGTATGCAGAAGTATGGCTGACAGAATATAGAGTCACCGAATTAATGCCCGGATGATAAATAGATATAAAGATAGATAGATAACTATATTTGATGATAATATCAACATTTTCAGCAAAAAATGGCTCCATTAACGGAGAGCAAAAATAAGGTAATAAAAGGAGTCCAGAAAGCTCAAGAGTAAATTGTCAACGATCACAAATACTCAGAGTAAGAAATCGACATGATTACCACATCAGTTATGGAGACAGGTCTGTCTTCAGCTTCTCAATTTCCGTTTCTTAACACGTGAGGAATCGTGCTAAGAATGGGAGTACCGAGTACTGGTAGGGCGATGTACGGCATCGGCGCATCGTACGAGAAGACTTCGTAGCCATTGATTTTAGAGTGGAGAGGGTGGGCGACCGCACTAAGAATACGGTCCACGAAGTTCTTGACCGATTGGAAATGTCGCTGAATTATAAGGTCAGCTAAAAAAGCCTAGGAATAACCGGCAGCTGAAGAGAGCATACGGAGAATACGTTTAATAATAAGCAAATCTTTCTTGAGTAATGCTGGAAAATTAACTGGAGAGCAGTAAAGAATGAGAGGGAGGATCTATAAAACGCCAGATGAGGACTTGCGGTGTGCGATGTGAACGCAAGCGGTGGATATAATATAAAGGTTTGCGGATTTTATAAAAGTTCTTCAATATGAAGAGTAAAAGGGAGGTTGAAAGCTAGTGTTACAACTGAAATGACTTCCGCTCATTAAGTAAAAGGCCATTTTCTGACGAACATGCTGTGACATGGTCAAGCTCATCCTTCAGTATTTGGAGATGGGTCAGGCTCTTGAGAGGATGGCCGACAACCAGATCATCAGCATATTTGACAAACAAACATGCGTTTGGCGATCGTAGGTCATCAGTATGGAGGGAAAAGATGAGGGGATAATACAGACCCCTGCAGAACTCCACAATTGTTGGGAAGGATCGTGGATTTTCGCTTCGCGCTCTGAACGAATTGGGTGCGGGAAGTAAAATAGTCCCCAAGCCAAGAGACGGCTCAGTCAGGAGAGCCGCATGCAGAGGTTTTATTAAGAAGAAGGTGACGCGGGATCGTGTTGAAGGCTGAGGAGTTGTTGAAAAAAGCACATGGATATGCGCGGCATCCCTTATCCAAGTCTCTTAGAGCAGAATGACCTACCATACCAACAGCATCTAGTGTACTACGCCTAGCCTTATACGCAAACTGCAAGGGATCAGAAAAATTGGATAAAAATGGCTTAATGGTGTCCAAAGCAACTTGTTCTGTTAGTTTGAGGAGTGCAGAAGAGCAGGCAATTGATCAAAAGGATTTGGAACCCGTTGAAGTCGGTTTTCTTGGTATAGGAGTGATTTTGCCCGAATGCCAACCATCAGGAATCTTGGACTCCATGAAATTAATAAGATGTGCCAAGACAGGGGCTTATTGAAAAGAGCAAGATTTAAGGAGAAATGGTGAGTAGCCATCTGGTCCGGCAGTTGTTGTACCTTTAAACTTGTTAAGGTGTTTCATCACTGTTGACACAGACACTGGAGAAAAATCACTTGGTGGTAAGGAAATATCATTTGTCGGGAGATAGGAGTCGGAGGGAGTGTGGATGAAGTTTGAGTTAAAGCTGTCTAGGTCAGCATCAACATGTGCCAGTGTATTGCGTTGACCAGTGAGACGTTTGAGACTCTTTCATATTTCGGAGGAAGAGAGAGGAGACGAAGATGCAGAAGAAGTAAATAACTGACTTACAAAAAGGTCATTTAGTCTTGTGATTTCGCGTTTTATGAGGACATTAACGTCCCTCAGTCTTTCTCGTAGACCTAGTTTGTAGAACAGTTCCTTATTTCTGCTCAAAGTTTTTAAGTGGGGAGTAGATATTCGGTCTGGTCTAACCATGACTGTGTCGAAAGGACAAAATATATTAAAAATTCCATTGAGAAATGTTGTAAGATAAGTCGAACACGACTCGAAATTCGTGTTTTCAAGAAATATGGGAATGCATTCAGATATACAAGTCTGAAGCAAAGAAATATTATGTGGGAACGTGTCACGAATGTGTAATTTCCTCTCGGGCGTTACTAATAGCCCTTTGTTAGCCTTAGAATAGATTTTTGGTTGGCAGAGTAATACAGAATGGTCTGAGAAGGCCAATAGAGCTCTATTTTCAACAGCAAAAAGCGTGGGATAATTAGTCAGGATATGATCAAGTGGGGCGTCACCTCGTGTATTGAAGTTGACTAAGTCGCCGAAACCTAACAATGTGAGGGGACGTAGATTTACTCGATTGAAGACCCCACATAAAATAAAAACGTGCTCGCAAGACAGTGCGGCAATTTTTTGGAAAGAAACTCGAAAAATTGGGTAAGAGCACCCTGACAGGTGGAAGGGGGTATGTAAATACTAACATAAATGATGCCTTTTGAGTTGTGTAACAATTTTGGCCTTCAGACTACTGCTATAACGTCTATGTGGTCTTCGGAGTAAGAAAATAGGGGCTTACTGTTTGTGCACCATTGCTGGTTTACAAAAACTGCTACTCCACCACCTCTGCTGTTTGATCTGGATTTTCTATCTGAACGATAACAGCAATAAGCCGGAGGTGTGATGAGCTGCGACTCTGTCCCTATTGAGGCAGATTACACCGCACTTACTGTTTTCCCGTTTCAGCATAAGTGCATCCAATTCGAGACTTTTATTGGAAATAGACCTGCAGTTATTGGAAATTAGACCTGAAAGAGACGTTGAGGCTAATGGTTGACGTTTTATAGCTCGTTTCCAACCGCATCAGTGCTTATGTGATCGTATTGTATTCAATTGGATAACACTTGGTCTTAATGTACTGCAGATTCTGCATATTTGCCGCAGATTACATGAACGTTCGTTGTGAGTTTCCGTCGAAAGAATATGTGTCCTTTGTGCATTCAAAAAGGTACGAGCGTACAGCAGAGATGACCTCATGACAAGAAATGCAGAAAAACAAAGTTGAGAAGTAGACAGTCTGGTATACACTAATAAATTCCCACGTGAATGGAGATAAAAAAAGCCGACAGCTCAAATTCGAAAGGCCACCATAAGTTCTTACATTGTAAACATTTAACTGAAAAAAAATTGCGAAACGCATTCCTGTACCTTATGTTAGTCGGATCTTTTTAAATGCACGCACAATCACCAAGATCCGTGGAGCTCGTGGCGTAGAAAATAAATTATGAGGGGCATACTCGCGAGCAAATGCTGTATCTGACGCTAGTTAACCTATGGTTATTGTCGCTTATTTAACGACCAGTGCTAGATCTTACGTTAGTTGTCAGCCCCTTATTTGCACTGTCAAGAAACAAAGTTCAGCTGAAAATGTTGTGTCACTTGAGTGTCTTAAATCCGTCTGTCACTAACTCCATATATGAAGGGAAAGTCATACGACTTTGGGCTTTGCTAGTGCTTATACGTGCATTTAATCTTAATTCGGAAATAGAAGCGTTCGTGTCAAGGTACTGTTGATACCAAGTTAGTAAAGCGGCGCCTTAAACTAACTGCAATGTCTACTCCAAATTGGTTATATGTGATCCGCAGTAGCACCGACGATAGGCTCCGTTATATTTTTTCAGCGTGCTTTTTAAGGACAATTGATGTACTTCTGTCGATGAAAATCAAAAAAAGGTCTTCATATATGAGTTTTTTTAGAGCTTCTTAAATTATTATTGGAAAAAATAAAGTACAAGATTTTTAAGATATTACTTAGTTTCTTTGCACGTCAACAACATTTTCTTGCGTTGAAAGCAAGGTTTGCAAAACTGACGTGTTATGTCTTAGGTCATCATTTTCGGTTGGTCTTTAACTTTATCATTATGAAAATATTTAACATAGATGCTGTGATATAGTTTGAAGAAAAAAATTCCCTTTGGGCTATTAGGTAGCTTTATTCATTAAATTTTTGAGTCTCGTACTCTAGCAGGTCTTTGGACTAACAGGAAATGTGCAATGAATAACTATAATGTCAAACATGCGAAAACATATCAACAGTTATACGTGGTGAGGCCTGATTGATATTTGGCGACTGATGCATGACAAGCTGGAGCACCAGACTCGAAAACTCACAAATTAAAGTTACTTTATAGCCCAAAAAATCTTCTCATTCAAACTAAAATTTCTCGGGATGCGTGTTTTCCAGTTAATACGAACTATGATATAGTATTATAGCGAACAGAAGAGCCTGATTATCTAAAGTATAAAAATTTACTTAATTGCATTCCCAACCGCCTACTATCACTTGGTAGTCCAGTAATTTTTGAATAGTCTGTTCATGCAGATTTATTTATGCCTTGCTTTTCATTTTTTAGGAATGTCTATTATGCTGACGACGACAAACCTGTTCAGGAACTGCTAACCCGAGCAATAGTCGCGCTATATATCTGACTGTGTATCTTGTTCTTCTGGTTTACTAGATTATTTATCATAGTTCTCCTTTCAATCTTCTCAAAATGAGATAATCAAAGTCTGATTCGCAGAAATATACCCTTAAATTGCTTCCGGTCATGATAAAACCCCGACTCAGTTGCAGATACACATAATCGTAAGTAATTAAGGAATTTTAAACGTTAAATTTTTTTGGAAAACAATCTGTTATATTTGACATAAACAGATCCTTCTAGTTTATCAAATATTTCGAAAGCTTTTATGCAATAACTATGGTCCACTCCGGATATCTGGATACGCAAGAACTAATTGTGGGACATTTCTTAATTTGTTTAAGCAAGGACATCCTTATACTGGTTTCGACCTTATTTACTCATCGAGGTCCCCTCTGAGCAGGCGGTGAAATAAGCGTGTAGTATCATTTCACTTATACAAGAAATTTCAGACCAACACTTGCGATGCAAACAAGCAGACCAGTAAATGTGCAAGTACTTAATGTATACGGATAGACTTTAGCCTAGAGCCTGGAAGTATCAAAAGTTGCAGCTCACACCTTTGAAACAGTCCATGAGTTCAACTTCTCGGCCATCAAGGTACTCGCCCACGTCGGAAACAACACGAACAGGGAGTTGATTAAAGCCTGGTCTATGGACGGGAATTCAGCCAACCGATGTGTCGAATTGGCGTCGGCGTACATAGCCTTGCGCAATTACGTGCCGTCACGGCCGGACATCCGCCACGGTTAATTGGACCCACATTATCCATAATTGCCCCATTTTCGTTGCTGATGTCCGGATAAACGTTGAAATCACTGACGATTTATTACCCCTACCCTTTTTATCGTGGTTTCTTACCTCTCACGACCTGATAACCCTTGATAGTCGATTGGTGTACACACACTATAACTAGCCCCTCTTTTGTTGCTGTCTCTTATCTTTGAAGATGGATTCCTGTGAGACTTTGAAAGCTCAGGGTAGTAAACAAAGTGATACGGTGCTCAACCATCCTTCTCCCTTACTCCTGTAAATATCTGGAACGTGAAATTTCATTCGTAAATATACTTCATCCACAACAGCTCCAGGATTATTTCCTCATGTAGTTGCAAAGGCCCAGAATTGCGGCCCAACTTCTATTTCTTCAATGGTATGCAGATTCATACAGTGTAGGTACGCCTCTGTTGAATCGTATTTCTCTCTCTATCTCGAGTATAATACCCTTCAACCCAAGAAAAGAATATTCCTTGGAAACTAAAATGATATTTGCTCAAAGGTCACTGTTAAATCAATTCTGAATAACTGACAAAGTACTTACGTCAAAATTTTGAGTGGTGGTGCAGTACGTAAAGCCTATGGAGGTAATTACTGACCCTCATGAATGCAATTCCAACAATAAGGATCAGTCGACTCGTGACCAGTCGAGTCGTTTGCGAATTATAGAAATTATGTTTCAGCTTTTTAATTTACTCGGAAGTTAATTTCCAACTTGGAGCAAATCAGTTTATTTAAAGACAAATTTATTGTGGATATTTGCGCATAAGTACACTAGCCCCAGTGGGTTAACCAGGTAATATCCATTAGCTGCCAACAGGCAGTCAGAAGTATAACTTACGTAATTATTTCACCTATTGGTAGCACACGTACGAGATAAAAGGCCAGACAAATGTTTCCTCGGTGTTCTGCCACAGCATGAGACAGTTGCGAGGTTTGGAACCTTGCTAGTATTATGCAATTAACCCCATTGGCTGATGGATTTTGGTTTACACATGTAGACCCTTGAACATACTGATCTACTCCAATTTTTTTTCAATTTATTCTTGAGGAAATTAAAAGGCTACAGCTTCAAAACTGGAATATGTACCAGAGAGCACAAAGGGGACGCTGGAGAACACACTGACAACTCAAACTCTCGCAGCTGTGCCATGCGATGGCAAAAGACCCGCGAAGCACGTGTCTGGACTTTTAATCATTCTCTTTGCTATCGTTATGGTAAATAATTGCGTAAGAAATGAGGTTAGCTAATGAATTTGGGTTTTCAACGGGCCATAAAACTCATGTAGCATCTGAGCAAAAAGTTAATAGCTTTTTCAATCCTGTATTCATTATGTTTCCTTTGGCCCCGACGACCAGTAGTCCTACAAACCTATGCCTTCCTCACAGACCAAATCGGTCCGACCTTACTGAGGCTCAATCGTGTTATCTCGATCGACGAATGGTGGCTGACCAAAATAAACAGTAGAGCTTTGACCTGGTTCTACAGACTGCTCAAAGTCCACAGTCTTGTCGTTCTCCTGCAGCTAATCATTGATATAAAGGTCAACCCCATATATAAGTTAGCCAAAACTATTACCCAAAAGCTAAAGGTTAGTAGAGGAGGCTTGCTGGCACCTATTACTTCGGTAACTCAATTATTTGCCGATATCCATGGAAAATTTTTGACCTGACCTTATCATGGCTTCATTCAAGGTGTGTGGGTGTAGGATCTTCTACCCAAATAGTTCGAAGACCAGTACGAGAAAATAAAGGGGCCTATGGAAAGAGGAGCATTGAATGCAATTTTTGCATTCTGCCGACAACTCTTTTTCGCCATCGATAACAGAATACATGAATTATTAATGGGAACATGGCGAAGTTTCCACTAGCTAGCCTTGTTGAAGAATTGGTCCTACAATATTTGGCAAATCTTGATGATGCCTCTAGGACCCCGAGTCTTCGGTTTAGTGCTTGCACGGCATGTTCGTCCTGTTAGGTCTCCAGAACCTACTTAACGCTCTCTTCTGTGACATTTAATTCACAAGAACAGACGAGAAATCTACACAGTTACCCCTCATCGACGTTCTCATCACACATAAAACCCATAGGGAATTTAAATCCTTTGTGGTTTGCGAATTAAGAAACCCATGTCCCCGCCTATAAAGTCAGATATTCTGTGGTACACAACTGTGAATGTACTAGGCCACATTTCGAAAGCGAAAGAGAAGAAAGCATGAAGTAGCGCATCGCTGGAATCAGTCAGCAAAGTAAACCTAGGAAAAAGTTCATCACCAATTACCTCCGTTCAAGTATAGGAAAAGCAAACGAGAGAGAGAGAGCCACCAACGATGCGGCGATCTCTATCCTACGTAAGAAAGAGTCAGACGCAACTGATAGCCTTGATCCAGCTTGGTGTGGTTATCACCCATCGTCCGACAGCTAGCATATGATAGGCCGACTAGACACAGGTAGGAAATCAGGCGTTATTGATCAAAGACCATACTATAACTGTTCTCGGCCTGATTTACAGTTTGTTCTCAGCGAACGATAGTGAAATCAGGTGTGAGAGCATTTGGAACTAGAGCCCACGTTCTTGTGATTATCAGTCCAGTGTTCTAATCACTGTATAAAACGGTCTTTGAGAAAGCAAGTTGGCAAACACTGTTTTCAGCAAATCATCATCAGGCCACACATTTGCAGGGGTAATTCAAACTGTACAGTTAGACAGGTTTGGGGGAGGGGGGAGAGGGATAAGAGAGGGAATTGGGTTAGGTTGTGGGGGTCGATCAGAGGGCAGATACATGGAGAAATAATTGCTGCAAGTTGCAAGAAGCGATCGACTGTCACTAGGGGGGGGGGCGAAATGCAATCTTCACCTGGCGTCGGGTTCGGCCACGGAAGTGCAAGGGCTTCTGTCAGCGTCTTCTGACAACACAGCACTGGTTTGACTAGCCTTATAGCCACTGCTTCAGCTGTTGCAAGCACCCGTTGGCGCAGGCCCTTGGAAAAGTAACCAGGTGTCCGGTAGACAACCTGAAAGGGTTACTTATTATCGACTCGATGATTCGTATCGACAATATGTGCGAGAATAGAACTCGAGATTGATCTAGTTTTACCTTTACTTAACCAGGCCGTTATGTGCTCACGTACCCTCTTTCCCAGGCGCCTCGTTGTATGGCCGATGTATCCCGCTCCACAGGAGCAAGTGAAAGAGTAAATGCAAATTGATGTGGCCTTCAAAGGGAGTCGGTGTTTACCTCCCAATCGTAGGACGGAAGATTTCGTGAAGAGCAGCCGTAAGTTCACCGCTGGAAAAGCACTTGTGATTACGGACCTCAAGCGTCGCCTGACCAGCTTGCTGGTTGCATCGCCTAAGAAAGGCACTCTTATGAACATGTTTTTCTTTTCTGCGGCTAAGTTGGCAGGCTTTTGGCGCGCTCACAAATATTCCTGAGAATGAACCTTTCCGGGTATCCATTAGTGTATTAAGGCAAAGGTTCGCATCCCAGGTATGTGCATAGATTGAGAAGAAGCAGGTTCGATCACTGGAATCGGAGTTTTATTTTTCTGAGCTTTCGAACTCTTGCGGGAGTCCATCGTCAGAGATAAAACCATCAACGAAAGCAGGCAACATATATAGGGGGAAGGGGGGGCAAGTAACCGTCAACGAAAGCAGTCAAAATTAACAGGGGTAGGGGCGGGGGGTTAATTAACTGTCAAAGAAAGCAAGCAAAATGTTTATAGGGGAAAGGGGTCAATTAAGAAAGCAGCCAACATATAAAAGGGGGGGTAATTAACTGTTAACGAGGGAAAGCAAAATGTGTAGGGGAGGGGTCAATTATCGGTCATAGGGGCGGGGGAGGGAAGGTAACAGGGAGGGAAGGAGGGACAGGACCACCAGTGCCATGAGTCCGGAGATACCCGCGCAGGGCAACATATGAGGGCGCCAGCTCGATGCATCGGTTAACTGAGTTGTCATCCGACGCCCAGGCTTCAATTAGCTCTCGGCCCGTCTTGCTGCTTGCGTGGGCAATTATCTTCACTGCTGCGAAGTTGAACTCGTGACCCGCTCCGTAGGTGTGGGTGGCCACTTGCGAAGAGTCATCACCCCGTCGAACAGCCGCCTTGTGTTCCTGTATGCGCAAACTTAGCATGCGTCCAGTTTGTCCCGTGTAGTTTACAGGGCAGTTTAGAGACGGTATGCGATACACCACACCCGACTGCTCACTGGGATTTAGCCGATCTTTGATCCTCATGACCCGGCTGCGCATTGTAGCCTTGGGACGATGCGCAATTCCAACGCCTAGTCCTGCGGCAATACGCTCGGTCGCTTCTGACACGTCCTTGATATATGGCAGTGCATGCCAAATCGTGCGAGGAGGTTCTGTTTGGATCCTCGGAAGGCGGGGCCGTAGGCATCGGTTTATGAAGGCTTTAGGATAGCCATTCTGCATAAACTGTTCGCGCAGATGTCGAGCCTCACGTGCTCTTTCTTCCGGGTTGCTGCAGTGTGTCTGAATTCTTTTGAATAGCGTTTTCACACAGCTTCGTTTGTGAGCCATCGGATGATTGCTGTGGAAACTGAGAAGCTGTCTGGTGTTCGTCACCTTTCTGTAGACCCCCGTTTCTATTGTGCCGTCGGGAGTTCGCGTGACGAGCACGTCGAGGAAGGGTAGCTGCTGATCCTTTTCTTCTTCCCGTGTGAATTGTATATCTGGGAAGATCGAGTTGAGGAGATCATGGAAGCTCTGCAGCGTGTTCTTTTTGACGATAACGAACGTGTCGTCAACGTAACGGCGCCAAAAGATTGGGGGCTGTTGGGTGAAGGCAATCTTCTCCAGCTCCTGCAGGACCAATTCTGCTATTAGACCGGAAATTGGAGAGCCCATCGGAGTGCCTTTGATCTGTTCATAGGTTGTTCCAGCGAAGGTGAAGTAGGTCTTTTGACAAAATTCAAAGAGTCTCACAAGGTGTTCGATCTTAAGTGGACTCTTGGTTTCGTCGTAACGCTCCTCAAGTCTCCTGCGCAAGACATTTCGTGCCAAACTCGGTGGAATGGATGTAAAAAGTGATGTCACGTCAAAGGAAACCATCACTTCGTCTGCTTCAATTCTCTGACCATGGAGATCTGTCAGGAATTGGGAGGCTGAACGGACCGAGGCAGTAGAGTTCTCTTGGAGGAATTTTAATTTCGAGTACATCCATTTAGCCAAATTATAAGTGGGGCTGCCTTTCAGGGCAACGATTGGCCGCAATGGAACGTTCGCTTTATGGATCTTTGGCAGACCATAGAAGTGGGCTAGGGCAGTATCTGTTGGTTTCATCAGATGCCGTTCGTTTGAAACCAACAGATACTGCCCTAGCCCGCTTCTATGGTCTGCCAAAGATCCATAAAGCGAACGTTCCATTGCGGCCAATCGTTGCCCTGAAAGGCAGCCCCACTTATAATTTGGCTAAATGGATGTACTCGAAATTAAAATTCCTCCAAGAGAACTCTACTGCCTCGGTCCGTTCAGCCTCCCAATTCCTGACAGATCTCCATGGTCAGAGAATTGAAGCAGACGAAGTGATGGTTTCCTTTGACGTGACATCACTTTTTACATCCATTCCACCGAGTTTGGCACGAAATGTCTTGCGCAGGAGACTTGAGGAGCGTTACGACGAAACCAAGAGTCCACTTAAGATCGAACACCTTGTGAGACTCTTTGAATTTTGTCAAAAGACCTACTTCACCTTCGCTGGAACAACCTATGAACAGATCAAAGGCACTCCGATGGGCTCTCCAATTTCCGGTCTAATAGCAGAATTGGTCCTGCAGGAGCTGGAGAAGATTGCCTTCACCCAACAGCCCCCAATCTTTTGGCGCCGTTACGTTGACGACACGTTCGTTATCGTCAAAAAGAACACGCTGCAGAGCTTCCATGATCTCCTCAACTCGATCTTCCCAGATATACAATTCACACGGGAAGAAGAAAAGGATCAGCAGCTACCCTTCCTCGACGTGCTCGTCACGCGAACTCCCGACGGCACAATAGAAACGGGGGTCTACAGAAAGGCGACGAACACCAGACAGCTTCTCAGTTTCCACAGCAATCATCCGATGGCTCACAAACGAAGCTGTGTGAAAACGCTATTCAAAAGAATTCAGACACACTGCAGCAACCCGGAAGAAAGAGCACGTGAGGCTCGACATCTGCGCGAACAGTTTATGCAGAATGGCTATCCTAAAGCCTTCATAAACCGATGCCTACGGCCCCGCCTTCCGAGGATCCAAACAGAACCTCCTCGCACGATTTGGCATGCACTGCCATATATCAAGGACGTGTCAGAAGCGACCGAGCGTATTGCCGCAGGACTAGGCGTTGGAATTGCGCATCGTCCCAAGGCTACAATGCGCAGCCGGGTCATGAGGATCAAAGATCGGCTAAATCCCAGTGAGCAGTCGGGTGTGGTGTATCGCATACCGTCTCTAAACTGCCCTGTAAACTACACGGGACAAACTGGACGCATGCTAAGTTTGCGCATACAGGAACACAAGGCGGCTGTTCGACGGGGTGATGACTCTTCGCAAGTGGCCACCCACACCTACGGAGCGGGTCACGAGTTCAACTTCGCAGCAGTGAAGATAATTGCCCACGCAAGCAGCAAGACGGGCCGAGAGCTAATTGAAGCCTGGGCGTCGGATGACAACTCAGTTAACCGATGCATCGAGCTGGCGCCCTCATATGTTGCCCTGCGCGGGTATCTCCGGACTCATGGCACTGGTGGTCCTGTCCCTCCTTCCCTCCCTGCTACCTTCCCTCCCCCGCCCCTATGACCGATAATTGACCCCTCCCCTACACATTTTGCTTTCCCTCGTTAACAGTTAATTACCCCCCCTTTTATATGTTGGCTGCTTTCTTAATTGACCCCTTTCCCCTATAAACATTTTGCTTGCTTTCTTTGACAGTTAATTAACCCCCCGCCCCTACCCCTGTTAATTTTGACTGCTTTCGTTGACGGTTACTTGCCCCCCCCCCTTCCCCCTATATATGTTGCCTGCTTTCGTTGATGGTTTTATCTCTGACGATGGACTCCCGCAAGAGTTCGAAAGCTCAGAAAAATAAAACTCCGATTCCAGTGATCGAACCTGCTTCTTCTCAATCCATTAGTGTATGCTGCAGCTATTGGAGTTCTGCTTCAACAGTTTTAGGAGAGCAAAGCTGTCGTATTCCAGCTGCTAATCCCTGGACCAGATTTCGTTAAATATTGAGGGGAACAAAACTGTGGAGGTTAGTGTATTGTACCGTCCAGGTTTTCTTTCGGAATACCCTATGTAGGATAGGTCCATCTTCTTGCCTTTGCAGAAGGACATCGAGGAACGCAATTTTATCGTCCACCTCAGTCTCAGCAGAAAATTTGATTGATAGGTGCGCGCTGTCAAACTTTGCGACGAAGGCGTCAATTTCAGCGTTATAGTCTGTCAAACAGAAGATATCATCCACAGTTCGACCTTAGAATGCAAGGTGTTTAATGGTATCCCTTAGACTCGTTTTCTCAATCTTGCCCATGAAGACATTTGCGAGAAACGGGCCAAGTGGTGAGCCCATCGCCACGCCATCTATCCGCCTGTAAAACTGACCATTATAGAGAAATTTGACATTTTGTGTGCATCACGTAAGGAGATCTTTGAGGGTTTTCACAGGCATACCTCTCTGGTAGTTCGTGTCCCGAATAACGTCGCAGAGGTAGTTTATGGTTTCTGCCACGGGTACGTTGGTACATAGTGAGGATACACCCAATGAGAGCATCTTACTTTCACCAACGTTCATATTCCTTATGGCTTCAACAAACTCAAATGTGTCTTTAAGGCTTCGAGGATATAGGTCACTCTCAAGTGGTTATAGATTTTCTACCAGCCATTTGGCAATGGTATGATAAGGGGAGTTTCTCATATCCACGATGGGACGCAAGGGAAGCCTTTGTTTGTGAATTTTCGGGAGGCCATACATTCTGGGTATCGTCATGCCTACAGGTTCCAGTCTTTCAAGCTCTTTGCCAGACAAAGACCCGCTTTATGGAAGTCTTTGAGAATTGTAGTTAACTAGCCCTCGACGGCCTCTGTCCGATCTTTGTCATTGTCAGATTTTGAGAACTTTGTACGATCTGCTAGGATAGCTTCTAGCTTCGCGACGTATTTATTCTTATTCACCAGTTCTATTCCGGACCCTTTGTCTGGTCGGGTCAGCACAATGTTTCTATTTCTTCGGAGTTCCTTTAGGCTATCCAGATGAGCCTTTGTTAAGGGGCCTCTGTTTGTTGGAGCATTTCTTAAGTACTGCTGGTAGCAGTTCATCAGTGTCGACTTGATATAGTCGACTCATCTAGGCTTGGTAGATTTTAGGTTGGCAGTTTGGCTAAAGCGGCTCTTAAATTCTGTTTCTAACACTAGTTGCTTCGGTCTTTTTTCATGAAATGCAGAACCTAGGGCCTAGAGATAGTACCCCTTTGAGAGTTTTGTCAGGACATATTGAAGGATAGTTATGCACGTACCACTCTGGATTGTTTGGGAGGGTTGTCGGCGCTTTTATTGGTTAGACACTTCGAAGGAGGTTGGTCCACCTGGCTTCAATTCTTTTGTTTCTAATTGTTTGCACATAGTCTTCAAACACCACTCTCTAGAGAGTTTCAAGACGGTCGAGGACTGCTGCTCTCTGACCCAGGTTTCTTTGGAGTTCCCGGATTCCCACGTTAACGGTCTCAAGGTAACTTTCCGCAGGTCGTCTTAGTGTGCCCAATGAAACGTTGATATGGTTACTTCGTAATTTTTTCCAGTTCTGTCTCGGATATTCACCCTGGTTCATACATCCTAAGAGGAATTCGGCTGTCACATTTGCCTTAGCAAGCCTGGTGTCAAACTTGAGGAACCCATTGAGTTCCTTTAACACCGAGGGATCTTTGGACTGTTTTAGTTCTGCAAATAGTTCCATGCTTGATTTGAGAAGTCAAGTTCGCAAACACAGTGCTTTCAGCAAATCATCATCAGGCCAAACATTTGCAGGGCTAATTAAAACTGTACAGTTAGACGGGGTAATAAATGTAGTCTGATTACAATTCATCGTTGATTCTTTGTTAAGTAGGTTGCGATCGACAAAGTTACCAATAAAGAATGGGCACCCACTGCTCAGTTACGGATTCTGAGCAATTTGTAGAACCGTGTCATTACTGTTCTGGTTAGTTTGGCCAGCGGCCATTCGTCGATCGGGATTACACGATTGAGTCTTAGTTAGAATAGGCGTCCGGATCGCTGGCTGGTCATCGATTTGGCCCATGAGGAAGGCATAGGTTTGTAGGAATAGGAAAAAATAAAAATATTAATTTTATGGTTAGATGTCACATGAACGTGGGAGTTTCATAAGAGCTACAGGTGGCTGCTGCCTGAGCCTGCATCTTAGCGTGCCATCATGTTGCCACATGTTCAGCAGTTGTTATAGTAACGCAACCCAAGTAACGTCTACCGTGTCTTGATCTAGCCGCCGAATTGGTCCAGTGCGTCTACAGTGCGCGGCACTTTGAGGGGATGGATAGTTGGAAATGACGATTCGACCGTCGAAGTCCACCGCGCACTTCACAACGGGAAGGTGTAGCTGGCGTGATTGTGTCCTAATTTGCCTCGCAATTCAACAGTCTTTGCAGTAAAAAATTAAGGAGCAGCCTGTGTAGAAGCAGTGCCCGCACCCAGGTTGGTTCCATACTGTTTGAGTCGCAGTGGTCTCACGGCGTGGCGACGGCAGTGCATGACATTTGATTGACTTCCGTTAATTTCTGCCCTGCGTCCAACCGGTCCCTCGTCTGCATCCGTCCGGCACGCCGATGAGAGACATTTAGCGGTTGTTTAAATTGTCCTGATAAAACACAAGGAAGGCAACCGTCTGTAAAACAAGTGGTTTTGCACTGAATTGTTGCTGAGTAGGTGACGCTTTACGGTTAAGAATAGATTTAAAGTTTCCGTTGGGGCTATAACAAGATGGTATTTACCCTCATGGAAATAAAAGTCAGGGAACCCGTTTTATATGTGGATGATTTACATTTCCGTCCTTAATTTCTGGAGCATATATAGCCAATTCTGATCTCACGATACCCACACCAATAGGCAGAAATGCCATCTGCCACTTAAAACACTTTCTTTATAATTGGAAATAGTTCTCAGTATTAAGTGTTTTCTCCCATATTTTTTATAATTTGGGTGGCAGCGACCCGTTAAGTTTTTGGATAGCCTTTTTTGTTAATAGGTCATAAAGATGCGGTAGTTCGTGTAGGCATACTTGCGGTTAATGCGTCGGTGAGTTCTTATCCTTTGGAATACTCCCGTAACAGTCGTGGTTGTGTAACGTCATGCGGCTATTTTTACATAAAAGAAACTGGGCTGCGTATGTCACCTTCCTGTGCACCATGTTGTTTAGCTCTGCATCAACCGATGATGCCCAAAAGCCGCCGTGCCAGTGAGCGATAAAAAAACAGACTGCAGTGAGCGGGAAGGAACACTGCAGTCACTACAGCATTTTCAGGATGGTTAACCAAAAAAGCGTATCAGTCACTGCCTTCGTATAGGCTCACGAAGTACAACCAAGGGAGAAAGCCATCACATCTCAGAACCCTCTGGCGTTTATAAGGAAAGTTTTGGAAGTGACACCGTTCTTTAAAATGAAATTAACTGGTTCTGACAACCAGCATGCAAACGATAATCATCCAGCTGATGGACGAAACACAATCGGATCATTCGAGGAAGGGTTATCCACTTTCCCAAATCACTTCCCACACCTTAAAGGAAGGCGAAGCTTTCAACGGCGCGAGTATGCGGATAATGGCACTTAACTAATACAGACCTGGGAGTCTGACAATAAATCCATATACGTCTTCGTTGTTAGATCCCCTGTCTTGAAGCAACTACACGTCAATCAGCTACTGTAGTCTTCCAAAACCACCGGAGTTATTTTCTTTGGAATACTTGGCAAACGAAAAACAACATACTTCGCTTTATCTCTTTGTTGTTGCTGTTTAAATTCTATGAGAATGAGATCCTACTCCATTTAGGAAGCACTTGCTTGTTAATATCTACTGTTATCCTTCGATTTTTCCCTGAATAATTACTAGTCTGCTTTTCTTAATGTCTTATGAACATCAATTAAATTATTATAAGTTCCTGCTTTGGTCATCCTTAAGCTGTCCAGACAACTCACTTCCGGGTACTACCTAAGTGCATCACTTCCGTTGAAGCCTGACACTTCTGAATACGCATTAGAGATTTCTGAGTGGGTGGTGAGTTTTAAAATCATTTTTCGCTACTAAATTCACGTGCCTCGATGCGCTCTCCTAAGTAAATAGATTAAAGTCAAATTTTGTTTTAAATTTCTCAATGCACAAACTTAACTCTGAACGCAAACGTCCGCATGCAATGCATAAATATAAAAAGAACAGCATTTGCTTGAAGCTAGCCATTTCGTAAGATTTATTCGTCTCAACTAGCGACGAAAGTGAATTATAACCAAATATAAAAAATATGAGTTCGGATTTTGCTGTCGCTAAAATATTTTTCTTAATTCAACGGGAAGGTATTCGTGAGTTTTGTTTTTGAAGGTGTGCAGAAAGGAAATTCGCATGCGTTGGGCTATTGAATTTTTTTTTGTTTTCTAACGCTTGAACCAGTGATGCTCATTAACGTTATGTGAAACTTTCAATGCATCTTTTTCATATTCGCGCTATTAGTGCGATAATTCTGAGGAGTTTGGAACCAAAATAGACTGTACGGCATTGTATGACCTTGAAAAATACAGGCAGAAATAAGGATATGAACTTCACTGTCTACAGATGGTTAAAGACATTTCAGTAAAAAAGGCCCCTATGCATTGTGAAAAAAAATGGCTACTTGAAAAATATAGCATTGGACAATCACGATTTCGACGAAGTACCAGCAAGCCGTAATCGCTAAGTACGTGGATGCTTATCGATTAATTCCTTGCGCACTTTACACGAGTTGCCTTCGTTAGCAACGGCCCTAGCGTCATATGATAAACATACTTCAATTGCAACAAACAGAAGAGAGAAATCAATATATAGTTAAGCCAACTGAAAAAAAATTTGGAAGGGGACAAACTGTGTGCCCAATTAGGAAAGTCTTTAAATAAATATCCGTGCAAATTACTTTTAAAAAATAGCCATAGCTTTGAATCTACCACCCTTGGGGTTCAAAGCATCTTTACGAGAAAAAGGTTAACAAATAGAACGAAAGACATATTGGATTAGGTGTTCACTTCTGAGGTAAAGAAAAGCATACTTACCCATACAGCCACATAAATAACGAAATCAACTTGTCGTTTTGAAACGGGCAATTAAACCTCATTTTAAAACTAAAAATAATCAAAAATATATTTAGAAAAAGAAGAAGACTCGATCGCTTGGACAATATGTTTATTTGCCTGACGTTTTGACATCCGTCGCGGATTCATCATCAGAGACATGAGTAGGAAACAGTAGCAGAATATATTGATTAAACTAATGTTGCCTTAGTAACCTGCGACGCTTAGGTTTACACACTAACCCCATCCTCTTTATGCTTTAAAATATTTTCTTCGCTTTTTTTGTCACATATGGTGTTTAAGGTTGCTTTTTCCATTGATTTGCCTACACTGAACTTTACAATGACCGATTTCGCACTAATGTTTTCTGTACCAATATCTCATTCTTTATTGATGTTATGCCATGACAGGTTGCAGCTGAGGAACAGTCGGGTAATTTTGTGGAGATGTTATTGTCCCCTTATCTCTGCGTTATGACTTTTGATAAACAAACATCCCAGAACGTGAGGAGAAGATGACTGGATCGCTGGGACAAAACTTCTATTCGCCTGACGTTTAGCATCCGTCGCGGATTCACCATCAGTTACATTAGCAGAAAACAGGCTACCGCATCATCCTACGCCAACACTGGAGGGCCAGGTGCCCGAGCAATCATCACGCCCGAATCCACAGCCGTGGTGAATGTTCAACAGGTCAGAGCTCGCGTGCCGTCCAACGAACTATCCTCACGCAAGAAGGCATTTACCGTTAATTGTCGCTGTATGTTTGCAGTCATGACTGTATCCTATAATACTGCAAACGCCTGTGCATTTGCTACCCATTTCTGCTACCATTTTCTGATAATGTCTCTGATGATGGATCCATGGCGGATGTCGAAACGTCCGGCAAATAAAAGTATTGTACCGGCGATCGTGTCGTCTTCTTCTCCATTGCTTCCTGGGACTCGCATGTTCGCCTGTATTGGCAATCCCAGAATGTGCTGTGCTGTGGATGCTTTGGACCAGAACCACATTCAAATTTGTTTATCGTTTTCCTTCTCGCATTGCACGGGACTCACCCGTGCTCATAACTAGTGGCTTATATGGGGAGATTTGTTGGCGTGCCTAATGGTTCGTCAGACACCGCTCATTTCTAGCATCAGAAATCTGGCCAAATTGTAGAATTGGCTGGTGCAGGTTATATGTAAAAGCGAGTCAGCCCAACACTAGGGTCTCCAACCCTATACCAGACAAACAATTCTGCAATACAATTACTTGGAGGCTATTACATTTGGTATCTGGCCTCTAATGCACTCCCACGCGTGTGGAATTCAAATAGTTGCCAATGCAAGCAAACATGCGAGTCGCAGGAAGTAATTGAGAAGGAGAAGAAAACTCGATCGCCGGGACACTGTATTTATTTGCCTGACGTATCGAAATCCGTCTCGGATTCATCATAAGAGGCATGAGGAGGAAACAGTAACAGAAATGGATAAATCATACACAGAAGTTTAGAGTATTTATAGGATACAGTCATTACTGCAAATATGCAGCAACAATTAACGTTAATTGCCTTCTTGGGCGTGGATGGTTTGTTGGATGGCATGCGGGCTCTGACCTGTTGAACTTTCATCACGGGTGGTGCGCTCGGGCGTCTGGCTCTCCGGTGTTGGCATAGGATGAGGCGGTGGCCTAATCGTTGCCCAGGTGACGACTTACGTTGGCCAAAATGAGTCTCAGCAATGAATATGGATTGAGCAAATCGTTGCACTTGTTTAGGGATTAGGGGCCCGTAAACAATGACTCAAGTAGTTCTCGGCTCACCCGATTGTCACCCTTTGCGAGAATTTTGGCCTCATCAAATATGAACGTAAGGCCAGGTCTCGTCAAATAGTCTTCATGAAAAACTGGTTAATGTTGTGGGAACACGGTTATGCATGGCACGTGGATACAGGCTGTTTAACGTTGTCAGGCACCGTGACGGAGCCCGTGTCCTGACATCATGATATTGTCTCGTCACCGGTGCCGGGCTCGTACTAAAGGAGAGGAAGCAGCAGGTTTGGTGCAATTATTCAAGCGGAAGGGGAAAAAAGTTTAAAAATCTTGGCCTTGCCTTGGCTACGTCTTCCCTTTTCCGAATGTCATGTATATTTAGAAATATACAAACGGATATTTTGCTTTTGCCGCGGAATAAGGCATGGGGCTTGCCTATTGTGAGACACCCACATTGCATAGGAGGAGCAGATAAGTAATCGGGCATAATTTACTGAATAATACCTCCTTACTGATTCTGCCATGATATATGTCAGACTGGCGGGGAAATGCTCGCGCATAAACTGCCCATTCGGAGATGCGAACCACTGTCCCAGGTAACTGTTGAATTGCTAGGGGGAAAGCCATCTCTTCAAGAACGCTGGTACTGGCGCGAGCCAGCAAGAAGACGGGGGAAGCTGCTGGAAGCGTAGGTGTATGGCGCCAACTCCTTCAAAGACATGTCGATCAATCGTGCCCTCTGCGCCCCGCCCACACAGCCAGATGGCGCGACCCACTTCCTTGTCAAGGAGACATGGCGTCAATACCCCGTGAAACTACTGTGAGCTTAATTGTGCTGTCCAATCAAGAACAAGACCGTACCTTCCCCTTCCCCCTTATGGTTTCATGACGTAAGTCCCCGCTTACGCGTGGCATTCGCACAGTCTCTGGCCACGGACACCCGTAAGAGTCCGGCAGCTCACACTAATAAACCTACTGTTCAAATGATCGTGGCTTCATCTCCTTCACAAACTTGCGTTGCTCGTCAAAATCACAGTTAAGACGTCGCCGACTGAGACACGATCACGTAACTAATAAAATACGCAAAAATGTTTTTACTGAAAGCATTTCAGTAAGGCGTAATTTGCATTTTATTCGCTGCGCCGGAAATTTGTCAGGCATGCAAGACTGACGAAAGTTGGTGAATTCAAAAACTGTTTATTTATGTAAAATGGTAAGCGTGACGTTTTGATTCGACGTACCACAAAGCTAGCACCGAACAATTACAGTTTAATATTATTATATAACAGTATATACGCATTTACCTGCATTGTCTTAAATTCGAAGTCAACATCTACATTTGCACTTTACAGCTAATGTAATCACGTAAGAAACAAAGAAATAAGCACCACATTTATGCCTTATGGTGGACAAAGAAAATAGTTTCGAAAAACAAATTTACTTCTAAAATCGAAAAGAACATATTTATTCAAAACGACAGCGTTGCGCATCAGTAGAAACGAACATTTACTGGCATACAAAGCATTAAAATGGAGAATAGAAGTTACGATAGAATAAACATAAACCTGTAAGGGGAAATGCATCGGCAATGGATATTTACATTACTTAAAGATTAACAGGTGATCGGGCAATGGAGCTTGAGGCATAAATTATCTAAAAATAAACAAATAACATTGTTACTGAGATCATAGTGGTTTTTAATTTTCGTTGCAGCCTAGAAACAATTTGATAAAAACCTGACGGTTTTTATCCCTGTGAGCTGCGTGTTCTACGTTATTCTAATATTTTTTAGTATTTGTGTTTTTAGATATATTGCTTCATCGCGGTAGGCATTTTGTGGACAGATTCCACCGGACAGAAGTACGACATGCCTAGGAAGCATTAGCCTCAAGGTCATTGAAGTACAATCTTTTGGTCTCGGATTTTTAACATTAATGTGGTCTTTGACCTTTTCTACATCCGGCTAACAAATGCAGCACAGGGATTGATTAGACTTCAGGTACATTAATTGTTCAAAGCTCTAATTTTAAGATGCTTCTTACCGGATGGCTATCCCTAATACGAAATATAACGTCACCGCATGCCCGTAAACGTTGCCCTTCATCGTTTAGTTGTCATTCATGACTATGGGGGTCTGAAATTGCGAATTTTTGATTGGTCTTCAAGCAAATATTGCTAAAGACTGTCGCGTACCTGGATCAGCGCAATCATCAGGCTGAATTCCAGGCTGTATGTTAAAGGTGCAAGGTACTAGGATGAGCGAATTATTTTGCACAGACCCCTTACTTGCTGCCTCAGGCAGCAGTAACCAATGATGAGGCCAGTGCTAGTGTTGACGGCGTCCAACCCTGCCTGACAGAAAGAGTGAAACAATGGCAGCACCTGCTTTGATATGATTATGTAGCAAGTTCGAGTGGTACCTACTAGATTTGTAGCATTACCCGATAGGATGTCGTGCAAATTGGCCCATTATGCACCAGCCGGCGAACGGGAGTAGGTGTATTTAGGCCGTCCTATGACAGCCACATATATCGGAATGTACATGTGTGCCCGTGGGGAAGTCGGTCAAAAGTTTGTAGGTCAGCGTGTCGGAAAAGGCTGCCTCTGAAGCCGCAAGACGGTAGGACAGTTGGTGTCGACCACACTGGATAACTTGCAGCTAGGCTATGATTAATGTCTTTTCCATTCCGTTTTTTCACATCTGGAACCCTGGAGTCTTTAAAAGTAGTGAAAATCGGATACACTAATTCCACAGACCAAGGCGTGTCACGAGCCATCCTAGCAGCGAGCATTCACATATTATTCTCAGCCATCCTGGTTTTCCACAAAGAAGCTAAGAATAGGTTGGCAGATCTGACCATCAGCATGTGCACATACTCATTTACCTTTTACTGTGGATGTGTCACACGAGTCAGCATCTATCCAAAAAGCAAGAAAACACTTCCAAGCATAACTAAATAACTGCGAAGTTAAGAGCAGAAACTGTGCTATTCTCGCACACATGTTTTAAGTCGGCCATCCTGTAGACTCCAACGAAGCCTACCTGGTGATTTATGGAGTCCCACTACGAAAATTACTCATGTGCTAGCAACAGCAGTAGCAACTGGTATTAGCTTGTGAAATCTGGTCTTATGTGCGCAAAAGAACCTCCTGCAAACTCCACGCCTAGTATTGACAACAGTGGTTTAACGGCGCGCTCTCGCTCCCCCCCCCTTCCCCGCTGGAATGGCTCCTTCCCACGACTCACTGTTGACCGCATCGGTTACTTTGTACTTGGTTCCTATATAAATGTACTGACCCAGAAAATATTTATCAAAAGCATGAGTATGTTCGCCACCTGGTCATGAGAGATGAAATCGTCAGAATCCAGATTAACCATGAAGCTGAGGTTTTTGCTTCACACCAGAGACCATCGTCAAAGAAACTGAGATGGCAGCAAGCGTTGGCTACGCGTGAATGGGGGTGGGGGAAGGGGCGGCGTTTGTGATTGGTTCATGTTAAGGTCATTCCATCTTGTCTCCCCTGCGCGCGTCCTTAGCGTGGCAGCCTGCATGCCTAGACAAAAACTGGGTCGTGGTTTCTGGTCGTGAGCACGGGGGCAAAATAACGGGGTGGTATATCGTCAAGCCTGTTGATGGAGTTCGAGTCAGATACCCAGGCCTCCAGTAGCTCTCGCCCCGCCTTATTAGCCACGCATGCCATTATCTTTGTGCCCGAGAGGTCGAATTCGTGGCCTTCTTCCAGAGTGTGAGTACCGATCTGGGACAGTGGGTCGCCCCTTTGCACTGCCCATTTGTGCTCTGTTATTTGCGGGCTTAGTTAATTAATGTTAAAAAATGCAAAAGGGTTGCGAATTTACATGTACCTTTAGTTTATTCATGAGTTCTCACATATAATGTCCTGTAAAACTTATTTGACACGCCAATATTGGAGGTCTGGAGTGGGAGAGAGAAAAATAAATATAAATAAATAAAAAGAAAAGAAAAGAAAAATAAAAAAATAAAAAATAATTTTCGTGCCAGCTCTGGCTCACCTGGCATGATTTTTCTGACTAAATACTAAAGGGCAGCTGTTATTTTCCCTTCGTTATTGGTGCTGAACACACAAATATGAAACATAAACCTCCATAAAACTCTCCTTGTTGGAATGGAATCCACGGCGGCCGTTTCGCACTTGTGTCAAGTGATCTAGTAATGTTGGCTACTAAAACCGTCCATGAATATGAATTCCTCAATAACCCCTTATCCCTATGTTGGAAGCTAAAATCCAATTGATTTTAACTAACCTTTCCAAATGGAAGAGATTTTTATTTTTGAAACCCGTATTAAGGTTGAAAAGCAAACGAGCAGCTTATTGTTATTCGCAATATTGAAATTGTAGATTGAAAAACATATTTTTAGGTCATTCATCGTGAGGCCGATGCAGATGTTGAATGAGATCGTCAGCTTTTTACACTTTTCTTGTATTTTTGTGCTACCTAGCGTACTACACTAAAGGCTGACGGTGACGGGCGTCAGCAATAGCATCAGCAGTAGTGATTCAGTTAGCGAACGCAGCCTTATGTTGCTAAAGGTCGTTGGTACAAGCGGTCTTTCTTCCTTGGCCGACAACAGGTGCAAATCGCATCCCGCTCCTATCTCCTGATAACAGTCACACGCATTCTGTGTGTTTGCCGTACGGATATCGCTCACAGACTTCCATGAACACCTCCCTTACCCCGCCCCCGTTCCCAAACCAAAGTCCTCAATAGGGTGACTTTCTCAGGTAAGCTGCGTGGGAACAAAGTGTATGGCTAAGCTTTCTTCCACCACTTCCGAGAACCATTTAAACACTGGGCATCGCTGAATATTTAATCCCACATGCCAGTTTTTCGACCTGTCGATGAATAACCAAAAACGTGCGTGGGAATATTCACAGAATTGCACACTATCTCAGAGTTGAATATTGGATTGACACATATTCATTCAAATGATACTCCTCATTTTTGTTTGGTATTTCTCTCATTTATTTACCAAACAATATTCCTTTTCATCGAAAGCGTTTCACTTCGAAATCTTATTGTTTTTTTGGAAATCCTTACTTCTGTTTCTCACTAAGTATTGTAAATTGGAACTGAAAAAATCCATCAGCCATCGTTGTTTTATCTTGGATGTCAGCCGCTCTCATTTGGTATGCTACTAAAATATTTTCTTAAGTTAACTTATCGGGGCAAAATTTATGCAAGTTATATGTTGCGGATCTTCAGTATCATACTGGCTTACGGATGTAATACTTTGATTTCAGGAAGAAAATGAGATTTTATTCAATCCAACAAAAATAATTAACAGCTGGAAGACATACACTCCTTTGTCGATTCAGTAATGTGTTTGCCCACCTCTCACTCTCACAAATGCAGACATATTTTGATGTTTACTGTCCACGGCTTGAACCCGAATTGTTTACCTTAACACAACAATGTTTTGTGATCCAGAAGTATTTATAAATATCTAGTCATTTAATATGAGTATCGACTGTGTATATGAAGATAAAATGATTTAAGTAGACGTAAAGTGACACGATAGCAAAAATTCGACTCCACTCCGGCAAGTTCCGAAATACGTTCTAAGTACACCTAAGAAATATTATCGGAAATATTAGAGATATTGTATAGCTTTCGTCGAAGAGGGTAAAGCGCAGTTGGAATTGTGTTTTCGCCTTAAAGTGACTGCCTTCTAGAAAGTAAACAAATTTATCTTTTCTTGTGGACACAGTGATGGCATTTCCCTGCCATTTGAATAAGCTGTCTATAGGTCAAATCGTTTGTCTTGCAGACCATTTGTTTACAGATTTTCAAATTTTCTGACATTTTGCGGAGACAAATCTGCCAATTATAGGCTTTCCACCATGCAACGGCCCAAAAAGAGAGTTCCCAAGCATAATTGACGTGATCTTTTTGTGTTACTAGGATGGGCATTGGCCTCCTTTTAGCAAATGTAGTCCGCGAATTGTTTGTTTAAGCTTAATTAGTTTAAGCTTATGACTACTTTGAAGTCTTTAACTTACGCCATAAGGGAAAATTCGCCTGACGAAATATCCAAGAATTGCAGAGAATGTATTTATTATAAATTCATAAGCAATAAATTCAGTGATTGAAAAATCCGCGTGTTTTGGCGTTCGTCTTATATAGGAATTTCCTTTCTATAATTTCCTTGGTTGATAATCGATCCACACAATATCCTTGTATGGATAAAAAATACTCAGTTTAAACCTGTTTGATATAGAGTACCAGAATTAAAATTCACTGGGCTGTTATACTGTTAAAAATGCATAACGTTCAAGGTTGTTTTTAAACTTTCATAGTCATGCAATAGAGTGGAATTATTTTCTCCAAAACTTGACTCCTTCGATAAACTAAGGTTTTGAAAGACAGCTGCGGAAGCCAGAAATGTGTAGCCATAACCAGACCTGTCAAATAATCCCGTACACCCAGAAATTTAGGCTGTCACTTGCTTATGCAAAGAACTTGTCACCTCACATTTACTTTAAAGGTGTTTGACGCAAGCCTTAAGCCTCCGATTAGGCCGAACTGTTAGCTAAGCAGTAACCTTCACGGTTAATTGTAAACTAAAACAGCAGTATATAGTTTGAAACTTAACTATCTGTAGACCCTATATGATGATAGTAACTGTTTTATTGGTCCCAACGAATGTTAGTCGTTTGACTTCAAATCGTTTTTTGCGATGATTTTTAGTGAGGTTAGTCAGTTTTGAATAGGGAGCTTGCCTTCTAGATAGAAAAAAAATATTTTTAGGATTATCTAACTCCGTAAAGTTTCATTGTGTCATTCACATTTGCATTAAAAGTGTAACTTAGGTAGCCGGTTTTAGTTTTGGCTTTCAAGTCTGCACGTTTTTCGCTATTTTTCTTTCTTATTTAACTAGAAGCCAATTAAAATAAATTTATAGCCCAAGGCGTTCTATCGGAGCTTTTTACCACCGTTAAGATATGCGATGGTAAACAACAGGACGAATAACTCCTAGCGCACTGGTTAGAGCATTATTTTACTAATAAAAACAAGGTCTATGAACTCTCCCCTGCGATGGTTAAACTTGGATTACGACTTTATCCATGAACAGAAATATGCCTTCTAGTATCTCTTTTACATTTCACTAGGCCACCTCTGCATTTATGCCTGTCAGTGTGTGACACCCTACAACACTTCAGATCCAGATTAAAAATACAAAGAGACATTTATGCCCCGCAGAACTATTGTTGATCTCCCTATAACACGTATCTATCAATATAAGCGGTAACGAACTCCCTGATAATATTTGGAATCACATTCTGCAATGGTATTTTTTAGAAAAGAACACAGCCTGTATGCAACAGTGTATGTGCGAGTACCGAACAGCCGCACTTTTTAGTAGAAATGAACTCGCCTGATAAACGAATGTTAAATTTTTTAGCCTACCCATCTGTATTTGTTGCAGGCTTTATTACTGTAAACCTCTGAGTTTGTTAACTGCGTGCAGTGGTTAGACTCCTAAGGTTTTTTAGTTTCATTAAGTTGCGCTCGCTACAAACTTGGCCTGGAATAGTAGCATAAAAATTGTTGTTTACATTGCTAAAATATATAGGAGGAAATAACCACATAAATGTTGTTATTCCACATATATTTAATTTGCATTTCCAAAACGTTTCTTGCAAACTGTATAGGTATTAGATAAAAACAAGCATTGCAGTACTAAATAAATAAATTATTCGATTGTGTATCCTTTCTACTTAAAACAATAAGTTAGGAATTATATACAGTCTTTGGCATACCTGCCACTCTCCACTGGTCTAAATTATTTGCCTATTCGACCAGCGATTTCCTCCTTGAAAAATAAGCTAGGTTCAGTTCCTTTTTCTTGCCTTAAACAAAGCAAACAGCCACAGGTGGAGTGCAGGATGGTCCAACTCAACCAACCGCGCTGACCGCTCTGACATACAGTGTGCCTGCCTCTGTTGGTCCGATTTCTACGTGTATGCACTGTGCACGCGCTCGCCACGTTCCGGTAATGCACAGAGCCTTCTTTTTCGCCTAGTAACGCATGTACTTTTGCAGTCCTGTCTGAAAGTGATAGCCACATTTTCTCTTCAGGGTTTGTCTATTGTCAGCGCGGCTCCGCGGCCTGCTTCCCTTGATCTCGCTCGTGCCCAGCCACATATGCACGCGCACGCACAGACGCTCTGCAGACGCTGCGTACTCGCCGAATTCACCCCCAAACAGTAGCCTTCGGCTGCTAGCAGAAACACTGGAAAAAATCTCCATCGTCATCACTAAACCCATGTATCTTGGCGGAGTTAATGCACGTACTGCGTTCATGGCCGTACCTTCCGCTGTTCCGTGGGGGGGGGGCTTCACGGCAGTATGTGCAGGAAGCGACGTGGTATCCATCATTTTGTGGAATGCGGCCCACCAGCATGGAAGCAGCTGTTTCCAGGGGGACTCTGTTACCACGTTGCCTATCCGCCTGTAAGACAACGTTAATTAAGACACTGTTTTTTTTCATTTTAGGGGGTTTTGGGCAGTTGTTTATCATAGCCATCTGGACAGTTGCTTGCGACAAGAGAAATAGCCTTGTGTTGCTTGACGAATTCTAACAGACCTTTTCAAAGTTTTTTTTTCAGGGATGTGGTCTGCTACATTTTTTTAGCATCCAAGCACTCGCGACTTACAAAAACAGCTGTGAACTGAGAAAGTCAAAGGGGCTACATTTAATTTTAATTCACACAAGTTGTATTTTAGAGCGTAAATTTAAATACAATTGGCTTTAACTTTGTCATTTTAACAATTTATAATATTTTTCCAAGGATATAGGATGATGCAACTAAGGCTTAGGCTTTATTGTTTGCTTTCCCCATAATAAATGCCTCTGGATATTGAACTCATTTAGTTGTAAGGCATGGTTGCTGTTCTGTATGGATTGCACAATCATTTTTACGGGATGTTTTTGGTTATCTGACCTGGAGATGTTATTGCCAATCTTGTAACGTTTACCAATAAATTATTAATAATCCATGTTAATAATGACAATTCAGGGAAAATAAATATAGGAGTAGACATGCTTAATCTAATTATCGTGTAGATCTGTGCAGATCTGTCTACAAATTTCGTTTGCGCTTTTTTGCGTTCTCAATGCCATAATCTGTTTGATGTGGGTTTATTTTTGTAAACGTGAATTGAAATTTATTTGAGTATTTAGGTAATGCCAGTTAATTGCTGACAGCGCGTTCAGTACATCGTCAGACATGGCATCAGAAACCGCAGGTAAAGATGCTCCACGCTGCGACTTTGTGAGTTTTTACAACGTTGCTATCAGTTTAAAAACGGTAAATTCCCAGTCAAATATTGGACTGCCAAAATAAACAAACAAAATGGGAAAAATGGTAAAATAAAAAGCTAGCCAAGAAAATGAAGACTAAAATTGCAGTGCCGAGCGATTCATAAGGATGTGGTAAGAAGGACGCAGTTTACCGCTTTTAAACTGGAAAAATAATGGCGTTAATTCGGCCTAAATATTCGAATATAAGTACTAAGCAGTTTTTCGTTAAATAACATCCTTTTAAGCTTCATTTATTTCAAATAATTAACAAACAAAAGAAGGAATGCTAACTGTTTTTCTGGGAATAAATATCTATCCCAACGACGTTTTTTTCCGATAAGGTAGTAGTGCAGGTAAAGGTAAAGCGGGAAATCACCGCCAAACGTATATTATCCGATCTGTCACTTGAAAACAAGCTTTTAAACACCTGCTGAACCAACTGCAATTATAGAAACCAACGAACATGCTTCTCCGAATGCCAAATAATAACGGAAGTATATGAGGTCTCACACTAACGTGTACAGTAGAGGCAAATGAAATTGTAAGAATACATATTAGACTCTAAACCTTGCAACTGAAAAAAAACGTGCCTTTTGGGCAACTTCGAAATAAAGCAATCACGACTCATTTCAGTCTACAGCAAAAAGCATCAAAGGTTCGGCAATGTGATTGCACGAAATGATTTTTTTAATTAGGTGGGCGTGCATGATCTTTTTAATGACCTATGCGTCCGCCACGGCGTTCACAAAATATGCTCCTGTCAAACTAATGTCACGAGTTAAGACTGTCTTCAGTAGGTTATGGATTTGTTTGGCCTTTACACTTAATCACCTTTCCTATTGCTGAAGACTGCGGTTTTGCCGCAGTTTTCCCTCACAGCAAATTGCAGCCACCGTTATTTGTCATCAAAAACTCGGAAAAATATTTTCTTCCGGACGCTGTTCGCGAAAGAATAAAAATGGTCATTTCAGTTTATTTTTCAGTTTATTTGGTGAGGATAGTAGGCAATGCCCTTGAAAACCCTATTTAGAACGTGTACAAGCACCTATAAAAATTTACCACTATTAACATGGTATTGGCAAACAGTGAGTAGCATTGCTTTTTACAATATATGCCTGGTTTTTAGAGTTCCGACTTCGAGAGGTGAGAGGGGACGCCTGTAATTATCCAAGCGTTGTTTGTACATCTGAAGGGAAGTGGCCTCCACGACTGACTGTGGAAGGTTGTTCCACAGTTGTATGACACGTTGCGTGAAGAATTCAGAGCGGAGGTTTACCTTATACATCTTCGTGCGCAGCTTCATTGTGTGCCCACGGTGATGAGGCGAGAGGTGCCACTGAAACATGTCTTCAAAGCGTAATCTTTTCTCAAGGCCGTTTATTATCGTGTAAACTATGATAAGATCCCCTCTTTGTTGCCTGTAATGCAGAGAGAATAAATTTAGGCATGCCAGTCTATCTACGTAAGTGTGGTTCTTTAGATCTCTTACTAGCTTTGTTGCCCGACGCTGCACTTTCTCCAGACATGCTGAGTCCTTTGCTATCCATAGCCGCCACGCCTGTATGCCATACTCTAGTAGTGGTCGAACAAATGTGCCGTACACTCTGCCAAAGAGATCTTCATCGAAGGCTAGAAACGCCCTTTTGTGTGCGTGCAGCACTCCCGTGGCTTTATTTGCAGCTTCGGCACATTGTAATGAGGGCTTCAGATTACTCTGTATCCAAATGTCAAAGTCTTTTTGCAAAGATGCTACGGGGATTTTGATGTTTTTGAGGTGATATGTCCTGCTGCTCTGGGGGATAGGGTAGTTTGTTGGACGCAGGTGGAGAACGGCACACTTTTGCACATTGAAATCCAGCAGCCATCTCTCGGACCACGTCTGCAGTTTGCAAAGATTATTTTGCAGAGCATCTTGGTCGCTTGAGCGCTTAATGGCCTGCCAGAGCTTAACGTCATCGGTGAACATGATTTTACCGCATTCCAGTTCTTAAAGGCTGTCATTTACATAGAGAATGAAGAGTAGAGGACCGAGAACGGAGCCTTGAGGAACTCCACTAACTACGTCAACCCAGTCCGATTTATCCTCCCCAATGCCAACGCGTTGTTTTCGACCGACTAAAAATAACCTGATCCAGTCCAAATTTTTCCCCTTGATGTCATAATTACAAACTTCAACGCTGTACATTTTGGAAAGGATATCTAAACGGATTTTGTTTCCGTTACGAAGAGGGATTGTTGCTTTCTGACACTGCATGCCGATCCCCTGATCTGATCAAAAAGATCTTGCTGCCATTTTTCCTTAGAAGAAACTGAAAGAAAACATTAGCTGGCAAAAGATAATGCATCCGAAAGAACATTCGCGCTTTTGCTTAACTTCGAGGGCAGTAGCAATATGTTTTGGGGTTCTCGTAGCCAGAGAACCTTTGCTGGAACTCTCAGTCATGACTACTGGACAGAATATGAACATACACTTCATCTTGAAATCAGGCTATGTAAAAAAACGGTAATACAACCATAGAAGTGTATGTGGCCAACGGATTCTAAATTCGCGTGGAATTTGATTTCTTTTCTGGACACGTTTTAACTGCTCAAATTGAAGCCCCGACTTTCGAAAAATTCAGGCGCAATCGAAGCGTTCTAAGTTTCCTCGTATATAGCTCATAATCTGCAAATAAAATGTCATTTCACCTTTAAAAAATACTCTGGAAACCCAACTGAAAACGATCGCATCAATTTTATCAACATCGCGATTGTGCATAGTAATATTTTTCCTGGTTGAGTTTCAAACATTTGATTTCATATTTCACTTAATCATGGTGTCAAAAGCGAACAATTGGGGCATATAATGATGTCTTATTTTGGTGCTCTGTTCCCAATAAGACCCCAAATAAAAAGATGAGCAGTCAGAAGTATTTGTTTCTTTGGCGAAATGAGAGTCATTAGTTCTTTTTGCTGATCCTCCCGCTTTGTGCAGCAACCGAGCCGTGGTGAGAATAAATCTTATGAGATGATCTTTGGCGTAGTCTAAAACAAACCGAAATATGTTGAAACAATGTGAACTAGCATATTTTACTGAAAAATAACACAAACAATTTGAACACTAGATGTTTCCTCGAGGCAGCATTGTTGATATTTATGTATTTTCAGTTCTAGAGGACAAAACATGAAACTTTTCAAATACGAGATTAGAGCTTTTAAAAATTGTGAGGACCTAGTCCAAACAACAGTGCTAGGCTATGGAGGAACTAAAAATAATGAATATAGTATGAGCGTGTGGCATGTGAAGAGTCAACTGCCAAGAACAAAAGCTTTACAAACGATCAGGTTAATATTACAATACGCCAATAAAATGATTCGATAAGGGTGAGGGTAAGATGCTTGTGCAATCTGCTGCATTTTCTTGTAAGATGGTTTAAATTAAAAGTATTATGAATAAAGACATGTGGTCACAACCGTGTGTGCTTTTTGGCAGCCATTGTGAGTTGATCGATATTATTCGGTCAGTTTGTATTTTACCAGACTCCTTCGAAAGGAGGTTATCGTGGTTTAAAACAAACTCTTGCACAGATGCAGGCTGAGTACCCACCAAATACTTTCTCAACGATTTTTGACAATCACTGGGATTAAAGTTTTTTGCAAATTTTGAAGTACATACCAATGTCAATACACTGGCTTCCCAGAGAAGATCATCAAAAAATTATGGAGGAACATCCACGAAAATTGAAAGCACCGCCAGTTGGGAAGAAAACCTTATTTCTTATATTGCTTTTTCAAAGGACTCCAGCAAGCTTATTTCTACAGCTTCACTTGAGCGCTGCAATCGCGCGTACTCATCCAGCAACTAAGCTAAGATTATTATTCTCAAGCACTTCATTTCATTGCGTTGAAGGCAAGGATAGACTCCTGTCCCGGACCTCTTCAATGTGTATCTACAATTTTACATGCCCCTGTGGGGCAGATTATATTGGTCGAACGACCAGGCGGCTATCCAAGCGCATGCAAAATCACCATCCTGCTTGGTGAAACAGGGGCGAAGTAAAGTCTATGCCAAGTGCGATTCTGGTTCACTAAGTTGACAGTGGTCATCGGGTAGACGTCAACCAAGCGTTTAGAGTCATCTATAAAGTGTCGGCGAAGCATTCCAAGTTCCTGCGTCAGCGGACATTTGCGACGGCAGAGACAGTCGCCATATGCCTCACTCAGCCCGTTTTATGTGCGCAGAAGGCATTTGTTGCGGCTCTAAGGTTCCCGTGGCCGAAGGCTAACTCAACAGCCGCCCCCATGCGTCATACGACGCTGCGAAACAGTGACGAGGCCCCGACAGCAAGCGTTTCCAGGCCACTCATGCCGTCACGAGGCGATGACACCTTGTGTCCTCACACCCTCCAGCTAAATGCGAACCAATGACGATGAAACGACACGAACTAATTGTCGGACCTCTTCTCCCCCCTCCTTCCCCACACTTTTCCCACTCTGGTCCCTAATTAAGACTTGAATCTGACCCCATTGGTCCCTTTACACCTCTCCTCTCCTTTATCCCCCCTAATTACTACTGATTGGCTGCTTAAACTTTCGTTAACTCTTCCCTCTTTCATATTATTGTACTGCCTGAGGAGTAATTAATCAAAGACGTTCGTTCGCCCAACTTGCCTTCTGAATATATAATGAATAAAATTCACAAAACAATAATTTTGGCAATTCATCATACATATATTTTGTCATTATTATATTTCTGTTTACTTGTTCCTCTGTATGTTTCTTGTTCGACATATTCCAAAGTCCTGCCAAAACCTTCCAAAGTACTCACCATTGAATATGTTCATTAAACTAGTGAAACGTCTTGAAAACGTAAATGCTTCTGTAATATGTAACGGATTCAGGAAAAGAAAAAATAGCCTGCGAATTTTATGCGGTTATCTCGCAATGACTGATGTACTTCGACAGAAATATCTGCATCAAATTCCGGTAAGTGTCTGTGGCCCCCTATATATGCTGCTCTATCCCGAGGTCGAAATTACTTTTGGTGACATTAAAAAGCTGAGATTTTAAAGCTGGAGTATTTACCAAAAAACCTTCATGGAATACTAGGGGACTCTCTGATAAACCAGACCCCTCACACCTGTGTCAAGCAGCGGCCAATTACGAAAGAAGGACGCGTCTGGGATTTAAACTAGTACATGTAGCGCCAGGATTGCCAATAATTACATAGCAAATCCGCATTTCTAATATGACATTTAGAATAAAATGCCCAATTTAAAGTAAGTCTGAACTCTGACACCACTATATTGTGAACAATACCAGGTGCTACGCTGATGGGACTTGGAATTTTGGAATAAAACATTGTTTTCATTATGTTATCTCATTTTTACAGTAGCTATGTCGTCTCTACTGCGTGTATAATCACGTTTCCACCTTGAAGGTTATGAAGGAATTACCTACCTGTTTTAAGTTAGAACGCATAAGTAGTTCAAACAGCAATACTAGAGGATCAAGCTTTCAACGTTATCGGTGATTCTTCCAGCATCAGCACTTAGTAGATTCACGAGCTAGGTTTAAGAAAAATGTACAGTATGGCGGGTGCTGCATGCGAATTCATAGCGAAATCTCACTTGGTAGGTTACCATATATTTGATCAGTTTATTTTGATCAAATGAGTTAATTTAATCCTAGGAAGGCCTTTCAGTTTGGAAAACTGCCCTGTTTGTTCAGTAGCTTTAAGGGTAATGCGCATTATTCTTTGGTAATCGGGAGTAGCCTGATATCTGAAGAACATCCGGTAAAAGTAGCTTATGTAGCCCCACTCATATACCCCTAGTCCTAGAATTTTGTCCTGCCAAAACGGTGATTATAGATTTTTGTGTGGCAGGGAAATAGGAAAGGCAGAGACAGAAAATATTTAGAAGTAAGTTTTAAGTGAAAAATGTAGTCAGATTTGCTCCCCGCGGCCGCTGAAAGCAGGTTGTTCCGCACGTAAATTGAAGGTGTGCGTGGCGCTTCGCGCCACGGTCTATACTAATCCAACTGCAGAACGGTTAGTTGGACCACAGGTAAGTTAAAGAAGACAACCTCCTAACCACCATTTCAATTTTTCGGGTAATTCAAGAAACCTGCAGTTTGATTATCGGGTTTTTCCGCAATAAGTTAAATGATAATACAGAATAGGAAAATCTACAGATATAAATCAAAAAATTTTATAAATACAGTAAAATAAAAATGCACTTAGCATTTACTAAGTATATTCCACTGTGTGTCCAAATCTTCCGCCCATGAAACCCAATAAACACCATTTTCATAGGAAAACATGCAGGTTGTAGGGATTAGTGAGTGGTGCTACATAAACTACGGTTGCCGAACGTCCTATGCTATTGAGTGTGATAAAAACCAAACTTTTTTATTTTTATGCATTGCACTATGGGAGAGCCACAATATAGGTTAGAAAAGTGTCAAATATATTCGTTCCTAGACCATAAAATTGATTCTAAGGTTGCACAAATGCAAGAGAAATCAATTTTATAAAATCGCACTTATTTTCAGAAATAGAAAAATTTGCAGTTTTAAAAATAAATTTTTAATAAAGTGTGAAGTTTCTTGCCACAAATTGCAGTAAAAAACGGTTTAGTTGCATTTGATTATAAGGCATCAATTATTTGGGATGCAACCAAAACCATCCATATACTATTGCGAAGGTGAATTTAAGGGCAGATTTTATTAAATCTAGTTCATGTAGAAATATATTTTTTGTACATTATAATTCCCACTTATGTGTAATTAAGAAATCCAACAGACAGACGATTAATATTTTTTGCAACAGCTTATAAGAAAACCAGTTACTCTTTTTTGGATTGGCAATCTAAGACCAGATCCTGCAAGTATTCTACTAAGACGGAAAATACTCCAATATAATGGGAAAAGTCGGTTGTTTCATTTCCAGCCAAACTATTGAATTTATTATTAGGTTACTTAAAAAACGTATTAAATCTCCATTTTCATTTTGAACATACGTTGTAAAAAAGCAACCTACACATATGTTCATCAGCTGTGCTTTTTAAAGAGGTACCTTAAAATAGAATAGATTTGAATAATCCTAGGAAAAGGAACATCAGACCTCTGTTTCGGACGTTATTTCAGCTCAAAAATGTGTTTTTCATGAGAAATATATAAACAAGGTCTACATGATCATGTTTGTAAAAATAATTGTCTTAAAATCCACTTTTACTGGTATATGTTTTAATATATATCTTATTTTAAAGCTTTTGCTATAAACGTCGAACATCATCCGTATTCGTGGACGAAAGCTTGGCAGCACTGAAAACGCTCGAAAATGTTTTGGCCTTCAAAGGTTCATTTGTAAATAATTCTAACTTAATAGAGGCAATACGTTTAAAATATTTTGACTAAGTAAAAGTTCTTTTGATATAAAGAAATTGATAATGTTATCCGATCAACTTAAGAAAAGACTTACGAAAATTTCTCAAATTTTGAGCTATTTGTACGCCTCCGGAACTTGGGGATTAATAAGAAAACAAGGAAATATTATTACTTTTTACATTGCACTTAAAAATTTGGTCAATGTTGCTCACTATTATTTCAAAGTTTTTGCAAATGCTTTTCGACCGGTATGCGAATAATGATCAGGCTTTTACGAACGTAGTCATTTTTCATACAGCCTTTGCCACATTGCTGTCAGATAATAACTGCTTGCAACAAAGCGGGTAACTGGAATGCCAATTTCTGACTCATTAGCTGCCAGTAGCCAGTCATAGTCAACGCCAAGTCGTGTGCCTTCCGAAACTAAAACCTAAGACTTTTTTTGTCAGACGTTTAACTTTTGAGCTACAGGCTCGCTGCATTGCCGGGTTAAATACTGACACAAGTTGATGCACATTTATCGATGGCTAACGGAATCCACTTACTCCGTTCAGCCTTTAAACTCCCTCTTGACCCCTGTCAGCAGCCGTTCATAAACAAAAAAGACTGATATTACCAAATTTGGCCTATTAGCTTTATAAGCTGGCTATACCAAAATCCAGGGGTACCACACCTAAGACTCGAACCCATGCCGTCTTGATTATAAGCCCAACTGTGTAACCAATGGGCCACGGGCTGCTAGTGTTGCCGGTTTATACAACGAACCTGTAGCCTAATTGTTAGCACTTTGGACTTCCAATCAAGAGATTTCGAGTTCGATTCTCGTGTCGTGCACCACTTGTGGTTGTCTATGACTGGCTGATGACAACAAATGGGCCAGAAATTACCATTGCCGTTTTCTTTGTCTTTGCCGGGGTATTAATTTGCTTTAACTACTAGCCTCTGTGCGGCCGCCTGCAGGGCTTGAGAGTGAGCCTCGAGACAGCAGGTGACGAATCAGTTCCGTTAGCGATCGGCGAACGTTTATCAACAAGTGTAAATATGAAGTCCTTCTTCCATAATGAAACCTCGAACCTACCGAAAGCGGGCTCATTCCCGCAGTGATACTGTAAACTAACCTAAGAATGTGCTATCGAGGAAGATAATTTAGAACAATCAGGAGCCGACAAACATTATTAATGATGCATAAGTGGATACCATACTCTCCGACCAGATTTAAGCTAATATTGTAGACATGCGCATTACGAAGATCTTTTGCCAATGCATGATACAGCTGCCAGGGGTTAGGTTCATCAAAGGGTCCCCCAGAATTCCCTCTGTGTTTTCTGTTAGGTAAGCTCAAGTTTCCATTCTGCCTTGTTTAGTTTCTTTGGAGCAGAGCTGACTGCAACTGACACGCACTCCACGTGGACGCGAAATATTCTCCAACCAATCAACAGTATTGCACTTGTTGTCTGCTATGTGGCTATGTCATAGGATTCAAACTATCGAAGATTCTGCTTTCCAACCTTCAACGACGGTGGAAAAAAGTGACATTATTTGCAGGAGAGGCGATAGCGCAAACTCTACGAAGCTACCGAAGATTCTGTTTTGCAACCTTCAACGACGGTGGAAAAAAGTGACATTATTTGCAGGAGAGGCGATAGCGCAAACTCTACGAAGCTATTCTATGCTAGGAATGGATGCACACGCTCGCGCCTTTTAGGTGACTCTAGTGCATGCGTTAACGATGCCTCATGCAAACAGAGTGGGTCATTGCTTGTAAGGGGCGTCAGTTGCGTTCGATATCTTCATCCACACGAAATTGTGCAACTCTTGCAATTGGCCTTCCCGTATATTGGTAACCTCGTTCAAAAAATCTGCTTATATTTAGCCAACATCTTAGTTGAGATCAGATTAAAGATAAGCAAAGGATCATTGAGTGCCACTTTATCTTGACAAGCAAACAAAATGGTATGAATTAGTCACCAACAGACCTCAATTGAGGTGTGTGTTTCTGAAAGGTTTTCGATTGTGGTTGTTGTTGCTCATAATTTCATAGACGCAAAGAGCTTTCTTGTAGTAGACTTAGTATTGATAGTACACTGAATATTTTCTTGCCCTTATTGACACAATGCAAATTTTTTCGAACCCCTTTTAGAAAAAATAAAAGCCACACATCTTGCGGCTATAAAAAGTAGTAAGTGGATCGTTTAAGTAGAAAGTGCGCCATCCTCTGGATATGAGCTTACTTTATTTTTTAATGTTAGTTAACACTGCTATGTTTGTTAGGAAGCGGCATTGACCAGGAAATGACAACCGTTCAAATTACTATCGACGTGCGTTTGAACCACTTGAGAAAATATCGGCGACCTCGGTGGGTTCAACGAATTATTTAAATCTGTCAAAACCTCCCTAAAGTTTAATTGCTCCTGGTGGATTCTAGACCATTTTTTTAGGATATCCTGCTTGGGTAGTCAGCTAACTGTGTCCAAACCGGTGGATTCCATATATTACAGTAGGCTGAATGGATTACTTGACTCAAGTGTGATTAAACTCACAGCTCCTGCTGGAGGGCTTCGTAGCTCAGTTGACTTAAGCGTTGGTTGTAACATAGCTTACCCCTGGCTGGTTTGAGTTCGAGACCCATGGAGGCCACCGAATTTTTTTACACTGCCTAAAATGGATTTCTCAATTCCGCCAAAACCTCTTACTTATATTAAAATATAATTTTTTTTAAATTTTTCGCTAAAATTCGTGTTTGATATGCGCATTTTGCTTTTTTTCTAATTTCCTTGCAGATCATTCACTGACTTTAAGTAAAACCGGCTAAAGTAAGACTTCTGGGTGTAGACCGAAAGGTTTTGTTTATAAGTGGGCCAAAGTTCATCAGACACAGTAAACTAAATGCGAACTTTACAGTCAAGTACTGGCAAGCAGTCACTAGTATAGAGTGGGCTCACATAATACCTCACACTGCCAGCACAGATACTAGCTAGCTTCCTAAAATAGTAGTTGTACCAAAAGGGGACTTTTTGACGGATGGTTTTCTGTAGTCCTTATCAACAATATGCCATTAGAGTTGCAGAATAAATAGGAAGTTTTGATCTATGAAATTGCATCCTTCGCTAAAAACACACCTGATTACAAGTGCCACAGAAGCCATTTCCGGGAAAAAAGTGCTTGTCTGATCAAGCTTCTGTATCCAACCTTTTGCCAACTGGCTTTTATCCGATCAATAATCTCAAGAATTCCTCCCAAAAAATAATCTTATGAATGCAAGCATCAATTGAATATGCTTTTGCTTGGTAGGTAGGTAGGTAGCTCCGCACCTCGTAACTGGTCTCGAGAAGCAGGAAGATGACCTTCAAAAACAAGTAAATTGCGAATAACTAACGCTATTTAATGCGCCAAAAATGCATTTTTAAAGCCCAGGTTGAAAACGGACGTTTGTATTTTAGCAATAAGCTATTCTGTTTCCTCAAGAATCTGGGCCACTGGTACCCGAAGACAAGAAACACGCCAAACCGGGGCCGAAACGTGATGGACGACCGTAATAAAACTTAACTGCTACCTTTTCTTGGGAGGCAAGAAGCCAACATTTATCAAATGCAAGCTTGCTGGATAATAAAGATGTTCCCCAGGTGAACATACCACTGTTAGTCTAGTGCGCAGTTTTGTTAACCATCAAAAGTAAGGCCACAGAAATGAATGGCGGCGTTCCAGTATGAAATAAAACCTACAAATGACTCACTGTAGCAAGTCGGAGGAGATGAGGTTTAGCAGTATGCAGTTTGTAGTTTCTATGGCACGCATGCCTGTATGTATTAGTTGACGTAAACATGAAGGAAGGGGGAGGAGGAGGAGGAGGAGGCATGGTGGTACCTCTCGACGTTCATATATCACACTACTATACCCCTTTCTTCCGGTATTTCTACTAGCATGTACAAGGAAATGTTAAGCACGCATTCTTCACTATTTCTAGCCGCTTTGACGCCTGGCCACGTCTCTGCACACACTGCACTGAACCCGCGCCAAAATTCTACCGCTCGCTCAATCAACACGCCATCCTTTATCAGCACTAGTTTTCTGTTAATGGCATATACCGCCTTCAGCTGTGTTTGCATTGCCGCGGTAGCGGAATTGCTCCCCTTGGGGTATGTATCATGGAATGCGAGCGCGAATCGACACTGGGTCACTTTGCCGTAGAGTCAGCAGGCGCACAAACAGAAAGAAATGACCACAGTTATGAAAGAAAAACTGTGTCCAGTCTGCTCTCGTCTCTCTTCTGTGGGTAATACGTGTGAAAAAATGTTCCGGCACGGAACCCGTACCCACATAAAGCAACATAGTCAAATCGGCCTACATGGAAACCCTACACTCAGTCTATAAAGACTTGGCCGTTTTAAACACAGCTATGAGCATGCCTAAGGCTGTTCCTTTCAAAACCTGTAGCATACTTTCTTTAGTGTGTAAACTCAAATCGGCACAAAATAAGGAAATAATGAGTTCTAATTGGCAGAAGTACAGTTGGAAGAGGAAGACTTCTTAAATAAAGCAAAATTTGATGGTATCAAAAAATTACGAGGTCCCACATTCATCCGTGCACCTTCATTGCCTGTCTGTTAAATGATGCCAACAGTTTGAAAGACTAATAAATGTCCTTAGGTTCGCTCACAGCATCGCTTATTTGCCAATCCCTAAATTGCGTCTTTTTTCCCTCAACAGTTTAAATATATTGTATGCATTTTTAAAACCAAGAAATGACTCTGCAAAATTAAAAGTAATTTCCTGGAATTTAATAATCTTACTAAATTCTCCTTTATTCACGGGTGAGGTCTTCTTTAAAGTGTGCATCAAGAGAGTTAGGTTATTAGCAACAGTTTTAAAACAAAAATGATTCAAAACAAAGGACAAGTAACGAGAGATAGGAAAATGGAGGACATTGTTCCCAGAGATTGTCAAGAGGGAGAGTTGCAAGCTAACACTTTCTGTGTTCTACATAAAAACTCAAGTACACAAAGAAACACACTTTTCTAACACTGCCGACTACAGGTGACTGCACTGTTGTCTGTGGTACTGGGTATGATTAATTTCAATGTGGAAGCGCGACTTGCCTACAAAATTTGTTAATTCTTCTTTAAAAACCGTATTATGACAGTAATCTAGAAATTCGAACGTTTCATGGGTGTTTCGAGAATCTTCATATTTCGAATCGTCGGAAAAGACAACATTTACGAGATGAGGTTTCACACTTCGGTACATCATACTGTCGTAATTATCGTGATTGGGGTAAACAGAGATTTTTCTATTCAATCTAATATTAATGAGACGCTAAACTCATGTGCAATAAGTGTCTTTTGTACAAAAGGAAACCCAACGTTACACAGAAGGACCTTCTGTCCACAAACATCTTTAACATTGAATAATTATAGATGGCACGGACGCTTACTGAACGCAGAGAACTAGCCATCGCAAATGTCTTGGCGCTGAATATACGGCTTCCACAGCTCAGTTGTCAAGATACTAGTGTAATGAATCTAACAAGTGTCATTAAGCTGAATTTCGTGCAATCTCGACAAGATGGGCCTCAACCTCTGGATAGAATGCGCAACCGTTCCTGTTATCTGGGCTGCGCCGAGGAACTATCATGCGTATTGGCTTCTTACAACACCCAGGCAAAACTCCAAAATCGATATTCTGAAAAAATATCATTTACGAGTTGGCGGAAAATTCGCTTAAATTCGGAGTGATGCATGCAACATTTCTAAGTCTATAAAAGTCTTATCACTACTCGCATAACGGCGTAAAGGTATTTACTAAAACTTAGAAATTATAATGAGTAGCATTGGCATATTAAGTACTTAAAAGAACTGTAAAAAGTATGAAGTATTTGTGAAGAAAAATAAAATTTTCCCGATAATGCCCAAGTTTCAGAGACGTACAAAATAGCTATACATTAAAATAATAAATTTAATATTTTTCATAAGTTGAAAGCGGGACGTAGCCGATTTCGTTATATGAAACGAACTTTTCCTCTGTCAAAAGATTTTGCACAGATTACCATTAACGGATAGCTATTTATTGAATATTGTCCAATGAAGTCTGGCATCATTTGGATAAATGGCGCTTCTGCTTGACGTTTACATTAAACCTTTTAAAATAAGATATAAATAAAGAGCCTTTACCAAAAAATATGTTTTGGATATTAGTTCTTATGAAGCTGATCATGTGAGCCATATTAAGAAATGCCTCAAAACAGCAAAGCACGGTGTCCAGCATACAAAACGTCCGCATGATAGCTCAGAAATTGTTATTCATAAGATGGATAAAAAACATTCCATAATAGGTAGCCTCTTTAAAAAAGTGCTTAAATTGGATATATAGCTGAATAATTTCTGTGCATATAAACTTTTTCCAACGTGAGGTCACAAGGATATTGGAAATTTTTGACGATTTCTTTAACATATCTGCAGAAAAACGATTCAATTTGACTAGAGATGAAAGAACTTGCTTTTCTCTTTATAATGGATTATTTTTGCATTAGCGGTTTAATTCCACAATTCGTTATCAGCTTTGGAATGCAAAAAACAGGCCGCATATATGGCAATATTTAAAATCCTTATTATGCCTTTGTCTGTTCCCCTTCTAAATAAAGCATAAGCGGAACGTATAGTTTACAATAAAAAAGTATATTTCTACATGACTTACACTGTAAGGTTATCTTTACATTACCTTCACAGTCACATATGCGGAGACTTGCTTATTTGGCAAGATGAGCCATGTGGTAAAACAAAGTGTGACAAAAGCATTTTTGTTAGTGTATTTTGTGCAAAAAAAACTTCACAGGTTAGCTAAACATAATTTTTGAAACTTAAATTTTTGCTTGTTGCTGAAAATAAAGGCGGTTCCTTAACCTTGACTTCGCTGTCATTTGAGCTACTTTGGACAAAATTTTCCAGTTATGAAAGGGATAATTTTTCAAAATTTTACTTATTTTAGAATTCTTCCACAGCACAATATATCTTAGAAAAATGTTTGGTTCTGTCCTATCTTATAGCATAGCAAATTGCTGCGAGATAAACTTACTCAGGTTTTAGCCAAAATTAGTGCCTATTTAGCTCCATAGCCTTAACCAAGATAGCAGTTTTGAAACTATACCAACTCTAATGATTAAATCCACTCAGTTGATCGAAATAACCTGTGCAAATATATGCTGAACTACCAAGTTAAATTTCGTCATGAAAGTTGCATGCAGGACCTGCTATACTGAATATGTTAACTTCGTACAACTAACGACAGTTCGACGGCCGCCACCTTTGCCTATGCCCACCTTATACTTCAGCGGGCTGGAGGCGAATGCGGTGGCTTACGCGCGAATTGGTTTGAAATGATAGTGGACACGCACGGCATCTAGCGCACTCTTTGTTCCCTCACACGCTCTTGTCCAGTGTCATGACAGAGTTATTTAGAAGGTTTGGCAGATTTTCTTAATTTGGTTGACCCAACTGTGAAAATATTCGCGACATTCGGCGGGATTTCAACCCGCCTAGAAGGGAAGGCCTTAACGCGAAGCCAATGCTCTTCCAGTTGAGCTACAAATGCCACGCGTAGCACCTTGAGTTTAATCACGCATGGGTAGATTTTACCCACCCAATTTTACCGCTCGTATGGAATCCACTAATACGGAACAGAAAGCTGACTGCCCGGGCAGGATTTGCTAGGCAATCATCTAGAATCCATTAGAATGACTACTAGGCTGGCTAAGATATTAAGAGGTTTGGCAGATTCGCTTAATTTAGTTGACTCATTTGTGACTTGGCTTCGCGTTCAAGCCACTCATACTATGCGAGTTCAAATCCCGTTGAATGCTGCGAGTTTTTTCACAACTTGGTTGACTAACTAATGACAGAGTCACGAAGACTGGATACGTGGTGGGTACGGCCTTTACGCGCCTAAGCGTAAAACTATGAGCCTCTTTCCACAACAAACGCCAAACCCTCGATCACCTTACAAAAATGATAATGGGTAAACCTGTTTTGAAAGTAACGCCTTCAGGCAACTGCAATAAATTGACTTACTTATGAAGGAAGTATTCCAGCGATGAGAGAAAGTGGTAGAAGAAATATGATCCTTGACGCTCCCGAGGTTGTTTTTTCGGGGTCTGTGTTTTGGATTAACAATATGTCGGGTTATGTAGGCAGGAGGTAAGGCGACAGTTGGGATGCTAAACGAAAATGTTGCCTATGCAACAATGACAATGGAGAGATTTAATAGTGTGCTTTCTGTGCCTGCAACAGTTCTGAGGCATTGCGGATACATATTACAATGAATTTCAAGGTATTAGCTTCAAAGGTCTTTGTTCAATCACCAGCGCAAATGGTTCGGTAGATCAATATTTTTGGTGCATACTGAATGCGTTCATCGGGAGCACACACGGAGTGATGAAACAACATCTGACTTGCAGTCGAGTGTTTTTCCGGGATGGCATGCTAAAGTAGCACCGAGTTAAAATGCAATGTTTTAATATTATGAACAAGTATCTGCACCTAACAACTCGAACGTGATCTGTAAAGTAACCGATACGCCAAACGCGAACAGCTGGGTTGACAGGCTGGTAAGAGATTAACGAGATGCCTTTTTTATCAATAGGTTCGCGATTAAACATTGAATATAATGAAGCAATACTTGGTTCCCTGTTATTGAACCCTCTTCTTCACCTGATTATTTTTTCATGAAGAAATGCGGAATTTCATAGATTAAATTAAGCATTTCTTGCCCGAAAAATATTGCGTCCAGAACTAAATTCACTGGCTTGTTTTTATTTCATCACAGGATATATTATTTAAACTACTGATGAAGTAGCAAGTAACTCATATTTTCCTTAAATTTTTTTGCAAGTGGGATTCCTTGTTATTTGAATTCACACGCAATTACCATCCGCATACTGGACTTTTGCACCTTCCGCTCAGCACCCCGCAGAATGGCTACTTCAGGTTATTTAAAATCGTTCTAACTGTACCTTATATTGCGTTCTAATGTTCGCTTACAAAATTTGAAGGCGTTAGTACAGTACTGCACCTTTTGCGATTTTCTGCAGCTTCAGAGAAAAGTTTTTCAGTGCACCAGGACCTTGTATCAGCGACCAGTCCAAGTCTCCTTCGCCTTCGTTGTACCCTCCAGCTGGGGGTGGATATCCGTCGTGTGTCGGAGCAAAACCACTATCCTCCACAGTCTCGGTATCTGATATCTCCTGGTCACCCAGAAACATCGGGGAGTCCAACTTATCCAAGTTCAAGGATACGCGCGATGCAGGCTGGAAGAAAAGGTCCTCCATCGAGGCGTTTCTGCGGGGATCTCCGAAAGCCGGAGGGTAATTGTGGACTTCATCCGGCGGTATCGCGTGGTCGCCATCAAAGTTTGTAGCTAGGTATGCGCCCTGCTCTATATCCTGCATGACTGAGCGCATTTCCTATGGAGGACATGAGAGCAAATGGCATTTTCTCGTTGAAAGGTAAATGTCAACTCGGTATCGGGGTTCATTTTAAGAACAGTGCAGCAAACAATTGTCTTCTTCAACTACTTCAAAAGGACCGGGTAACCACTAAAGGATGTATAAAGGCTGCCGTCGTTGTAAACGGGCAATCGATAACTTATCCGTAATATTTTAAGTGGATGTAAGTGTTTATTTCGAGGTTTTATCGACTATTAGTGCTGATACAAAAATGAGCTTCTGGCATCAATTCAGGGAAGGTAGCGTAATTTAAATAATAGGGCTCCAAAGATTGGTATAATAAATAGCATTTCAAACTGAACAAACTAAAATTGGAACCATAGGAGAGAACAGATCAAAACTTACGAAGAATCTAGAGTTCGAAATTTCTCTAACTACAGTAAGGGACCTGTGAAGAAAGAATCTCTTACGTACTGCCTAGCTATCGAGCGTCATGAGGTCGATAATGTGATTTGTCAGCTAATTCCAGTAGCTTATGGGGAACTTATGCTTGATCGGCACCGAAAACAAACCCAAATCCTTTCCTTTCCGTTTCTATTCTAACACTTCTAATTCCTACGAGGACTGCCAACTGGACATCATCTCCCATTTTATCATAGATTTATATCATACCGATGGAATAAATAAAAAAGCAAGTGGAAGTCTGTTTGGGCTCTACACTGATCCCCTTCAATCCTTCATAGCAATGTACCGCACAGCCATGACTGCGAACGAACAGCTCGTCTCTGACTAAAGCATAGGGACTGCAATGCTTAATTGATCGAGGATCAGGACCACAGGTATATAGGTTGTTAATAGAGTATGAACTAAAGGTAGATGAAGACTTTGCCAACACCTATGCAGTTCCGGTACAAGGTGAAGCCTTGTTTAATGACAGGGTTCAAGTTTTATCCCTCATGAACGTATCCACTCTATAACCAAATTGATTCTGCGATGGTGATGTAGGTATTTTCAGTCATCTGTGGTCATTTTCAGTCTCTCTTCCCTCTTCGTGAACTCTGCGGTAAGTTAAATGGCATCTTTTATAGTTCCTCCTCATTTTTGCCAGTGTAAACGGACCTTAACAGGAGCCAACCGTTTACTTACCAACCAGAATTGTTTTAGTGCGCCGACTAACCACTTTCTGAAGGTGCCTTCCGTGATGTTTCTCAGCCTACAATGATATTCCTCCGGATATGCCCTGCACTCCTTTTCCTTAACTGATCTTTATGACACCCCGCTCCCTGCTTCTGACTTCAGCGTCATTTTTCTTACAATAAGCCTGTCATAGCCGTACCCTTAAAACTCCTCGTCCGTCGATTTATCGTCCAGCTGACGCACATTAACACGCTTATTTCGCGGTATACGCAGCCGGCGTCATGCCAAGCTCCTTTATCATTTTCTTATCCATATTTGGTTGATATAGGCAACTTCTACGACGTCCCTTTACACCGCTTTAGGTCTTGCTGAGGGTACGGAAGCAGCCTCCTATTGTCCTAGCTGGGAGTTGGTCCTGCTAATTATATTGCCTGTTTCTCAGCCAGCAATGAGTTATTCAGTCTCTCGGTGTGACGGCAACAGAGGGTGCAACGTGCGGCATCTTGACCTTTTTTGATCTGTGGTCCGTGTATGCAGGCTACTTCAAACGTACTCGCACAACTCGCGCTGTCATTAACAACAACGACAACAGCTCGTGTGGCTCCCAGCAGGGTTTCACATTTGCTACATAATGACCAGTTTTTTATGCATCCTGCGAAATACAGACTGGCCTGCCAATACTACCACCGCGGAGGTTTACTTAAGAACCCCTACACAACTATACATGTGCCCAAACATAAGTAATTTTGAAATGGATCGGACAAAGCAAAGGGAACCCGAAATGGCCATTTCTGGCTTATTAGCCATCATCAGCCAGTCACACCCAATCTCGAGGGTTGGCACCCCCGAGATTTGAACCCAGGACCTTTGGTCATTGTGTTCAAGACACTACCTCTAGTCTACGGGTTCCCTGCTTTGTCGGTTGTGATCGGGAATATTATTAATGAATGTGCTTTCAGAAGATAAATTGGCGAACATACGTTTGTTTTCGATAAATTCTCGTCAGGCCTTTTCACGCCATATAAATGTAAAGGCCTGACGAGAATTTATCGAAAAAAACGCATGTTCGCCAATTTATCTTTTGGAATGTGCTTTCACCGATCTAGTAGAGGAACAATTAAGTTCCGGGTTCAAATCTCGGGGGTGCCAACCCTCGAGATTGGGTGAGTGGCTGATGACGGCTAATAAGCCAGAAATGGCCATTCCGGTCTCCCTTTGCTTTGTCGGATCCACTTCGTCATATCATTTGGTCACCATGTAACGATCTTGAGGGTTTGCGTTGCGAGCTCCTGGGCAAAGCGGAACTTAATTGTTCCTCTACTAGATCGGTGAAAGCAGGTTGATTCATATATAATTACATTTGCGCCTAAGGTCTAGAAAATAAAGTTATCCAACCGATAGGTTATACGCTTCTTACCAATATTTTAGCATTTCAAACGGCTTACTGCCGGTGTCGGCAACCTTCACTCCTGTTCTCTTGGCAGGGTGCTCAGCTAAAAAAGGGGGTTTGAAGCCGACACTGATGACTCCTGTTTCATGGCGCGTCAGCAAACCCCGTAATAGAGTAAATCTGACGCATATAGAGCTACCCGGACACGCTTAAAGTTTCAGCTTGGAAGCTTTCCAGTTGAGGAGGCAATTTGAGTGTCGCGAGAGCCATGCTCTGTGTACATGTGGAAAGATTGGTAGATCCATTGCGTCAGGCTTAGTAACTGCCTTAAGATGTGGTCTCTATGGCAGACTCACCAACCTGAGATCCGAGCCGTTACCTGTGATAGTCTAGCATATTGCGGTTACTAGGCCGTAGTTAGTCTTAAGGAAATGTTTTCTAAGAAGAAGAAGACTCGATCGCTGGGACAATAAGAATAAACGTATTGTCCCGCGATCGAGTCTTCTTCTTCTCAATTGCTTCCTGGGACTCGCATGTTCGCTTGCATTGGCAATTTATTTGGGCACGACGCACTTAGATCGGCCCGAAGATGGGAAACATTTACCGTTCATGAGACCTCAACCTATTCAGAGATCCAGGCAAATAAACGCATTGTCCCAGCCATCGAGTCTTTTTCTGAATACTTCTATTCACCTGACGTTTCGACATCCCTCGCGGATTCATCATCATAGACATTAGAAGAAAACAGTAGGCAGAAACGGGCAATAGATGCAACTATTTTGGATAAACTGGCAGACTTCTCAAAACGCGAATTGCCAAACACGCGGCAGCAGTGTGGCGAAACGATGCCAATTCTCAAGTTTCGGTGCATTCGACGAGACCCGGCCACACATTCAAATTTTATGAGGCCGAAATTCTCGCAAGAGGGGACAAACGAGTGGGCCGAAAATTACTTGAGTCATGGTTCATGGACCCCCAATCTATAAACGATTGCAACGATCTGCAAAATCCATCTGAGACTCAATTTGGCCAAAGCAAGTCGCCATTTGGGGAACGGACAGGCCATCACGTCATCCTACGTAAACACCAGAGGGCCAGATGGTGGGCAATCATCAAGCTGCAATCCACCACGCGTGATCAAAGTTCAACAGGTCAGAGCCCGCATGCCGTCCAATAAACTATCCACGCACAAGAAGGCAATAAACGCTAATTGTCGCTGCATGCTTGCAGTAATGACTGTGGCCTATAAATACTGCAAACTTCTCTGCATCTATTATCTGTTTCTGCTACCTTTTTCTGCTAATGTCTCTGACGATGAATCCGCGATGGATGTCAAAACGTCAGGCGAGTACAAGTATTGTCCCAGCGATCGAGTCGTCTTCTTCTCAATTACTTCTTGGGACTCGCAAGTTCGCTTGTATTGAAAATTCTGTCTATAACAGTCGACGCTGGAGATGATTTGGACCAGCACGTGGACAGAGTAGACCAGGTTCTTCACCCCACATAGGCGCATGCTCAAGCCACATCAGCCACTTGCGCCATTTTCCATTACTATATCTTTGAAGATTGCGTATCCAGCAGAATTGATTGGAACCAGGAATTTCGCGAGTGCCCATCAGCTGCGTCCTCTCGCTGCATGAAGTGAGTAACGAATGAGAGAATACAACAATTGAATTCATAAAGAAGAGGTCATCGAAACAGGTCAGGAATGTCAATTAGTAAATTAGTCTAATTAGTAACGTAAGCAAGTGAAACACTGTGAGCAGTGAGATAGGGGAAAAACAGTCCAGCAAAAATACGGGCAGGAGAAGGTGTGGATCTGGGAGCCGGATGTTACCAGAGCAAAGCAAGGTTCACAACATGCTCCACCTGTTTACATAGGTCGGGTTTTGATCGTTTTATGCAGGCTGCCTCCAGGTAGCGAAAGGTACGAGTTGTTTATGCCCGGACAAGTAATCAGGAGGATGTTTTGGGGTCTACAGAATGGCCCGTATCGAATAGGCGTTCAGTTATGGTAGAACTGGCTGCCTCCAGGTAGCGAAAGGTACGAGTTGTTTATGCCCGGACAAGTAATCAGGAGGATGTTTTGGGGTCTACAGAATGGCCCGTATCGAATAGGCGTTCAGTTATGGTAGAACTGGGAGTCCTATTCTCCTGCTTCAATAGCCAACTTGTCAAGCGCTCCTTAGCTCTGATTGCCAATTGTCTGCGCGTTCATCCTGTGTAGTTGCATCCGCAAGTGCATGTTAATTTATAAACACAATTTGAAGTGGCGTACAATGGCAAGACATCCTTCGCAATTTTAATCGGAAACGTCTTTGTCGAGCTGCAATGTATGAGCTCAGCAGTAAAGTAAGTCCCTTCAGTGGTGTTACCTAAGCGTCTCTTGATTATATTTAAGGTTTTGTCACCCTTAAGGGGCAGAGATATGAAAATGGGCTATTTTGGAGCTGATTGTTCCATAATCTTTTGCCGTAAAGATTGCTATACCTGCTGCTATGAACTCTTCTGCATGAATTCAATTTTTGTGTATTCTCGCATTCGTTACTCACTTTATGCAGCTGATGAGCACTCGCGAAATTTATGGTTCCAATAAATTATGCTGTAAACGTAATCTTCAAATTTCCACCTGGAGAATGATGCTTCAAACATTACCATATGGTTGGCAGACAGTGAACTGACGTTTCCACGGCACTCAACGCACGTTCACACCACAATCAATCTAAAGAGCACTTAAGCCAATGACTTGGGAGGCTACAGACTAAGGCCGAAGAGTCGCATTGCAATGGTTTCTCCTCCAGTGACCTCAACGGAATTCCTTCTAAGTTGGCGGCTCCTGTTTCTAAGAAAATCTGGTCCACCATGCACCCCTAACATTAAGTCTCGCCACCGGGACCAGGTGAATGACGGAAGAGCGAAAGTAAAACAAATGTCGTGCAAGTATAATTTCCTGTAAAACCGAGTCACGCTTTAGTCATTTTCCTTGTTGTGGACCACATGGTGGACGTGGTGGAATACACGCGATTGCTTATCTCATTACATGTCAATCAAAATTATTAAATTTGTTTTCGATTCAAACTAATTACTTAAGTATTGTTGTAATTATGATTATCCTGCAGCCTAATCTCAATATGTTTTAGTCACGCCATGACGCCGCCTTTTGAAGGAGATTCTTCCTGACCACCTACAGAACGTATATTATTTATAAAAATGGTACTTTATTAAAGTGCAAGTTTCTCGTTGATTTTCGATGCTATTATAAATTCAAATGCAGTTTAATGCAAACATGTCCACAAAAATATTCTTTCTAGCACTTTTTGAATCGTGAATTACGCTTTCCTCAAATTGTGTACTGAGAAAATGGTTATCGTTTGGTCTTTGAAGAGTTTTTAATTCTGAAATCTTTGCGACCGTGAAATATTTATGCATAAAACATCGAATCTGTTTATTTATCAAAGCTGTCAAAAAAGTATATAACATGAAACACATCATTGGAAAAAGAAATAGACACTATGTTAGCTCTTCCAAACATCTTATAGAAATCTGTGATTTTCTTTAGGCATACTGTATACAGCATGTGATTTGGGAACTTTTGACTCGAGTGTAACGGCTGACAGAATTTATTATGTTCGGCAATTTAGAATATTATTTTTAAACCCAAAGATATCGTTTCTTCAAGTGTAAAATTTAAATTGTAAATTGCTACCAAACGAGTAGAAAAGGGGATAATTTTGTGCACGCTTTCTATAAAGATTATTTGGAGTTATGGGAACATTTAAAAGTGATTGAGGAAAACGCATACTACTTAAATTGCCATCTTTTAACAAGTACGCTTTCTGCAGGCAGTACAAAAGGAGCTCATTCAGTGGCCTGCATCCTGAAGTGACTGAATTATCTTGAAATTAGGTCGCAGGATAATCAATATTACAATCCGATGTAAGTAATTTGTTACAATGGAAGACGTATTTGAGAATTTCTACTGACATTTCATGAACTAGGATATCCCCTGCATTGTGTTTGTTTCAAGTTGGCGGCAAAAACAAAAAGTATGTATCAAAGAGACCCAGTAGCTTTCGCATTCTACTTAAAGTCTAATTATCACCAATTTTTCCGTAGATAGAAATGTTCAGACAGAGTCTCCGTTTAACCATTTGCTCATTGGCTAATGTATATTATTTATATGTTTTATGCGTCAAAGCGGTAAAGCTCACTCCGCTTTTTACTGTCAGTTTACAAACCTTACCTTGCTTCGCAAAAACATTGTTGCCCCGAGAGTAGAAGTAAGACTGTCAATGTCGGCGTTTGTCACCCGAACGGAGGGATTGTTCAACTGACCAAAACGAGTAAATTCCACCGGTCGACGATATTCACTGTTAAGAAGGAAGTGCAAAGCAATGAGTTGAATCCAACGTATAGAAATTAAAGACTACTTGAATCATATCTGACAAAGTAAGGTACTGTTCTTTTTTAAGATATATTTTTCACCTTCAAGCTATAAAGATGGCTCTCAGAGTTTTATATTAATAGGGTGAATTGTGTTTGAAGTTTTTAAGCATAATTTATAAACACCGCTTTTTGGAGTATGCATTTAAAAGACTGGCGATAAATCTCCAAGAAAAAATTCGAAAGCAGTAAGAGATTCTTGGCTTCTAGTACATAAGAGGTTGTAAAACTATATGTAACAGGCTTAAATCATTTACTCACAGCATTTATGCGAAATAGTGTTAAATGCTGAGAGCCCAGTCTAGTACAATCCATAATGGTTATTCGAAAAACTAACATTTTGATATTCTAGCACCAATTTTGCCCGAAGGCAAACCGTTATCTGACTTAACAAAAACACAGACACTTTCATATTAAACTTTATTTAACTTAACCACTCTTTTACTGCTTTTAGTGTGCTCTTTCGTTCCACAAGTTGATACTTAAAAACGTATGACAAGTTCCCTAGAAAAATTCCATCAAACAACAGTATTTCTTGTTGCTGAACCTGCTCTCTAACACCAGACTTTGTACTTCACAAAAACTTGACTGGAAATATAAGCAAATTGCCTAAGTGATTGATTACGTGTTGATCAACTTCCTTCTTTGTATCAGTCAACCTATCTTGTTCAACAAAGTGATTATAGCAGTAAAAAGTTACATTTGCGAGCTGTCTTATTACGATAAATCATATTTTTACTGATGAAGGCTACTTCCTGACCACTTAAATTACTAACTTCAAACTGTGATTCAAACTCTTAACTAATTTAAGAAATCATTTTCATGTCAGATTTAAAAATAATTCCAGCGTCCTTACTAGTTTTTGTTCAGTTGCTTGATGAACACAAGACACGTTAAAATTTACCCTTCCTTGTCTCCCAGAACACCCTAGCTGGAGGCGCAACCAATACTGCTTTTGGAGTTGCCGTTCACTTTTAAGAAACCACTGTCCACCAAGTTTCTATAAATAGTCTATCAAAAAAGGATAGCTTTGCGCCATTCTTCGCGTTAACAGATAACGCCAGAACCCCCGGAAGTCTTGTTTAGTATCAAGTCAGTACTTTTGCTTTCTCAGTCTCTCAATACAAACGCAGGGTCCTAAACATCAGTTATGTTCAAGCGATCAGTTGTTTATTTGTGGATTGTTTTGGAGGCGACTCACGACATTTCCTAGGGATCACAATTTCATGTCATTTTGTGGATCTGTCTCCTACTGAACGGTTTTCAAGTAAACCGCGATCAGTTACAAAACTGGTGTGGTGTTTTAATAGCTCACGTCCCAGTAAACCTTTGCCTTTCGCTTTTTCGACTATCCTATGTCTTCCTAAATTTAACCTTGACGTGATTTTTAGAAGCAAATTTAAGCGTTTTTACCAAAAAATCCATTCAATTAGCCGTTTTGAAAACCTCGGCGACCTCTGTGGAATTCGAACCCACGACAGCCAGAAAACAGCTTCCGCACACCCAATGGTCTAGCCATTTGCGCTACCGGAAACCATGATTTTAATCGAACCTGGTAGTCATCTCGTGGAATCTAGATTAGGTTTTATGAACTCCTGTTTGGGTAGTCAGCTTGTCGCATCAGGATTGAGGGGTTCCATAAGTTGCAGTGGACTGGACGGATATATTAAAGCCTTTTTCTACCTAAAGTGAATTCGAATCCAACTGTGATGCAAATGGGTTATTTAAATTATTTAAAATCGCCAATTCCCTTATCAAAGGAGACCTCGCCCTGCACATCATGCCTGGCTATTAGGTACTGCAAAAACTATAGTTTGCGGCGTCCGATGGAAAATATTAGATGGCAGCATGGGAAAAGTTGACAAGCACTAACCATCGAATTGCCATCCTAAATGGGAAAGTTTTGTTACTATTTGTGCTGGTTCGATTATGCCTTAAATGAAAGCTCAATAGACCTTAAGTTAATCTCGGTAAACGTACTTTTTTCCATAATTCATCACTTAGTCATAGTTGATGGTCTATGTTACCGCAAAAGAGATGGCGTAGCGATGGAGTCAGTCGTAGAACCCCTACTAGTGGATGCCTGCATGGAAAAACTAGCGAACCACAAGTTCTATCTAGTAATAAAGGACCTGCATTTCTATGCTCATTTTATTGATAACGCTTCTGCAATGGCAGACGAGAACACCCTCGTGGATCAAGTGAGTCTGGCTCACCCAACGTTAACCTTCACTTTTGAAAATGGAAAGTCAGTTTTTCACCCTTTTCTGCATGCCCTACTTAGTATAAAGTCTGATGCAACAATCCCTATGAATATATTGCATAAGGAAAACAGGAACAGGGCAATCCACCAGAAACTAACCTTAGTTCGCTGCCACACAAAGCAAGCTAGGAGGTTATGTACTCCAGGTATGCTAGCGAACTCGCTGTTATATGCGAAAAACGGTCTGCCGACTAGTGAATTTTCTCAACGTCCTATGATTAAATATATGAAATCACTGTTATACCGGAGGCCAAAGCCGAGATATTACCACGCCAAATTGTTGTAACGGAGGCCCAGGCCAAAATATTCGCCGTCTAAATACACCTCATGTAAGCCCCCAAAGAGAGAATACGACAGGATGTGTACAGAAACGGAAGTCTTTGACTGCTCTATGTACAACAAATTTAGGGAAACAAACGTATGTCAACGATGTTCCTTGAGCCAATAAGATTCTCTCCTGAGGTAGTGGCCAATCCCATTGGCTGTTGGCTCAGCGAGTGAATGTAGCTAGAAATTCAAATTATCAATTGATTATCTAGCTCGAAGTGTTAGCACGCGCATAGGCTGATCGATAGCCTATTGTGGACGCAGCTATAGTTTGCAAACTACTGCTTGCAAAGGCTGTTGTAAGGCCACCCTAATAATCACATCCCTCAGAAGTAGATGCGCCGACGACCGAGAAGTAAGATAAAATTGCTTTCACTGGCATTTCGAGGGGAACCAGCGAGCGAAATCCTACAAGGTCGCTTAAAAGTACATTCCCAGTCACTAAGATAAAATCTACATTCTTAAGCATTCCACTCTTTCGCCTTGCATACAAGGATAGGCTGCCCTTTTAAAAATCTTCCATGTGTACATACGCCTACCCAAACAGATGCGAGAGCACCATTCTGCTTGGCTAAACCGACACATAGAGAACTCCATCTCTGACGCAATTACAGCTCACTTGGTTGACAGCAACCACTGAGTAGATGCCAATTTAGCATTCCGAGTCATCTCTAAAGTTCCAGCGAGACCTGTCCAGCTCAGCGGATACTTGCTATGGTAAGCTATCCTTTGCTGACTAGTCCAACAACATGCGCAAAAAAGCGTTTTTACAGGCTGCAGATGAGCCCAGCATGTTTGTTCTCGCATTCTGTCACGTCACGCTACTGCAACGAAACGGAGACAAAGCTAACTGGACTGTCTACCTTTAGCTGACAATTTGTCAATTGGCAAACCTGTGCTACCAGCAATTCTTCATCAGGCTACCTCACTTACAGGTAAAATGAACTTGTGAGTTATGGACGAGGGCGGAGAGTTAGTCACACGCTTCGCTCCCACGCTACTTGCATGATGGAGTCAGCGTGTTGGGGGTTTAGGGCCTGAGGGGAAGGGGGGAGTGGAGTGTAAGGTATGCACCTGCGGAATGCGTATGACTGGGTTAGGACGCCCTGTGACCGTCTCCTGGAGTCGTCCAAGGAGGACTGCCTGTGCCAACATATTCTGACAACAGGGGGCTTGATTCGCTACCCCACTAGCCTCGACTGTTGCTATGCCGTGACTAGTTGCTGGCACTGAGGGAGAGTGTGACGTTAAGAGAAACGATCCTTTGGGAAACAGGATCGAACTTTAGCGTAGATTTTCGACCACGTCGTCGTCGGACTTGAAGCAAATGTATAAAGAACGTTGCGCATTTTTAAACATACCGAAAAATCGATAATAATCCGTCATCCATGGTCAATAGTAGGCTCTGGTTGTTGGCACTTTTTCAAGGTCTTTTTGAGGTTTATGTACATTGAATCCAAATCAGCATGCTTATTGATGCATGATTCGTTAGAGCAAATGGCTTCTAAAAAGTCGCGGCCTTTCTTATATGGGAAGGAACCTATTATGTGGGTCTGGTCCCATGCAAACCTGTGCCCAGTTTCAAGCGAATGCATTGCGAGTTCGGATAGGTAGTCGCGCCTCTTTACCACTAAGTGATGTTCATATATGCGTGTAGAGGCGGACCTTCCTGTTTGTCCACAATAAATTGCATCGCAGTTGACATTCAGCGCACTTCATTCCTCACCATCATCCATCTGGTGCGCTTGAAGCTATCACGGTGCGCCAGAGACCGTGGCTTCGAGAGTTGCCACCTGATGGGAAAACTTGGCTACCGCAGTCAGCCCAGTGTGTGCTGTGGTTTGCAGTGGCGTACTACGGTCTGAGAGTCAGGCTGAAGTAGCTCCTTCTTAATGTGTCCTTTATGGCGCTCCAGCACACGCGGGAGCCTACCTATCAGGATGGTGGTGGTGGTGGTGGCGGTGGTGGTGGTGGTGGTGGTTGGAGTGTGTTTTGCGCACACCACCTGCGCCCTCGCCTATCTTCGGTCTTCTCGGCCTTTGTCTTGACATTGTGTTCAAGTGGGGGAGTTGCCAGAAAGTGGAGTGTATTCTACGGATTTTCACCATAATCTTGCGGGGGTCACCGCGTTGCTTCGGCCTGCTGTTCTACAGTTCTGAGGATGAATTATAGAAAAATTACGTTGGCCAAAGCTGACTTCTAACATGTTTAACCAATTATTAATCTTCCCTTAGTTACAAAGGTTTTTTTCAATTCGGCTTCGCAAACCCGGTTTAGCACCGCAAAAAGACGAGAGCATAAGGCAGTTCACGGAAATCCAATTCGATGTATTTTTTTCAAATGCTGCTAACATGTTTAGCTAATCTTCTAGAGACCGTCAATTTGACTGTAACATCATTCATTGTACAGGTGGTTGACTGCCTTATTCCAGAATGTGGGGCAAACATCAAACTGCTCGATTAGAAATGCATAAAGGCTATTAGCGGATTCCGTCATTGTGAAGATAGTAAATGGGCCTAAAAATGACGCTACCTGTCTGGTTGATTCGGTGTTTTAAGCTTGATACTTTTTTATGGCTGGATACCTTTGGTGGGATTCCAATGTAAATGTTAACGAAAGCTATTAGGCCCATCGCTAGGTTTGGCCCACAGCCAACAATAAAAGTTGACAGGATAAACTCCAGGAGCTTTTGAGAGTTTCACCTTTGGGTGCGCAACCACAAAAATAGAATCGGACAGGAATGTTGGTGCTGTCGAGAGGGCAGCACCGCCCTAACGCTTTGCGTCACCGTAAAGACCACCGACATAATTCCTCCTTGCATTTCTCGGTCTTCTTTTTTGGTGATTTTTTTTATTCTTTTCGATAGTTCTACTGAAAGGTTCGCGAATTTTCGAAAAGTTACAACACTCCGAAATTTATTTCGACTTTTTCATTTCAGCAGGGATGAACGTAGATATTTAGCATTTTTGGCTGCGCGCGAAGAATATGAAACGAAAAAAAAAGAAAACGGTCAGCGAAGGAAGAACTTCATTTCGGAGGAAAATTGCGATAAGGCATGTCAAAAATCATGTGGGATATGCTGGGGGGATCGCAGTCAATGGAATTAGAAGAACGCACTATCCTGAGTATTTAACCGATATCTCAGTTTATTTTTGCAAACAGTCGATGGTACTTTGTTCGTCCCTTAGTTATACGCGTTTATCCAGGCTAAGCTGACGAGATATAGCTTAGGTATTCATATAAATACACAGATTTGCCGTTAAAAGTTTGAAGATGGATGAGCTTTATCTTATTTTATCATTGTTTATTAACTGTGATTTAAAATATCAGTGTGCATATGTGCAACAGTTAATCGAAGGAGATCTTACGGTTACTGAGCACCATATGGAATTGCTAATTTGTGGCTGTACTAACAGAATGGAAAAGAGTTTGGATAAACTGGACAACATTCGGAGATATATAGCATCAATTTCATATTAGATTTCAACACAGTAACTCGAACACAAAAACTCCAATCTTATTATGTGATTGATGTGTCCAGTGTTTATTAAAAAGACCCCTGTGGTTAGGAATTCAATGAGCATAAAGTCAAATTTCATTTGCAAATTTTTATAGGGAGCATTTGATTGGGGTATGAGGAGTGTGCTTTATTGGGCATTTCTTTCAAAACGGCCGTTCTTAACTATAGTAAAGTGGATACTTTTCAACTTTCGATATCAGTTAAAGTCTGAAAATCGTACCTTTAAAAATGGATTTTCAAAACTTTTACAAGTCTGCGTGGATTACGATTGTATGCCAACAGTGTTGTCACGCTTGTCTACCGTGAATCAGTATCCGGTCCATTCTATTTCTGATCATTTAAAAGAAAAAATCTTATAAGGAGAAGGTTGTCTCAGGGATCGCATGTTGATTTTCTTGAGGTCGACTAAAGAAGAACAGTTACAAGCCAGCTCGACTGAAGGTCCCGAAAATGAGCTCCTATCTTTAGTTTAGTGGTAATTATCAGTGAATGGATTACGTCATGTGTCAATGTTGGATAGACCGTAAGTTATAACTTTCAAAACGTATCAGAACTTGCCAGCCCACTTTGACGATATGCATCTAATCGTATGGGGCATTTCCTGTAAGCCCCAATTGAGCTGCAAGCTTTGAATGATGTTTGAATGTATTGTAATATCTTAAAACAATGAAGTAAAGTTAAAAAATCGACTATTTATTGGCTACTGCCTTAGTTAGATGCAATAAACACCTTAAGATGAGTCCCAAAACAAGTCTTATATCGCTAATTTTTGCTGATGTCTCAAAGAGTTCATTTATTTGAAAAAAATATCGTCGTATGAGCTGTTTATATAAATATCCACCCTTGAGGTTTTCAATTTACCTACATTTCCTGTTCCTCTAACTTTCGTCACAGTCCTGTTAAGGCTACTGTGAAAAATTAAATTCAAATTCTTTAGGATTCTGGTATGTCGAAGTGTTTAACTTGCTTGGCAGATTGCTTGTGTACGTACTCATACCAACCCATTCCGTCTATTATGATCAACAGCCTGCTTTACTGGGCCAAGACTGAGGGGATGGTCTGAATTTCCAAAACACAAAACTCACCACCAGTTATGTCAAGTGGGCTGCTATGAACCAGGTACTCCTGCAGATCACATCAAGCATGTGCCGCAAATTTGCAGAGCGGGAGTTGATTGAACAGCAGCAAGATTTTAATAGAAGGTGAGAGCCAAAACTCTAGCGCCGATGGTCAATTGTGTGCTCACTTGTTGGTTCCAAACTAAGGTAATTCATCTGGGCGCTTAACTCGTGCCAATTTTTAACACATAACCTGGATTTCAGGTAAAGACCGACTTCTAGTTGTTAAAATTGTTCTACTCAACATAATTATAAGCACTACCTAGCTTTCATTTAGCTAACATGAAAAGGCGAGCAAGACTGTGCTTTAAATTTAAAATCAGGTATGTTGGTTTATTGCAGCAGCAGCTTATTAACAGATGGTTGAACCATTAAATTGAATTCCTGTAAACGCCTTATTAAAATATAATAAGATTAGTTCTTAAAAAGATACGTTTTGGGAAACGACGAAAATAAATGATGAACGATAGAATTTTAAACATTTCTCGGAAATTCCATCATCGTTTAGAACTATTCTCGATTTAAAAGGATTTTGAGGGATGACGAAGATTTACGTGAAAAAGTCTATTTTAAAAGGGCACTTTCAAAGTTTAGTAATCTCTGAAATTCTAAGTCAACAGCGAAAAGGCGGGGACAGGTAAATCAGTAGAAGATATGTGTCTGCTCGGTAGGTTGCTGGACGCAAGGGATTAGGATCTCGCATGCGCTTGGCTAACCGCCTAGTCGTTCGACTAATATAACCTGCCCTACAGGAGCATGTAGAATTGCCAATACAAATTGAAGAAATATGGAACAGGAGTTTATCATTGCCTTCAAAGCGAAAAAGTGGAGTGCTTGAGAATAGTAATCTGGGCTTAGTTGCTGGATAAGTACGCGCGATTGCAGCATTCCCCTTTGAAAAGGCAATGTAAGAAATAAGGTTCCTTTTCTCAGCCGTCGGCACTTCAGCCGAAGCTTCCTTGAGAAACTCATCAATAAGTTTATGGAGGCACGTCCACCAAAATCGGAAGCGCCAATGGCTGAGCAGTAAATCTTATTTCTAACCTTTCCTTTCCAAGGGGATCCAGCAGGCGAACTTTTACATCTTTGCTTGAACGCTGCAATCACGCGTACTTATCCAGCAGCTAAGCTTAGATTATTACTTTCAAGCACTCCACTTCTTCTCCTTTAAAGTTTGGATAGACTTCCGTTCAAGATTTCTTCAATGTGTATATTCAATTTTACACGCTCCTATGGTCGAACGACTAGAATCTCCTTACCTGAATATTTTTTCATATCTCAGTGAAATCGTTTTTCTGGTTCAGCCTACAAGAAATGCTATCGACTTGTGCTTTCTTATATATGCACTTGAACTTTGTAAAACTATTTTGAAACCTTTAGGCCCATTCCACTACGTGTTTTTTTCCGCGCCCGATCGATGTTTTTTTAACTAGCATTCGTCTGCACATGCAGACATATCAGGCACATCGGAAAAATTGTAAAAAGTAATTCCGGCTGTTTTAGGGAACGCGCCTTAAGGTTTTATGTAATGATAACCGCTAAGGATGCAACACTGTAGCTTGTATGCACTAAGTTAAGTGTATTCTGCACGCTTGTCAGTACTGGTCTCGTTGAAGCATTCAATTCTACTTGTCTTGGTTTCTTTTTTCCAAATGACTTATCTCCACTTAAGGAGACGTCTTAGTGCCTTAGGTTTAGTGGGAAATCTCCTTATCCATCTTCAGGCTGCTGTAGTGTGCTTTTGTGCACATTTCTACCAAAAATTTTGGTCAGACTGTCAGAGCTGGGCACGATAAGTATACTAGATGACATGCTGTTGCCTGTGTCCATAAGCGCTTATAATGGGGTAACTCTCTGCTGAGATGAGCGGTTAGGAACAAGGCTTAGGATGAATATGAAAATGGATATTTTGGAGTTTTGCTAATTGTTGGTGACAACATTGAGTAGCAGACAGAGACTGCAACGTTCATACTCCGTCCGGCAGATGGAGCCGTCAGTCGGAGCGTTTGTTCTTCGCCTGCCTTTGCCCTATTTCAATGCCCTGTCTTTCATAAATCGTCTAAGCGGACGGTCCCCAAATTTCGTATCCTCTTCTATGCACATTATCATTTTTGGACAGCATTATAATACTGCGGACTTCGTAACGAGAAAGAACCCGCTGCAAAGCTCGCTGTCAAAAGACGCTGGTAGTAGCAGTTTGGCCGACTACTTGAGGGAATCTCAGGCCACCGAACCCACACCATCTAAAACCACGCCCCAAGAAGCCACAGAAAGTGGCCAAACGCACGCCGACCGCGAGAACATTCCTCACCCCTCTTCCCTAGTCACTAGGTCCAACGTCCTCAAGAAGCTGGCGCCAGCATGCGTGAGACGAGGGAACACCGAGATGACGTATTACACAGGCTCCCACCTCAAGAAACATTTAAACACTACATATAACTGACTGTTTTAATCCCTGCAATTTTATTGGCCTGATGACGAATTGCTGGAAACATGTGTTTGCCAATATGGCTTCTCAATTGTAAAATGGGAATATTTGCAGAATTTTATAAATGCCCATCAAGTATGTCCTCCGATCGAAATTGCTTAATCCTTGATGGAAAGTTATCAGCCTATTAGGTTACGGCTTAAGTCTTTCCATAAGAAACTCACACAAGAGATAAAAAGTGACTTTTTTATTCTCATCTAGAACTATTTAATCGAGTATAAATGCATGACTTACGTGTGAAATCCATGGCCATTCCAGCAGTTGTGTCGATCACCCAATAAGCACGGTTCACCAATATGCGTGTTGAATAGATTTTCTGGTGTCATATAGTTGGAAACCAGCCTTTCCATTGCCAAATAACTGTGATGTTGCTCCAAGCGAAGTTGGGCAATCAAGGAGGTATTTATTGCTCTGGGGTGCTTCCATTTACTAGCCGTCCACTGCGGAGTTTCAGTTCGCGTGGCCTTCGCTGTCGCTTCTACTAGGAATTCGGCCACATCAAAGCGCCATTCCAGGGACTGGGAGTCTTGCACTGGAATATCCGGACTTGCAGAACAGCGCTCTTGGATCTAAAAAAAATGCATAGGAAATTAGTAAATATAAGTCTGATCTTCCATCTGATAAGAATTGTTTGGTCTTTAAGGAGGACGCGTGTGTAAAGACAGAGGAAGCAACCGGTAGTGCAGTGGCTGTGGCAGAAATATGCCATGCCGTGGGCTGAATCTGTGACTCTCTTTTGCTCGGCCTGTGAGCTTGTCCCTTCGGCAGCAGGCACAGGTGAAAACAAAGATTCTACCCCGTGCTTGTGCATAAATCACACTGAACACCCGAAGAGACACGTGTAACAATCTGCTGTGGACTGGCTGGCCAGTAGCAAGGATTGCCAAGAAGCAGAAACAACCTAGCCGAATCGGGACGCGGCCTACTAGTGGACCTATCTTTTATGACGTTTTCTGGATCCGACGTGGAGTTTTAACAGGTTAACAAAGTGGGCAAATAGAGATTGCACTTTCAGGGGGTAAACGTTGTACATGTTGCTAGAAAAAAAGTAATTTTTAGAAGACTTATTGCCGAAGTAAGAGAGCGTGGGGAAGGGGTCCGTTTCTCATGAGTTCTGTTATTTATCAACCTTATCGTGGCGGATAGAAATCAGTTTAGACTTAGGGGAGGAGTGTTTGCCTCTTCATTTATTTCAATCCTCGCAGGCTAAATTCTTCTTCCGTTATAATCGTGGTGGTTTGTGTGGCAACTTAGTTTCACGTCAAAACACAAAAGACTGAGCCCATGATTTGCAGTTTATGTTTACAAAATATAAGCACCATCCTACCCAAAACTAGGCTTCTCATGCATCTCAATTTTTCCAAGTTTGCTCCTTGAAGCGCGGCAAACATTAATTACTTGCCTTGGCACCCCCAAATTTGCGTGTGGCTAACGGCCTTGCCTTTTAACAATAACCGGAAAGGTCATCGAGCGTGGGATAAAAAAACACCTTCAATTGGCGAACCAGTCCGTCAAATTAGGGGTAAGGGTTTCCGACAGTTAAGTGGCTCTTTCGAAGCCCTACCTCATCACTGGATAGAATTGCACTCGCAAGATCACGGAAACTTCTTCCTGACCGACAAGAAAACACAAATACGATCGTGTAGGCTTGGAGGCGTAAAGGCGATGCAAAGCGAGGCAGGGGCTTAAAAAGCGGGGTGCGTGATCCACGTTTGATGTGAAAAATGGCCAACGTGATTTGGTGTGAGAATCTGACGTACTGTTGATAGGCACTATCGTGAGTTTAATTAAATTACGGTTCTTAGGAGGTTTCCTAGACGTTGAGAGTCATTTGTTGAGTAAGTTACCGCTGATGTTCTTTTGAATAATATCTAGTTTGTGAGATCGGCTGTTGAGGCTTCAGAGTTGACGACAGAGTTAACGACACTTTCTCAAGTCAGTGAGAGACAGGATTCGTGCATTCATTAACCACCCGATGTCAGCTTTTCAAGAAGGGTGCGGTAGTGGCGAAGAGGAAAGCCACTGGAGCCTAATTTTAGTGTAAATCAGTATCTAGGACATAATACACCAATGCTCCTAGTATTATGCAAATCTTGAAATAGATTTAAAAAAAAGAAATGCAGTCATCTCTTCAACCATTAAGGTAACTAATTCCAGCAGTGTTTGACGAGCCTGACATCAACAAGTCGGTGTGGTATTTCAGCTTCAATAAATTCGACCAAAACTAACATATTGACCAAGACCTCAATGAAATTTCAGGAACCACAAAACATTTATACTGTGTAAATTAGTACTAAAGGCCCCTCTAATGGCAGCCTATAGGGAATAAAATATTCTAATAACCAGAAGATGCGTCGGCAAGGGTAGATTATTTAAACCCCCTTAGCCACCACTAATCCCAGGACTGTTTTAAACGCAAATGAGGGTGGAGCTTCACCGCGGACAAGCCGCGAAATTTGTGCACTAAAAACATCTAATAAGTACATTTGATGCGTATGAATTGGAAAATCGGCATCCTAAGAAGTATAATTCGGTAGAAGTAGTTCTTGGGCAACCAGTGGTTTATTGTGTAAATTGTCGACGCTGGCACACCAGGTCATCGTCAGACGGATGGAAATCGCCATTTAACTTCATATTATTTAGACCTCAGAACATCAGTCTACTTAAATAGCCTAGTATTCATTTAGTGACGGACTACATATGCCATCTGTTTTAAGCATGCAGACATTAAAGAAACATTTGTGCAGTTTTTCTTATAAAGTATTAGGTCAGATTGAAGAACCAAAAGCATTCGAATCCTGTGTCAACTTCTTAAGAGAGACTTGTGAAATTGAAGCGCTCATATGCGCTAGGTTTCGTCGTTAAGTTTTTTAATTTGCGCTATCTCAATAAATCAGTGTTGACTTCATTGTACTGTGATTTAAAGGAAACATTTCACCTATGTGCTTCAACTTCAAGGCCGCATAGTTCCAGATGGATGAACGAGGCGAATCAGAGCTAAGACTTCTTCTGGTATCGCAGCTTTTATTGAAAACACACCATCTTGTCCACGCATGACACTCATACATTATTGTCTACCTTGCAGGCTGAAAGTAGATTGCCTTCAGAATTATTTCTTAAGAGTCTCCTTCGTCGTAAATTCTTATCGGAAATCCAAATTTTTCGCATCATTCTTCCGCTGGTGTTCTGTTAGTTGGTCTAGAACTTATCAAAGCTCGCCGTAGGTCAAACTGTTTCATTCAAAAAGATTTTTTCAAGATTTACTTTAACGCGTTTGAGGAAATGCTTGATTAAACTTTTAAAAGTTTGACAAAACAGTTTTCTACTTTCAGTGTTAAAAATTGATGCAGGATTGTGGAATCTCATGTTTCCAGTAGTTTACCAAGATTCATTTCTCACTTCCAGTTTCAAAACTAAATGCAGAATAAAGATAGAACTGTGGAATCTCATGTTTCCAGTGTGATGATTAATTGCACGAGCTCCACCGCCTAGTTGTCGAACAGTAACAGTCGCAATTCTGGCACTCATACCGGAAACGCGCAGCCATTACTGAGGGGAGCACTTTGGGTAGATTTCATGGGGGCGTTTCATCCGTCCTTTTTATGTTAACCATTGTCCGAAAAACCCCACATAATATTTAACTCTCCCAGAGCACAGCATTAGCCCGTTAATGGCTAAAAAAATCAACCACTTAGGTAATCCGTGTACTTGACTTCCAGGCTCGTGTGTAACATGTTTTGGTTAGTCTTTTTTAAGTCACGTACTGTACTGCTTCCCTGTCGAACAGAATGGCGAGGAATGAGCGATTAAGGTGGATCCACGGCTAGCTTTTTACTATAACCAAATAAATAAGTTTCAAAGCGTGATTCGCTAGGAACCGCGGCTCGTCAAACTGTTATGGCTCCTTCCCAGAGTGCTCTTAACTTGCCTTCATATATTAAAGATAGACATAAGAGGGTTTGAGACATGCGCATTTCTCACTCTTTTCTACTGTCACTTATGATTAAGGATTCCTAAGGGAATCCCAAAACGCCAGGACATTCAACGGTTTGGCAGATTTGCTTGATTTAAGTTGACCCAATCGTGAAAAACTCGCGGCATTTGGCGGGATTTAAACCCGCATAAGAGGGAAGGCCTTACCCGGAAGCCAATGCAAACCCCTTAACCAAACCTCCTAATAATTAAGTCAGCCTAGTAGTCATTCTGGTGGATTCTAGACGATTGCTTAGGAAATCCTGTTTGGGCAGTCAACTTGCTGTTCCGTATTGGTGGATTCCATACGAGCATCGAAGTTGGGCGGATAAAGTCGATCTAAGTTGGATTGAACTCACGGTGTGAAGCGTGGCATTTGTAATTTAATGGTAGAGCATTGGCTTCCGGTTAAGGCCTTCCTCTTATATGGGTTCAAATCCCGCCAAATGCCGCGAGTTTTTTCTTACTTGGGTCAACTAAAATCGACATAAGAAATAGGCCCTTGCACAGCATGTATAGATGTTCGGCTTTCTCGGCGCTCTGACGCCTAGACCTATCTCCATTTCAGACGTTGTGATTATGTGAATCGCAAGGTAAGTAGTAACAGCACATAATTGCTTCATTATAAGATATTTCATAAAAGAATACCAAATATGTCCAGCCAGAGATCAAGGTACTTCCCAAATATAGTTCAGAAACAACCTGCACTGCTAAAACGAGAGTGATAACGTTCGTTATTGTGTATCAGGGACGAATATTCACCTGTTAGACTGAGTAACTTAGGTCTAATAGCTCAAATAGTAAGTAATATAAAACTATGTCTGGAAGTATTTTATGTTGAGTTAGCCATGCGAACAAAACAAAAATTGTTGCTATATGGTTTGTCGCTATAAATGTGGATTTTATATACTTTCTTAGAGGTTCATTCCAGTGTAGCACAATGTACTATTCCCTTTCCCTGGTGGTTAAGCAGTCTTATTAAATTTGAAAAATAATAGGTTTCTTTCATACGATTAAACATCAATAAGAAACTAAATTTTACTAACTGGATTAATTTTTTGCCATAATTACTTATAAATTTCATTTGAACTCGGCGGTCTCGGTGAGATTAAAATCAAAACTCACAATGGAAGATTTTAGTACGTCCAAAGCTCTAGCTAACTGAGCTATTTGTTATCAATAAGATGACGCTTTAAGCAATCTTAAGTCGATCATTTACTCCTGTTTGTGAAATTAACTGTCAATAACGTTTGTGATAGAAATGGTTGTGTCTTCTGAATAGGCTCACTAACGAATCCTATAAAGGCAGTTAAAGTAGGGACATGGGGTTAGAAGCATTTGTCTTAAATAGTTTAAATTTGTTTAGGATAATCCATTCATTATCAAATTTTAATGCAATATCGGTCTGATAATCTAACCCATTGCTATTGGAGCTCTGGCTCTGTTCTGCTTCTTAGTGTATTCTATACTGTCACTTTCCTAGAGTTGCCCAAACCCGCACGCAACAGCACACTTCAAAACACTGAAAAACGTACTCAAACGCACTTGTTATTCTTTTACTTTAAACTATACTTAATTTGAATGTATAGTAAGGAGGTAGAAACATTGTTTTCTCCTAGCATAGGTAAGACCTGACTTATTGACTGGATTTTGATTTGATTTAGTGGGTTGAACGTCGTGACATACAGTTTAAGTAAATACTGATAGCTTGGCCAATAAATTATTTGAGCCGTCTGAAATGTATAAGATATTGCATAGTGAAAGTTAAATATTTATGTTCTGATCTTGCACATAAAAGGAATTATCTGGTGGTGAGGGTGGTGGTGGTGATGATAAGGTGGATTAGGATGATAGTAGTCGTCGTTGAAATTAACAGTCTCAATACTTACCCTTCTTCCCAATTCCCGCCAATCTCCGTAATGTGCTTTATCAATTTTATCTGTCCAGGCTCGGAGTTCATCAACAAAGATATTTGAAAGGAATGGGCTCATAAATGTTTCTTCTCTAATTGTTTTGCGAGCCATTAGCTGTGAGAACTTCAGAAAAGTTTCAGTCAACTCGCCTAACTGGTCTTGAATTCCAATTAGGCCTGCCAGGCAACCACGCACAACGTTAAGACAATGTGATGGGCATGGAAAGCCAACAAGATGAATAATCTCAGGAATTATTGAGCCATTCTGAATATTCCGGTCTGTTGTATACTCCTCTCGGCAAAGTCTACAGAAGAAGAGCTGCTCAAATCGCGTAACGCAGCTGACTGACGTGGGATATTTTTCAATTGACGACAATATCTAAACAAGATAATGCAAATTAATATATTTTAAAAAAATATTTGCAAAGAACACTTTCAAACTTGGCTTCTCAAGGGATAATCCCTCGAAGTATAAATGAGCTTCTCTGAATTAAACTGGAATTTATTTGCATCAACAGCCATAAAATAATAATGAGTCTGAGCAAAAAATTGCCACTTGTTTTCTGCGTTCGGAAAATAGATAGCATTAAACATATTGATAAAAGCAATGATAAAAAATATTATTAGGGATGTCTACACTTTCTGTTGTGTCCGATACTGTCCTTTATGTAGTTTTCAATTATTGACAGGCCTGCTCTCTAAATTTCCTTCTATGAGTTTCAGTAATGTTTGGTTTATTACTGTTATTAACTGTTTCAAGAGTTTGAACACAATAGTTTGTAAATGTTTTGTAATTTACAGGAATGTGAACTTCGTATGCATCAGAGATGAATGCTCGCATTACTTGCCTCAATGAAGAAGTAATAGTATTCAAGATATGACACGAATTCTCGTTCCACCATTTCAGAGACTGTTAATGCCAGTTGGTTTGTGCTTTTGGAAAAGGCGATTTCAAAGGAATTGAGCAAATCAATTTGGCCGCTTAAACAATGTTTCATATCAGCTTTCAGTCCTGTCAACTGTATGATCGCCATTAACTTTGTTTCAGCGAAAAAATTTCTAAAAATTAAAGATAGTCCACACAAATACCTAATTGAGGATGCCAAGATATCACTCTTCTTTGGTACTCCGATTAAGGATTGAATGCTTGAATAAAGTCGGGATATTGTTGAGGATATCTGGCGTGGGGGAAAACCGCTTCCAACGCAATAGTTAAACAGTTCAATAAATGCGTGCTCTATTGTTTTCATAAAGGGCTCTAGAAGAACATTACCTCTGATAAAGACTTACTTATAAAAATAGGAAAAAATGTGTCCAGGCTCATTCGAATGAACGATAGCTTTGAAACAGAACCCAGGTCATCCAAATATTTATAGTCTATGTACATTTTTTCTGCTTCCGGAGTGCAGCAGTTTTCAGCAAAGGGAGAACAATTTTCCAACTTTTGGTCTAAAAGTGTCATCGAGAAGTCTTTTCGAACTTTGAGATTTTGAAATAAGAACATCATTTTCCGGTTTGTGTTCATTAACACCTTTCCCGTAGAAATGTGCGACTATCACCGCCGCTGTTTCCCTTGGAAATTTGCATGCTTTTAAATTTGGGAAAAGCAGACAAAATACAGTAACGTAAAAAATGTAGCCTGAACTTTGCATAATGAACACACAGATGCAGTTATTTTGTTTTCGTGCATTCTTTGCTCATTATTCAAAATCAAAGGCCGTTAGAGGTTGAATGTATTTTCATTTTGCACAAGAAAAACAAAGCACCTCTGTATTTGAAGTTCATTTTTGTTCCTTTATAGCACCTTTCAAAAATCCCTGTTTTCTTTTTCCAAAACAATTTTCATCAAAATTTTCGAATAATTGAGAATAAACGTCAAACAACATATTTTCTTATTTTGTTGCCTCCAGTTGTAGAAGTCGTCTTCCTCTGCAATATATGCCCTATTTCACAAAATGAGTAGACAATCCATCTCGGGTGCGTACAATTTCATATGTACGTTATCTTTTTATTTCGGATAGTATTTGCGTTTTTAAACGTGAAGCAAAATTATGGTTAACCCAAATGGGTCTGAGCAGCTGTTGGATTCAAAAACAGGACCCTTGCGGTTTCCGGTTAGTAAAATGTCAAAACCTGGTTTTTACTGCTTCATTTACCCCCATGAGCACTGAAAACATTTGCTTTTACCCGCCATTCGTTTCCAGACCTCATGACAATGTAGCTCAATCCAGTAACCTAGTATTCTCGCCTAAAAGTCGACCCACTGCTACGAATGCAACATGGTGTCCCGATCCTTCAGCAAGCTTTCACCACCTATACATCGCTATAAAAATACTAAAATACACGTCCATTTGGATAATTGAATGCTCGTGGTACAGAAAAACACGTCAGGTAAAATATTATACAGAATTCTTAGAATAAACTTCCAATTCAAAGTCAGCTAGTTTTCTGTTGTGCTAGTCTTCACTTTGCTCATGCTCTTCTTCAACTCCTGCATTAACATGTCCAACACCAGGTTTGTGGGCACTCAAATATTTCTGCCTGACCGAACAAGATTTATTGATACCTTTTTTCGCGAACAGTTGACCACTGAATTAGTTAGCTTCCCTCTTCTGAACAACAGACAGTTCGCTCATTAAACTAACGAAAGAGGCTTAGGAACAAAGATGCATTCGTTTACGATTGTGACGTTTCTTCACTGTCGATTAAGAAACTAATTCAGATCTCCTTAGTAAACTGGTAATGCCTAACTATTTTCGTTTGGCTAAAATGGTGATGTTGTTCAACTTTTGTGGCCATACATCTTGGTATTACATCGGGACTCCCTCCACCAAATGCCCCCAGCAGGTTGGGCCAGAGACTTTAGCCTGCACGTGAACTAGTTTATGATGACACTAGAAGTATTCCCCATGTATGGTATTCTCTGCTTCCTTCAAATTCTCCGCCCGACATCATGTCAGAGAGAAGGAGGCGTGTTTTTCGAAACGCTTTCAACTTTAAAACCCTTCGATATTACGAAGTTTAACTCTCTACCTTAATGTAAAAGGCAGGTTTTTTTAATTATCTACACAGGATAAATGACATTTTGAGTTTCATTTTACGCAAGCAAGTCCACATGTCACCCTCAAGAGCATCTTGCGCTTCTGCGATTCTCTTACTTTTGAGCTTTTCGTAAACAGCATCCAAATGGAGATACCATTACAATTAGAACCCTCTGAAAACACATTCACCTACTACGTAACCTCTCAGCTCGGACTGCTAAAATACATTTAAAACTCGCCCTCACCAGTCAAGTAAAGAAACTCACCTATCGGTTCAAGGCAATGTGTTTGGCTTCCTTTCTCGAAGACCATCGGATACTACAGACAGCCTAGTTTTCTACTCGCTTACTTCATAAGGTTAACCAGTAAACATAACATACAAATTTTGGCTCCATGTCTCCTTACCCTGAAGAGACTCATCCTCATGCTGAAACGAATACTTTATAGAAAAAACCAATGATGGCAAAAAGTATATTATTATTGACGGAGCACATAGATGTTCGCCCATAAATGTTAAGCTGACTATTGTAATAGAGGGTATTCCATAGTCTAAACCAAACCTTTCAATGAGTGAGGCATGACTTAGGTCTTCGCGAATATGCTTTCTGCGGTTCTGAGTGTCGTTGTTGGAAATTCAACCTCAAATTGGACAAAAGTAGAAAGTGCAGTGCCGCAAGGCTCAATTTTGGGCCCACTACTCTTCCTAATCTACGTACACGACTGCCTCAGTGACAGTGCGCTGACGACGCAAAAAAATTATAATCGAGCATCGATAAACTCATCATCTATTCGTCGACGTGGCTTCTTAACTTTAATGTTTCCAAGTGTCTGGTCCTAAATATAAGCCCCTGTCGAAAAGTGCTGCAGCAACATAGTTATTTTAGAAATGGCACCTCATTAAAAGGGGTTTTTACGCACAAAGATATAGGCATGTAGACGACCACGAACTTGATGCCAACAGAGAACTGTAAAAAGGCAGTCCAGAAGGCAACCAGTACGCTGCACTTTAGCAGACGAGCGTTCACAATCCTTCCATCTGTACTCTTCGGAAAAATATTTGGTGCCTTTGTAAGAAAACATATTGACACGGGAATGCCATTTTGCACACTAAGGTTGAAAAAGATGTGGTCTTTATCGAACAAGCGCAACGGAGGGAGAAAAAGATAGTCAATTTTCTTAAAGATTTACCATATCAGCAGAGATTGGTCAAGCTTGCACTTTTTCTGTCGTCTTACAGGCACGTACAAAGTAGTCTGCTCTGTACATTGCGAATAATGCGGGCCAGGGTTCCTCAATGGGATTGGACGATTTCTTCGGGTTAGCCAACACAACTCACCTGCGTGGCCATCCGTTTAAGCCCACAAACCAATGCATTCAATTAGACCTTAATAGGGTTTTCTTCAGCCAATGAGTAGTGATACGACCTTGGAACTCGCTATCAAGTGAGATAGTATCCTTTGAACATACTGCTGATTTTAAATGAAGAGTTGATGGCATTTTATTTGATAAAAGTTGACTATCACAGCATGATTTTTTATTGCCAACCCTATAAACCATTTTGCTGGCTTTAGTCTGTTTTCATACTTTTTTGCACTGTTCCGGGACAACTCACCGAATGTGTGTCATGTTACCATACCTTTCTAGAAATTCCTTTTTATTGTAACAATGATATGGTTTACGTTAAATTAATAGGGTCCTTAAGGGCAGCGCTTTCCTCGAACCCCTCAAATATACATATCCATAATCAGTGAAATGAAGGAAATAGAATCGCTCCAGCATTTCTTCTCTGAAAGTGGATTCTCTTTAGAACACCGTTACCTGTCCTACCAGTAACCTTGTGAATATACGAAGCTCGATCCCTTGTGGCTTCGCAGATGAGAGACGGGAGTATTTTTTCTGATTAAACTTTTAAACAGCCATACTTTTAATCCCCTGCGTACGCTGAGGCAGCTCGACCACGCTCAGTGCGCCAGTCATCGAGATGTCTTTTTTTATTTTTTCTAATGGTACGCACAGCTAGATGCCACCTTTATTCAGTATACGCCATAGCACTCTCGTATATGCTACCCTGAAGTATCGAAACTGAGCAAAGATATATTTTGTTTAAGAGAGCTATCAGTAGTTGTCTGCATTCAGGATAACTTTCACAAATTTTGGGGGCTGACTCGATAGAACCTCTCTTTTACTCTGATAGTGTTTGTGGACACTAAACCCTGCCTGGCCTCATGCTGACGACAGTGCTGCTGAATCTGCAGCCCGCAATTGGCTAATTCTTCAGTTGACATCGAGCAACTGTTTGCCAACACACGATACTCTGGTGCAGCATCTCGACACCATAACACTCAAGGTAGACTGAGTGCACTGTGTTTCTGTGTCAACCTTCCCCCGTCCTGAAATTCAGTCACTCAAAGAGCTGCAGTTTTTTCTACTAAATGATCAACTCGATTTACTACTGTACATATATTTTGGTAGCATCGTACCTTTGAAGGCAGGTTTTTTACTTAAAAATAAACTCCGCTTTTCACCCAAGATTGGCCATGCACAACACTAAAAGAAATTCAATATCGACTGCAAAAGAGGGAGATTGTTTTTGGTTTTTTCCTGTATTCCAGGGTTTAAAAGGGTCCTAAGAGATGATTTACTAATTAACTATATTTTGACCTTGCCCGTAAACTGGCAATCTGTATGCTTAATAAAAGTGAGGTGTCTGTCTGTGTGTGTGTGTCTCCATTATCATTGGTGGCAGGCAGCTGTCTGTAAGTCGATCACGAGGCGTGGGCACACACGCACTCACGCAGGCATGCGCACCTGTCCGTGTGTCAATCACACGGGACGCGCCACCCGCCTGCCAAGCGCGCGCCTATCTGTGCGTCGTTCACACAGGGGACGGTGTTGGTGTTGGTGTCGGTGGCGATTTGTCTGTGTTTGTCCCCGTTGTCGTTGGTGGCAGGCAGCTGTTTCAGACTCGCTGACCGTAAATCACTTAACCTACTTCCACTTGGACCCACATACTTGCGTCCAGGTAGTCACGGCAACTTGAAGCACCACCATCGCCCACAGTAATGGGGAACCACAGCAGACGGGTCTTCGACCGCGTTCCCACCCGCCCTCACGGTGGCGAAGGTCTGCTACACCAAACTTTCCTACGCTGAATCGATCTCCCCTCCTCTGCGTCTCTGTTTTTGACAACGGAGCAGTCTCTCTCGACCACGCTGCCCCGACTTCCCTCTTCCACGCCGCCGGGATTGAGGCCCACCCGGCGGGGCTCCTAATCCAACAAGGGATACTAGCCAGCCAGCCCCCACTGCTGCGACTGTCTGCCACACCTTCACACAGCGAGTGAATAATCCGCCTGGCCCAGTCAAACTGAATTTCGCCTAGCTCTTAGTTTAAATTGAAAGACGTACCATATAAATCCATTTGAGATCTAAACCTTACAAATTATCATTATGAACAACAGCGATATTGGTAGAAATGTTATAAACACAAACAACACGAAAAAATATGGGCCTATCACTGAAGGTAAAGTTTTCAGTTTATTATTCTGCTACCCAATGTTATTTTGTTCAAAATAATAATTGCTTTTTAGGTTCTGCCTTATTAGAAAGAAAAGGAATTAGAACAGCCGCAAGAAGACAAGTACAGAAAAAAGAACAGAAGAGAATCGCCAATGCTAAAAGACGTTCACAAGAAACACACGAAGAAATAAGGCTACGACTGGAGGATAATGTCATCCGTCAACTATTTCTACGCCCCCAAGAAACGGAAGATCAAATGCTACAAAGAAGACAGCAAATTAGGACAAGAAAGTCGCAACGTCGTCAAAACAAGTTACCTGCATGTTGAAGTGCCTGTCTGGCTATGCAAGTACCACAAATAGCGAATCAACGCCGAACCAAAGCTGAAAACTGAAGCTTGCAACCAATTCAAGTGAAGTTTGGCGACTCTGGCCTGCTGGTTGCTTCTGAAAATGCTCAAATATGGAACAAAACCTCACTGCAAATGTTTCCAATGGGAAGATGGTGGAAGTTTGAATATATTGTCAGGCGAAAAAATGGATTGGTGAAACAAACGAAATTTGCTGTTCTACCGGCAAAGTCTTACCAAATAAATTCCCACCAGAACTACTACAAAGATTGCTTGCTGCTGATTCCAACGATTCCAAACATTTTCTTGTAAACATGAGCAAATACAACGGGGCGTTCCAAATGACCTCTTTTGGTGCAAACATGGTTAATGAGGTTGGATTTATGCCACCATTTAAGATAGAAAGTCAAGTTTGGATCATTGCTGCGTCCTTATGATGGCGAGCAGAAATTTGAGAAGATTT
>JAYGXS010000002.1:82389398-82429994 GCA_036362985.1 Ligula intestinalis | reverse complement strand
AGTCATGGGCTCCTTCTAATAACCTCTGTTTCGTTTTCCCGTGTGGTTTCTATTGTCCTCCTGAACGTCTTAAAATGACAGGGCATCAAAAATGATCTGCTTGTTTAAGAGCAGATCAATAATCTTATTACAGTACATAGCCCATATATATGAGCTAATTTAAGATCAAGATTTTTAGGTTGTGGCGGTCAATCTGTCTTTCGTTTTAAATTTCCTAGTTGTTTGTAAGGGTATACACTGCACTGCCTCGTCTCTATGTTTTGTCTTACAGGCTGCCCTTTCAGCTCAGTATACTTTAAAATATAAATCGCAGTTCAGTTTCCAGTAATTTTAAAACTTCTGGAACATTATGTACATATAAATGCTATTACTTTACTACATCTGTTACAGAAGACGATTCCAAAACTTCGTCTCACTCCCTTTGAAAATTTTTAGACCCTAGTCATTTTAAGAAGATTAGTTGCATATCCTTTCCGGTTTACTGAACTGTACTATTGTTTTTCTTATACATCTTCCGATACTCCCAGATCTTCTCTCATCGGACATTTTTTCTTACCTTTTTGCATAATGCACCGTCTCTTGATATTGCACATGCGTTTTCTAAAAAAATAAAACAACAGCAGTCTTTAGCTGCTAAAATGTTCCAAATAAATGTTAACTCTACTGTTATCGGGGCTGCTACGGATTTTTTCTTTTTTCCATGTAAAGTCATTTAGTCAGTTATGGTTAACTACGTCTGAATTTCTGTTTCTTTTTTAGTTTTTTGAAGGCCATAACTTCCATACTACGGTTCAAGTGTTGTTCAATATCCTTCTGAATGGTGATTTCTCTCTGGCCAGTCTTTTTGCTGGTGAACTTCTCGCTGACTTCTTTTTGGAACAGTCGACATCCGAACGAATGAAATCGTTTGTGGACTTTTTCGACTAACTAGTCCTAATTTATAGGTATCCACAATTGAGCGAGGCTCTTCGTGAGGTAGTCTGTCAGCTGAAGTCGGCGAACACTCCACTGCTTCTAAAGGTAGCCGGACATTTTAAATGTTGTCTTTGATAAACTTCAGCGGTGATACCCATTTAAGCATTCAAGAAGTCAAGATAGGCGAACGAACGTTTTCGATTAATTCATCACCAGGCGTGTACAATAGTATAAAGGGGTAGAGTTAGTAAAAGTTAAAGCAACCAATCAACGGTATTCAAGGGTGTGAGGGGAACTGTTAAGAGAGATCAAAGGGGGCAGGGGGGATGAGGAGAATGTCCACCCAAGTAGTTCATATCAACAATAGTCTCGTCACTTTGCGCCATCCTGACAGTTGTCACTGTCTGCTCATGATCTCGCGGCATCCTGGAAGGGGTGCGGACGAAAGTTGAGTTTGTTCTCGACCATGGGATCCTTAGGGCCACTCCAAAGGCTTTCTGCGCACACAAGACCGGGTTTGTGAGTCGTATTGCCACAACTTCTGCCGTCGCAAGTATCTGTTGACGCAGCAATTTGGAGTGTTTCGCTGGTACTTTATACAGGACTTGAAACGCTTCGTTTACGTCTACCCGGTGACCGCTGTCAACCAAGTGAGCCAAAATCGCACTAGATATTGACTTGACCTCGCCTTTGTTTAGTCAGGCAGGATGGTGTTCCCGCATGCGTTTGGATAGCCACCTAGTTGTTCAACCACTGTAACTTGCCCCACAGGAGCATGTAAAGTTGTAGATACACATTGATGAGGTCTGGAATGGGAGTCTATCCTTGCCTTCAAGGCGTAGAAGTGGAGTGCTTGAAAATACTACTCTTAACTTAGCTGCTGGATAAGTACGCGCGATTGCAGCGTTCAGGCGAAGCTGTAGAAGTTCGCTTGCTGGATCACCTTGAAATGGCAATGTAAGAAATAAGGTTTTCTTCTCAGCCGTCGGTACTGTCGATTTTGGTGGACCTTCTTCCATAAACTTATTGATGAACTTCTCGAGAAATCCGTTTTCTTGTACGGTGTTTTTAATGAGAACGCGTTCTTTCTCCAGTGTCTCTGGGGGGACAGATTCTCCTGGCTCGGTGCGCGAGGCAACGGACTAGGCCCCATTTTTGACTTAGCGGTACAAAACTGTAGAAATTAGTGTATTGCCCTGTCCAGGTTTTCTTGCGAAATACACCTCTACTTATTGTTCCATCCGATCTTCTACTAAGAAGGACATCCAGAAAGGGGAGGCAATGTCTGTCCTCTTTTTCTAAAGTGAAGGTTAACGCTGGGTGCACCTGATTCACTTTAGCTAAGAAAGTGTCCAACTCAATACTTCCATCTGCTATTACAAATATATCATCCACATATCTAGCATAAGCATGAAGATCGTTGCTCTCCAGTTTGCCCATGAAGGCATCAGCTAAAAGAGGTCCTAGTGGTGATCCCATCGCTACACCATTGATTTGGCGGTAAAATTGTCCATTAAAGTTGAATTGCACGTTTAACGTACAGCGAAAGAGTAGTTCTGTTAGGTCTTCGGTCGGCATGCGGATAGGAAATTCCTGTTTAACAATCTCTTCACACAAATATTCTACGGTTTCTGAGAGGGAAATTTTGGTGAACAGAGACGCGACATCTAAGGATAGCATCGTTTTACCCTCCATATTTGTGCTGCTTATGGACTCGATGAATTGAAACGTGTCTCGTAGGCCGAACGGTGCTATTTTAACGGTTTTATTGTGAAGTGCGATCTGCTAGTTATACCAGAATACCAAGTTTAGCATAATATATGTCCTCTTTTCGTTTATGATAGCCAGTTTTACGCTCAGGTCATCAGTTTGTTCTTCATTCTTTTATTATCTTGGCTAGCCGAGCTTGTAATCATCCTCTGTCGTGTGCAGAATCGTTTTATTTTGACTAATATTTGACCTTGATCTTTGCATTTATTGAGCAGTTTCCAGTTGATTTTGTAGGTAACTACTTATTTGCCAGTGTATAAGACAGCTTGCCTGCGTTTTTATTCATCTTCTCCTAAAAAGAGTTATTTTTATAATTTTACCCTTCATAATATCACCATGTTGTTACCCGCCTTCCTTAAATTCCTTTGCAGTTTCTTAATCTTCTTAGCTGCATTGTAAGAAGCGACAGTGGTCTGTGTTGTTTCATCCGGAAACTAGTCTTCTCAAGCCCGGAAGCCGATAGGACCCCCGAAACCGGTGAGAATGCCCTGTCCCAAAGTCTGGCAGGTCTTGCCGTCCATCTTATAAAAGAAAACCACCTTCTTGGTGCCGCAGTGACGTCCTTCTTACTAGATTTGGAGTCTTCAGTAAGTACCATTTTAGAACTCCGGAGCACTAATTACTACCGCGTGTGTGTATTGCGGTTTAAGTGGAACATCTTTGATACATGTACATTAAATTCCCCATCTCATTAAATGTCGACCAAAATGTTTAAATGCTTCTGAAGTTGTATGCGTTTTTCTCATTGATTTTAGATGTCCGTAGAAATGCAAGTGCATTTTATACAAAACGCACAAAAATATTATTCCTTGTACGTATTTGGTAGCAAATTACGCATTCTTCAAATTTTATGCTTAAAGAAATTGTTCTTTTGGTTTAAAAACTTAATAAATTGCTGAATAATTGTGAACCCTACCGACCTTTACATTTGTATTCAGAGTTTCAAGACTAAATGCTGTATACATTCTAAGAAAAATCCCACATTTATCTACACTCTGAGAAAGAGGTCACACGGTGTTCATATAATTTTGCGGTATATACTTCAAAGGCATTATTTATAATTTGACGGATACGATGTGTTATGAAAGGAAATTTAACAGTCTCCAAAATCTCATAATTAGGCATTTTTTTAACCGAAAAGTAGAAATATCGAAAGCTTAAATTTCGGGTAAGGCGTAACCTGCTACCAAACGAATACAAGAAATGATATTTTTACATGTTTTCTATAAAATATATCTAATTTTCTAAGGGCTTAGAAAATCAATCAAAGAAATGCATACTACTTTAGTAGACATTTTTTACAGAGTACGTTTTTTGCAAGCGTTCGAAAAGAAATTCCTTCAAAAAATAGCATTCTCATGTGACTGAAATACCTTGGGATTATCCTGCAGGATAATCAATATTACAACCCTACTTAGGCAATTTGTTCGAATTAAAAATGTATTTAGAATTTCGGTTGATGTTTCGTAAGATAGGGAATCTAATGTAATATGCTATGTCTCTGTTTACACTATCTCATTTAACGCACAATCATTGGTCTATTGTAAGCATTTTAAAGTAGCCGCTCTCCCTTTTAGAACACAGTGTTTTGCTCAGTAGCTATCGCTGTCGTGGTTTCTAGGCTTCCATTCGTTTGTCCGAAACCGATGCGCAAAACTGTGCTTCAAAGTGTTCGCCCAGAGGTAGCTAAAAGTAGCTAAAAGTAGGTGAACGAGATTCAAGTCAGTAATTTAAGGTTTAATTAATCAGGAGAATATAGCGAAGTTACTTATGCGTATAACTATAAGATGTAACCTGTTAACCCTACTATTTATCTGAATGCCACTACTTTTTAACGTACGGTTTCGTTGGATAAACGAAAGGCTGAATTTTTTTTCAATAACCTGGCCTTCAGTTGTTCTTTCCTTCAATCTGGTCGGCTCAAAAGATTAATAGCACCCCCCATTCACCTTTTGACTTACTGCCTAAAAACCCTTTTAGTTCGCTGAGTCTACTGAAAGTGTCGCGGACTACCACGGTTCCTTGCTGGCCCTTCTGACAGTCCTTCAAAGAGCCATCTCGTCTTCTGCCTGTTCCTCCTCCGCGGCTGAATCCTTCAGCGACGGCGGTAGTGACATCGAGCAGCTCAACCGAGTGCGCCTTCTCCTACGCTGCGCTGCTATTGTCGTCAATCGCCTGACGCAGTCCGTGGTCGGTTTGGATGCTGAATCACTCGAGATGTCTGCTGATCAGAGTTTCCGACTGGCGATCCTTGTGCAGTCCATTGCCCAACAGCTGTTTGCCGGCAATGATGCTCTTGCTGTGATTGCCTGTCTCGCCAGCGAATCGGTTGCTGCAAATAGCGCCGATGTTAAGCAACAATCGCCGCCGAATACCGTCAATCTGACCCAAAAGACTGCAGTGTAAGTGAAATATATCCTGTATTATGCATATTCTTCTTGTTATAATTGATGCACGCCGTTATTACCGCGTGTCTCCATGCTCGGCCATCATCTGCAACCCTTTACCGAAGGTTTCACAGTTTTAAATGTATGTTCACTGAATCTGTTGAGAGAGAGAGAGGTGTTTTGGACAGGAGTTCAGTGTTACTGCCATCGACTTGAAACCGTTACCTAATTGGAAACGTCGAAGAGGGGGTCAACTCAAAACCTGGTTCGACTCAGTCTGTCAGGACACGGAAGTGGTTCTCGCTATTCGGTCTTGGGCGCTGGAGAAGAGACTGGATGGAGCTCTCCAGATCCGCTGCCGCCAATCGTCACGCATGAAGAGCTACCGTCCCTGACATCACAGAGGCTGACTAGATTAGGCATGATCACAGTTGTAATAAGTACAAGTAAGAATCTGTTGAACCGCGAAACTTTTAAATCCTGCGCTTCTCCTTGGGTGAATATTATTAAATGTGATCGAGTTGGCCTGAAGATATACAGTTCCACATTTCGGATGCAGAATTGCATTATCTCAGGGCATCTGCGGTACTGGGTTGTCTACGTTTTCCGACAATAAGGTGTCTTGTACGTGGACCTTTGGTGGCAAATGAGGTGAACTTCCAGGCGTGAGCGAATGAGAGTACGGCTTGACCCATGGGCGTTACCAGTTTTGACACTACACATTGATCATGAACCCAGCTGCGGACTCCTAGCCAACAAGAATGTAGTCGGTTTGTCTGGTAATATGGTCGTCAATATATTTTTGTGACGATGCTGGAAGCACGTGTTGATGTCAGTCGGCTCCTGTTATTTAAGTTCACTACTGGCTCATAGAGAACCAAAACATAAGTAGCCAATAAATTGAGTGCTTGAAAGGTTACCGGGTACATTCCTGCCCCCGAAAACCATCAGCAAATTTTGGCGAAGACTTTTTCAAGCTAACTCCTGAAACTGGGAGTAGAATGTTTCTTTATTGCGCTGTTCGGCAACTGTTTTTTGGGCGTACTCAGAGACGTACGTAAACTACCCTGTCGGTCGCAAGGAAGCCACCCGGCCATTGCTTGCTTTCCACTCAGTTGTTGCAGAATATGGAATTCTGAATGAAAATCCAACGTCAAGGGTTATTGATAAGTCTGCTCCGGAGAATAGAATCATGAAAGGCCTTAGCATCTTACTGCTTTAGGTTAATTTGAAATGGCTATCTCCGTTATGTTACTGCGACACCTTTCGAGATATTACGTTTCGCCAGTGAAGTTCACCTTTCTGTATGGCTGGCTGGTTTAGCTCATAATGTAGATCGCACAGTGCGCACTAAGGCTTTTTCTACTTCTGTACTCGAATGGCACAGCTGAGCTCGAGGGAATAATACCCCTTCTCTCCCCTCTTTTTTAATCCTCAAAACCTTAGATTAGCCAAAGCTGCCGTGACAGTTGAGTGTTTGGACCTCATGCTGGCCTGCATCAATCACCTTTCAGCTGTTTCGCCTCCGGCGCCGCTGCGCAACCAATCAGTGCTCGAGGAAGATGCCTCTGAGACCCGTATCGACTCCACGCCACGCCTAGTGGAGAACATGACGGGCTTGTGTCTGCAGGAGGAAGCGTCTGCCGCACGTCTGAGAAGATGCGGTGACGCTCTTCAGCACTTCCTCGAGAGACCGGTTATGCCCTCGCTTCTGGCTCTTACGCTGGCCGAGGGTGATGGACTGTTTATGCCCTCTGGTGGGCCTCATTCGACCGGTCCAGTTGCTGCCTGGAACTACAACCTCCGCCTCGCCGCGCTGCGTCTTCTGCCTTTGGCCCTCCAGTTGGAGAAGTTTTCTAATCAGGCGTAAGTGCAAACTTAGTGCTCCCTCGACATTGCTGACCGATACAGGCAACGGCTGATGGCTTTGCTTGTTGTGCTATAGTAGATCCCCTCCTACCTTATGCACTATCAACTGAGATTCTGAAAGGCATTTTAGATCCGATCAAGTTTCTTAAGTAGGTTTATAGTACTGATTATTGTGTAGCATAATCTCAAGCTATTTCAGTCACATCAGCATATTATATTTTTAAGAAACTCCTTTCCAACCACCCACTAAAGGCGTGTTCTGTGAGGATTCTCTATTAAAGTAGTATGCATTTTTCTCCTCTATTTTCCATATCCTTAGAAATTAAAATATATTTTATCGAGAACATGGGAAAAATACATTATTTCTTGTGCTCGTTTGGTAGTGAGTGATCCCTCTTTTTTTAAATTTATACTTAAGGAATTTTATTTTTTGGTTTCAAAAAAATTCGAATTATGAAATTTTTGGAGACCGTGAAATGTTCTGTTATAACCTTGTGTGTTCCTGTGCCAACGACAGGTCTCGTGTCGTCTACGGAAACAGAGTGTCGTGTCCCAGCAGCAGAATGCTCTTCTGCTCGCAGCCTCGCTATTTAAGAATCAATAGTCATTATTCCCTGTTGGCCCTTCACGAGTGGCCGATGGAGGCAGCCATCGGCGGGGTCCTCAGCGTGACCTCCCGGGGGCAGAACCCGGTCTCGCATGCGCGTGCCTTCTTGCGTCCTCGCGTGGTGTCCACACTTTGAAGTTCTCATCCCGTTCTGCCTGCCTGCACTGGCATGTAGACTTCCTTTGTTCTCGTACCCTTAGGATGGCCCGAGTGATAAATCGCGTGCTGAGCCGTCCTAACATTTTACATCATGGCACGTTCGTCAATCCGTCAATCTATTAACGTTGCCCATAGAGTATACAACACGATTGAGCTATTTGGCATTAGGAAAACTCAATAAAATACGACCTCTATTTTAATTTGGTTGATGACTCTTCGATACCTCTGTAGGTAGCAGACAGTAGAATGTCTGCACCAAGGGTTAGTCGTTAAGTGAGCAAGCTCTCGGATTTAACGATTAAGTGGTCCCTCGCATTGCAGCAGTGCTACGCTTAGGCCTGACTAGGTACCAATCCGACATACAAATTTCCTATGAAACGATCACAGCGTATGGCTAGGTTTTCGACATGGGTACTGCTGCTCACCATCCTAAAAGGCTGCATCCGCCCTCGGAAAAATTCTAGAAGCCCTAGGAGGGAGGATGTTACTCCCCTCCATATTCTCGCATTCGGTATTTACGGAGGAATCAGCCCTTCGCAGATCGACTCCTCACAACCGCCGGCGGGAGAGCTACAGCTTAACCGGATCACCGGAGGGCTGCAGTTGTTGTTGTACTAGCTTACTCCCTTAACCTAGTTTGCCAGCAATACATGTTACTTCAGGGGGGGGATTGGGGAGGTCAGCCATGTAGATGTTGAATAGCGATGGCGAAATGACAGAACCTTGAGGAACTCCTGTCCTAGAGTTGCGGGCTTTGGATAGCGTGCCTGAGAATTCGACTCGCGTTTGTCTGCCACGGAGATAGCAGTTCAGCCATCTGCAGAACTCGTTCGGTAGAGACGAATCCATGAGGGATGTCATCAAGGTGTCAATGTTAACCGAGTCAAAAGCTTTAGTAAGGTCGAGGGCGACCATTACTGTTCTGTCCGCAGGTTTCGTTTTGTTGAAACCACATGCAATGCGGTCCGTGACACGTTGTAGGGCTGACGTCGTAGAGTGGAAAGCTCTGAAACCGTGTTGGTGCTCTTGGAGGTTGGCATGTCTATTGAGCGAGGGGAGAATAAGACGCTCAAGTATTTTCACGGCCGGGCTGAGAAGCGAGATCGGGCGGTTACTGTCAGAGGCAGCGAAGTCTTTACCTGCTTTGTGGCTGGGGATGATATGAGCCATTTTCAAGATAGCTGGTATATGGCACGTGGCTAGAGACAGATTAAACAACATGGTTAAGAATGCGGCACCTCTGGGGCCTATGTGTTTTAGGTGTACCATCGTAATTTCGTCCGGTCCAAACGCCTTAGAGTTCTTAGCACGCTTAATCGCGGTTGTGGTATCATGAGCTGAGAACTGGAGCGGCACTAATAAAGGTTTGCACGACCTGTGTTTGACGATCCTCGAATTCTTCGAGGATTTATGGACCGCAACCGTGGTGAATTGCACATTGAATTGGTTGGCAATGTCTCTGTCGGTCTTCTTCGGTTTACCATTGAATTTGATAACCTGGTTGGGAGGAGCAGGTGCCCCTCTACCGATGGATTTGATTGTTTGCCACAATTGCTGGTGTTGGTGCGGCTGGAGAAAGTGGCTAGCTTTTCTAGCCATATGGTCCTCTTGTGTCCATTGACCAGTCGGGAGATCTCTAAGGTCATGGCCGGTAACGACGGGTGCTGAGGGTTTTCAGCTCGGGCGACGTCACGCTCTCTTGATAAGGTGGCCGCATCGGTAGGGTATCCTGGGATGGGATCAAAGACCTTGCCCGCGGGAATGTTGTGCTTAGAGGCAGTATGCATGATGTGGTTGAAAGTTGACACACCTTGGCGAACATCTGGAGGGAAAGGGACCTGGTCGAAGAGATTCTCAGTTTCACTAAGGAAACCGGGCCAGTTGGCTTTACGTAGATTCATAAAGCACTTGCGAGCGTTACGAATTGGGGAAGCATGTGTACTGATTGTGATAACTATCGGGAGGTGGTCAGAGCTCAGTTTGCATAGACAGTCCCATGAGGAAGATAGTAATAGGTCGCAACTGACGATGGAAATGTCTGGGTACAGTCGGTTCCACCAACGTGAAGGTGTGCTGCTTGGGAGGGCTGCTTGGGAGGGCTGCTTGAGGGCTGCAGTCGGCACTCTAGTCGCCCCGTGAAGTCGCACTACCTATCCAACAGCAGTACTAAGTAGAGCCGGTTTCCGCAAAAGAAACTAGTTTCGGGAAATGTCCTTCCACTATTTGTAAAAAAACTTAAAGGACACCAATGACTTGCGACGTTACTGAGCTTCTTCTTTGTGTACTGGTTGCCTGCGAAGTGTACTGTTTGATTATGTCACGTCACCTACGCCGTGCTCCGGAGACACCTTTGAAAACGAGTATCTTGTGCACGCTCTGTAGTGCTGGTAGTAGCCTTTTTTCTATAACTTCCGCCCGAATAATTACGTCTTACTGATCCTAATTTTGCTCGTTTCTCCTCAAACTTACACGACTTGCGTCATTTTCTACGCCAGGCGAACTCCCACCATGCACAAATCATAGCGCGCTCTCTATTCGGCCTTCTTGCTTTGATTACAGATTTACTGACACCCTTGTGGCTCTTCTACCACCGGAACTTGGCATTGTGGATCGATTCCTCGCTTCAAAGTTGCAGCAACAAGCGCAGCAACAGCAACAGCAGTCGGATTCGCGATCACCGGCTTTTCTCACCACTTGGCTACTGTGCACACAGCCGTTAGGTCCATCCTCCAGTCACGCGGAAAGCGGTCGGCATAATCAGCGGCAATCGAATTGCACAGAGGAGGTCCTGGATAAGTTACTATCGCGTATGGACGGGCTGGAGGTATCCTCGGTTAGTTCTTGTCGCTTTCGTTAATGAACGTTCACTTGACCACCGCTAACGGACCTTGTCTGTCCCGCTCATCCTTGGGTCTCGCCAGAGGCCCCGACAGCCGTAACAGATGGTAGTGTAGGCAGATACTATTTCCGGCAAAGTCAAGGAAGAGACTGAAATGACCACTTCTGGCTTATTAGCCGTCGTCAGTCAGCCACACCCTGATCCAAGGGGTGCACCATCCGAGCCTCGAACTCGCCACATTTGATCGGAGTCTAACGTCCAAATAATTAAGCCACAAACTCGTTGTCTAGTCGGTTTAGGTCAGGGGCTATTGACGCTCGTTGATGAACGTTCACCTGACCGCCAACGGGACTCATCTGTCCCGCTCTGCCTGGGGTCTCAGGTTCGAGGCTCTAGTGGGGCACCACTTGGGTCTGGGTATGACTGACTGACGATGGCTAGTAAGCCAGAAATGGCCATTCCAGTCTCGCTTTTCTTTGCCGAAAATACTACCTGTCTTGTCGCTTTTTGGACCCGGATTTTGACCGCCGCCATTTTTTATCCACACCCATCCGCAGTTTACGCTTAAATGACTTTTCACTAATTCTTTCATCATCCCCGGAAGAGGAAGAAGAAGAAGAAGAAGAAGAAGAGAGGATTTCTGAGACCAAGATGTATTTTGGCTGACGTTTCAAAAGCTTGCTCGCTTCCATCGTCAGAGCGTGGTGTCCGTACTCCTGTTCGCGTCAGATAATTGTATCCGACCATTAGCCTTGATTAAGGCCCATGTGTCAATCGATTGCACCGATCGATTTCTATAGCTCTTTGAATTGCTCGTGCCCTCACGGGCGTCTTTGTGAGCTGTGTCAAGTTGTTTTTGTGTCTCATGAGCGTTTCCACCTTCTTTGCTCGCGGCTGTCGGCCCTGCTTCTCTCTCTCCGCCCGACCTGTTGCTCTGTTCTGAGCCGATGTTAGCCTTCTGCGGAGCGCTTGGTAGGCGGGATGAAGGTTCATGACTCTGTTTAGTGTGCCAGTCGAGGACCAACTTTCTAGCAGCATGAAACCGTTTCCACTCTTAAGAGGATTTGACGGTTCTCGGTCAGAAAAGCACTCTTGTTCCCAACCCATAAGATTGTGTTGTTTTCACGATGTTGTTCAAAAATGAACATTTCTGTCATTGAACATTTTAGCTGTCCTTCATAAAGCCGAAAACGAATGCCAACTGTGAACTTGTTCTGCTGTAAATTGGGCGTTGTAAGCTGTCCTCATGGACATTACGAAGAGCTTACCAGGCATGTGCGTGACATTTAGCCATGATATCTTCAGTTCCTGTCATTTGTTGTGATAAATTCGCAGATTTTTTATGGTCGTCGTCAGTCCTCTGACCCTTTCTGCCTACTTTGCCTTTTTATAAACAATATCTTTGGAATCAAACCTGACCATCAAAGTTGTTAATGCTTGTCGGACGAACTGTTTATTTCCTCGATATTGAAGACCATATTCTATGTGCCTTTCGCCGGAGTCGGCAGTTTAACGCATTTGTCTGCCTTCGTGTGCAATGGTGCCTGTTTAGGAGGCATTTCCCCAAGGGCATGGATAGCCATACAGAGTACCCACTTTTTTGCGAATGGCTCATTTAATTTTCTGCTATTTTGCTTCAGCAAAGTAATCCTGTTTCATTATTTTTTGTTTGTTTCTCAGGTGTCCGGGTCGGAGACTTTGGCAATCTGTCAACGGAGGATAGAGTTACTCAAGGTGCGTGTTCATTTCATAAGGCCTTGTGAAATTTTTTAACGCTTTTAAACCGCAAATATTAAACGCTGTTTTTTAGTCACCTCCCATCTATTAGATTCGTTCGCGCATGTCAGGTGCCATGGTTTCTTTTTCCAGGACTTCGAACATTACCGCTCTTCATATTCTAGGCGGCCATTTTTCCTGTCAGTTCTGTATTCGACTCCCTTGTGTTAAGAGGTGTTTTTACTAGGCCTCACTACTGCAAGCATTTGTGGAAACTCAGTACATAATGGCATCAGACTGAAGTTTAATTTATCGGAAAAAGGCATCTCAAAGAACCGCATTGCAGTTCACCCGTTGAGCCCGAAAAGGATTTTTACTGTCACATAGAGAGTGTAGTAGTGTTTTGCGTGCCAAACCTTGCTCAATACCGATTTTAAGCCCTTTTCTCCTACACCTCAAGTTCCAGCAGCAAGATGGCTCAGAGACAACTGAACATAAACTTGGACTCCATCCTCGAGTGGACATTAAGTGCCCGTCTCCACAGGAAATAGACTTCCCTCTGTCGGCTATCACACCTGCGATGGTTGATAGATCAATCGGGGAGGTAGGGATTTGCAGCCTAGCCCTCAGACATGTCAAAGCCACAATATGTTTGCTGCCCCGGTAGTCCAGAACCCGTCAGATTTGCTGTGTTGTAAAGAGGTCGCGCGCACGATCGGCCTCTCTCTTCTTTCTCACATTAAACTCACAGCCCGGCGCATTCAGACCGACATGAGCCAGTGGTCGGTCAGGTATAGTTTGCTTCCCCCCCCCCCCCCCCCCTCGATCTTGCCTGTCTCACATATGAATCCCGTTTTCACGGTGGATTTCGACTGAAGCCTTGATCGCGCTTTTACCACAGTAGTCCACTCATGTTTAATGCAATGTTAATACAACAGCCACTGAAATCACCCCCAAGCATAATTAAAGTGAAAACAATGTGTATGCCTCTCATCCAGCTCCAAACCCTTTTTTGCACAGATCATTGCACAGTCTCATCCTATTTGCTCACCTCGCTGCAATCCCCCCCCCCCCCTATCTTGCCACCTTGCTACTTTAGTATCACACACGCATACCTGTTTTCATATTATTCCTCTTTAATTTTGCCGCCACTAGTCTCGTGAGGGCGCCGTGGAGGCGAACTTGAATGCGAAGAACGAGGCACTCACTGCCGCTCTACGCGAATCGGATCAGATCCTTGAACAGTTTCGCACGCGAGCCCTTCTCGCGGAGGCGGAGGCTCTTCGCTTGGGAAATCTGCAGCTCACAGCCCTGACAGAAAGGGAACGTGACAGGACCGCCCTCGCTGATCTCACCACTCAGCTTAACCGGTAAGATGAAGCCCGTCTCTGTTGCCGATCTGTGCGCATCGACAGGCACAAGTTTTTTTTGCTTTCATCATCCCAGAAGAGGAAAAAGGTGTAATTTCTAAGACACTGTTGTATTTAAGCTGACGTTTCGAAAACTTTATCGCTTTCATCGTCAGAGCGTAGTATCTGTTCTCCTGCTCGCGTCAAGTGAGCCTGTCTGACCGCGTGTTAAAACTGTGCCTGATGCTCGCACGTTGATCGATTGTACCGATTCGTTGCTGGTGGCTGTTTGAATTGTTCTCGCCCTTGCGGACGCCTCCATGCGATGTGTCACGTCGTTCGTGTGCCTTCTGATCGTTTCCAGCTTCTTCACTCGAGGTTGTCGGCTGTTGGCCCTGCGTATCTTCCTTCGCCCGACCTATGGCTCCGTTCTGAGCAGGGGTTGTTAGCCTTATGTGGAGCGCTTGGTAGGCGGGATGAAGGTTCATCACTCTGTTAAGTGTACCAATAGAGGACCAACTTTATAGCAGCAGTCTGGCTATTTTGTCATTGGCTCTGCCTACTATCCTTGCTTTCTCAAAGATGAACGTGTGCTTCTTCTGCTGTACGTGGTCATAGACCATAAGCGGCTTATCCTTGCGGTTGATTGTCATCTTGATGCAATCTTGTGCCAAGGCGTCTGCCCGTTTCACCAACATACCTTGCATTGCAGTCATGGCATGGTATGCTGTAGACCACAGCTGATTGTTCTGTCAATGGAAGCGGGTCTTTGGGCCTCATAATCTGCTGTCTGATGGTTAACTCCGGCCTATGAGGCACACCGATCCCGAATGTTTTCAGGATTCTTGCAGCTGCCTCTGATACATTCTTCACATAAGAGATTGCAAGCCATAACTTAGGGTCCTCTCCTTTCGACCGCACAAGGTGGGGCTTCTTAAAACACTTACGTACAAAGGACTTTGGATAAACGCTGGCCTGAAATAGGGCATGCAAGTACTTAATCTCCCCTTTTTTTCTCACTTTCGTCACTGCAGTGTCTGAACGCGTTGGAAGAGAGTTCTAGCACAACTACGTTTGTGACCAACTGGGTTGTTACTTCTGAAGTGGAGAATGTGCATGGTATTGGTTGCCTTGCGGTAGACTGTTGCCCTTATCTTTCCGCCTGCCAGATTCGCCACTTGTTGACCTCTTCTTCCATAGTTGAACTGGATGTCAGGAAAGATGGAGTTCTGCATCAGGCACAGTTTTAACACGCGATCAGACAGGCTCACTTGACGTGAGCAGGAGAACAGACACTACGCTCTGACGATGAAAGCGAGAATGCTTGTAAAACGTCAGCATAAATTCAACGTGGTCTCAGAAATTGCCCTTCTTCTTCCTCTTCCGGAGAGGATGAAAGTAATATTATATCTGGACCTCAAATTTTTGCGCACACAGCTTTTTTGTGAGGTTTAATATTATATTTTCCTCCCCCTCGCCCCCGTCCCATTTTTGTACTTTGCCCCCGTCCCATTTTTGTACTTTGCCCCCATGACTGCAAAAGGTGTTAAAACAGAGTTGATAACTTGACTGTTTCTGGCAGGTGTTGGCCTCAATCATTTCACGAAAAGGCGTAATTGTTTGGCGAGTGATTTAATTGAACCAGTGCCGGATCGTTTGCACCGGTGCCCATTTTTACTTGGCTTAAATGTCCTGTTCAATGGTAGGATTTGGGATCGCATTATGAGATTAAGACAATAAATTAATTTTTCATTACCACGTGCTTCTTTCTTGTCGTCTCCTTTTGGAATGTCTTCTCCAAAAAAAGTAATGGAAACGCCTTGAGTCTTATCAGCGCTGTGTGCAATGGCAGTTTTTAACGACTTCAAAATGTTTCCTGTCTTACCATCGTTTTTTATAGCTCCACTACAATCTAACTTCTTCCCTTCGAAGATGTTTGAGGATACTGTTGAATGTTCTTGTATTTAATCAGCGCTTAAATATCTCTGTGGTTTTTTCGACACACTTCACTCAAGTACCTTTATGCTGCGTGATGAAAAGTTCGCATTGGTCGGAATTTTGGTGCAAAGATCAGGAAACTGTATTAATTTTTGTCTTGTATATCGACACACCTGCATTTGTGTAGTCCCAGCCACGTGAGCTTCGAGCCCGCGTCAGACATCACTGTCATCAATCACACCCTCAAACTGGTTAACTGTAGCGGGCCTCTGACATATGAGAAAGGACCGAGACCTGCGATTTGGAATCCCGGTATTCCCTGGTCTTATGTTAATTCCCAGGGAGATTTAGGTTATGGTTAGCGTATCGTTTTGTCAAATTTTGGGTTATAGTTAAACTTAAGGATGGAGGAGAGTTGAGGGTTAGGCTTAGGTTACCAGTTAGTCTATTTGCTGGCTATCTGGCGTGTCCATAGGTGACGGGTAGTGAAACGGGCTTCAGCGAAGGTTAGCTGCAAAATAAATAGACTCTTGGGTCTAGCGAATCAGTAGTTGTAGACCAGCGGCGACAGTGCCATCAGGGCGCGGTGAGCTAAATTCTGATAGGCCGACTGCCTTTTGGGATGCTGCAAATTCCGATGACGGCTCTGTGACCTGGTGCCCGCAGGTCGCCACCGCTGCCCTGTGATTACGCCCTTGAACCAAGGTTCTAGAGGAAACAACCTTGAACACACCATCCGAGCCACTGTTGAGGAGCCGCCAGTACTCCAAATCCCTAAGAAACCTTATAAAACTATTCAAAGTGACATGATCGATGCCGACTAGATCGGGCTTGATCATAGCCGCACTGAGTAAGCAAGATTATGGTCCAATTATGTTGACCTTTCCCGGAATTTTTGCACAAGGCCACCTCTTAGCGGAGAGGAGGGCTCCTATTCCGTTATCTTACCGTGAAGAGAAGTGGAAAGTTAGCTGGGTTCTATTGCCTACTTTCCTCACTAAAAATGGGGTGAATACGCGTTTGGCTATGAAGATGCGCCCATACGCATGGCTTGGAAGATTACCAACTAACGACGCAACTCGTCTTTTCGAACTACAGGCTTTTCAGGTTGCAGGGCTCCCCCTCAGTGTGACCTTTGTGGCACTCCCGCTTCCTTTGTATCCGATATTAGTATCAGTTTTTCGAGAGAAAAATAAGCGAATGCCTTTGAGCTCCCTATTGGTCCCTTCGTACCCCCACTGTATGTCTTCTTCCTTCTTCAGATTGAAAACGATGAACACAGAACTATCAAACGACTTGGCGGCAAAACGCCAGGACTGTGAAAGTAAGTCGCTGCTCTGACTTTGTGCCATTCACTTTTTCATCTTTGATCCTCCTGATCTATGCCAATAACGGTTCTTAGAGCAACAATTAAGTGTCTGAAGTTGTACTACTGCGTGACACGCAGGACATCTACCGTGCACTGAACCCCGTTAGAGTCCACGAACGGTAACCTGTCTGAAGCCAAAATTGAGGCACGAATCATTTGCAGTTTAAGAGTATCCGTTGTCAGTGTGGGCGAAATTGTGATGACAGTCTTAGCGGCGCCAGGTGTACAATTTGCTATCTTTTCACTGCGAACCAGTTCTAATATTTGAAATATGGGCTTTCCCTTGTAGCATTGTTGGCAATGCAACTAGTCACTGCTTTTTAATTTCCCAGAAATTGATCTCTATTTTCGGGAACATCAACTTATAATGCGGCCTACGGGCGCAGACTGAAAGTTGCTATGAATATTTGGCAGGTTAATGAATATTGCGTGGTTATCCCGTTATGACTGATGGGCTTTAGCCCAAGAACTCATATTTAATTTCGGTCGGCATCTGTAGATTGTAGTATATACTGATTTACTCCAAGTTAAAGATCAATTTCTGGGGAAATTAAAAAGCAACAACTTCATAATCGGAGTATCTATCAAAAAGCCCATGGGAGATGCCGGGGGACCCACTGATGAGCCGAACTCCTCAGAGCTGCGTCATGCAGCGGCGGAATATTGGCGAAACACGTGTTTGAACCTTTAGTTAGCAACCCCAATGCAATTAGTGCTTGCAGTTTTAACCTAGTGGTTTCTCGCTATTTTCTGTACTACATGGAAGTCGCGTTTCAACGAGCTGCTTGCATATAGAAGCACATTCATTCCGATTAACTTTGGAAACTCAAGTTAGAGCCGTCGAAAACAGTAAGCATAGTGACAGGCAATCCGTAATCCATAACATTTGCGTATGTTTGATAACATCTTACAAAAAGTGGACCCGTAAATTGCCTTCGACTCAGTAGCTCGACGGCTAATTGCCACGATCTCAAATTTCAGGCCTGCTTTGTTATTAGGCGGGAAATGTTCCTCTCGGTATCATTAACCCCCGCTGAGCCCAACTGGTGTGCGCAACTCTGGTCTTTCATTGTCCGGTTAAGCCATAGAAGTGTTGGTGAGGATTGCAGGGCGCCACCTGATTTATTGTAGATCCTGAATTCTAAGGTGGGGTTCTACATGCCCCCCTCCCATTCACCGCATCTGTTTCAGGATACTGTCAGGTGGCTCTTTTTGATGGCAAACAACAGTTGCTATGTCGTAAAGCTGCTATATCTTGTTACCTTTTCGTGGAATATCTACTTGTTTGATCGGTGACAAGCCCTTCCTAGGGAGGTACTGCTGCACAGTCCTGGCCTGCTTACTCGCTTACTCCGTTTACTTCGCAACTTACCTCTAAAAGCTGTTCCACTATCTGCCACTTGTAGACATGTCAGCTGACCGATCGGTAGACAAAAGTTTCCTAACGCCTGCATAGCCTTGACCTCAATCGAAACATTTCACATAGTAAAATGCGTGATGCTCTGTTTTTTTTAAAATTTGCGTTGGTCTTTTCTTCTGGAGACAGTTGCACAAAAAATTAGTTCGTAGTCATTTTTTGGTGTTATGACACTGTTTGAGAACTCATTGTAAGTCTTTCGTTTTGTAGGGGTATCGTCTAGGACTGCAGTATAATTTTTATCACGACCGCACATTACTCTTTGGAAGGGGGTAGCAAAAAGACACAAGACCTACCAAGGTGTGTCTTCTTCACTTGCTCATTCACAAATCACAGACGGGAAGTTTAATAGCTCTAAACTCGAGTTAGGTATTTCACTTAGCCAGACGCCCTCTCGTGAAGATTCGCTTGCCTTCGGCTGCCCTGCACCCTTAATCTGACCCCTTTAAACTGTCTTCGTTTTTCTAGATCTTCTCGCGACCAAACAAAGCCTGCAAAGCAAACTGGCTAACAGCAGGGAACAGATTCGAGCACTGGATGCCACAAATGACAACTACCGCAAGCAACTTGATGAGGCAAAGCAGCTCCTGCAACAGAAGGATGTTCAGGTAATGTGGATTACCCTCAGGTTTTGCTATTCCTACTCCTTCTTAGACAACAGTACTAGCAACGTCTACTAATACGTTTCTTTCCATTTTTAAGCTTGCCAGACATGTGTCATTCCTCTTTTTTATTTCTCCACCAAGTGCCGGCTTAACGTTTGGTTTCGGTAAAGCATTTGTAGCTTTAAAGTGCGTTTAGTGCATACAGTGGACACAATGGAACGCCATTTTGGACCTACTTTTATGATGTAGCAGAATAGATTTTCGGCTGTTTTTGGAAGAACCGTTGTTGATCCCGGTGGTTACCGCTCGCTTTTGCATTGAACGAAGTTTCTTTGATTATAGTCTGTACATAGTTGACTAAGGTTTTTTGTGGAAAACCACTAATTGTGATGTTTTATCGGGAGCTGGCACGATTGTTGCAGCTTCTCTAAGGACTCTGCTTTCAGAATCTCCTCGGGCGTATATTTTTGTAGTGCACTGCTCGTTGACCCTGTGAATACTTTGTAGTTATGTCCTGCTGTCTCTTCCTTATTTACGATAATCCTACTTGTTGAGTTTTCGGGCACAAAAAATTCCACAGGGATGCTGCTGGAACCTTAAATCGCAATTATTGTTTTGCATTTAATTCGGTATCTTACTGTCTACATATAGTACGTGACAGTTTCCCCTGGATCCATGTTATCCAGACAGATGGAACCTGCAAGTTAATTGAGAAGAAGTGAAAGTGGTCGCTGGGACAATTACCTCCTGGGACTCGCATGTTCGCTTGGGTTGGCAACCTGCAAGTTAGTCAAATTGTGACCTACTCAGCACTTGACAATCGTTAGTCCTTCTTGTGTCCTTTGAAAAATGTGCCTTCTTAACAGTGTGAGCTTTTGCCAAAAAGATGGTAATAGCTGTTAGGACGGCCTAGCAAGCAGTAGCTTGCAAGCAATAGCCCATACACGGCAGGCTATCGATCGGCCTACACGCGAGAGATCGTATTGTCCAGTCAATCAGTCGAACTACAGTCAGCCGTTGAGTCACCAGCCAATCCTACCGGCGACTATTTCAGCAGAGGAGCTGATTGGCTCAATGGACATCGTGTTGCAAGGTTTGTTTTCCTTAATACGTTGTACCTATCACACTAAAAGACTTCTACTGTTGCACACTTCTCGTCGTGTTCTTCCTTTCGGGACTCACACAAGGCGTTATTGGGCGGGCATCCGTTACAACAATAGCCTCTTTTTTGAGGTGTCTTGCCTGCATAAACATCAACTAAATTACCAGTGCAGTGGAACCTCGTTCAACGAGTTTACTCCATTCCACCACCCAGCTCATCGTGTGAAGCGCTTGTCTTGCGAAACATAGCCAATCAAACTACATCACTTCACTGATTGGCTGCAGGGGACAGACGACGCATGCCCTGGGAGCGAGATTCAACGGTAGATAGAGGCACACACACACGCACTGACAACTTCTTACTTGTTTGGAAGCTCGTCCAGAGAAGCAGAGTAGGTGCTCGAAGTGTTCACGCCAGCGATCGGCCTTGCCCGATTTGTCGGCAATAAATCCTCCATTCACATCGAAAACAGAATCACAGAGTGTTGGGGGCTTACCACTAACCTGCGTGTGATTTGGTACAATTTTCGGGTGTCACCAACATTAGAAGCCTGCTCCATAGAAGTCGCCGTTTTGGACCAATACTTCTGCCAGTCATCTCTAGCCGACTTTGCTGTCAGCTTTCAAAGTTGGCGGAAGGAGGCATCGTTCCGGGACCTGACTCGCGTCGTCTCGGCCGATAGCTGCAGGGTCCTTCCGCTGATCCATTCACTGCGGCACCGCTGAGTGAATCCGAGAATCTCCTCAGTTGCCCCATATATGGATGTCTTCAGTGATGGCCACTTGCTACTGCCCTCGTTGTCAGCCTGGGTCATAAGACGGGACTGGATTTCTGTGCTTAGAGCCTTGGTAGTGTTGGTTTGCCGGAGCTTTGCGACATCAAGGCGTCTCGCACGTGGCAGTTTGGGCACAGATGAGAGGTGAACCTTCAGGCGCGTGCGAACGAGAACATGGTCAGAACCGTGGACGTTACCAGTTTCGGCACCTCGCATCGACCTGCTATCGTGGACCCAGCTGCGAAACCGTGAACCAACTAGAATGTAATCGATCTGACTGGCGGTACGGCCATCGTTCGAATACCAAATCATTAGATGTTTGTGACGATGCTGAAAGCATGTGTTGGTAACAACCAGTCGGTTCTGTTCGGCAAACTGCAGCATCCTCTCACCATTGTCCGTTCAATAGCCAAGCCCAAAACGACCAAGAAGGTGGCTGTCTGTCGGGTCACCGGGTCCAGTCCGGCCATTCCAGTCCCCGGCAACAATTAGCAGATCTTGGCGAGGGAGTCGTTCGGCTAGCTCCTGCAGCTGCGAGTAGAAATTATCTTTCTCTTGCTGTTCAGCCGCCGACGTAGGTACATACACAGATACAACCGAGATGTTCGTAAAATGGCCTTTTAGTCGAACATAGGCCATTCGGTCGTTGACTGGTTCCCATGCTAGTAGTGCACGGTTAGCTTCTTCCGAGAGGGCAATAGCCACACCGTGTCTACCACATGAGTCACTTGGACCGCTGTGATACAAGGTGAAATGAGAATCGACCCCCGGGATTTTGATTTCTCGGGCGCCTGAGTCGGGGAGTTGGACCTCTGACAAGCAACAAACATCCAAGTGATATTCATGGAGATTGTGCGCTGTCAGACTTTGAGTACCAGGTTTCAGAAATTTTCACACATTCCAGCATCCAATACCAAGAGTCCGTCTTTTGTTTAGCAGTCCAGCTTGCACATTATTCGCCCGCACAACCGGACAAAGGTTGCGGAGCGCGTCGGTTCCCGCGGACGCCGTAGCAGTGGTCGTAGTAAGGTAAGGGGACATCATAAGGTTTCTTGGGAACTTTGAATACAGGCGGGTCCCCAACGGCCGCTCGGATTCTTTGTCCAAGGTTGTCTCCTCTAGCACTTTGGCTCAAGAACTTAACCACAAGGCAGTGGTGTTGGTGGCAAGCAAACCTATTTAATGGCGGTTCACGCTCGCCATGTCACAGTGTCGTCATTGGGCCTTGCGGCATTTTATAAGGCAGTCGTTGCGCCAGACCTCAGCCCACCGCGCCCTGGTGACACTGTCGCTGCTGCGTCCGCGACTGCTTATTCACCAGACCTGGGAGCCTGCTTATTTCGCAGCTAACCTTCACTGAAGGCCGCGCCACTATCCGCCACCTGTGGACGCGCCAGGTAGCCTGCAGCTTGGCTAACGGGTAACGCTCCTTTCCCGGGTAACCCGCCTTCATCTAGGGTAACCCGCCTGGGGATTAATGGCCATCAACTTGAAGAAGTAGACAGCTTTAAATACATTGGCGCGAGGCTGCTACCGAATAGGTAGAGCAAGGACGACATTGTCTCCCGTATCGATGCTGCTCGCTGGGTTTTCTCAATCCTTCGCAAGCGCCTATGGATCCGACGTGATATCTCCATCGCCACAAAGATTCGTGTATACCGTGCATCCATCCGGTCAGTCCTTTTCTATGGATGTGAATGCTGGGCTGTGCGCGCTGAAGATTAGCGAAAACTGGAGGTCTTTGACCACCAGTGCCTGAGGACGATCCTGCGAGTTAAGTTTTGCGACCTCATCTCAAATGAGACAGTCCGCATCCGCTGCGATCGTATCACGAAGATATCTCAGGCCATTCAAGAAAGGCGACTGAGGTGGTTTGGACACGTTCTCCGTCGTCCGCCCCACGAGCTTACCTATGCTGCCCTCGACCCGGCACCGCAGCCCACCTGGAAACGTCGAAGAGGAGAGCAACTGAAGACCTGGCTAGACACCGTCTGTCAAGATATGGAAGCAGTTCTTGGACCTTCTATCTTCGGCCTCCGTCGCTGGAGAAGGGACTGGGTGGAGCTTTCGAGATCCGCTGCCGCCAATCGCCACGCATGAAGAGGTACCGTTCGTGAAATCATTGAGGCCGGCTAGATCAGGCATGATCACAGCCGTAACAAGTACAAGTCAGTACAGAGAAGCATATTTCCAGCTAGTGGTTCGATCGTTACCTGAAATGCCCTCGTAGACGGGGCCGCTGTCATCCGAGGCTCTACTGCATTTATAGAACTTAAAACAAATACAGAACTTTACACGGTTATCGAGTGAACATTTACGTGTGTAAAATAGCATCTGCCTAACCTTGTCATGCTTTGGTAATGAATCAACATCACTCAGTGGCAACCACCTAGTCAAGATGTGTGTATATGCATATTCTTGTAATCTTTTTTGCCTAGCAGCCTTAAAGTTTATGTTCCCGTTAGAATCAGACCCGGAATCGTGCAGGTTCGCAGCAGTAAACAAAGCTGTGGACAGATTAAAGGTTTTTTAAGGTTGATACTTTGAGGTACTACCGCCGTACCTACATTCGCATTTCTTGCCGCACAAAACTATATAGGCTTCACCTCTTATATGTCTACCTGCTGGATTTTCATTTAAATTCCGAAACCTGTGTGTGTTTGTATGCAGATCCAACAGTATACACAGATTACGCGGCTAATCAACGACCTGACAGGCAACCGTGCTCCCGCAATCGATTTGGCCGCGTCGATTCAGCTGCCGAACAAAACATCCTCCGCCAATCCCTGACTCCCGTCTGACCAGAATCTCAGAGCAGCCAACTAATGCATTTTGTTTACCCTTATCATTTTCTACTAATGTGAAGTGTTTTTGATGTCATTTCAATGTGAAAAACTGCTTTCAAATTTTTTTTGCTCTCTGTTTTTTGTTCATGAAAAAGGGGGATGGTACGATGGCACTGCTTTTGATTAAAAAAACTGTAGATGAGAGTACCCAGTAGATGGTCATCCGCCGCAATAAGAAGATATTTCGGCCTGAACCTTTAACCCGCGGAAAGTAATACTTTTTATAATGGATGACGAGTGTGTTCATAATGAGCTGGTCAGTTCGACCGACGATGTCCACCGTAAGATGGACTGGCGTGTTACTTTGTTTATTGTGCTAGCAGAATTGCGCAGAATCTACAAATTTTTATTCTCTCCCATCGGGGTTCGGTGTCATAACTAAGTCTTTAGAACCGGAGATAGGAGAGGGCGCAGGGGTCTGGCGCGGCCAGAAGCCACGTCCTGGTCACCGCACAAATTATCAAGGCATAACAGGGGGGAGGGAAGGCGGTCCGCACCTGCTGGGTGGGATTGCCTGGATTTCTATTCTTAGAGATGGATCGAGTTATACAGCTGGTTGGCAGACTTCAAAGTCGCGGATTTTAACGTACCGTGGTAGCTTCAAGCGCGGTTGATTGTCCACAATGGGGAAATTGCGCCGAGGCAGTCAGACTTACTGGTAGAGAAGAAAAAGGCACGTCGACCACCGAAATCATGGTTTTATTTGTCTGAGCTCCCGAATTCTCACTGGAGTCCATCGTCAGAGGTAAAAGCGTCAGCGAAAAGCAAGCAACAAGGGGACAGAGGCCAATCAACCACCAGTGATGTCAGCCCGGAGGTACCCGCGCACGGCAATGTACACCGGCGCCAGATCTATAAATCAATTGACTAGGTCTCATCCGAGGCCCGGGCTTAAATTGATTCTCGGCATGTCTTGATGCCGCCGTGCGCGATCATCTTCGCTGCTGCGAAGTTAATCTCTTGCAGGTGCGGGCAGCCACTCGTAATAATGCGTCAATCCGACTAACGGCTAGCTTGTGTTCGTTTATGCGCAAGCCAACCATGTGTCCAGTATGTCATGTGTAATTTCGAGGACAATTTAGACTTGGTACGGGATACACTACACCTACTGCTTACTTGGATTAAATCGGTACCTGATATTTACCATTCGGCTGCGCAAGGCAGCCTTGGGATTGAGTGAAAATCGGACGCCTCGTTCTACAGCAATGCGCTCGGTCGCTACCGACACGTCCTTGATGTATGGCATCGCAGGCCATATCGTGCAGGTTTGTTCTGGTCGAGTCCTTGGAAGGTGAACACGTAGCCATCGGCTTCTGAAGCCCTTCGGATAGCCATTTCATATAAACTGGTCGCCAAGATGTCGTGCTTTTCCGAATTACTGCAGCGAGTCTGAATTCTTTTGAATACTGTTCACACGCAGCTTCTGTTGTGAGCCACCGGATGGTTGTTATGAAAAGTGAGAAGCTGTGGTGTTCAGTGCTTTTCTGTAGACTTGTTTCTATTTCGCCGTTGGACGTTCACACGAGGAGAACGTCAGGGAAGCGTAGCTGCTCATCCTTTTCTTCTCATGAATTGTAGATTCGGCCAAGTCGAGTTAAGGAGATCATGGAAATTTTGCGAAGTCTTCCTTTTGCCGATAACCAAGGTGTCGTAAACTTAACGTTGCTAAAAGATCGGAGCTGTTGGATGAGGGCAATTTTTTCCAGCTCTTGTAGAACAAATTCTGCTTCTAAACCGGAGATTAGAGAGCCCATCGGAGCTCCTTTGATCTTTGCACAAGCTTCTCCTGCAAAAAAGGGAGTAGTTCTTTTGGTATAATTCGAAAAACCTAATGAGGTGTTCAACTTTGAGCGAACTCCAGAGTTTCGTCGTACAGTACCTGTACGTTTTTACTTGCACTTGGTATGGTTACGATCATGAATGCTCTAGCCGGCCATCATGATGTCTCGGATTGTACTTCTCCACGCGTGACCATCGGTGGCAACAGGTCTGGACAGTTCAATTCAGTCTCCCCGCCAATGCCGAAAACTAAAGTTCCAGATTTTGAGCTGACCCTCTCTTTGACGTCTCAAATTGGGTAACACTTCAGATCGAGGGCAGTAACACTGAGCTCGTGAGGTTGTCGACGAAGAACGTGTCCAAACCACGTAAGTCATCTCTCAGGGATGGACTGAGATATCCTTGATATTGTGTCACAACGATCGCAGACTGTCTCATTTGAGACGAAGCCGGTGTTATTCACTTGAGGGATGGGTATTATCTGATCCGCACATCCATGCCCAACGTGGAGTCCAGTTTGGTTGGGCCGCATCCTAGAGTCACACATAGACTGCAATCGCTTGAGAACAAAAGCGAAGATCTTCGCAGTGACTTCGATGAAGTCAAGTTTATTAAGGGAAATATAGGCAAACGCCTTTGAACTTCCTATTGGTACGCAGTAGTTAAGAAATGCATCAGCACAGCCGAACATTTCAAAGAGGGTCGTCCGTTTACGTAATTGTAGGCGACTACTCACGCGTTTCAACTAATATGATCAACTGGGGTGATGTCAGTTAACACGAGCCAACAGGTGTAATTGAGTAAAAAGAACAGACGGTGATAAACTCCCCTTGAAACACATGGCCCCGTCATGAGGGCGCGGCTCAGAAGGGGATAGCCCCGTCAAAATTTAATTAAGGCTAATTACTAGTGCAGAAGTTATTTCGTGGCAAATATCTCTATATTTGAGGGATCAGAGAAGAAAAGTAAACCAAAATTTATAATATTGGGTGGATAAAATTGATCTTTAAGCTAATTTTAGTAACTATATTAAGTGAATGGGCCCTAAGGGGACTAGGTGGGGATTGGCCCCTTTAAAAATGGCCTGCATCTCATTGGTTGGCATCACCACGGGACTGCACGTGACTGAATGTGATTGGCTAGTTCACTTGACGTCAATCTTGCGCATTCCATTTTGACTGTAGGCGCTGTAACAACCCAATAGACTGAATGATTGTTTTAGTAAACCAAGGTCGGCATTTTTGACGCGAACCCAGGATGGAGGTGATGTGATCGTCTGTCTGCGAAGATGCCGGTGCGCGTCCCCCTTCACAATCGCTGACTCCCCACCCCACAATGTGTCGCCGTCGTACTCGTATCGTTTCACCTTGTACTATGTCAGCACTCCCTCGTCCCTCCCTTGCAGTCGCCCCCAGCGCTGCGCTCCCACCGGTGATTGAACGGACATGAGAGAACACCTCCCATTCTAGATGGGACATTTGTCCGTGTAACGCCTTTCCTTACTGTACATTTTATTTCATCCGTGTACCTATACATTCATTTCGAGAATAGTAGATTCTGTTCATTCCTTCGATCTTTTATCATAATCTTTCCGTTTGCATGCTTAGTCTGGTGTTTATCAACTCTGATCGCCACTCACAATGACCGAAACATCTTCATGTCTCTTATCCTTCCGTGTGTGTGTGCCAACCTCGACATCATCGGCTCGTTACAGCGCCATTTTGTCGTGAAGCACGCCGTTGTTCACAACAGAACGCCGGATCTCATTGTTGTGACTGTATTTTCGGTAAATTTGCTGATCTCTTGCTGTTTTCTTCTAGCATGTGGAAGCCTACATCTATGAGAAGTATAAGAAGACAAGCCAAGTGCAATTATCTTGCATTTACGCGTCAACTTATCCTCAAAAGTCGGACAACTTTGATATTTCGGTGCGTAAACCAAGCAGTTTTGATGTTTTTTACGCATGTCCGTGAACTTGTATGTTTGATGTCTTATTTGTAGTTCCTTTTGAAGAAATTAAGTATGCTAGACAGTATATAACCTTTGCAGGGTATTGAAGCTGCATGTATGACGCTACAATTGTAGAGATTGCCGAAGGACTCGAAATGATGACAGAAGTTCAACTTCATTGCTTTCTGGTGGAATGCACGTGAAAACCCACACCCGCTGCGACGCTATAACGATGATATCTTAGGCACCGCAGGTCATCTGGCTGCAACTGAATTTCTGTTAACCAGTGTTGCACACGTTCTGTGTTGTGGATACAACAGGTAATTGAATTCGACTTTTAAAGAGCCTTGTTTGCATTCTCTGCACATACGTAGTACCATTGTTTTTCTGAGTCACTTGCATTCGTAATTTTTCCTTATCTCCCGATAAGATTGTGGACAAACCCCCAAGTTGCTTTTCTTAGTCGACTTTGAAGCAATATTTGCTTTAAAAACTCGTAAAATTGTTCATGAGCCTTTCTATCAAATTTTACCAAGTGTACCAGTTTACCTCCAATCAATCAATTCCTTCTTTTCCAGAAACAAGCTGCACATGACAAACGCAATGCTTCGTGTACTAACGTTCGAAGATTCTGGAACTGCACCACAGCGGAAATGTGACTACGGAAGTAGTGTAAGTGCCCATCCATATGTGTTGTTTTATATGGACTCGAACATAAAAGTTTGAACATATCTTATCTGTATCTATATATTACTAAAGTGACGCTTTTTAATACCAATTTGTTTAAACTTCTTTAGTTCATGCTTATTTTACTAACCAAAAGATGTATAGTATTGTAGGAAGCAGCTTTGGACGGCAAGAGCGATGCTTCCCATGAACTGTGAAATCGGAGGACGAACGATATTATTTGCTGTAAAAATTTTCCAAATTATTTTCCCTTTCCATAAGTTATCCATCATCCTTAACCATCGTATTGTGTTCTACCTTACGCGACAGTGGGTATAGCGAGAGATTCGCACGGCTGGGCTAGCAATATCGCGAAAATAAGCGCCCCCTGCGCATTTTTTTGCCCGGGGGGGGCAACCGGGGGCCAAAGTGATGAATTACCGCGCCTGAGCCGCGCATGTGCCCCCTCTAACCCCGTTAAATCCCCACCATGCACACTGAATGCGCTGACGTGCCAAATCCAAGCCCAAACTTATAACTGGAAATACTACTGAACACATTCGATCTGCCAAAACCAAGGCAAGAAACCACAGTTCCAGTAGCAAGTCTATCTGTCCAAACCTCTAGACGATCAGGCCGGAAAAGAATGCAAACTGTTCCGTTACATGTGAACCTGCAGCTCAAATCCCATGATTCGGCTCAAATGGGTTATTAATAGGAGCAGCCAGCTAGCAGGCAGGTAGTGAGCCGCACTCACTGCGGGCTATCGATCGTTCTACACACGGCGAACGCAGACTGGCAATCAATCAATAATTTCAAATTTAAAGCTTCAGCCAGCCGTTGAGTCACAAGCCAATCGTGTCGCTACTTACGACAGGACAGTATCTGGTTGGCCCGATGGACATCGCTGTACACACGTTTGCTGCCTTAAATCTGTTGTTCTTCTTACGCTAAAGGACGACGAACAAGTAATAAATGTTCAAAAACTCATAAGTACAGCTTTTTTCGTAGATCTTCTTTCTTTTCATCATATCATCTCGGAATGCAACTTACTTCTTTTATCCAATAAAAATAAGGTTTATTTGTAAAGCACATCGTAAGTAAGTATTGCTTCTATAATTTGAATTTCGTGCAACGCTTCGCGTATATGAAGAAAAGCATGGGTCCTAGTCCTGAAATCCGGGGAACACTTTTTCTGATCGCAGCATGATATAACTGCCCTGGGCTTGTACGCACGACCAGACTGAAACCCATTAGAACTTGCCAATCTATTTGAGGAAGTTATCTGTGTAAACACATGTTTTAGGTTTAAAAATGTCCCTAAAAATCTTTGAAATAGAAACCGAAGCGATCTTTACAGTTTGCCTATCCTTAGGAGCTCGTGTTCAATTCTAAATTGTTGTGAATGTTCTTCATTTTCGGAAGCCTAGTCGGCATTTGGATGACAGTAGTAATCGCGTTTATTTCATCTTCAGGACCTTCCTCACCACTCTGATGATTATTGTAAATTTTTAAGCAAGTAACTTGGCACTGCCATCTAGATTCTCTTTGGATAGTAGAGTTACATGCGTCACCTCCAACTCCCAAGGAACTGTTACAGAGTCAAATGAGCTATTAAAAATTATCAACAAAGGTAGAGAAATTTCATTGGAAAAGCTCGGTAAGAACTTTGCCCGGTTCCGAACACTTTGGTTCTCTCCATTCCTCTCGTTTTCTTTCGATATTATTATCTGTAAACATAATGTTGGTTATATGTGTTTTCGGCAAATCCACCGGAGGCTGTTGAGTGGAATCATGTACCGCAAGTGTTGACCAATTTCGAAACCATTGTAGAAGATCGAATAAACAAACCCATATTTTCGATAGTTAAACTTTTCTAAAAGAAAAATCTTATTGTTCAACCAATATCATAAAACACACCTTCTTTGACTATATCATTACGTTTTTGAGTTGCACCCTTGACAGGCCGCATGTTTAAAAAGTAAACATACCCTTATTAACGCTAAACAAATCCAGATTCTTCTATTTGATTGGATACTTTGGCGGTCTGGTGTGCTTAAAAACCTGTCATTAAGATATCAACAAAACCAAGGAATATAGTCGTCGATATCTTTGTACATGTGTGAAATCACTTTGAAGCAGTTATCTTAAGCTTAATGGTAATTTTGCCACTATTGACGGTAGTCCGTTTTTTTTCTTTTATTTAAAATATATCGGTAACACTATATATCGTATTTTTATCCATACTGTTAAACGAAGACTTGTGTTTTCAGAACTCTTTTGATTTCATGTCTATTTATTTTTCAATCCTTCTGTTAAGCAAGCCTTTTTTCACCTGTTGTGCTGGTAGGATTGTTTTCTATATGATGCGTTTTAAAACGCCTTTTTGCTTTAGATCCTAATGTAAATATTTAAGGAAGAAGACCTAAAAATCAAGCCATAGTATGTTGGTTCCGGTCAATCAAGCACAATAGCTTTACTTGGTTGTTTTTTTCAGCATTATGTGCACTTTACGAAGCGCAGACAGTTTTTGGATGTTTTTTTCTATAGAAATAGTAGATGTTTCCTGAAAGATTTTCCAAATAACATGCGTGTTTTTGGAAGTGGAAATATTTTTAGAATGAAGATTTATTTGGTATAATTCTTATTGCAATATCATGATATTTATACTACGGTATTAATTGGATTTACAACCGCACATTCTAAAAGCTTGCACTGAACCTCTGTATTTTACGCCATCTATAATTGTACCCACATGCGGCATCAAGTCATCGCTGGTACATTTTAGCATTACCATTTCTATCTCCATGGAAGAACAATATGCAAATTAATTAAAAACGTACCCACAGCCGATAATTATGTTTATATCGAAGGTTACGTTAGGATTATCATAATGTGGTACCTTCCATACATAATTTTGGGGGGTTTACGACTGATTATCGATGGCAAGCTAAGTTCTGTGGAAGGGATGCTGTGTTGCAACTTAGAATAAGTAACGCATGGTTAATGAGATAGTTTGTTTTAATAACTATAAAAAGAGAATTGATTGATATACCAGAAAATATTTAATAAAATAACGGGAGATAACTTGAGATGCAATAAATTAGGGCATCATTGTCTTTGGATTATTATGTTAACATTCAGTTTATTACTGTGTTAAACAAAACTTTGGATCGCAGATGCAAATACGATATTCCACAGAGTCTTTTGGAAAGGCCACAAACAATTCATCGAACTGAATTTAATTAAAGGGCAATATCTGTTATTACGGTTAGAAATTTCTTCGTACAAACCATGATGGCTTGTCAAATCAAAGAAATACCAAATAGCTGGCGGCATTGATGGGCAAGCAACAATTTACCAGGCTTAACTCGACGAAATATTATAACAGAATAATATTGACTGCCCACATATAGACGATACTAATTCGAAACACACAACATGAGCTTTGCCTCAGCAGTCATAATTTGACGAAAATTTTCCTGATCTTAATAGTTATAATCCATTCTAAAGTTTTCTGTTTCGTGAAGCTTATGAATAAGCGTATACGCTCTACTAAATACTTGTATCAATCTCTTTGTGCTTACAAAGAGCCCTCGTCCATAGTAAATGGGTGATAAATTTACTCACAATAAGTTGCATAGTTTTTTTAATTCTTGAAAGAGAGAGGATAGTTGAATGGGTCATTATGGACAATGTCCAGTGTCTAGGCAAGAATCTTCGGATGTATTTTTGATAACCATATTTTACGTCTATTATAACTGTTCAAACCTATCTAACTTTTGGACGAACAGCCCATAGTTACTTTCTTTACCAAATGATGCATCTTGTGTTTACATCATTGACTTTAAATAATTAGATTCACAGCATTGCATACAGAAAGGATTGTTGAAAGTTTTATAAGAGCAATGAGGAAAATTGTAACAGACTTTAGACGGACGGGATATTTTATATGACTTTGAACTTTCCAAAGTTCCTTGCATGATTTTGAAACTAGTCCTTGGTCAAGTCATCGGTTTGGAATCTGAAATAACTCTTATTCTTTCTCTTTTTTGAGGGGTTAAGGGATCTTAGAATCTTCCTAAATTCCTCTGAAAACATTTGCGCAGGCCGTGGCTCTACCAGCATGACGCTTAGGCTGGTGTCCTGAGGCCTGAGCACAGACTCTGAGCAAACATTTGTTTATAAACTTATAATGAGTAACACTTCTTTCAATTACGTTGGCATGTTTTTGTTGGCGCATAAATACTGCAGTGATAGTACACATTTCGGGACATAAGAGGAATAGGGCGAATGACTATCTAAGCTTGTGTCAAATAACTGTCATATCTTAATTTGCAAATCTGCATTGTAGTAAAGAATATTTATTAAATGATGTCTTTTAAAGTTAGAGTCATCCTGACATAATACGATGTACTCTACAATAATTAGTTTGCTGCTTGTAGAAATTCCGGCTTTATTTTGATCAATAGTTGTTGGAGCATAATATGCAGTAAGACACGTCAATCCGCATAGTCTTTCAATGAATTTTTTTCAATACGACATAATAAATATGCTTTCTTTGAATAAATAGAACTAAACAACACAAATAATCATCAGTTTAATTTTCCTACTATGGTCTTGGTTTTCCATAGAGAAGATTTGGCTCATTTATCCTCTGTGAAAAAATACACTTAGTTACATTGATAAATTATTTTTTCATGGAACTTAACACCTCATGGATGAATTGGCAGTTTTATTTTATACTATTTTAAATATCCACGTTTTGAACTTACTTTTCACTACCTCCCCAAAAATTTTCTAAACAAATTTTTGAGCAGGGACAAAAACGATAACGAAATCGACTAATTTCTTCTTGCAAAGTTGTTTACTCATAATTATTCAAGGCTATAGTCCTGAGTGTATACTTCCTATTCTTACACTCTTGTAATTTTTTAAACATTAAACTTCCATTAGCTACGATCCTGGGTTTATAAAAGATTGCCCTTTCTTTTTTAAAGATTTTACCGCTGGACGTGTTGTAGTCCGTCATTTCTGCCCATCGAGCTGTACAAAAGTGATTTTTAATGAAGCCCATGACGATTACTTTTTGACAACTTTGATAGCAAAGCTTTTATATGGCAGAGTGAAATTATTCCCGTCCCTCAGGTATTTCAGGTTAATAAATCAGGATCTGTATTAAGGCAATATAATATATAATTGTCTGTCAGAGTACAAACTGGACTCCAATGATTAAGCATAACAATTCCAGTGTATTTTGATTCGAGCAATTATTGTAAGACTGACTTTGTATGCACTATGCATGCACTGCTGAATTCACATGAAGCTTGCCTTACAAATTACGTATTGCATAAAACTATTCATGCCACTGATATAGTTCATGCTAATTTCCCAATGTGTTCTTTCTACTCGCCTTATGTTTGATTTAGATGACAGAGAAAGATCCACGGAAGTTATTCATCCTCAACGCCTTAGTGAACTATTTTGATACACATGAAGCAAACCTCGAGAAGCTTTTCTACCATCCCAGCGTCAATGCATTTTTAGACAATGGCAACGCCAGATTACTGCTGGCGTCAGGCACAGACAATGGTGAAATCCTCCTTTGCAACGAGGTAAGGATACTCGATTTTACGCAATTTTTTCTCAGGTTGAAGGCCTGAAACTGGCCAAAAAGACATTTGTATTCTTGAAGATAGCGCCGCTTCCCATCACGGATGAAAATTTTTCTAAACTCATTATGATAGCCTCATTGCAGGGTGGTGCCGCGCAATCGTTCTATAACAGCCTCGACCGTCTTTATGGTCCGCTAATGATGAAGGTAAATGACGTGCTTTTAACTGACTTTTCCAGAATGAAAGTAAAATGATGCATCAGTTTCCCCGTCTTAAACTTGCACTGAGCGATCTTGTCTCAGGTCTAGCCTCGTGCACTAAATCTCTTCAAGACAAGGATGATCAAACACCAAACGGTTAGCCACACCGAATCATTTTACTTGTGTACCTACTTACTACGTTAAAGTAGTAATATTGCTGTTTACTATTGTGCGTTCAGTTATCTTTGATCTGGCGTCCGAGGCCGACTACTGGTTGCAAAAATCGCGATCGAGTACGCAGGGTATGAATGCTGAACGACTGCGTTCTGAAGCTATCTATAACGCGCTCAAACCTGCTGTGGATGCTACTCAACGATTGGAATTGCAAGCTTTATGCACTAGGCAGCCCGCGGAATGGACTACTGACAAAGAAAGCCAAGCGCAAGCTGAACATCGGATGGCCGCCATTGCGGAGGAATTCCTCTGTTCACTGTCCGAAGCACTGGAGACTTCTATTATTGACTGTCTCGATGGCGTCTGGCGCCTCAGAGATGTTGCACCACCATATCCTGAATCAAGAATGCGGTCCCTCTTGGAAGCTGTTGGCGGGTGGCTTTCTCGTGTCCTGATTTCCTATCTAAATCCACTAAGCAGCGAGCAAACACAAACAGTTGTATCCCCATTGTGGGATCGCCCATTTAAACAGGTCAGCTTTACTGTTACTTGGACCGTTTTATGATGTTAATCTTATCAACTTAGTTACGATTTATTGGTCAGCCACCAGCAGGATTTTGCAGCGTTTCATTCTAGAATCCTGGAAGTTGCATTTTGGCATATAGGCTTAGGAGTCATTGTGTATAAGTGAACATGTGCATTTTCAAGGCGCTAGCACTGATTCGGACTGAGCAGATATCCCATGGCGTTGGTGACTAGGCATGCCTTTCAGTGGTTGTCCCAGCAGTGCTGGTTACCCAAATGATGTTCTATCAGACAGCGTCATGCTTACATGCTCGGAAGAGGATGTTGCGACGTTCCATTAGTTAAAGCCGATTCCTTACGAGATGACATCATTTTTGAAACCGGACAAAAATAATGGCAACGTAGCGGAACTGGATATGAGTACTTTTAAGCAGACGATCGAATCAGCGCGGTCTTTTGCATAAAGGGATGAACAGCATGCTCGCGCAGAGTACCACCTGGGCTCCGGACTGCGCGGACCCGAAAGTACCATGAAGCAGGACTGGTAATTAGCAGAGGTCAAACATGAGCATCAAAGCGTGAGCTAACCATAGTTCACACCGAGGAACATGACATTACTGATATGTGCGATTTAGTAGTCATCACAGGACCCATTATGTGTATCTTAGTGAGCTACTGAAAGATTCTTTACTTAACCTTAACTCTAACCCTTACTTGAGAACCTTAAGTATAATCATCACCTTAAAAATTTAACTCTTACCCTAAATATAACCCCTAAACCTAACCCTGGAATGTTTCCTAACCTTACTTCTTAAGCCCAGTCTTAACGCTAACTGTAACCCTTTAAACCTAACCTTAAATACTAATGTTAGATCTTGATTATGCCTACCGTTAGGTGTGTAGGTAGACTAATTTTGAGGTTTAACCAGTGGCTTAAGTTTAGTGTTCATCTTACAATCGGAGGTATTTTCCCCTTACTGCATAGGGCTATCTACAATCTCTTACCGGGCCAACCGTGGCAATGCCTATCTACCTAAATAAATGAAGTAGGCAAGTTACCTGGAGGCAGCTTACATACGCGGTTCAAGCCTGACCTATGTAAACAGCTACAGCATGTGGTGAACCTAACTCTGCCGTGGTAACACTGGCTCCCTGTTTATACATATAAGTAGACTCAAAAACTACACTCAAAATTAAGCTAAAAAGTTAAACTAAGAAAAACATACTTTCACATTTTCACTATTCCGACTTTCCAACGGTTTTCCATTTTTCTCGCCGGCTAGGATAAAGGCAAAACCTTGGAAAGTCAAGCCACTGAAAATATGAAAGTATATTTTTATAAGGCAAGGAAAAATGTGATCTCTATAGACAGCCCAAAAGTTAAACTAAAGTAAGCTAAACGCACTTTATTAAAAAGTAGTTTAAAACTAAAATCAACCATCCTAATAAACTGGAAACTAAATTAAAAACAGAACTTAAATGAAAATGAGTTCAATAAACCAAATTAAATTAACTAAGCTAAAGTAAACTAGTGCAAATTTTAACTAGAAAAGCAACTGTGCGTGGCCTGACTGACCGAAAACAGTTGTTTACCAAATTTACTGTTCAATCTTAGCATGGAAGCAAAACTAGATCGGACCAAATAAGATACCGTCGCCGTTATTTCGCAGATCTGAAGTCATGCTAACACTGTTTTTTGTAATAGGTCAAAATACAACTGGAACGTGGCATTCAACTTTGCGAGCAGTGGGAAAAGTCGTGCCTATTCTTCACACAGCAGCTATGGGCGCGTGAGGGTTCGCACCGGTGGGAGAACGAGCCGCCGCAGCTGACCTACCTTGAGGAATTCAAGAAACGCATGATAGAGGTTACATCTACTTTCCATAAATATATATATATCTCCCTCTACAATCTATATGCTCTTAAGGCGTTGTTTTCGAATACTATTGGTTGCTGGTAATGGCTACAATGCGGATCTCTGGTAACGGAAACATTTAATGAGCAACCCTTGAATTGAGGAAAACCTCTTAGCCAGGTGTAAATGCTAGCTTTGTTAAGCATGAAAAACGCAGCTGAAATGTTACGTACGAAGGGTATAATTGTTTTAATGGGTAACTTAACTGGCCAAATGGTGCTTGTAATTTCACTTTTGATCGGTAACTGCTATGACTTTGGGTGCGCCTGCGTCGACACTGGTTATATCCCCCAGTTGCGTGTTAGGAAGAGAAGGTGGACATGATAGCAGATAATAATTTACCCTCACCGTTTATGCTTGTACATCAGCTCTGTCTTCTGTGTGTCCGGCAGCTTGTCCTGTGTCCGGCAGCTTGTCCTGCGTCCGGCAGCAATGTGTGTGTTCTGTCGTCGTTCTCGTCTCGTCCAACAGTCTCTCGTCTAGGGCAACAAAGTCGCATGTCTCCAGCAGCTGAATCTCGTGTCCCCAGCAGCAGAGTGCTGCCTTCGGCGGTGGCAGTGTATTTAAGGACCGGCAGCCTTTGTTCCCTATTGGCCCTTCTGCAGGCAGCCATCGTGGGATGTGCTCAGGATGAAACGTCGCGCCCTCAGTGACGCGTGCATGTGCATGCGTCCTTTCGTGGCCCCTTGTCATGCGTTACTTCAGAACCTGGCCGACGGCTGTCCTTGCGTCCTCGCGTGTCGGTCCTAGAAGATCGCACGTCTTGGCCCGTTCTGCATGCACCCACTGGCCTGTCGGTTTCCTTTGTTCTTTTTCCCTCAGGACGGCTAGAGTGACGACTCGCGCGCTGGGCAGTCCTAACAGTAACATATATAGAATCTGGCAAATGAAGTTACTATACATAGACACTTCTCGACTCAGGAAGGTATATACCTTCACCAGCACCTGCAGTTCTTCCCTTATAAGCGACAAGGACCACCGCTTATCCAACGATCGAGCGATGACAATGCACTCGTGATTTCGTGTGCGGTAGAGCCGCCGACTTTCGGTGCGTCTGTCTCACTTGGATTTTTTTCCCGCTCACCATGTCCTACGGTGAAAGCAACTACAAATGAGTGTGGACCCATCGGTGGACTAAATAAACAGCGCCTAGGCACGTCACACATTCATGATTAGACACATACCGACCTCCATTAAGGGAACTTCTAGCCTCCAACAATTGAGAGGTTCCCGGAATACCAAATCAAACGTGGTTCATCCAGTCTTTCTTTCGTTCCAAAGGAAGGCCGATTGATTTCGCTAGTTGGTATCCAGTCCAGTCCACTGCCGCTTCAAAGAGCGCTCGGTTGTATTAAGTGAGGAACTAAGCACTTGGTCCAAGCTAAATCGGTCTTACCACCCCTCCCCCTTCGCCTGTCCCACCTACGTTTGATTGACTCCTCTGAGTTCCACCGACATGCGCCGAAACTCTCGGAGGAGCAGGAAGCCCGCTCTCACTAATGAGAGGTGGCCTTGTTTGAAAGTACTGAAAGGGTTAATATTCTCGAATATGAATACTAATCCTAACACTAACTATCGCTACCTTTATGCGGGTACATACATACAGGAGTTAAGGTTAAGACGGTTAACCCTAACAGCTAAAATCATTCAGGCCCTGGTTCCTTAGGAGATAGGAGAAGTCTTGGGAAGGCAGAGTAGACGGAAGAGTTTATTGTGTACACAGGACGGAGAATAGATGGAAAGAGTGTTGACTCGCGGATGACCGCAGTCCGGCTGCTAGGGCGTCAATTCCGGAGTGACTAGAGCATCAGGAACCGCCGGCGAATGCTTTGTCCCGGGGGCCAATGGGGCTGCTGGTGTCTAGCCTAGCGCGTGCGCACGACCTTGAGGTTGGCTAACGCTGGCTAGCCTGAGCGCGCATTCACGCTGAGGAGTATGTGCGCGTCGGTCAAGGACAGTTAGCGCCTAGCCTAGCAGTGGGCGCGCAGGTAGGCTAAAGGCGCCATGCGTCAGCGATTGGTCTTGGGCTGCAAGTGGCTGCAACAAGGCCACTACAGACACTTCAAGCTTTCGATATGAATTACCTCACTCAGGCGGGAGGCGCATGGGTTTGGGGAATGGCTTGTTTCTTTGCATTCACGGTCGGTCTGCAGATGGTGTGGTTAGTACCATGCTTAGGGCTCACTTTCTTACCCCGTCTGCCGTGAAGGGATTAGCATTGTCATTCTAGGTAGGGTTGGTTAGGCAACCCAAGCGACTTACAAGTTCCATGGCTTGTTTTTGTTGGAAAACAGTCCGAACTGGTGTGGTCTGCTATCGAGACTGTAAGTCACCCCTCCACGGAAGTCTGATAATTGGAGTATGGAATAGAAGACAGCAGTTGTGTCCGACTTTGGATACAGCCTTTGGCCACTCGTACCACAGCACGTTTTTCCTGCCTATTCAATAAATCAAGCTTTATATGCTGTTCTATTCCATGGGGAAGATCTGCCGACCGCACTATTCTGAAATATCCAACAGAGCAAAATTAGTTTATGTAGTACACCTCATATACCCCTAGTCCTAGAATTTTGTCCTACGGAAACGGTGGTTATAGGGTTTTGGGGGGTGGGGAAATAGGATAGGCAGGGAAGGAAATTTTTAGAAGTGTAAAGTGAAAAAATGTAGTCGAATTTGTTTCCCACGGCCGCTGGTAGTAAGTTGTTCCGCATGTAAATTGAAGCTGTGCGCGGCACTTCACGCCGCGGACTATACTAATCTAACTTCAGAACGGTATGTTGGACCTCAGGTAAATTGAAGTAGACGACCTCCTAACCCCCATTTCTATTTTTCAGGAATTTCAAGAAACCTGCAATTTGATAATGAGGTTTTTCCACAATACGTTAAACGATAACACAGATTAGGAAAATCTACCGGTGTAAATCAAAAACATTTCTAAATATAATAAAATAAAAATGCGTATAGCATTCATTAAAGTATATTGCACTGCCTATCCTAATTCCCCACTCATAGGACCCTAGAACCGCCGTTTTTGTGGGACAAACTGCTGGGACTAGGATTAATGAGGTGCACTACATAAACTACTGTTGCCTCTAACAGTTTAAGTTACCTCTGTGTTTACTAAACAGTGCCGTGGGACAACAGATAAGAGCTTAATGCCATTGAGGTGCCCAGTGGGGTGACAATGATTTGTTCCTACGTGCTTGGTGTAATGGATCATTCCTGTGAAGTTATTAGATTCCTTGGCACATTCCCATCTCAACATCTTCTTCTTCTCTTTCCTATCAATGACCGTAATCGCTATCGGGAGTTTAATCGATCATCAAAAGCAATATTTATTGAATTCTTATGTTACTCTTTTTCACGCTATATCGTTGTTTTCGCAGTTTTAATTCAATATACTTTCATAAACCAATGCTTGTCTATAAAGAAATGCTTGAATAAAAGGGCTTTCAAAGCAAAATGAGGTACTGACCTCTTGAATTGTTTAAGTCGCGTCCGTCCACTCCGAGCTTTTGACAGTTTTATGACGATAGACGACATGGATGTAGTGAATGACGGAAACGAAGTTAACCGCTACAACACCCAAAGCCGAAGTGTTCGCGATTCAAGCCAGCTATTAAGAAACTGCCTACTCATCCCTAGTACCCACACAGCGCTGAGCTAAATGTGGTTTCTCCCCTCGTCAATATCCGGATAACGTGATTTTCCCATTAAGCATGATGCATCCCCTCCCTACGAATGACTTTTAGGTACTCCATCTTCGGGCCAATTATGAAGAACTTCTGCGTATACTGAACAGTGAGGAGCGTGGTCTGTTCCGTGTGGCTGAAAAGATGAGTGATTTTCTGCTACAAAATCAGATAACACCGTCTGCCAACGATTCGACCAACGTCCTCTCCCAACTGGTGTTCAATCCTCTTGCCTATAACCCCTTCACGGCGGAGCAGTGGTCTGTGGCTGTCAGATGTTTCAGCGATCGTATTCGCCCGGCTGAAGAAGCAGCCATACCCTACCTTCGTAATTACCTGGCGACGGCAGCACAAAAATGTAGGTTCCATTTCGTTTAGAGTGTCACCATTGCGTGCGCCTTCTTGCAGCAAATAATA
>JAYGXS010000002.1:82277970-82388998 GCA_036362985.1 Ligula intestinalis | reverse complement strand
AACACTAGCCAAAGTCACGCAACACACGGCAAAAATATCCCCGATCAAGTGGAAAGGATCATTTGGGCGGGTCAGCTGGAAGCCAAAGCAGCCGATCACTTAAAACTGGCTGAGACAATCCTCGTTGATCTGGATGGCTTCGCAAAACTGAAACAGGTAGGAATGGTTCATTTTCAGCCTTTTGTGATCCAGTCGAAAAGGGGAACTGATTGGCGCATAACCATTCAAATGAACCCTTAAGTCGTCCGTTCAGGCCAGGTAGTATATGTTCATTTAAACCTCAATAGTTCGACCATTGTTTCGAGTCAAATTCGAATAGGTTGGATAAATTGTAGAGCGGCTGTGCATTGCTACATTTTTGACCATTACGCGCTGTATTTAATCACACTTGGGTCCACTTATCTGTCCAGTCCAGACTGTGCTAAAGCTTCCCCTTGCTGGTGGGGTTTTGAATCCCATCGGGGCCGCCCAGTTTTCCATAATTGGGTCATATGGCTTGAACTTATCTACTAGGTATTTTTTATCAGAAACCTTAGGCGTTCCTTTAAAAGGGGTAATTTCTTAGAAAAGGGGATTCTACGGGATGTAACCGTTGACTGAAAATCGAAATGGCCTCTCTTTTCACTTCAACTTGACATCATAAAGCATATGGGACACTTGCTTTGTCGGATTCTTTGTCTATAATTTTTTTTCGTGTTTGTTTCGCAGACCTGCAACCTATTCCACAGCCACCTAAACAGAATTCCAGCTAAACAACAAAAAAGCCCTGAGGACTAGAAAAACTAAACGCATGTTTTTTTCATCTGTTAAAGGAGGTTGTCGGTCTCATAAAAGATGTCTCGACCTGGCGAAAAGATCAATTTGATACTTGGTGTCGAAATAATCAATCAGCACTTAGCCCTGAGGAGGGAGGAGGTGGGGTTGTCAACGAGTCAAACCTTCTATTTGACCCATCAAAATGTCTGCTCCATCTTTCTGCTGTTGACGGACGCCTACAAGTGGGCTATCCGGATGGTCTTTTAAGACTTCAGCGGGAAGTTCGTCTCCTGTCTGGGTTCGGCTATCCTGTCCCCTCGAAATTGCACAAAGTAGCCGCGCATGCCGAACAGATGTACAAACATGCAATCGTGCTGAAACAGGTGAGAACTTAATAAATGTCTTTCTAACACAGCCTGCTTGAAGTGGGAGTGGCCGAATGATTTTTATAATATATTGGGGGTACTATGGTTTGTGAGGCCTCCCTCATTGTTATTTGCCCGATAGCTGTGGTTACTTTGATGCTGCTCATGCAGTTCTCGAAGGATGTTGGACGATGAACCAGTTGCAACTGTTTACTATGTGCCCATGGTGGGTTCATATGTTCGCGCTCGTAGCACCCTTACTTTTCTGTAAACTACCTTCCGAAAACAGGAGGCATCCCCAAGGTGCTCAACCAAAATGAGGATCACAGCGACTCATCGACATGTCTTTTGATGTTTGTAGGACCTGCATGAGCTCTCGGATATCGCCAAGCACACGCGTCCTACGCTTAAATGCAGGTTTTTCATCAATCGCAACAGCAGATAGTCAGAATGCAACGGCCTACCCCTATAAGAACTAAAGAAAATAATGAGGTTGAATCTGCTCTTACCCAGAATTTATTTCCGATAAAATAAGCATTTAGATAGATATTGAAACTATCACGACACAATTAAATTTGTGAATTAGCGGACTGTTGACTGCCAGGATAATCCATTCCTTCTGAGGGTCAGGCCGCAGTGCCTCCTTTATGTAACCTCTATAACACCTGCAGATTGAGAACCGAAACACCATCTTTGTTCTGAACCTGAGTTCTTTGAATCTAGGAAGTAGTTCAGTTCTCTATGTTCATGCTGGTTTCCAGCCGTCTTATCTTTGGAACACGATGGTTGTGAGGAAGTGAAGTTATCTATATGTTTCCAAAAGTTTCACTAAGAAGAACTTCACGTGCAGGGGAACTCTCTTTGTGTCAGTGATGTTCATCACTTTTTGTGACAGAAAAACTGTCGATTCCTGTAAGTTCTTCTGACTGGTGAAGGAAAGACTGGATTCGCAAATGGTACCCAAATGCATTTTTGTCAACTTGCTACACTTTGGAACTGGTCATTTTCTGGTCATTTAATCACCTTCCAAACTGTCAGGGTTAAAAAGTAGATGTGGATTGGGTAACAGCATACTGGTCTTGAGTGCCTGATGTGGTTGCGGAGTTCTAATGAAGCCCTCATCCAGAGATATTTGTTGTAAATATGGCCAAAGCTGCGATATCGTTGTCTACGTTACGCCTTGTGTGAGCCCCCAAGGAAGAACACAACAAGAAGAGCACAAAAGTAGCAGTCTACGAGATAACCTAGTACAGCATAATTTAAAGCTAGCGAACGCGTATGTAAAAGGTTGGAGCAATTAGATTGTGGTCTCAAGTAATACGCGACTCCTTGGCCTTGTGACTCATTAAGCTCGCGCATTAGAGTCCTGCGCCGGCCGCGCTGTGTGCGTCGTCACATGCACTCTGTGTGGGCGGACTGGCGGTCTCGCGTGGGAACGCCTCGTTAGGGCAACGTGCATACGCACTTAAGCCGGGCCCTAACAATTCCCCGGTTGAGCCGAATCGTATGATTTGAGCTGTGGGTTCAAATGAAATGGAACCGTGTGTGTTCTTCTCCGGCTCAATCGTCTTGAGGGTGGAATTGAAACAGACAGTCATTTCTTCTTCAGAGTCGACATCAGCTTTGCTGCCGAATGATTCGATTTGGAAGGATTTGGCCAGGTCGATAGCCGAGTTTCTCGATCCAGTCGAGGCCAAGTAGGTTAAGGTTTGGACGCCTGGTGGCGTAGCACTTTCCTTTGAATTGAACGCCATCAAAAGAAACGTCACATTCAAGCTCACCTGTGAGCTGAAGAAATCTGCCAGAAACGTCCATAGCCTTTTTGTCCGATGTGATCATCGGGGGCCCCAAAGCATAGATGATCAAGTCATGCATGTAGAAACGCCGCGCTTCTTCATTTTCCGTAAATGTTATATATGATTTGGTGGCCGTACGTGCCCCCACTGAGCTTGCCTCTATCTCACAGTTGTATTAACGCCCATATAACTATGTAGTCACCCCTTGAAGGGTAATTTGGTATAATACGCCTTTAAATGAATCCGTTGACTTGCGAAAACTGCACAGCGCCGTTAAAACTGGCCACTTAGGAGCGAAAGAAAGGCAACTGATGTACTACACTTATGAACATTCCTTGGACAAACGCACCGTCTAGTTCACTCGGAAGCTCTATAGAACTTGGCACAATCTACTTATAATGACTGATCGGAGTGTAGGAGTTTTGGAGATGAGGCAAACTCACCAGAACTTTCAAAATCAGCAAAGGTTTTATCCAGTCCTTCCTTCACTCAACACATCAAAATAATTACTATACGTCTGGCTTCACGTTTTCAGGTCGCACACTTCTACAATTCAATCGACAGCCAAATGATTCCCAGTCAGCAAGCACTGATGTTGAAATCCGCGTTGGCATTTGAGCGTTTGGTGAAGTTCAACAAGCTCTCTGACACACATAAGGAGAAGGCTGGCGGTGAGGGCACAGGTATCACCTGGCAACAAGCTAAGGAAGTACCCGCCTACATCAACCAGTTACAGGCGGCAGTGCGACATCTGATAGAGGAGAATCGTCAGCTGCGTATGGTTCACTACGAACTGATTGAACAGGTGAGGCTTCTCCCCCCCCCTACCACCCTCTCCTCCGTCGTTCTCCACTGCACTTACTCCTTTCCAGTATGGGCCCTATCTGACGCAAAATACCGAAATTTGCGCAAGACTGATACCCACTCGCAAATTGGCCTTTACGCATGCATTAAAAACTTGAAAAAAAATAACAAAAACCTCAAGCGAATTTAAAACTTAAAGTACTAGGAGTTTGTTTAGAAATGCCAGCTTTTTCTAAAGAAGTCTCAAATTCCGAAAACCTGAAAAAATCGCCGTAACGGTGAATAACAAACAAAAATAGAATTGTCAGGTGAAAGCGTAAACACACTATTTGGTGTATATTACATGAATTTTCCTTGTGTCAAATTTCGGTTTAGGATTACAATTAATTTCAGGTCATCCTTGAAAGTTCGGCGCATATTTAACGATTTTCAGTCTTTTTAATTTTTTCCACAAAGTTAGACTCTCTCCGATCTGTTTATCGAAACTTCAAAAGTAGGATATTTGGTAGGGGGCTTTGGCAGATTATCTTAATTCATTTGACCCAATTGTGAAAAATTCGCGGCCTCGGGGGGAGTCGAACCCACGCAGCAGGGAGGACTTTTGCGCAGCCAACACGCTACCATTGAGCTACAAGGCTCACCCTGCGCCGTGAATTTAATCACACTTGGATCGATTTTACCCGCTCAACTTACCGCTGGTATGGAATCGATCATTACAGAACAGCAAGTTGACTGTTCAAGCTGCTGTGTGGGTTCGGCTTCCATTGAGGTCGCGATTTTTTACAATTGGGTCAACTGCATTAATTAAGTCTGCTACACTTCCCCCTCACACTTAAGTGAGCCTAGTAGTATTTCCGTTGGATTCCAGATGATTAGGTAGGAAGTCCTGCCTGGACAGTCAGCTCGCTGTTCTGTTATGGCGGATTCCATACAATCAGTAATTTGGATGGGTAAAATCTATCCAAGTGTGATTAAATTCACGGCACACGGTGAGCCTCGTAACTTAAATGGTAGGGCGTTGGCTGCACAAAGGCCTTCCCTGTTGTGTGGGTTCAACTCCCACCCAGACAACGAATTTTACAATTGGGTGAACTGAAGTAAGATATTTCTTAAAAGCACTGGCCGATTCTTCACATTTACTTCCACCTGACTTTCACTAACTTACGATCAGATTTTCCGGTTTCTGGAGGAGTTTAAACATTTTCTAGCTTGTATTGGTGTTCTTTTATAGCATAACGCGCAAAAACAAAAGGTTTGTTTCTGTCCCACTAAAAAGCATAGGAAATTTCTTGGATATCCAGCAACCTGCAGTAACATGCAGTTTTTATTATTTAAAGGCTTTCACAGCATCAAACGTACGCAACAGACACGAAAAAATTTATGCTAGACTACCAGCCCGAAGTTCAATCACGACTCTTCATGAGTTAGGTACCTACCGTAAGCCACTTTGGTAACGGTTACATTTAGGGCCCACTTTAGCTTATTTTTCGCATAACTGTCCACTTAGTTTGTAGCAGTATATATGCTTTATTGATATAGAGTTCATAGAGTTGGTATGGGGCCAACGATTGTATCCAATCGGACACTATTGGTTGTGTTGCTCATGTTAATTGTCACGCGCAAATATTTGTTTGCTTAAATAATTCTTTCTATCATTTTCCACTTTTCTAGGCTTTAGTTTTTTGACTATTTTTTCCGTCTGATATGCTCTACACATTTAACCCTATTACCACCGCTCGCGTGCACTAGCAGGCATTAAAAATAACTTTTACCACTACTTTTTTCATTCACACTCTTTTCCCGACACAGATCACCAGTCTGATGAATCTGGATTTGCTACGGCAGCAGAGCAAATGGCGCGAGGTGCTCATGACCATGCGCTGTAGGCTGGCTGAAGTGGCCAGTGCTGGTGGTTATCCGGCAGACCACATGACCCCCTGGCGTGCTCACTTAGATCGCCAACTGTACAAGGCCCTCGAAGTGCAGTACCGCCTCGGTTTGGAGTCTCTCAACGAGCGGATGCCTGAGATGCGCGTCGATCTGGTCTATCAACAGTCGAACTTGAGCCTGCAGCCACCCTTTGAGGAGGTAGGCTGTTGCAATTTATCTCATTTTATTCAACTCCAAATTCAAACTAATAAGTACGTTGAGCGGGAAGTATTTTGGCTACCATTAAAAATTAGTATGTCCTCAAGGGGAAGAGAAGGCTTACGACACTTCAAGGATTTGAGGCTAGTGTAAGCGACCTCGAGGCAGACGAAGGTAATGCAGCAACTAATAACCAAAATGTCAGCAAAAATTATCTGAAATGTCATTAAACTGTTAGTGGATTCCTTATTTTCAGTTGGAACCTACTAGAGGTGAGGTACAATATTCCTGATTGTAGTTTTATCACAGGGGGTTAAGTAAGTTAAACCCAAGAAACTGCGATCTTCAGACCATAGTTAGGTAGTAGAGAAGGCAAGTCTTGGAAAGGCCAGAGTAGTAGGAAGATTATATTGTGTACACAGAGGAAAGGAGAATAGATGGAAGAAGTCTGACTTGGGTTAACACGACCACCCAGGAGATTAGCCGGGTCCCAAGTGGGGTTTTAACAGCAGGCATGCAAGCGGCAGAGAGTACACGCATTGGCTGGTTGCTTTGACGGTTATTGGCCGGACAGACTGCATCGACCTAGGCGTGCCTGCATCCTATTCGCTGCCGAGAGAGACCAGCCTTTGCGGATCTGTGATTGGCTGTTGCAGAGGCTGCCTTCAGTGCAGACGTACGCGTTAGCAGCAGCGGGTCTTCGGACGTGCTTGCCTATGTGGAGTTAGTCACCACAGCCTAAACTCTAAGGGGAGTAAACAACTGCAAAAGTGCTTTCAGTTACTGTTCTTGAATCCAGTCTTTCCTTCACCTTTCGAAAAAACCTAAAACTTTCGATGAATTTTCATCGGACCAGTACATGGAAATGGGGTACAAATTAAGGCATTTTATTCATTTCATAAAGGTGGATCGCGGGCATAGGGGGGTGGGGTCGATAAGCGAAGGCTGTTTACGTGGCGTCGTTATAATGGACAGATCGGACGACGTAACGAAGATACAGGCCATGCTATCAGACCAGACAATATTTAAGAATGTTGACAAAGAAAGATGCACGAATGAAACAGTGGTGCAGTTGACCGACCACTTTAGAAGACTCCACATGGGAGGTTTCATAAGCGACTGTGACCTCGAAAGCCTCCGATCAGTAAGCACTCAAATCTCCCTTTTGGATGGTCTACCGAAGGTCTACAAAGCTGGCCTGCCAATTCGTCCGATGTTGGGCCAGTGCAACTGGCCGTATCATGCGAGACATGAACCCAAACAGCATGATGGTGCTCTCTCCAGAAGTTTCATCGCTGTTAGCAAACGTCCACGTCACAGAGAAAGTCGATTACATTTTCGAATTCCTATTGACAAATCAGCTGGAAATAGAAATACGGACAAATGCACCGAAGGAACTATTACTAAGAGGTACATCAAAATTACAGTTCCTTTTTTAAATCAACTAAATCGACAAATAGATAAATTTGCTATGGGCTCGTCTATTTGACCTCTATTAGCGAATATCTTAATGGGCAAGCTGAAGAAATTTCAACAAAGGGATCAGATAAATCATTCAGAACACTATGGTTGCTATATTGATGACATCGTTGTCATCGCTGCAACAGAAACCGACACATATGCACTCTTAAATCGTGTCGATCACGCGCATCCTTCCATTAATTTCACGCTGGAGGTGAAAACGGCAGGTGCTCTTCCTTTCTTCGACGGCCTCCTAAATCGAAGACCAAACAGTAACGTTTATCGCAAGAAAACCTGGTGCGGACTATAAACAGACGTTAGCAGTTTTTACCTATCCAACAGAAACGCCGCGTAGTCCACTGCTTAGCGCAAAGAGCTGGAAGCATTTTTTCGGCGACCAGTATTGAGATGGAGTTTAAAAAATCCAGAACATGTTTCATGAGAACGGATATACTGAGAGATACGTCATAAATAATACGTTGGCAAAACAAATAAAACTTACCACACCCACTGTGGAAAAGGGGACGCTAGTCCTCAAAGTTGCCTTTCAATGGGATATGGCAAGTGAACTCCTAAGAAGACGCCTTGACCAAGCCGTTTCACGAACTCTCCCAGCAGTGAGATTTCGGGCATAATTCTCAGCAACCCGGCCTTGCACGGGAAGGTAGGGATAGGTTGCCAGCTCAGATCACCTCCGTGTGCATCTACTCATTTACTTGCTCCTGTAGAGTAGGTTATATTGTGTCGGTGCTTATCCAAAAAAGCGAACACCTTAAGGTATGGCCGAGAAAATATGAAGTCAGGGGCATAAACAGAGGCATTCTCGCCCACGCTGTTGATTCCGGATATCGTGTGGCTCCTGAGGAAGCCCTCTGGGTGATTTACAAGGTCCCACCAAACTAGCAAAAGTCCCTGGGTCAGCGCCTGCTAACAACAGCAGAAACAACCGCTACCAGGTTGAGGAAGCCGGTCTAGTATGCACGAAAGAATCTCCTACAACCTCTGTGTCTGGCGTGGCCAACGGTAGCTTACCGGCATGCACTATTCTGTGCGCTCTCCTTCCTCCCCGCCCCCCTCCCCCCGCACCGGCCCCCCCAAACCCCCCCCCCCCCCTTTGCCGTCCCCCCCCCCCCCCCCCCCTATTCTCGCGATTCACTTGTACGAAAAGACGAACACGTTTTAACTGGCACCCCGTTCCCATGTCAATGTACTGGTTCGATGAAAACTTAGTGAAAGTGGAGATCTGTTACCACTTAAAAATCATTCTACTTTAGAGGACGGGAAGGATTTGGAGATCAAAGAAGGAATTTAGTTGAACAGTCAGTCGCCTGACCTCTTTTCGATAGCTTTAAGCTGACGTAGTGCCGATTGGGTTTAACCAGAACGTCGCTGAGCACCTTGGTACCACCTCAGAACACTTTAGGGTTGAATGGTCGAGAATGTGTGAGGCCCAGGCAACTGAATAGAAGAAGCTAGGATGTTCTCTGGGACCAGGGGTTTATTTGTCCGACGTTTCGAACCCTCCCGCGAGCTCATGGTCAAGGAATGAGAAATGTATAGCTCACAGTGTATTTAACTCGGTTCTGTCGGGAGTGACTTCTGCCCTCGGTCTGCTCGCGCAACGCGAGCTAGGCATCAGGAAGCTCGATATGCCTGTTAATTGAGTCCGCGCGTGAATGCCATGCTTCCCACAGAAGGCGTGAAGTCAGGACAAGCTTTCCCTGGTGGCCGCCCACGCATTCACGCCAGGGCACGGCTTTGACTTCGAACGTGTGCGAATACTGGGTCAGTCAGACGACCGAACTTCATGCCTGCTGCCTATCTCGCGTTGCGCGAGCAGATCGAGGGCAGAAGTCACTCCCGGCAGAACCGAGTTAAATACAATGTGAGCTGTACATTTCTTATTCTTGACGATGAGTTCGCGGGAGGGTTCGAAGCGTCGGACAAATAAACCCCTGGTCCCAGAGAACACCCTAGCTTCTTCTTCTATTTCAGGATTGATTTCTGCCCTTGCTGGCTCAAGTTTCCAAGCCATAAGTTGCCTATTGTCTACTGACTCTGTTTCTATAGTGCATTCCCTATAAGGGATTCCCATATGCAGGGCATTTCAATACACATGGCAGCCTTGGGAGACGAACAGCCCCATCTACAAGCATTTCAGGTAACGAGCGAGCAATCAGTAGAACATTTGTTTCGTTTGACGAGCTCCCGCTAATTAACGAGTTTTCAATGCGTGTGTGTGTCTGTGTCTGCCATTCAGTCTTTCTCCTCAGTCGCCTGCGGCCAATCGGTGAATTGATGTAGTTGGATTGGCTACATCTCACAAGACGAGAGTTTTATGTGACGAGTTCGGTGCGGGAATGGATTAAACTCATTAAGCGAGATTCCATTGCACTCGTTCGGATGGAGCTTCGGCTTTCGCTTACATAAACCATTTTTAGAAGATTTCGCAAGACATCTTAATCCTTTTGGGGCAATATTTCAGACCGCGAGAAGTGGACAGACTCAGCCTACGTGTGATTAGATTCACGGCTCCCGCTGAGCGTTGGCTGTACTCAAACCTTCCCTTGTTGAAGGCTGCGAGTTTTTCACAATTGTTTCAATTGAATTATTTAAATCTGCCACCCCCTCGTAATAGCTAATGAATTCTCTGTTAAATCCTGGTTCAACCCGACCAGTTTTGCAGCAACAGGCCTATTCCATACCAGTTCCTTGTATTTTTTCCTAATTTCTAGATCAAAGCCCGTTACTATAAAGAAATGAAAAAGTTTATCGGAATTCCCTGCCACTTTCGCGGTGTCGGTGAGTTCACCGAAATGAAGGCGGATGGAAGCAAAGTCGCTCTCATCTTCCCAATGATAATTGAAAACCAATCCGCTGGATTTCGAGTCTGTTATAGAAAGGCGGAGTTTCTGTTTGCCCGTCTGGCAGCGTCAATTGAACGATTTCGCGATTGGGTTGCTCTTGGAAACGTCAATTTGGATGACTTAGTTGACGTCGAATGCAGAGCAATCTCAGACTTCGAGAACAATTTCAGGGTATGTTCCAGTTTTATCTAATTATTTCGGCTTCTTTCATCGTTTTAGTTTTCTCAAAATAATGCAATGGAGATACGGCCTCATGGCTCTGTTGAAAGGGCGATTTGTATAATTGGCATCCACGACTAGCCATGCCTGAAAAACACGCTTCTGAAATTGTACTGTAGTAATCCTTAAATGCAAATATACGTATTTATTTTGGGAATGGCTTATCTGGCTCCCAGACAGGACATGAGAATAGCAACCGTCCATAACTCACGCAGCTTCGCGCTGAATTCCTGGGAAAGTACGGTTAGGGTTGAATTTAATAGCCAGATAGTATTGCCGGCAAAGACCAGGGAGACTGGAATGGCCATTTCTGACTTATTAGGTGTCGTCAGCCAGTCATACCCAAACCCAAGTGGTGCACCAATCGAGCCTCTAACTCGCGAGCTTTTTAGATCAGAGTCAAACGCCCTAACCATTGAGCCACTAGTTTGCCTCGGTCGTTTAGGTCAGCGGATAGTGGCACTCTTTGACGAACGTTCACCTGACCACTAACGGAACTCATTTTTCCTGCTCCTGTAAGAGTTTGAAAACTCATAACAATAAATCAATTGATCTGGTATCCGATACGTCTTCTTCCTTGTCCATGCAAATACCTGAATCGCAAACCTTCTCATCCATTCCGGACTGAGTTAATCGGTCTTTACCACAGCAATGCGAGGTTGATCACATAATCCAGCTGCTTACTGAGTTCTGGTTTTCTTCTTTATATTGCAGCGGCCTCCGCAAACCGCAGGAGACGCCCGGTCGTTGCCTGAAGCGCGACCTTAAATGAAGTCTTTTAGTCGACCGCATGATCAGTGTCTACTAAGTGTTTCGTGATTGGACTCTTGGGTGCTTTATTTTCCATCCTGAGCAAACACTTCGGTATATGTTCAGCTGACCGCGTTTTCAACTGCCTTCGCGTGCGTCCGACGTATTTGCATCCGCAAGTATACGTAAACTCGTAAACACAGTTTGGTGTGGCATGCATAGGCAGAATGCCTTTAGTTGTTCTAACTGGAATAGCCGTGGTTGTGCTTATGTACAACAATTTAGAAGCGGGGAAAGTTCTTTAAATCGTGCATCGAAGCCTTAGCTTTACCACGTTGGATACATTATGACCACTAAAAGGGAGGAGAATGCTCATTGACTTTTTGGCATTGATATTTCGAGAGAAGTTTCTTGTCTGTGGTTGTAATACTTATTAATGAATTTCTCCGGATAGCCGTGTCCAGGAGACAGTTTCTTAAGAAAACTCATCTCTTCATCGGTCATATCAGAAGAACAGATTCTAGCGGCTCTATTGCAACGACACAAAACCAATCTTCCTATTACGCTGAATTGGAACGAAATTTTTAAAAATGCCTGTATTGTCCTTCCCATGTGGTTTTCCGATAGTTGGACCTTTGAATGGAACCGTCTGCCCGCGTGCGTATAAGCACGTCTAATAAAGCCAGTATGTCTTCTTTCCCATGCCCAATCCTTAAATTTGGTCTTTGCATGCACCTCGTTCACAGCTTTAAGTTGCAATTATTAATAGCCAATGACCGTTTGCAATTGAATAAGAGGTCGCAAAATTATATGACTTCAAGAAATTCTGATATTCGCGTAATCATCTCCTTGTTCAAATTTCATCTGGGAAAACAATGTTTCAATTTCCCACAGTTGTCAAACAGTCATTCCCCAAATTCAGGCAGGGAACTTCCGTGAGCATTTCATAGTTGGAGGATTAGTTCTGACTTTGGACCCTAACGTAAAGCTGAGCGATGTTTATTCCACCCCGCCATCAGCTGTAAATGTTCTGGGTGAGGTGATTACTCAGCAGTTCTTGAACTACGCTCTGCTATTCGTATTCCGTTCAATCATTTTTTTTTGGAACTAGTCTGTTTTTGTAGGCACCAGTCTAAGCAACTTGTATTTTTTGTTGTTCAGGCAATTAAACGCCGAGGAAGAGCTGCCGAAGAACTGCCCAACGAAATTCGCATTGACTGCTTTACAGTGAACTGCATTCCCGTAAAAAATACAATCGAACAGCTGTTACAAAACCTGTTTGATGCCCTCCTCAACTGTCTTCGTCGGTCAGTGCAGGCTGATCTCGTGGCAGCGGATGCCTTCCTCACAGGTGCGATTAGCTTCACCACTAGCACGTCCTCCTTCTTCTTAACTTTTTAACATACTTTAAGCAGGTAAATCGTTTTTGGTTGATGCTCAAGTAGACGAACACAACCTCTACTATGACGCCTTCTTATCTGTGTGCCCGTTAAAATGTTTAACCAAGCACTGGAGTAATCACTGAGTCTCGAACGTCTCAGAAACTCGCGAAATGTGGGTATAATCGTTATTTAATAAATCTCATTGGATGTTAAAGGCGCAGTCACCTTCACATGAGTGGATGATGCTCCAATATAAGTGAAAAGACAGTAATTTATGTTGTAATGGTGACTTCTGTGTGGTTTGACCGTCTAATGACGCCCTTTGGAATCCCCGGAGAAGAAGACAATAAGGAGGGCGTAACTTTGGAAGCCACTCGGAGGAGAGTTTATTGTGTACAAAACCCGGGGTTGCTTTCTCGGTTGGCAGTTACCGCTGGCGTAAAGCCGGTGCGCTGAATTTCTCGCCACGAGGCGAAGCCCGGGCCTGAGGCGGACTGCCGATGTCCTTGTAGTCCGTGTGTGGCAGTTGCTTATAAGGGACTGTCAAGTGTGTTCGGTAGTGGAATGATTGGGCGCGTTGGAATAGAGTCACCTACGTTGTGGCGCACCTAAGGGACCCTTGAAGAACTGCGACTAATTGGGCACGCGCGTGAGGGAATATGGGGTCTAGCGGTTTAAAGTCATCGCGTGGGGACAGTTACTGCGACGACACAACGACCTTGCGGCAGTCCGCACTGACAAAGGAATCATTGAAACATTGTTTCCCGACAGTAATTGGAACGAGGCGCAGATCATGATATTAGCAGAATTTAATGACGTCATACAATTTCGTACTTCGGGCGACGACCGGGAGTCTCGTACGCTTTGCGGAGGCCGCTGCCATACGAAGAAGAAAACCAGAACTCTGAACGCAGCTGGACCATGTGATCAACCTCGCATTGCCGTGGTAACGATCGATAAACTCATTCCCATTTATGCCTCATTGCCACCCTTAGGACTGACTGCCACCCTGGCCCTGCCACGACCCCCTTTTAACCACGTCCTACAGGCTTTCATGAACATGCACTAACATGAACTGCCATGCTGAGACAATTACCTCCCCCCTCCTCTACCCCTCACCATGCGCCGACATCCATGACTGATTGTTTCTAATCACTTTACCTATCAAGTTTCACCCTTCGAGGCTGACATTTAATCGACAACTTTATTCTCTTATTAATAGGCACCGACCATCTGCAGCTGAATGAGAGGTCACGAAATTTTATGACGTCAGTTAATTCTGCTAATCTCGTGATGTTTGCCTTGTTCAAGGTATCATTGTTCGCAGTCGGCTGCAGACGCGATCCGTCAATGCAGCCGGCAAGGTTCTACTAGCATTCGGTTAGGCTAGTATTCTAACCCTTGGTAACTAAGTATTACAACATTTTACAACGGCAGCCATACCGGGGAGAGCTGACGGTTAAAAGTAGGGTTGGTACTACATTGCCCGCTCGAAACAATGGCTTATTCTACTGTGAGTAGTTTCGAAGAATCTGCCAATAGTAGTATTTACTGATCAACATATGACTTACACTTCGATTCTGGTCAGGCAAATAGTAATAAGCTGTTTTGGTAGTATTGCAGTTGCTGCCAATGGTACTACTGCCACCAGCATCATGACAGGTCTTTCCATCAATATCCATCTATCTCATGCCCCTTCGCAGATGCTTTGGAGAAGCTGTCGCAGCGACCCCAGACTGTGGAGGAGATGAGTGAGGCAACAGCGAGGCACGCAGAGTTGGCTAAAGGACAGGCCCGACTGACGGAACAGCTGAATTGTGCCGAAGACAAGGATAGACTGCTAAAGAATGTGTCAGGTGCCGGAGTGGGCGCCCTCGCCGCCACCAGGGCCAAGTGGGACAAATTTCAACTGATGATGGAGAGCTTTAAGCTAATGATGAACGAACAAATTGAGGTGATTTATTTTTCCGCTGTTTATGCCCTTGAGATGCAATTGCCCTTGTTTATTATGGCGAAGAAATGAATTTTGTGAATGGTATTAGGCGCTAGCACTCCTACCAAATGAAAGTGTACACAGCCCTCCCCCCCCCCCCACCATTCGTCACAGGACGCGCCGATGCTGAGGGGGAGGGGGAGGTTAACCGCGCTGGACCCACGGCCATTTCGTTCGCGGCAGGAGAGAGGAAAATAGAATGCCGTGTCCCCCCCCCCCCCCCCCCCCCCCCCTGACGCTCCATCTTATTGGCCATCGTGTGGACGTGGGGAGGATGCCTTACTGTCTTAGCCAATGGCGTGCCTGCACGCCTGGAGAGTAGCCATCGCAGGCGCTGTCACATCGTCCCTCTGATCGCAACGCTCTTTAGCGCTGTCCTGTATTGTCCAACCGAATAGGTTTGGGCGGGGCCGACGTAGCATGCCTGACGGCGGATAGGTTGCTCTTCATCACATCCCGAGGTGTACCCAGCGGATCCGTTCCCTAAGTATTCATTGCACACGACCTCTGGCACATTCAATTCACGGCTTTGATGGAAATACGATACACCGTCACTTGTTCCGAAAGTGTACTGAAGTTGGGTACGTAAACGTCTATGAAATGACGATAGCACAAGTAATGAGTTGTGCTAGATTGTCTAAATGAAGGGACTGAGTGGTGTAAAAGCATATAAGCAGATAGTAGCTTGTGACTAGCCACGAAGTGTTGAATCATGACAAAAATGAGAACAACGAGACACTACAGAAAATATTTACATCAAATTTCGTTCTGCGCCCGTAAACCCTGAATAAACCGATTCCCTCGAAGTTCTTGAATAATTGGCGAGGAACTTAAAAAACTACAAAAAAACGAAGAACAGACCATAAATTGGCCTCGTTAGGTAGGTGCAGCAGTGGCTTTGATGAGATCCGTGTGTATCGTTTGATCACGCCTTCCCTAAAAAGTTGTCACTTCTAGATTTAAACAAGAAAGAGTTCTTCTGTTCCACCTAGTTGCTAAATCCCAATGCCTCTTTTGACAGAAAGTTGTGTCGTGCCAATGTCATCTCTGACGGTCCAGCCTGATAAGTTATGGCTCACGGGGTAGCCTCTTCAACTATATGTGTCTTCGACTTTTGCACATTCTCATCTATTTTCAAGGAACTAACAGCCAGATTAGGGTGTCAAACTTCACTTTCTGGCTAATTTCCACATCAATGCCCCTATTATTTCAGGGCCAACTGAAATTTCTTTGCGGTACACTTTCCCTCAAATTGAGTTTTTAATAGATCACCTTCTGCAACCTATGATCTCCATGTGCCACCGCTAGATAACTCAACCCTGCAGATGAGACATACGCTAGCAACCTCAGCAGACATCTTTATGGTACACAAGTTTGATTTCAATATCCTCTGCTGATAATGCCGCCTAAAACTTCAATACCTTCATGCAGTTACCAAAATCTATCGATGAAGACGCGCGCAAAATACAGACAAAACTCTTCCTACACACTCGATAACCGTCTGTACTTTAAGTCCCTCGCTTGAATTTTGTGGCTTCAAGTCTAGACTGCTTTAAACCAGTTCCTTTCCCTCATCGTTCTAGCATTGGTTATTTCGAAATATATTTTCCCTTCTTGTAGTATTCAATTTCACAGTTTCTTTCGTATTTTTAACACTGCAGGTGCTCAAATCCAACATGGAGTCGCGATTGAAAGTTTTCTTTGGTAATTTGGAGAAATTCGCCGCCCGCTGGTATCAACTCAGACCCAGCACGGAACTCCTACACTCCGGGGACCGCAAGCAGGGCTTAGAGGCCGTCCAAGTCATTCGCACACGCAAAGAAGAATTCGGGGAAATGGAAGAAACACTGAACGGACTCTTGTACGTCTACCGGAAGTGTACTTTGATGAAAATCTAGCGAAACATACTGCGCATCTGTTTGGTTGAAGGATAAGAGAAATACAGGTTTTTCAAGAGACTGCTACCGGTTGGAAGGTGTTATTTTGTGTGCTGGTGAAAGAACATAATTCCAACGTGTTGTCGAACCTTGTGCGGTGAAATATCCAGTAGAAACATTTTCGAATATCTGGTATTTAATATATTGCATGAGTCCCCTAGTCAGCGCGTTTGGTGGGGGCGAAAAAGGCCACACGAGAAATTAATCGAACCTGAGAAGTTTGCTTGGGGAACCCTCCCTCCCCAGAACTTCAGCGGTCGTGCATTCTGTCTGTGAAAACCTAAAGTGGCTCACTGGAACATTTTTGGTTCATGCCGCCTGCCGCGTCTGCACGCCAGGTGTGTCCCTGACGTTTTGTAGATTTCCCTGCACGATGAGTATTCTGCCATCTTCAGCCAATCAAATGAAGTAGGAGTATTGATTTTCTTAGAGCTTAGATGCTTATCAAGCAGCGAGTTGACCGATAGTGTGAGAAAGGCCGATAGCGCACGGAGTGGATAATTACGCGTAGGGCCCGACAGAGCGAAGGCAGGATTATTCACGCTCGGTTGCGCTGAGCGGCAGACAGCCAATAAGAGATTTGAATATCTGACCGAATTTGTCAGCCTTGGGCCGACAAATGTTTCTTTTTTGCTGCCTCAGCCCTCGTTTGGACATTTGTGTGGCTTGCCAGCCGCTGCTGGTGCGCTTCAAGATCACAGTGGACGGTTTTGGTAAGCCTGCTTCCTCTTCTGGCGGTTTGTCGTGGGGCCGTCTTCGCTTGCTTTGTCCTCATCTTTATGCCCCTAATGACGCAGGACATTATAGGCGGCGTTGACATCCGAATACAATTTTCAAAGCGACAGTCTTTCTAATTTTGAGGTGCCCCGACCTAAGGTGGTTGCTCCTTGCATGCCGAAAATATGGTCAGCCTCTCAAATAGGGGTTGCAAGCTGTGAGTTTGCGTCTAGCCTTCGAGCTGCCAGTTTGTGCTCATGTAGGCGGATCTGTAATTTTTGTCCTGTTTCCCCACGTTTACCACTGGTGCGAGTTGATCAACAGGCTACGCTTTTCGGCTCCAAAGGGGGACCGGCTTTTCACAATTCGGCGGGCTACTGCCTTTTACGTAATTTAAATTGACACGTGCAATTTTGAAAGCATCATCCATGTTGAATATTCCGTTTCAACAACAGGGTGACACAAGCAGTTTACCCCCCCCCCCCCCACCCCGCCAAGTCCACTAAAACAGTTAATTAAACAAAAATAGGTTATCTTTGCTAGGCAAGAAGAGGATCATAAAGCTGAGGCAGTTATCTGAACAGAAGGATCCTAAAAAACTTCAGATGGATTTAATTTTCGTTAATTGTTTCTGAGACCACTTCAAGGTTCAGCAGTTGAGGCAGTCTTTGTCATGGTGTCGTTGGCTTCAATAATCCAGACGGGACTGCAACGAGTTTTGGTTTGGTTGATGAACTTTCACCGATGGGTTATAGGACTCATTCGTTTAGATCTGCCGATGGGTTCAATCTCAAGCCTCGTCAGCAGCTAGTTTTATAGGCAGATTAGCACTTCTGACAAAGACAAGGGAGACTGGAATGGCCATTGCTGGCTGATTAGCCGTTATCAGCTAACCATACTCGACCCCAGCGTGGAGATGGCTGGCAGATTTTTTGGTTTCTCGGTGAATACTCAACACTAAACATTTTTTTGATTGGCTTGGCGCGCGCAAACGGGATTGTTATCATGTTGGGAAGCCGTTTCTTTCTATATTAATCGCGGTGTCACCAGTGCCAACAAAGATGAGAAGAAACTCGGTTTGTTAAAAAAACTCATAATAAGCATTTTTGATGTTCGACGGAATCGGACTACATTTGAATAGCTTCTCTCGTCGTAAAATGTTTCTTGCCATCTTGTGGCATATTTTGAGCGAAAAAATGACAAGACCCAAAAGAGTGAGATGATACGCTAGCGATTATGGGGAAACTATAGGAATGGCCAGGGAACAACGACACAGATTTCGAAAGGACACAATTTTGGAATATTTTCAGCGAGTAATAATCGTTCTTATTTCCTCGGTCTTTACTTTTTTTAAAATAAAAGTCTGCTATGTTACTCTTTACCCAACATCCTCACTGCTAAAAGTGATCCTTCTGGTGCAACCTTGCCCATCCGAGTCCATGTTTCAACGAATTTAGACTTGTTTGACTAATTAAGGTAAACCAGGTTGTTGACCGCAACCCTAATTAATGTGTACCGTGATTCTAAGACATTTTCAACTTCTATACACATTAGGCAGGACTGCAAGCACTTCGACATGGTGCCACCCAATTGCTCCCTCGCAGAGGAGCTGCGGAACAATTTTGTTGAGCTAGAGACGATGTGGTCAGTATATGAAAAATTTGCGCTCGAATTGCAGGAGTTATCCAAGGAGGACTGGATTTCTTTTAGGTAAGCTGGCCGTTTAGTATGGAAGTCGTTTCGATTGGGCGTCTTTTTCCATTATACCGTTTTCTAATTTATCTACGCTTCAGTTTGTACGCATAAGTTTTCTCCACCGAAATCTTTTCTTTTTAGATCTCGAACGTATGTATTTGAGGAATTTCTCAGCAGGTGGTTTGACCAGTTAAGGAGTGAACAACCGACTTCCATAACAGCGATACTGATGAAAGAAATTGACCAATACAGGGTTAGTTTTCTCTCCGACTGACCTTTTGTGAAACTTTCAAAGGTCTTCTGTTCATTATGGCTAAAAGTCTTCAACTATTGCTTCGTTAGAAAACCAAGTTTCCGTTTTTGGTCAGATAACTATCGTTGCAAGTAGTTTAAAATGTACTTGTGACAAGAGAAATGTCAGTAATGGAAGCTTCGGCAGGTTCTCATAAGCTATTTGACCCAATTTTTGAAAAATCGGTGGGATTTAAACCCATTACAGAAAGGAAAGGGTTTAATGCAGCCAACGCTTTAGCCACCCGAGTTGCGAGGTCTCACCAGAAGCCGGGAATTTAATCACACCTGGGTAAAGTTGCCCACCCAGCCTGCTGTAACGCATGGAATCCACCAATTCTGATAAAGTAATCTGAATACTTATTAGGAGGTTTGGCAGATGTGCTTAATTTGAGTTGACCCAATTGTGAAAATAAACTTGAGGCGTTCGGCGGGATTTCCTAAGCAACCAATATAGAATCTACCGGATAACTAACAGGCGCATTTGATTACTAGGTAGTTTTTGCAAATTTGAATGATTAATTTAGTCTATTTGTGAACTATGAGTCGTCCGTTTATGACTCCGCGTTGAAATGCTGCCCTCAGATATAATTTTGAGCGAAGTACTCCAAAGCACTGGTATTGCAAAACAAATGGTTGATGGTTCAATCGAAATGATGGCCTATTTTGGCGGAGGCCAAAGCAAAAATGCAGGCCTTACTTCCAAAGTAGGAACAAACCCTTTTATATGAAATAGACAAATTTACGCTGCTTATAACCGACGCAACGTCTGGCTGCTAGATCTTAACTGTTCAGTTGGCTTGTTTAACTGCTATTACCCTGTCGAAGGTAAATAAATGCCCGGTTTTGGGGTTCGGAAGGATAATGCAAGAGCTCGCAACTTCGGATTTCACTGCTGATTTTTATTAGGGCTTTAAGGACCGTTAGACCACAAGTAAATCCGTGCTATTTGGCCAGAAATTTGTGGGATTTAATCTAGTATGGAGTTGTACAATCAGGCAACAGATCGGTGCCTCATATTGGTGTCTAAATTCGAAGAGGACTGGTGCGAGTGGCGGTGGAGACGATTCTAATAAAGGGTACAGCTTCGGGCTTTGTTGCTGTCTCCAGCGTAGCGCTTGTGCAGGACTTTGTTTGGAAAGCTACGTATATAAACTGTCACTGAAACGCAGTTTTTCTCATCCTCTGTCTTACAATGCATCAGTCTGATTTAGCAAGGCCCTGATGAAAATGCCCTTTTAGAAGTGAAATAGTAGAGCTTGTTTCTTCGTTCCAAAGAACGCTATTTTGAGGGTTTCTAAATTAAGGCCTCGTTTTGGCTTTGAATGTTTGCTTCTTTTTCTTGTGAAAAATAAATTACAATTTCAGGATTATCACGAAGCCACAAGATGCAACCACTGATAACACTCTTCTCATGGTCTCCCATTACATGAATACCTTACAAATATATTCAGTTTCAGGTATGAAAGGCAATATAACGAGACGTAGGCAGATAGGGTTGCCGGCAAAGACAAGCGAGACTGGAGTGACCCTTTTTGGCTTATCAGCCGTCGTCAGCCAGTCATACCCAGACCCAAGTGGTGCCCCTTTCGAGCCTCGAACTTGCGACCTTTTGATCAGATTCAAACGCCGTAACCATTGAGCCACGAGCTGGTTGTCTCGGCGGCTTAGGTCAGGGAATATTGACACTCATTGATAAACGTTCACCCGACCAATAACGTAACCCATCTGCCCCGTTCTGTCTTGGGGCTCGAGAAAGGCCCTGACGGCTGTAACAGCTGTAAGTAGGCAGGTAGTATTACCGGCAACAACGTTAGGCACGGTAGACACGCAGCAAATCAATCTGCCCGTAGTTTTATGTTTCGTCCGGTAGGTTGGCCTTTTAGTACACGCAGAGGAAACTGAGGAATTTTGTTATTCAAAAGGAGGCTTTTGAGATGGACTGGAGTGTACTACTCACGGATCTTAAGGGGTTTAACGTGGAGGTAAAAAATGCGTATATGAAATTGCACAGTGTTTAAAGAGTTCCCTTGACATCGAATTTCCGTAGTAGATTTCTTAAGATTTCCGTTCATACTGACCGGAGTTGAAGACGCTACCTGATGACCTGATGATTTGCACTCAAACACTGGGTGTATTGTGCCGGTGTGATTCTCCAGTAAGGGGCTAGTATCGTCCTCACTAATAACACTGTAAAAACCACAAAAAAAACAATTTCAACCACATTCATCAGACCCCCGTTAGCCATTACGCCTTAAGTTTCAGCAATTATCCGACGGTTACCATAAGAAAGTGGGAAAACGTTTGGTTTTTTAGCTCCCACCTGCCCGTAATACTAACCTATTTATCACTCCGATATTTGCTGCCCTTTCTACCTTTACAATTATATACCAGCGCCTGTTTTTTCTTCTGTTGTTCAGTTCCCTGTAACTTTTTTGAGCCTTTATTAGTGAAGGTGGGTTGTCTTTGTATGCACATTAGGAACTAGTACCAGCCCTAAAGTGGGTGCGAGGTGAGGCGCTGTCGGTTGACCATTGGATAGAACTCTTCCGTCTCGTGGGTTTGCCTCGCACGATGTTACTAGAGCACCTCACCTTCGGGGACATCCTCTCTGTTGCGCCTGCAGTCATGGCGCAGACAGACAATCTGAAAAACCTCATTCAGCGGGCGCAAGCCGAGGTCCTCGTTCGTGAGGCCCTACAGGAATTGGATGTCTGGGGTGCCGGCGCGGTCTTCAGTCTCACATCTTACACCGATTCACGTAAACAACGTGTACCACTCATTACGGACTGGAAGAATGTGGTCACCCAGGTAAATAAGTTGTCTGCCTACAAAAAACAGCCCAGCTCCGTTTAGAGGTTTTTTCAAAAATCAGAATTCTATACTACCTACCTTAGTTATCGTCAGTTTTGACCATTGGCGTAAAGACTGAGGAAATATACAGTGCGCGCCGGAATTCGTGCAACATGCCGACTTATGCGAAAGATTGATACTCTTTCCCTAATCGGCGTTGACTCGGGTTGCGACACTGATTATCGCGTAGACTATGCTGAAGTTATTTCAGTCACGATAGGACGTCAGCTTTTTAAAGAACTTATTTCTGACCACTAACAAAACCTGTATGATGTAAAAAGTGGCTGCTTAACTAGTATGTGTTTTTCTCATTGATTTTGATAGAGATTGCTATTTCTGCCCTTTGTGATGTACAGTAGTTGCCGGCTATTACGCCCACCTCGGGCCCAGACCAAATTGGACTTAATCAGCGGCGGGCTTATTAACCGTGGGCTTAATAGCCGGCGACTACTGTATTAGTGCTTATTACTCCGAGCATTCTATCCTTCGTTATCAATAACCCAAGTACTCGTTCTCTACACCAGGTCGGCGACAACCAGGCCTTGCTGGCCTCGCTTCAAGGTTCCCCTTATTTTGGCAGCTTCGCCGATCGAGCGAATGCGTGGGGCCAGCGGCTGGCCGACCTAGACGCCTGCCTCCTCGGTATGCAGGCTGTTCAGCGACGGTGGGTCTACCTGGAGCCCATTTTCGGTAGCGGGGCGCTCACTCGCGAAGCCGGCCGTTTCAATCGCGTTGACGTGGAATTTCGTGGTCTGCTTTCCAGCATTGAACAGGACAACCGTGTGGTCAGTCTCGTTAATGGCCGTCGTGGCAATGAACTCCATGACAAATTGACAACTATGCAGGTAAGTGCCTATCGCGGAGATCTGTTGTGCATTGTATGTTTTCAGGGTTGCGGGCATTAGCCCACAATGACCCCCTATTTATGTTCTGTCAAGATGATAAAAAAATGCAATGATATACAGACAGAATGAACTATGCAGCCATTTGTAAGGTTTACAGAAACATTTTTGCAGCAAGTGTGTAGTGGTGTAAAACATAAAATTGAAATTATGACTGGTCGGAGAGAGTCCTGGAACGACATTAAGGTTATCCGACGTCCTTTTTACGCTTGGGATCGATCACCCACTGACTGAAGGAAAAATTATTTAGATCTAGGCACATAAATTAATGAAAATATGTGCTTCGCCGATCTATCAGAGGAAAAATCAAGTTCCGCTTTGCCCAGGAGCTCACAATTAGAGCCCGCCAGGCCGTCACATAGTGACTATGGTCATACGATGGAATGGATCCGACAAAGCAAAGGGATACCGGAATGGCCCTTTCTGGCTTGTTAGCCGTCATCAGCTGGTCATAGCCAATCTCAAGGGCTGGAAGCCCCGAGATTCGAACCCGAAACCTTTGGTCATTGAGTTTTATACTCTATAACGGCACCAAGCACATATATTCATCATATTCCCGACTTCGACCGACAAAGCAACGAGCCCGTGGTGCCGTGGTAGAATATAAACTCAATGACCAAAGGTCTGATGTTCGAATCTCGGGGGTTCCAACCCTTGAGATTGGGTAGGGCTGGCTGATAACGGCTTACAAGCCATAAATGGTCATTCCGGTCTCCCTTTGCTTTGTCGGATCTATTCCAACATACATTCATGTTTGACCTTCTGCGGATGGCCGCGCAGATGAGTCATGTCTTTAAACTCAAGGAAATCACTTGCTAAGCCTGCAAACTTTTTCGGGTAAGGATGACTTGTATGGCCGCCTAAATAGGATACTGGAACAGACACTGCCCACATTAGATTCGACCTTGAAAACTGTTTGAGTTAATGATACACTCAAAGAGGACCGATCTCATCCTGTGCTGGCCAACGCAATTGAAGAAGAAAACTTAGGGATTACCCAGACGGCTGCCTAAACAGGACACGGGAAGAGGAATGCCCCGTGCACTCAAATTAGATGGCTCTGTGATAAATTTCAGAAAGGATGCATAGTCCTTTGTCTTAACCCCAAAACTTAACGCTAACATAAAACTAAACCGTAACTTTCATGAATGAATGAAAAAGTTCGCGTTCCAGGTATTTGCATGGATGAGGAGAAGGGGCTGTCGATCATCAGATCAAGTTATATATTGTCCTGAGCTTTCGGGCTCTTGCGGGAGTCCACCGTCAGAGATAAAAGCGTCAACGAACCCTGGGCCTCGGATGACAACTCAGTCAACTGAGCTGGCGCCCGCATGCATCGCCCTCCGCAGGCATATCCGTACGGCCAACACTAGTGATTAATGAGTTCCCTCCCCCCGTATAACGAGTAATTGGCTCCTGCCCCCTATAAACATTGCTTGTTTTTCCTTGATGCTTTTATCTCTGACGATGGACTCCCACAAGAGCCCGAAAGCTCAGGAAAATAAACAAATTTATCCGTTGCTCGAGAACTGTTCCTCCTCATCCATGTAAAATTCATCTTAACTCTAGCCCTGCCCTAAATCTGAACCCCACAGGTAACAGGAACCCAAACTTTAACCCCGACGTAACGCCAACTCCGACCTTAACCCTAACCTTAAAACTCAGCCTAAACTTCACTATAAATGTTATCTTCATCTTAAACCTAATTCTCCTGGAATTTGGGGCAAAGAGGCATGCATTGTGGGTGACTCCTGTTCCCGTGTCCGGGTAGGCCGGCCATACAAGTCATCCTTACCGATTATGGTTACTACGACTTCTGAGTAAGCCGCTTTTTATGGTTTAGTGTGTCATTATACCTTAAAACTCTCATTTTTCTTCTGTTTTTTTTACAAGGATCAACTTTCACGCTGTCAACGCGCCTTAAATGACTTTCTGGAGGAGAAACGCAACCTGTTTCCCCGTTTCTACTTCCTCGGTGACGATGATCTACTCGAAATACTCGGCCAGTCAAGAAACCCAAGTGTGATTCAGGCTCATCTGCGCAAGCTCTTTCAGGCTGTGCACAATGTGATTGTCGAGAGCATCGATAGTGGCTCCGCGCAAAAAATGCCTGACAGTCAAGGCGACTCCTTCAATATCACCGAAATTTGCTCCTCGGACGGGGAAAGGGTACCCCTCAAGCATCCAATCCTCGTGGCCAATGAGTCGGAGAAGTGGTTGAGTAGTCTGGAGACTGAGATGCGAGCAACTCTCTCCTCCATGCTCTCAGAGTGTCTTAACGATAGAGTCAATCCGTCGACCTATCCAGGACAAATTTTGGCTCTTCGTGAGGCTATTCAGTTTTCAGCCAAGGCCGAGAAAGCTATTACGACGGGGCGGCTTACTCAATTGCAGCACGAACTTCAGGTCAGTGGGACTTGAAAGGTTTTTGTTGATCATCGTCTCAAACTGCCATATTTATAGGATCTTAAAGGCCCAAAAACGACACCTTGAATATACTTCAGAAAAACTCCAATAATCACGGAACCTTTGAGGCAAATCGAAGTTTTCAGGAGTTTGGTGTACCGAGCGTACTTGTTTAAAATGAGCACCAACTCTGAGGCCTACTGATGATCACATGTATTTGGCTTGCCGAAATCCAAACTCAAGCGGGGGCTTCCCAATAAAGCTATTATTCGCTATTTACAGGCATGATTACGAAAACCTGACGACAGGGATGGTTTATTTACTCCATCCTCAGTAGGCAAGACATGAAAATGCGTGGTATTTCGTTAAGTTCAAGCGAAATAAGGGGTCGAGGTTAAGATAAGGGTCGCATTCAAAGTTGGGGTCAGTGTTAATGTTGGAGCACGGGAATCTGTACCCCTTCCGAAATTTAGCGCAAGGTCTTTTGAATAACGCGGGTGCGGACTTTTTAAATCTGATTCCCTGCCAAGAGATCCATAAAAATTATCCCCACTGAAAGTATTAGATAATGCTGAAAAACCCATTATGTAAAATAATGCTAATGTCGAATATTTGCCGATCATCGTCCATATGTGTTGCATCTACCCCCAAATAAGGCAACTTTAGCATGACACGGTGGATAGGGAAACGCAATTTGGAGGTCTGCCTATAAGAGAGCTTTGTTTGTGCATAAAAATGTATGAGTGCATCGAACCTGGTTCCGTGACACTGACGGGTCAGCAGATGGATTGTTGCTCGCCATGCCATGTCTCTTATTAAATCGTCTTGACTTTTTCCTACGAGCAGAACTCGAGAGGTCCTTGAAGAAAACAATGTAGCTTTCTTGCAGGTCATGATCAACATGGGCAACGTGCCTGACAGTGCCATTTTGCCTGCAATTTTCGAGTAATTTGCCGGTACATTTGTAGTCTACGTTTGTACACTAAATAATAAGGCGGTTTTCCTAAGGCTGCATATGCGGTTGAGATTAGCCTTTAGGCTACAACCTACACTCCAACTCCATGAAATAAAAGTTTAGTCGGCAGAAGTTAAGTTGGCCCTTCATCTCAACTACCCCTTGTCCTGTAGTTACTTTTAGTTTTATTAGTTTTAATTTAGCTTTAGTTTAGGATTTAGTTTATTAGGTTGATGTTAAGTAACTACTATATTCTAAACTAAAATAAGTCCAATTAAACAAAACTAAATTAAATCAATACCACCGGTCCCGTAAAACAGAATTCTAAGGCTATGGGTATCTAAGGGAGGCGACCAACTAAAGTGTTATCGTTTAGTCCATATGACATTGACACCCAGGCCCCTTTAATCTGTCTTGAAATTGTGGGCCAAAGTGATGATCACACATCAAATGCGTCGAATTTGAAGTCATGCCCCACCTCTGCAGCATGGGTTGCTACCTCCGAGCGGTATACAGACGAGAATGTCCATTCTCTGAAGCTATGTAGACGAGAAAACTACCCGAAACGTCAGACTTACAATAACCCTCTTCCGCTGAACGCGCCTCTTTCTACCGGACAAGATCCATCGCAGTCTGGGCCAGGGGTTTCTGCGTGCCCTCCCCGCGGTGTAGCTGGAAGTGCGCGAATGCGCCTACAGCGTAATTTTTATTGGTCAAGGAGCGTAGTTATGGGGTGAGATCTAGCCATTAGCCGAGGCCATTTTAAATGGTCTGCATGATTGGGCGCCAGTGGCCGTGGCGACCCTGACGCTTACCAATGAGCTTGGTCGAGCGAAGACTGAGGCGCTTGCGGTCAGATGTTGTCATCCATCGCGTGGAGTTGTAGGCTTTACCCACAATGCCCTACATGATGCCAGCCTGGGCAGATGCCCACTGTGCCCCTCGTGGAGATGTTCATTAGCTTGCTCAACACTCTTTGACCATCTTGTAGCGGATCTCTTTGTCTAAGACTGTTCATAGACTCCACAGAGAGGACTCCTTGATACTCATTGCATTGCGCCCTGCTTATACTGAGAATAAAAGGAGTTGAGGAAAATTATTGCTTTATGCGGGCAGTGTTCGACGGTTTGCCTTCCAGTTCGGTGTTCGCGTTTGCATAAGAAATGGGTGTGCAAGAACTGCGGTTTCGCATGGTAAATGGGCGAGGGCCCGTGCATCGCCCAAACACCGGTGACGGCTCGTTCGTCTGTTAGGTCTGAGTCGACTGACTGCCCACAAACTATAGCTAGTCGGCAGTGTTTTTGTTGTGGGGCTTTTCTAGGTTTTTTCATTGTGAATGTTCGGGACCTGGTGAAGGCCCTGCCTCTGGCGTAGGAAGTAGAACATTGCATTTCTTATTGGAGAGACTGTGTCTCAGCTCCGGGTTGTCGACTTGTTTTGCTGACACCTAACGTCCAGCTTCAAAGGAAGCATTACTCTGCCTTCATTTTTCACTTTTCATGAGCTCCGTTCTTTCGAAAACGGGCTTATTAGTAAGTAGGACTCTAGAGGAAGCAGTTCTATTGTGCTAGTGCGCGTCGAAAACAAGCGCTTTGCTCGGGCTGTGGTACTTGCTGTGGGCTTTATCTATCGGCGGAAATAACGTTTGACTTTCATAAACTAGGTTTCCGAAAAGGCCTCAAGTCATTTTGGGACGACGGGAAACGTGACAGGGGTGGCAGTTGTAGTGCGGAACTTGTAGGGCACTCGCAAGCCGGCACATCTGGTCATCTAACGAGGACTCAACAGCCCGATTGGTGCATCTCAGGGTTTATACTGGATATAATTTATGGCCCTTTTGCTGTCTTATCTGGAAATTTCCACTTTCTATGCCTTATACGCATGGATATGCGTAGGTGTCATTCAACTAGCATGTAGGAGTGTCGTTAACCCGATCTAGTGCTGAGCACTGGAGATTATCCCTGTGCTGTGCTGTCTTTCTTTGTGATTTAAATCTAAAGTCAAAGTAGAAAGTCACCTTGCAGCAAGTAATTGACATCAAAAAAGAGTGGGGGGGAACTGGAATGCCTCCTTTTGGTTTTTTTGCCATCTCCAGGCCATGGTAATCTAGCCATTTGTGTTAACGCACCGACAATTCAACAGTCGATTTCGACGAGATCAACTGTGTCCACCGCAGAATAGTGATGTGGGGACGGCTACTTGTACTGCATCTACCTTCCTATTCCCCTACCCCCGACCAGAGGGTTGAACAAAGGTCACTCTTTCATCGGAAGTTGTTCATACGGCCAAGCCCCCTTCCCCCCCCCACACACGAGCTACCTGAGCGCGTCCTCCGGGTTGGGACCTGGAATATTTAAATTCACATAGGATTAGCTGTCACTGATCTATTCCAATTTCAGTACGGGCATGGCTATTTCTTTTTTTGCCTTGGGGCTCAATGTGAAGAGCCAGCGCAGACAGGCTTAAAGTGGCCACAGATAAATAATTCAAACATTTTGTCGGCAACGGTAAGGAACACTAAAACTGCCCATTGTTCACTTATTTACTGTGATCGCATACTTGTACGCCAACTAAATGTTGGCTAATCGGAGGTCTGATCCCCGATCTAGACTTTAGCAGTCATGCTTTCGAAGGGATATGAATCAGTTGATAAGGAATGCAGCTGCAATGATATTCTTCCTAAAACAGGCAACTCTGAAGAATTATGCCGAAGCCAACATGAAGTGCGGTATGGGCTCCGGCGGTGAGTCAGGTGACGGTCCCCAGGACGAGCTGTCTACCAGCGTCTCCCGCGTTGCTTCAGCCAAACTGATTACCCTCATCTTGGACACTGGACACAAAATCAACGTCGTGGCCCACCTCATCAAACAGCACACCGCTTCAGTCCACGACTGGGCCTGGCAACGGCAACTCCGTTTCTACTGCCAACGTGCAGTTGGTGGGAATGTCTCCTCTGTGGCTGCCGGTGAGGGCATGGATGCAGAGGTGCCCAGTGTTCGCATGGTAGACGCTGAGTTTGCATATACCTTCGAGTACCAGGGCAATGCGCCCCGCCTGGTACACACCCCGCTGACCGACAAATGCTACCTGACCTTGACACAGGCCATGCGCATGGGCCTCGGTGGAAATCCTTACGGTCCTGCAGGCACCGGTAAGACAGAGTCAGTGAAACAATTGGGTGGACTGCTTGGCAGACAGGTAAGCAGTTGCGTTTCGTAACGTTGGTACAGTCAATCCCCTATCTCGTGAAATATCAATTGAAATTTTAAAATGTGTTTTCGATTCGAAAAAATCACCTAAGTGGGGGGGGGGTTGTAAGAACGATTCTCGTTCAGCCTAATCCCTAAATATGTAAGGCATGGCAGGATGCCGGCTTTTGAACGAGCATTCTCCGGGCCAACTGCAAAACTCGCAAGGAGTAACAAATGGCTACTGAAGTAGCATGCATTCTTCCCATTGATTTTTGATAACCCTGTAAAATAAAATATATTTCACAGAAAAAAATGCATAAAAATATTCGTTCTTGTACTCGTTTGGTAGCAACTTACATCTTTTTTACTTTAAGAAAGAGCATCTCTTTTGGTTTTGAATAGTTTATAAGTTGCCGAATAATTGAATATCCTGTAGACGGTTTCCGAACGAAATTCTGTTTTAGGAAAATCTCACTTTTGTCCAGGCTGGGAGAGAGGGACTACATAGTTCTCACACACAATTTTAGAATAAATTTGGATTGCGTTCGATGCATTTTAAGCAAAATTAGTAAATTGATGGATCAATCTATTAGGAATGAAGAACTCACGGTCTTAAAATCTCATAATTATATACTTTTTAAAACCGAACGATACCCTTTCCTCAGTTATAACATTTGAAGAACGAGTACATAGTGTGAAGTTTCGATTAAATGCATTTTAATTTATGGAGGCAGTGAAAATCAGTAAGAATACTTGCACTACTTAAGTAGCCATTATTAGAGATTATGACCTTTGCTGGTACCCAGAAGGGAATTCAGTTAAAAGCCAGCATCCCAAGTCAAGTTTATTAAAGGAAATATAGGCAAACGCCTTTGAACTTTCTATTGGTACACAGTAGTCAAGAAATGTATTGGCACAGCCGAGCATTTCAAAGAAGTCGTTTACAAAATTTTAGGCGACTTCTTGCTTGTTTCAAGTAATACACTCACCTGTGGTAATGACAGTTAACACGAGCCAGCAGCGTAACTGAGCAAGAAGAGCAGACATTGAAAAAATCCTAAGGCATGGCTCATAATTCAAAATGGAAAGTCATTTGTGGTTTTTAGGAGAAAAAACTGTCGCTCGTGGGAGAAAGCATGTGAAAGATAAGACCAGCATGCTGCTGTAAATGTTGGCGACGGCCATGGGGTCCATGACGAGTAATATCTACATTCGAAGGGCCACACGAGGAGGAGACCTCAGAGTCACGAGAACGTCCCCAAGAACCGGAGATGCGACCATGATACGCCCTTGCTGTGACAAGAGCAGAGGAATCCGCCACTTCGTCAGCAGTCGGTTTTTATGCCGATACGAGGAAGAGCGTGACAGGGCTGCGTAGCCTAGGACCATGGGTGCGGTAGATGCGACTGCAGACGCGATCACTGCAGTTCGCATAGTGAGAAGAGAAGTCGGATAGGCTAAGTACGGTTAAAACATAGTTTGATTCAAAAACAGTCATAATAGTTTATATGAAATATCCCGAGATTAGGCTGGACGATAATCAATATGACAACCCAACTTACATGATTCGTTCTGATCGAAAATGCATTTCGGGTAAAATTTCACGAACTAGGGACTACACCGTAAGCTTTTGCTTTTTCCTCCTTTCTGTCTTACTTCATTTTTACCAAAACCAAAAGTACAAGTTTTCTTCGTGCCCAGGTTCTCGTTTTCAACTGTGATGAAGGGATTGACGTGCAGTCAATGGGACGTATCTTTGTTGGACTAGTGAAATGCGGAGCGTGGGGCTGCTTTGATGAATTTAATCGTTTGGAGGAAGTTGTCCTGTCAGCCGTATCAATGCAAATTCAAGTACCTCCAAAGTCTTTTCATCTTTTATTTTATTATTCATTTTCGGACATGCCTTTAAACAATATCTCTGTATGATTATTCAATCCGTTCTCCTTATTAGGTAATTCAAAATGGTCTACGGTCAGGTGCAGCGTCCATTGATCTACTCGGCCATAGAGTGAGCCTGAATCCAAACTCCAGTATCTTTATTACGATGAACCCTGCTGGAAAAGGCTATGGCGGGCGACAGAAATTACCGGACAATTTGAAACAACTCTTTCGACCCGTGGCCATGACAAAGCCCGATGACGAGTTAATAGCAGAAACTCTCCTTTTCTCACAGGGCTTCACTCATAGTCGGGATCTCGGTAGAAAACTGGTCGCTGTATTTTCCTTGTCCAAGTAAGTTCTACAATAATATGTTACTTTTGACGGACCTGTGGGTGTTTAGGCTAAGACGGTTAACCCTACTAGCTATCATCGTCCATGCCCGGTTCCTCAAGAGATGAGAGAAGTCTTGAGAAGGCCAGAGTAGAAGGAAGAATGTATTGTGTACACAATAGTTAGGAGAAAGTGGCCAATTGGTCCGGCATGGCCGTGAGAGCCGCCTATGCGCACGGCGTCACGCGCGTCCCGCTCAGGGCGGATTCCTAAGTGGTCGTCAGTGCGGAATTTGACTGAGGATTGGAGAGCGTTTTAGGAAGCTGATTGGCCACGAACGCTTCGGGACGCTGATTGGCCAGATCTTTCTCGAGTGCGTCTGTGCGCCCCAGCCGCCCCAGGGCAGGCAAAGGTTGCGCCTCTCAGGCGGACAGGGGCCGAGCGGTTCGAACGACAGGGAGACCAAGATTGTCCCTGCCAGATCACGTCTGTGGCGTCAAGCGGTGAAAGCGATGGGCTGGAGAACCACTACAAACCTAGCAAAATATGCAAAGGAATAAAGGGGGTTAGAAACTATTGTTTCTGCCTTTCCCTACTATCTTTGTAGGTAGCTGCACTTTTATATCATCCACAAGCCGGATATTTTTCGATATATAAATTCGTCTGGGTGTCCTAGTTACGTGGGAGTCAGGGACTACCTAATACACTCCGACATCTCCAAAGCAGTACACAGCAGAACAACCTTGTCCTCAAGAATTGTTCACGATGTTTGAAACCTGTGGCCGATATTGGAAACTAAAATACAACACCAGAAATGTCCTCAGGATTCTATATATCCGTTCGCTTGTCCAAAATGTGTGCGTGTGCTTTTGCTCCCTAGAGTAAATAAGGTGGACCAATTGGCTATGACATCTATTTTTAAACCAAACTGTTTACTGTTCATATGAAAAGGGAGCTTTCGTTGATTCGAAATATTGAATGCTAACACAACTACCCTAGTTGTCCAGTCATAATTTTGGTCCATTATTCCAACTTGAGACCAAAAAACGGTCTGAAGATGCCAGTTGTAGAATTTTGAGAAGACTATTTTGGCGAGCGTACGTATACTTCCGATAAATTCTCGTCAGACCAGTACAGTTATGTGGGAACGGGATACAAGTTAAAAAGTGTTCGTCTTTTCGTACAAGTGAGTCGTGGGATTAGGGGGAAGGGGGGTGGATAATAGAAGGCTGGTTATGAGGGCAGGGTTTGGTGGAACAGTCTAGGGGTGGGAGGGGGGAGGGATACAAACAGAGCACGGACGAGTGCATGCAGCTAAGTGACTGTGGTCCACGCCATATGCGGAGCTTGTAGGAAGTTCTTTTGTGCACACAACGCCGGCTTCCTCAACCTGATAGCGGTTGTTTCTGCTGTTGCTAGCAGGCGCTGACCCAAGGGCTTTGGATTGTTTGGTGGGACTTTGTAGATCACTCGGAAGGTTTCGTTGGGGTCCGCACGATGTCCGGAATCAACCGTTTGCGCCAGAATAAAGCTTTTTATGCTCCTGACTTCGCTTTTTCTCTGCCATGCCTGGAGGTGTTCCTTTATTCCTTGGAAGAGGCGCCAACTCGTGAAGAATTTTAGTGCGATTGCATTAAACTTTAAAACTGAGATGGATAACGAATAACCTTCTTACCTACTGTATCAGCAGTGAACCGAACGCACCTAGCATATGCGTCTAACATTTTTTGCCAGTAACGGTTGTGTTGCACCAGTCCTTATTCGTCATCGCTGTGTTTATTTAGCTTTGGTTCTGTTGGCACGATTTTAAGTTTAATGTCTACAGCTCATTGGTCATATTTGCTGCTAAAGTGAAATTGGTGAAAAGCACCTTGCTAGTACCGCCACTTTCTTCTCTAAATCTTTTCGATGTATTTATCAAGGCAATTGTTGTCCGTCCAACAACACTATGACTGGGGGCTGCGTGCTCTGAAGACTGTACTCAAGCATGCCGGTAATCTGCTCCATCAAAAAAATTGTGCCAGCTCGGAGGCAGCAGAAACAACAACAACTGACTCCCTCACCCTGGAGGCACGCCTTGTTATCCAATCAGTACGCAATTGCAGCATTGCAAAGCTGACCTACGTGGACGCTGCAAAATTCGATGCGCTGTTGCGTGATGTATTCCCGGATCCCAACCATCACACCGTGGATGAGAATGACGACGTAGTGATGAAGTTGACTGCAGCCATGCACGAGGTCTTGACCGAAAACCATCTGGTGTCCGCGTCAAGACAAGTGAGTTTAACACTTGTTGATGGACATTTGCCGACTGCCAACGGAACTCACTTGTCCCGCGCTGCTTTGGGCCTCATTTCTCGGGCCCTGACAGCAGCCTTAGCCGACCAGTAGTCTTACGCCGATAGTAGTATTGACAGCAAAGACAAGGGAGAGGCTGGAATGACAATTTCTGGCTTATTAGCCGTCGCCAGCCAGTCGTACCCAGCCCCAAGTATTGCGCCACTCGAGACTCGAACTCGCGACCTTTTTGATCAGAGTCTAATGCCCTAACCATCGAGCCACGAGCTCGTTGTCTTGCCGGTCCGGATCTGGAGATATTTACACTTGTTGATGAACATTCACCGGCCGCCAACGGAACTCACTTGTCCCGCGCTGCCTTGGGCCTCATTTCTCTGGCCATGACAGCAGCTGCAGCAGCTCGAGTTCGAGCCTCGAGTGGTGCACCACTTAGGGCTTGGCCGTTCCAGTCTCCCTGGTCTTTGCCGGCAATACTATCTGCACACGTAAGTTTTGCGTCAACGTCTGAATGCAGCGTAAAGCCACTAGTTTGCTCTGTTCATCTGATTTGAGTGCAGTCAGGACTCACACAAGAGTACCGTTCATAAATAGGCTCTGATTGTACGACCGAAATATGCATTCTAATGCTACCTTTAATGTCCAAGTCCACGCAGGCTGTCACAAAGTGTTCAACCGAGGTTTACATCCCAGTTATCCCGCAAATAAATAAGTAATGGTCATGTTAGTGTTCACTGCTTTTGCTGGCTAACCTCTTGTTGCAACTTGCTAGTTTTACTTGGACTCCCTAACTTATAGGTGGGTCAGGTAAGTCAAAACAGGGATTATTCATAAGCACAACCGGCTAGGAGCCCGTGATTTTATCGTCTGGTTTTATACTGTTTGATCCGAGTTGCGGACTCAGCATAGGCACCCTGTGGTCATTTAATGACGTCAAAAAACCGATAGTTTCGACCGCTGTCAGAAAAATTAATGTACCGCTAAGAGGCCACTGCTTCTGGAAGAAAAAAGGTGTCAACAGAGAGCATGCACTCCGTCTTAAAAGTTGGCCAGGTCATCAGGCCATACTCATATTGAGCTCCCAGAACGGATGGCGCTGTTGCGTCTGATCTGAACTAGAAACAAGCTCGTCTGCATCGCACATTAGGCCGAACTGATAGGCCAAATCAACCATACTGTCGACACAGGCCAGTATGGTAACTGCAACAGGGCCATGAGAAAAAAAACGATCTTGCGTGGTTCTTTCTCACTACAAAGAAATCAGACAAGCAGTCTGCCCGGTGAGACTTGGCTTTAAGGGCTGCCAACGTGCGAGCTTACTCGGCCTTAATGACTGAGGATCAGGTCGCAACGACTCTTTCTTGTTGGGGTCTCGTAGCAAGTGTTATCAATCGAATAAAGTGAATCCTAGATTGGTTGCGTTGATGAACGCGCGCTTGTATGGTACGCGTAGGCCAGGTTTTGTGCCCAGTAAGAAATTGTTGAGTGCGCCCTTTTGGTCCCGATCGGCCAGTCTCGAAACTTGAAGTCAGATCCTTTCACGGAATCCAGCACCTAGACGGCCTGTGGTACCGTCGAAGCTGAAGACTTTTTCTTTGCGATCGCTGCTTTGGGAATGAGACAATATATCATGTCAAACAATTTGCGTGCTGATACTTTTCACTCCGAAGCCTCATTGAGTGACCAAGTCCAATTTTGACCGATCTTATGAGACCCTTTTAAACGGGTTCTGGTATGTCGCCTAAACCCCCATTGATTGATGTTTTCTCATTAAGCTATACTAATGCTAGCTTCATAGCTTCCTCCGAAAGTTTGCAGATAACTTGGTGCAAAGCCGTCACAAGCAAATCTGTGAGGCGCTGCTCAAATTTTGGTGTTAGCGTTTGAGCAAAATGAATTTTAATTTTAATTGATTTCTCTTCTAATGTGCCCAATAGGAAATCCAGCAGTAATGTTAAGCTCAAACGTTTCCACAAAACTCGGGAGCAGATTTTACACATTCGGTCTTGTTGCGTTTAATAAACTTGGATGGAACTTTGAAGTTTATTTTGCACTCCTTACTATGTACAATGGAGCTGAAACTCGGTTATTATATTAGTTTGAATAACATCCAATCTGGGCCTGTGCCCCTCATATGTAATTTTGTGATGAACTGCTCTGCAGAATTATATTTATTTTGAAAGATAAACATGCGAAAATGACTTTTCTTCTATAACCAGGCTTGCTTATTAAAAACTCTAGGCAATGCAGGCCTAATCCACCCGTTCACTCCTCTTTCTCTCTTGTCGACCAGATTGAGAAGGCACTTGAAGTCTTCTCCCAGTTGCGTCAACGCATGGGGGTTGTAATCGTTGGTCCGTCTGGATGTGGAAAGTCTACTGTTTTGAAGCTGCTCTGGCTGGCACTGCAGAAGATTGGAATCCGTGTGAATCGGCATATCTTAAATCCCAAGGCTATGCCCCGTTATCAGCTTCTGGGTCGAATAGATCCGGACACCCGTGGATGGACAGATGGTGTCCTGACCCGTAGTGCTAGAGATATCGCCAGGGAAAGCTCAGGTGAGTAAACACCAATAACATGTTTTCGGCCCTAAATGCCTTCCTTTGCACACGCGTTTACTGTGGAAAAATCGCGTACCAAAAACTATTTATCTTCCTTTTGACGGCATTCATTTGAGTATGACTTGATTGTATGGCCAATATTTCTGACAGGACACTGGAACCAGAAAGCCCCATGAAATACAGGTTTCCTTTCGCTAAATGTTCTGGAGAGTAAATATTCCCATTTCCTAATCCTAGCGCTAACCCAAACCTTTATCCTTACCCCGTTCCGCTGGAATTTAACGTAAAATCAACTCGGTAACTTATATTTCCTGTTCCAATCTTCTGTCAGTGGCCTTATAAATAATCCCTTCCTTCGTTTGTTCAAAATTTTACTAGGGTAGATAAAAATCCTGACCCCACTTGTATCTCTCTAATTCAAATATGCACAGTCTATCAACACTTTGTCATAACGCTTTTCCTGGTTTATTTTCTTTTCAACGCTAGACACGAAGTCATGGATTGTTTGCGACGGTGATATCGATCCAGAATGGGTCGAGTCGTTGAACTCTGTGCTCGACGACAATCGATTGCTAACTTTACCCAGTGGGGAACGCATCCAATTCGGAGCAAACATTAACTTTCTGTTTGAAACTCATGAACTGACCTGTGCCAGTCCAGCCACAGTCTCCAGAATGGGTGTGATCTTCATCAGCGATGAGATGTTGGATGCACGTGCCCTGGTACAGGCCTGGTTGCTTAAACAGCCCGAAGAAGATAAAGCCCAGCTGAGTGCTTTCATTGACCCCAACTTCTACACCTGCCTGGACTGGGTCCGCAAAAAGGTATGCCGTTGATAACTGATAGGACTTCAATGCCCAATCAAAACTCAATTTCAACAAGGCCAAAGTCACTAGATGCGCAGAATTTAATGACGTCAATAAATTTCGTGACCTCTCATTCAGCTGCAGATGGTTGTTGCCTTTTAATATGAGAATTAGGCACCCAATTAAGTCCTTACGAGTTCATGTGTAGTTACGGATGCAAATACATCAGGCGCACGTAAAGGCAATTGGCAACGCGGTCAGCTAAAAATATGCCGAAGTGGGTGCTCAGGGCGGAATATAAAGTGCCTAAGAGTTCAGTCACGAAGCGCCTAGTGGACATTCGCCATACAGTCGACCAAAAGACTGCATTCAAGGTCACTTGGGGCGACAACCGGGCGTCTTGTACGCTTTGCGGAGGCCGCTGCAATACGGAGAAGAAAACCAGAACTATGCAAGCAGCTGGATCATGTGATCAACCTCGCATTGCCGTGGTCACCATCGATAAACTCCTTCCCGCGTACACATTATCTTCACCCTTAGGACTGACTGCTACCCTGTCCCCCCCCACCCCCTTTAACCACGTCCTGCTGGCATTCACGAACATGCACTAACATGAACTGCCATGCTGAGACAATTACCTCCCCCCTCCTCTACCCCTCACCATGCGCCGACATCCATGACTGATTGTTTCTAATCACTTTACCTATCAAGTTTCACCCTTCGAGGCTGACATTTAATCGACAACTTTATTCTCTTATTAATAGGCAATGACCGTCTGCAGCTGAATAAGAGGTCACGAAATTTTATGACGTCATTAAATTCTACTAATCTAGTAATCTTCGCCTTGTTCAAATTTCTTCTGGGAAAACGATGCTTCAAAACTCAATTAATGAGATGGATGCTGACCCGATTTTTTAAATCTGCATACAAGTTTTTCATGGATAAACTACTAGTGTGGTGCTATACTACTGCTGAGATCCAGAGTGTCACTTTTCGCAGCAATTATAGGAGGAGACTTTCGGCAAATTTAACTGCTATCCTGTTGGTTAGAACAGAAACAAGAATTCGTCGTTGAGGAAGCCTTAAATTTCATGTTACATTAGTCAGTTATATGTTGTTAAGACAACAATGAGGTATCATTGGCATTCTTGATCCCCTTTTTGAGGCATGCATGACTCTCGTATGTTGTTGGGGGAGAAATCATAGCTGTAATAAACGTGAAAGCACTCAAAATAAGTTTTTGATATGTTATTTGAACCTTTTCTTTCGCGATATCTTAATGCCTCCTTTAAACTGTCCGTACATAGTTCGTATTTTTCAAAATGGTAAAGCACCAGTTTAGTTTGATCAATAATAAAACTACGTGCTACCCTTTTCTCGTGTCAGGAAATAGTGCTTCAATTGGTAAATAATAGCATAGCTTCTTACTCTGACTGTTTTCAAGCATCTAGTGCCATTTGCGTGCCAATGCAATAAATAAGTAACATTTTCCTAAGTTACCGATCTCTATCTACGCTGGGAGGATAAACCTGACTTCACAAAGGCTTCGCAATGACATCAACCAGGATGAGTACATCCTGAAATAGATCAGTGTACGAATACCACTATTATATACTCCCGATCAACAACTGGCAAGACAGCGAACTCGTGGCTCAATGGTTAGAATCTTTGCCTCTGACTAGCAAGGCGAGAGTTCGAAACTCGAATGTGGGAGCAATTTCAGCGCCCACACTAGAGTTGGCTACCCCTATCTGACGACGGTCAATACAGCCAGAAATAGCTATCCTAGGGTGCCTGCCTTTGCCGGAATACTACTAGAAAAATAAACCTCAATTTCGACAGCGCATCAGAATTTGTAAAAAATGTTGATGTTTTGCTATGCCTGCAAACTCTACCAGTCTTTATAAATAAAACACGTAGTTCGTCTGAACACCAGTAAAATGTGGCCTGAAAATTCTTTTGAAAGCACTAGTCTTTCAGTGAATTATGGGCCAAACTTCTGCAACCATTAGTGAATATAGACAACGCAGGGGACATAAAATTCTGCTTACCTCTGATAATTACTCTACGTCAGGTAAAAACGGAGAAATTAACGCAGACATTGCCATCTTTGATTCCTACCTCTAAGTGAAAGGTTTTTATCGAGAGAAACGCTGACATTTCCCAGAAAATGACTTCAGCTTACTTTCATTTACTCCTTTGAACAGATCATCATATCAGAAATTCGCTACCTTGATTGAATGTAATTTTTACGAAATTTTTTATTGATTTATATTTTTAATTCCAGAATGAGTGCCTTATTGGTATTAGCTACGCTGGGACCATATTGAATGGACTTGCCCATCTGGTAGGTGCGACCACTTGCGCTCGCTTTACCGTGGGACTGATTCGCGGCCTTGGTGCAAACTTGCCGGAGTCCACAAAGTCCAAACTAGCTCTAAAGGTCTGCGAAGTAATGGGAGAGCATCCTCCGGACCCTACGCATCCTCTTAATATTCAGGTAATCATATTTTTTTAAATCTAATACGCAAAATCATGCTTAGTGGTATTAGTTAGGTAAACGGTTATTCTGTTGAGGCCGTCATTGTTCACTTACCGGCATGCATGACATTTATGGCCACACAGCAGGTGACGTATTTCAACGTTCCTGCTTTGATTTCATTTACTTATTTCTCCGGTAATTAATAACAGCTACTGCTATTGCTTTCTGCTCGTGTCTCTGACGAAGAATCCGCGACGGATGTCAAAATGTCAGGCGAATAAAAGTGTTGTTCCAGCGATCGAAGCTTCTTCTTCTCTTTACAAGGCTCTTGGTAGAAAACTGTTGTTCAATTGTATACCCTTATTCTTTGCTCGCGCAAGTCAACTCGGGTCAACATACCACAATTCCATGTTTTTCTTGCATACAGGTTGATCCGAACTCGGGCAGTCGCCTGACAACTTACCCTCACGGACTAAACATAGTATTCTCCGACAAACTAACCAGTCCAGAGGATGACACCTTCGCGCTCGCTGGCGATGCCTCCACTGGTTCTAACCCAGCACACAACGGCAATGCCTTCTCGAGCCTAAAGCCTCCACTTGTCATTACACCACATGTCAGGTGTGCGATGGATTCCTTCCGTTGTTGGTTGGAGGACGCTCAAGCACAGCAGTCCTTCCTCCTGATCGGCCCGGAGGGTTGTGGAAAGAGGTAAGTTTAATGTCGTCAGCCAGGAATGGACGCACACTGACACACAAACGTGCTTTATATATGTGGGTTACAAAGGTCACTGACCGATAGACAACCACCAGACTGAACTCGGCCAAGTTATATTGGCAGAGAGGATGACAGAAAATGCGGGTAGATTAATCCAGTTTGTTTAAGCCTTACTCTGCCTCCATTCAACCATTCCTGATTGAATTAATACTAAGTCTGCAGCGACAGAGATTGACAGGTGGCTGGCCAGTGGGGAACGTCGAGTCGATGAATTGCCTATGAGCCAGCTGATAAGTGCTGTCTGTGGACCACTTGTGTCGGTAACGTACGCATGCTTGTGTTTCCGGTCCCAGCTGATAGTCAGTCTTATGATTGGTTGAAGGGAGGCAGAACAAGCCCGAAGCAGACTGCATCAATCTACCCGCATTTCCTCTTGTCCCTTCTTTCTGCAATACTATCTGCCCCCGTAAATTTTTGCACATTCAATATCATAAAAGATAGTAGGAAATCGAAGCATATTCCTTTACTGAGACAAAGAACAGCCAACTCCCAAAGTGAGCTGATAAATGTACGGATTATACCTGGCAGTATCATTAGTCATCTGTCCTTTATAACTAGATGCAGTCGTAACGTGCAGGATCTTTATTCTAGGGAATACGCGCCTGGTTCAGTGGGCTTCAGTTCCACCAAATGAACAATTAATACGCACTCAGCATGGCAACTCAGGCAAATATTAGGTATATGCTCGCGACTAAACTAGATTTCATTGTGTCGGCTGCTATTGGAGAAGCGTCTGCATGAGTTGGACTTGATGTACCATTTAAGTGAGCTGTGTTAAGGTTTTGGTGGGTCGCAGCTAGACTCGCTACTTTCGCAGATTCTCACCAAGTCAGGAGACTGAAATACATGGTTTGATTATGAACCTCTACCTAAAAATCATTTATCTGGCCCTCCATTTTTACAGCACTTAAGTCGATGCTGGAAGTTTGAGTTCTCAGTTCTCCGATGATCATAAATAAAAAACGTTCACTTGTCATTCTGCATATAGTAAGGCATTCACGGCCAGTGGAAAAAGGTTTGGCTCAGTGAGAAAGGCAATTGATTATGCGATCCCACGCCAAAAACACGTTAAGCAAAGCCGAGTCGGATACCCTGAATATGCGAAAAATGATAACGTACCCCGTCTAGTGAAGAAAAAATTAATAGGAGTAAAATGTCCGCTATTGAATCAACATACAAACGAGTTAAAGTTTAGCGGGAAACAGTTGTACGCCAACTTAAACAAAAGGTTATCAATGGGAGTTGCAGAAATGCGTAATGGCAAGAGTTAGTCTAGAAAGTTGTGTACAAATGAAAATACGGCAAAGTTGTAAATGCATACAAGTTTGGCAAAGGGCTACCACAAAGGCGTCCAGAATGAGCAATGCTCCCCTTCTTATGTCGCTTTAGCCCCCATCATTGATTTGTTTTTACTTCAGTCCCAAAAACACAGCGTTCCTAAAAAGTCTGCATCCCATAGACCCTGCAATGCGATAGCCTGAAAATTTTCCTGCAACGCGTACACTTGTTTGTTTCAATAAACCCGGGCAAGTGGCCAAGCCTTCATCAAGGGCCGGCGAATTAAAATACTCAAATGTTTCTTAAGTAGAATCGAGTGGATCACATTGGATCGTCATGAAGACAGCAAAAATACTGTGGTTTGTCAGCCGTTGCTTCACAAGCAGTCTCCTTTGTCATCTAGTAGTCATGCCTCGCCTCGAGATACCCTTTTTTTGCGTGCATCGAATATTCTTATGAACAAAACAGAATCTAACCCAGAACCGAGCCAAACCAATACAAAGGGGAAACTTGAAATTAAAAACTGACTAGATGTCGTAATCAAAGGGCTTAACTCTTTTACCGAATCAACTTAGAGAACGGCTTTTCGGTTGGGAAAGCAGGGATCCTTTGACACGTGAATTTAAAAAATGTGTCCTATAGTTTGGTTAGCTGAAAATACATCAGGTTCTTGCGTAACGTGCATTTTCTATCACCTCTTTACTTCTCCTTCTGATCACTGTCCTCCTTAAGAAATCCTAGTGGTACTTAGCACATTTTTTTAAAATTTCACCAGCATGTTGTTGGAGTACTGCATGGCTACCAGCAAACGTGCTACCCATGTTGCATTGGTTCAGTGTGCCGCACAAACCCGTCCGAGCCACGTCCTTGAGAAGCTCATGCAGTATTGCATTACAGTCACCAGCACAAATGCAATGGGTAGTAATGGTGCAGGCCGAGTTCTGCGACCGAAGGAGGGTGACCGTCTCATTCTCTTCCTCCGTGACCTCAACCTTCCCAAGCCGGACAAATGGGGCTCATGTGAACTTACCGCTTTCCTGCAACAGGTACTGCTTCAGAGCTTACACATTTTGGACTGGCTAGATGTTTACTGCTTTGTGGAAGCCAACTCAAAGGCGGCAAATATTTCTCCAAATGCTTGTCATCATAGGTCAATACATTTTCCCATATACGTTTTTTTAGATATCGAGAGCATATTTATTCGTGGTAGTCATAAATGTTTACTCTTCATCAGCATAAAGTGCTATTTCACGTCATTCTAATTATCTATCTTGTTTAAAATGTTCGAAACGAAATTCTAAGTGATTATAACTGTTAATTATGCGCATAAGGCAACGCCTATACTGGTATTGAAGCACTGTTTTCCCGGAAGAAATTTGAACAAGACAAAGACCACTAGACTAGCAGGATCTAATGGCGTCGTGCAATTTCGCGACCCCTTATTCAACTGCACACGGTCATTGCCTATTGGTAAAACCCACATATGCAAACATCAATTAGCGTTCAGAAGGCGAGACCCCTTATTCCAGGTGGCCATGCACATACTAGAAACCGGTCACAAATTCGCGTGGGAGAACATTCGGATTGTTGGCACTTGCCCAACCAGAAAAGGCCGTGAATTCCTGGTAGAAATGCATTCAGATGACGCATGCATCAACAGGCATATCGATTTGGGTGCGAGCCGTAATTATCTCAAGGTCAAAGTGCAACGTGCGCGGCCAACCACGACAGGATGACGAAATGTATGCAACGCCTATTGGCGCAGAATTCAGCTGATTGTAGTATAATTTGTTGGACATGGTTACTTAAGTGAACTGTTCCTGTACGTATCCCATAGTCCGCCGACGAGCTGGGGAACAAGCTTCGAAAATTTACGCATTAGCGCTTCAGCTTTTGCAAAGAGGCCTTTCCTTGTTCACTAAAAGTAACTGTTCCGTTATGTATCGACCTAGAATGTTGAAACTTGATATGTAAATAGAGTAGGAGCTATTTGTCTTAGATACGGGTGCGTCGTGAGGGGTCGAGGAGGGGAGGGGGGGATAGTTATTGAAGCAAGACAGTTCATGTTACAGCGAGAGCCTGTGAAGCGTGACTAAAAGGGTGGGGGAGAGCAAAGGACAGGACAGGAGTCGGTCATACGAGGAGAGGAGGCGTGAGAGGGAATGGGTTTATCGATCGTTAACACGTGATCTAACTGCTCACATAGTTCTGATTTTCTTCTTCGTATTACAGCGGCCTCCGCAAATCGCAGGCGATACCCGGTCGTCGCCCGAAGTACGACTTTAAATGCAGTCCTTAGGTCAACCGTATGGCCAGTGTCCACTAGGGGTTTCGAGATAGAATTATTGGATTTTCTATTTTCCGGCCTTAGCAACCCCTTCGGCATATGTTCATCTGACCGCGTTGCCAACTGCCTTTGCATGCGCCCGATATATTCGCATCCACAATTACATGTAAACGCGTAAACGCAGTTTGATGTGGCGTACATAGGCAGAATGTCTTTTGTTGGTTAACTGGAATAACTGTTGTGCTCCTACTCTACTTATCCATCAATTTTCACCCTTCAAGGTCGATACTTAATTGAACAGTTGATTTTATTTTATAAATAGGTAATGACTGTTTGTAATTTTATTGCCTAGTGTTGTCTTATGACTACTGCTGCCGAAAATTTCATTGTAGACTTAAGGTGATAGTTCAGGCTTATTTGCCGTCATCGGTCAGCCATAGTCAGATCACAGACCCGAGAGCCTACATTTGAGCCCTGAAGTGGCCAAATCAACTTTGCTTGTCTGTTTAAAGAAAATTCTTTGATTCTTGTACTTTCGAGTGGAGTTACATGTCGAAACACAATTTTCATATCCCGGCCTGCTGTCGTGGATATCGATGAAAGTCACTCAACAGCGGATACTTTAAGAGCTATAACAGTTAAGTAACAAAACTTAGGAGGGTAAACCAGATAGGACTGTAGGGCTACTCTGTCCGAGTGCATATTGCCTAAAAAATAAGCTATAGTATTGCTACTTTCTCCCAAAAGTCTCTGCTAGTTATTCCGCTCAGGATGCAGGAAATCTGGGGAATTTTTCCGTTCCCTAGGCTGGTTATAAGGAATTTGGGATATTAGAACAAATCTGTTGATACAAACCTTTCAACTTTTGGAACGAAACCAAAAAGGTTTTTTTCTAAATGATCTACTCCAGGTTCTCCGATTAATTTCTGGAAAAAGTTAACTACCTTGCATGACTAAGTGGGATCTATACCAGAAAGCACATGATAAGGAGCTAGAGGACCTGCTGGAGAAACGAATCCCTCCTAGCTTCGTCAATTAGCAGCACAAAATCGGTGAAGCACGCGCCTGGGGTCTTGTCTAGTTCCCGCTGTGGGAGCATGCCCTGTTGAGGACTGTATCCTTGAAGTTGAAGTTACAATTTGTCCACTGGTTTTTCCAACAAACTCTTTTCTTCTTGTTGTAGCTGCTGACCTACAAGGGCTTCTACGACTCTACAACCCTAGACTTTATTGGAGTTGAGGGTATCCAAGTTGTGGCAACCTTGACACCCACAACAACAGTTGGTATGGTCGGACGCTATGCTCTTACCCCGAGGCTCACGTCAATCCTCCGCATAGCCTCCATTACGAGTCCCGATAGAGAGGAGCTGAATACTATCTACCATTCAATTCTACAAGTGGTCTCATCAAATATCCAAAAGCCACAAGAGGCAGTGGTCCAGACAAGGCCAACTGGCGTTGAGGGGCGCAGTCGTCTCCATGCACTTGCTAGCACTATGGTCCAGACATGGCTTCAACTTGAGCAGACCTTCAGAGCCAATAAGTTCCCACACTGCATCTTTTCCCTCCGCGACTTGACCCGTTTGATTTTGGCTTTCCAGCGTTATGAAATAGCGCTTACACCGGAGTCCTCCGGAGCAGACATCTGGCTGTTCTTTGGCTATGAGGCCCGACGCCTGTTTCGCGACCGATTGCCGGGCGAAGAGCATCGTTTTCATTTCGATCGTATCTTTTCTGCTCTGCTGCATGGCACCGGAGAAAACGAGGAAGTCCTTAATGAATGGAGTAGTGGCCTAAGCAGTTCTACCACCTTTTCTTCCAAAACTCTCAGCGAAGCTTCATTGGCCAGCCGGTTTGCAACTGGAGAACCCATAATGGATCAACGGAATGGGGAGGACACCGAACCTAGAGGGCAATATGACTTGAAGACACTGGAGAAAGGGCAGTATTGGTTCGTGACATGGGGATCAAAGTCCCCTCTGGTACCGGGTGTCCCTGTGGCCCATTGTGGCCGTCCTCTCGGCTTGGTCTCCTATGACAACATGTACAAGCTCGCTTCTCAGGGACTGAAACAGTTGGCCAGGGAGTCCTCAGTCAGAACCGGTGATATTGTCCTTTTCCCCGACTTTCTGGATTTAGTTGCTCGTATCGATCGGGTTCTTAGCAGGCCAGCCGGATCCTTGTTGCTGTGCGGTCGTTGCGGCATCGGTCGAAGGTCGGCTCTCCGATTGGTTGCCCATCTTCATCAATTGCCCATATTCACCTTGGGAGTTGGCCGTGGTTATGTGACCAGAAATCTGTTCAATGATCTGAAGGCGGCTTGCCAGTCAGCTGCCATAGAAAACATGCCAACAGTCCTCCTAATTGAGGAACAGCAGTTGGTCCAGGACACCTTCCTGGAGACCATAAACAGTCTCCTTGCTTGCGGTGAAGCGCCCGGTCTAATCAGTACAGAAGAGTTGGAAACAATGGCACTGACTAATAGCTCAGGTGGTAATCTACACGAGGCCGCCGCTGAAGCCGGACATCAGGGCACCCTGATGAGTTTCTTTGCGAAACGCGTTCATGCCAATTTACACATTGTCATCATTCTAGACATTGATGACAGCATAAGCCTAGTGCAGCGGTTGCAGGCCAACCCCTCGCTCTACAAACACTGTGAGGTGCATTGGTTGGACAAGTGGTCAGCCAACAGTCATTTTCTTTTGCCACGACTACTGGTGCCCAACCTGGCTTCGAACTTGAATAGGGACCAGTTCTCTCGAGCCTGCCTAGCCATTCATAATGTGGTGCCCTATCGCGAATTTGCGTCGCCACATCGTTTCATGATTCTGTGCTCAACCTACCAGCACTTGGAAGCTGAACACCGGGGCAAACTTGAGAGTCAAATTGGCAGACTACGCGCTGGCCTACTTAAGCTGGATGAAGCCAGACAGCATGTCATTCAACTGAAGGCGACAGCTGCAGAACAAGGGAAACAGCTGAAGGAGAAGCAGGCAGAAGCAGATCGAGCCCTGGCGGAAATCAGTGCTGCCATGCAGGTGAGTTACTCTCTTCTGGGATAATTTGCAATACCTCAAGCATGCATCTATAACCACCAAATAAAATGCGTCCTTACAACGTACAATTAATTTGAGTAGCTAACAGAGGACTAGAGGTCATTGATAAGATAGATACGGTATGGCACGGCACTCGCACGCGGATTCTATCAATAGGCATATCGATTTTCGTTATGCCTATCTCGCGTTGCGCGAAAAAAAATGGTGGCAGAGCTCAAGGTCACTCCCGCGAGGGCATTTATTTGCCCAAGCTACTCTAAAACTGCCTATATTTCCTTCTTAACTCAATCCGGAAAAGTGTTTGTCAAGATGCACCTTTAGAAACCCCGATAACGAATTACATGCCGTTTTTTCGCTACCTTTGTCACTTGAGCGGTTTGCATTTTTAAACTGCTGTGGGACGTTGACTATAGGCTTGGGTGACATTCAATGTCATATTTAAGAGTGAATTTAGGGTCAAAATTAGTATGAGCTTTACGACAGTGGTTAAAGCTTACGTTGACATAACAATTATTGTTGAATTTTGGGACAGGATTGAAGCCACTCGAACCCTAGTATCTCAGATAAATTATGACATGGTCAGAATCTTTGTGATGAAGATGATCCCTTAAAAACCAGATTAATTTTGCAGCGAGCTAGTAGGCTCGAACATTTGGAAATATGTAGATGTTTGACATCTAAATTATGGCGTGGATTCGAGGATAGGACAGCCAGTTATTTATTCAAATAAACTTCAGCTCAGAGATAAAATAAGCCACATAAAGCAATTTGAATGGTAAGCAGTCCACAGCTGTCAGTCTTCGGTGCTTTTTCTGTCCTCAGAATCCCTCCATATGGTGAAATAACCCCAAAATGTTATGTCGTCTATAAGTCATTATTGTTGCCGTGCAGGAAATAAGCGAATTCCAGTACTTCTGAGGAGAGGATATCCTTTATTCTATAAGTTTTTTTTTCACGCATTGAATCGGATGTTATAAGAAACCTGGCCCTGGATATTCATAAAATTAACGTATATTGCCTAATTTTCCCCTGTCCGATGTAGAGTGCAGGAAAACAGAGGGCAGAGATGCAAGAGCTCCAGAAGAAGTCGGCCCTGGAGGCTGCCGATTTGGAGAAACGAAAGGCTGCCATAGATCGTGAGTTGGCTGAAATAGGACCCATTCTGAGAGAAGCCCAATCGGCCGTTGGCAGCATTCGATCCGAGGCCCTCTCCGAGATGCGGGCCCTGCGAGCTCCACCGGACGTGATTCGTGACATCCTGGAGGGGGTCCTCCTGTTGATGGGTGTCCGTGACACCTCATGGGTCAGCATGCGCAGTTTCCTCGCAAGGCGCGGCGTACAAGAAGAAATTCGGAACTTTGATGCTCGAAAGATCTCGCGAGAGCTGCGCCTAAGCGTGGAACAACTGCTGAAGCGAAGTGCGGAATCTTTTACTGCACGGGTGAGTCGATTTGTCCGCTACAGCATTGAGCATTCGCGGCTGCTTTGGATGCTCATCCTACCTGCGTTAAGAAAATGGGCAAAATAAAAAGTGCAGTGGCCTGTGCAGTTAATAAACCAACTGAGGCTCTAGCTCTGAAAATATCACTCGAACGTCCATCAGAAAGATATTTGTTAGCGATTTGGCGGAAGCAACTGGAGCTACTTAATCGTCAGCACTTGAATTTTCTTTGAATAACTTGACATATTAGAGAGTCCTTAAGCACCTACTACAGTCTTTTAAAGAGACTTAGTTTCCTTAACCTACTGCTCCTTCTTCTGCAGCCATCTTTCAGTTTATATTTTACGTCAAGAGTAAGAGGTACGCAGCGCTTACATGAATACCGAAAAAAAACTATTTTTTAACGTTTTAGTGGAATATTTTAGTAAAAAATTGTTTGTAATTCTCCAGTTATGAATTACAAACGGCCATGTAAACATTTTATCAAAACTTATCTGCGGCTTCAATAAGCTGCCAATTAGGCCACTTTCTTTTTTTCTTATGAGGATCTCCGTTTTATCTGTTTTCCTCCCATCTGTTGACATTTACTTTTTTTCGCTTGCATTATATTCTTCCTCCACCTTCCATCAATCTCAAAACAAACTAAGCTGGATCGTAGTTTTGCAGTTTTCTGTTAAATTGTCGATTGGTTTTATCCTGCTTTACTTAGGCTGCGAGAAGAGCGTCAATGGCGGCGGCCCCACTGGCGGCGTGGGTTCAAGCCAACGTGCAATTTGCTTCTGTGCTTGAGCGCATTGCTCCGCTGGAGGAGGAACAGTCTCGTCTGACGCGCTCCCTTGAAGCAACCGAAGTCGCCTTGTCTCAACTGGAGCACGAGCTCAACACTGTGGATAGTCGTGTGGCCGAACTTCGGAACACCTTCGAGTCGCACACCAAAGCGGCTGCCGATCTCCGTATGGACCTTTCTAAGGCTAATAATACGCTCGCCGTGGCTGAGAATTTAGTAACTGAATTAGAGGGTGAACACACTCGATGGAACAACCAGGTAATTTTCTTTTCACCACAAATCTTCTCTCTTCCATTACTATACCGTTTCGCACTTCCGTCAAGTTGTCCTCGCAGGTTTTTTTTTAACAATCCGGCAAACCTGCCGGTCTACCTAGCAAATCCCTCAATCCCACAAATCTTTGATCGCCATACACTGCGTCATTTCTCAATAATATGAAGTGTCTTACCAATCCGACAAACCTGCCAGCTTGGTTCGCGTAGACCCCTAACCTCACCAGACTATCTGGTAAATCCCTAAAATACTGAGTTCGTTTTGATAAGACGACATACGGTTATATAAAACTGACCTTACTTTTCTCCATGTAGATGTTTACAACCAGCTGTGATTAAATTTATAAGCTTACGTAGATATTTGAAATAAAGTGAGCACTACTTCCTTTAATTGAAGTAATAAGTATCGGTTTATTGAGGGAAATATAGGCGAACGCCATTTAACTTACTATTGGTAATAGGATGATAGGAAATATATGGATCCAAAGAAAAATGAGAAAACACGTCAATTACATACTTGCAGGCGAAAACACAGCAGTTGTCTGCTAGTCTAAATAATAATAAAACATAACTACTTGCTTATCACGAGTAGTATAATACAATGCTGTATTAAATAACGCACTTCCAATACCTCCATATTCCCCTCGCATTATAGGTGGCTACGCTATCGGAGACTATGGAGGCACTGCCGGCAACGACTCTCGTTTCAGCCGGTTTTATAACTTACCTCTCCGCTTGTTCTGAAGATGTTCGGGAGAAGACAGTAACGAGCTGGTGGGAACAGTTAGATAGTGTTGGCCTGAAGATACCCGCGGCTTACTTGGGTGCAGAAGGTCAAGGTCCTCGGCAGTCACCACCGAACCCTATCCAGTCTCACCATCATTTTGATTTACGACGCTTTCTAACGACGGAGAAGGAAATGCTCCAATGGAAGTCACAGGGTCTACCCTCAGATCAGTTGTCAGGCGAAAATGCTGTCGTTATACTGAAGGTAAGTCATTATACCGAAGCTCTTGGTCCTCACCTCATCAGTTCTTAACCTGGAGTATTTACTGACATGTCTAATATATCACGTCAATTGGTGTATTTCAAGTTTTCAACTGAAACTCAGGGTTGGATATCCTGAATTAGCTTTATTATCAGAGGTACGAGTATGACGCGACGCGAAAGTTATTAATCGCTTCTGAACGTTTTCAACCAAAAAAGATATCCTTTTCAAGAATTATTTAAGCGTGTTTCTGCAGAAAGTTCATTCTTCACTTTTTTCAACATTTTACCCCCACTCGCCTTTTCTATCTTTCTGATATTTTAGTCGCGCTTGTGCCCATTTATTATTGACCCCTCTCGAAGGTGTGTCAACTGGCTGAAAAAGCACATGAAGAACCAGTCTGTGGAAGTAGTCGATCAGCAGGTATGCATTTTTTTCGAAGAATATATTTGTAACTCAGCAAATTCTACTTCAATATATGCATGCAGATGGAAGGTTTTTAAAATGAGTCAAGCATCCCGTGAAGATAAATTTGTACCTTCTCTAACTAATCGCCAATATGTGTGCACACAACCTGAGAAAACGATTTATGTCGGCACAATTTCATGCAAAGTCCCCTAAGGGTAAACCAATAAGACACTGCATGCGAGTGGTTAGACTTGAAGTAACTGTTAATAGCGATTGTATGATAAAACGGTCGCGTCCTATCTCGGTCTCTCTCTCCCTTCAAACGTAGAGCAGGTCATTGGCGATCTAAGAGTGTTATTTCAAACAGAAGTAGGCTTAAACCGAACAGTTTACCCTTAATCAACAAGCGGAATTTTGTTTTGGTGTTCACAATCGCATATAGGCTATCAGGTACAAGATCTCACGGTTTAGAAGATAATGATATCACAGGTCTGCATAGAACTGCATGTCAAATGCATCTTACGAAACAAGGTACTTGCTCTCTGACTTTAGCATCCAAGCTGAACTTTTGGTTGGGGGGAATTTTAACCAGAGACTTCTATTTGGCAGAATTATATGGAAGACTATTTCTTCTACGTTAACACCTTTCAGTTATCATTAGATGATATCTACAACTGTTAAAATCCCTATACGTAAAGGCGGAAAATAAAGGAATCACACATTTTACCTTGCAGAAACCTATGTTTGTAAAAATTATTTTGTTTCCTTTCTTTGCTTTACAGAGTACGAACTTTGTTACAAGACTGGAACTGGCTGTCCGCTTTGGGAAAATATTGATCGTGCAAGAAGTCGATCAAATTGAAGCTATTCTATTTCCTCTCCTGAAGGCTGATCTGTCCCTCCAAGGTAACTTATAATCCTCAATATCTGCCCATTGTCATTCAGCCTATGACACAAGACTGGGAAACAAAGTATATTTGATAAGGATAAGTTAATAAAAAGTATGGTGACCATCTAATAAACCGAGTAAGTTTTGGAGGGCAAACTTCTATTTAAGATATGGACTGGGCTTTTCGTCCACTAAATGTTGACCAGACTATGACCATTTTCGTGTCAGCATTCAAAAAAAGCTCTACTTATTTTAGAAGCGTAGTTGGCGAGCCTGCGTAGGGTTTCGATCAATCCTCATGGGCCCAGTATATTTATATGGGAACGGGGTACAAGTTAAACAAGCGGTCAATAACGTTGGCTTTTTTTCGTATAAGCGAGTCGTAGGAATCAGTGGGGGGAGGGAAGGATGGTTAGGTGGTGAAGGTTTGGTGGAGTCAGTCTAGGAGATGGGGGAGGTGGGGAAGAAGAGGGAGACATAGAGAGCGTGGACGAGTACAAGCAGCTAAGTAGCTGTGGGCCATATCAGATGTGGAGTTTGTAGGTGGTTCCTCTGTGCACATAACGCCAGCTTCTTCAGCCTGATAGCGGTTGTTTCTGCTGTTGCTAGCAGGCTTTCGACGTTGGATATTTTGGTGAAACCTTACAAACAATCGGGAAAGCTTCGTTGGGGTCCACACGATGTCCGGAGTCAACCACGTGTGCAAGAATGGCGCTGTTGATGCTCCTGACTTCACCTTTGTTCGACCATGCCGGTAGGTGCTCCCGTATTTTTTTGGACAAGCGCCGAATCGTGCGACCGATATAGTTTGCTCTACAGGAGAAAGTTAATGAGTAGATGCACATGGAGGTGGTCTGAGCTGGCAACCTATCCTTATCGTGACTTCAATGAAGGCGTTCTTGTAAAATGTATTCGCTGTAACTGATGACACAAGGAACGCCGTTGGTTCATTGTTATCGAACTGATGACGCCAGTGTTCCAGCATGCGCATCCAACAACTATGCGATAGGATACAGATCAAAAGTTAAATCGCCAAACCTTCGCTATATGAAAAGAACCGGAATGCGGAGAGGGAAGTGGAGTGACAGTTACCCACATATATTCCAGCGTCGGCAAGCTAGATTAAACACAGCCCGGGAAGGCCCGAGGTTAAAGCAGTTAGCTCTATGCAGAAATTCAGATTTTGCCCTGCTCGTTTGTGGATGCCTGGCTAGCAGCACAACTACGCCAGGAATTTCTATTTAGTTATCTGTCCATGCTGCTGTTTGCGTGAGGTCCTGAAACTCGCGAAATTTCGATCAAGGTCTAACGCCCTAACCATTTAGCCACGAGCTTATTATCTTGCTGGTTTAGGTAAGGAAATATTGACACTAGTTGATGAACGTTCACCGACCGCCAACGGAACTAACTTGTACCGCTGTGTCTTTCCTGTCAGGACCTGCGAAATAAGTCACAACGCAAAGGCGGTTGGTGAACGTCCATAAACTAGAAAGATAAACTCTTTATCAGTCTCGAGCGAAGACAATACAGACTGTTTACGAATGCGAGAGAATACTCGTATTCCAGGAATTTCCTATTGGTAAAGGAGGCATATGGTCGATCACTGGAACAAAATTAATTTTTTCCTGAGCTTTCGAGCTCTTAAAAGAGCCCATCGTCAGAGGTGGAGAAACAGCAACAAATGTGGAAGCTACTTGGGGCGTGTGTACAATAACTAAAATTTTGAACGTGCAGAAAATCAATAATGGTGTGTGCTGCCGACTTGCCAATGAGGGCTGTGCTAGCCAGTGCCAGTAGACAAGATCGACAAGTTGTGTGGAAATATTTACAGAAATAGAATCGTCAACAAAACAAGTAATAGTTATGGTAGGAGGGCTGGGCAATTAAAAAAAGTCATAGGAGAAGGGAAGGAGGATGAGAAGCGAGGGATTATGTAGGCTTGGGCGCCAAATGGCCACGCCAGCATCGAAAGTGGGATGATTATGGAGGATTTTGGGCCAATTGATTACGGCGGGCGCCTGGATGTGATCGTTTGCAATAGCGTAAGGCCCTGTACGCTGGCGCCAATTCGACACATCTGTTGACCGAATTCTCATCCGTGGACCAGGCTTCGATAAACTCTCTGCTCGTCTTGTTTCCCACGTGGACGAGTACCTTGACGGCAGCGAAGTTGAACTCATGGCCTGTTTCGTAGGTGTGAGTTGCAACTTTTGATGATTCGTCGCCTAGTCGCACGGCCTGCTTGTGTTCACGTATACGCGATCCGAGCATGCGTTCCGTTTGACCTGTATAATTACAGGGACAGTTTAGGCATGGGATGCGATATACTACACCAGATTGTTCATTCTGCGTAAGCCGGTCTTTTATTTTCATCACTCTGCTGCGCATTGTAGCTTTGGGTCTGTGTGCAATTCGAACACCTAGACCCGCAGCGATGCGCTCAGTCGCTTCTGAGACGTATTTTATGCATGGCAGAGCGTGCCATATCTTCGGTGGTTCTTCTGTTTGGGTCCTCCGGGGCCGAACGCGTAGGCATCGGTTTATAAATGCTTTTGGATAACCGTTCCAAATGAACTGGTCACGGAGATATCTGGCCTCGCAAGCCTTTTCCTCTGGTTTACTGCAGTGGGTCTGGATCCGTTTGAAGAGTGTTTTTACACAGCTCCGTTTGTGAGCAACTGGATGGTTACTGTGAAAACTTAGGAGTTGTGTTGTGTTCGTCGCCTTCATGTAAACCGCCGTCTCGAATTCACCATTGGGTGTTCTCTTGACGAGGACATCAAGGAAGATGGACGCGTGGGATAGGGCGTGTACGTGACTGAACTTTCGGTCTCACACAGGAAGCCCTCATCAGAGATTGAGGTTTTTTATAGTCCACAAAAGAGGACGGGGTTAGGTCTGAAGGAGGAGGCACGGTGTTGGTAGGTCCATGCCGTCCCACGGCATCGTTATGAAGTGCAGCCTTGGCTGGGAACTGGACAGCACCTCTTGGCCGTGCGAGCAAGGGTGGGGAGTAGGTCAACCTGTCTAGCAGTTTCTACACCGACTCATTGTTTATTCGCACCATTATTAACGTGCTCGCGAAGTTAGTGATCGTTCATCTTCTTTACAACTAGAACCTAGAGCTCGTATATTCGTGTCCCTTCGTGTATGTGTGAGAGTTCAAGCCTTACCTTTGGAGGGGTCTACGTAGTGATTGTACTCGGATCACTACAATAATCAGGCTGAATCCCAGGTTGGAGGTAAAAGGCAGAAGTCGCCAGAAGGAGTGGTTTATTGTGAACAGAACTCCCAACTGCTGTCTCAGGTGGCAGTGGCTACTGTTGACTGCATTCAGGAAGACATGAGAGAGTCGACTGTGTTGTATGGGTTGTGATGACAGTTGCTTTTACATGAATGAGAAGCGTGTTAAAGTGTTCTGTTATTTGTGTGTTGCAAAGGCCCTCTGCTGCGTGGCTGCGGCTTGGCGTGTACGAGTGGCATTTATGCAGGTGTGCTTATTTGGATGCGCGTGTATGCGTGGGTGTGGAGCACGTGTATGAGTGAGTGAATATCGGTCAGGTGGTCTTCAGGTTAGCTCGTCGAACAGCTGGGTGCAAAGACAAATAACGTTGGGGGCCGTGGGACGCGAGCATTGCAGAACGAAGGGGGGGGGGGGGCAGGCATTGTGGCCGTCCACCATACCCCTTGCATTGGGCGGGGCACGTGTTGTTCCCATTAGGGTGAATAGCCATATGTTTACTCGCTTTATGCTTTTACTGACTGTTCTATAGTCAGCTTATTGTCGGTGGCTCTTGTAAACCGGTCGGGCCTTTGCTTCTTTCGCTCCCTCGTGTACACTTTTCCAATTTGATCTAGGAGCGGAGAACGCTTGTGTGTGTAGCCTTCTTCGAACTAACTTCCAAGTGAATGCCTCCTCATTTCTTTTGCCACCCAATTGGCGGTGCATATTTTTCCGATGAAGTCATGCCCGTTTCTTCTGCTAAATTCTTACATCAGGAGGGTTTCCTTCGACATTTTCGAATTACATAATAAGGTCGGAAATATTCGAGCGTAGCCCTGCGCAGACAACTGCTCTTTGCCCATGACAACAATTAGAAAGCGAAACTGGGATTCTTCCCTTTTCTGCCTACCTAAAAACATCACTTCACCTCTCATGAAGGCGTTCATCCACCAAAACTATCAATTCTGTACCAAATGTGACCTCACACTCTAGTTCAGGGGGCTGCATACGACCGTTACTAACCGTTGAAGGAACCGGGCTTGTTCATTGAGGAGACCCCTAAGGTGATAGTAGTGCCCATGCATTAGAGGTAAAAGTAAGTTTTGTACTAATTTCGGACGCTGAATTTCAGAAGTGAAACGCTTTCGTTTGTATTTAGATCATAGCATTTTGGAAGGTTTATGTGGATAAAAATGTTCCACCATTAAAGAGGCAAATACGTCATCTATCTCCTTCTGACTCAGTGGGGAGGGAGCGGAATTCTACATCACTTTTAACCAAAAGAGGTATTTAAAATCGTTCTCCTTAAGTTAACAATGTATACTTTATAAATCTTAACAGAGACGCTCGATACTCTGCCTCTTCCAATTCCTCTTCATCTCCTTGTAAACTTGTGATCGGCCATGTCCACTCTTCGTTCAAATCCTTGTTTTTAGGTCCTCGAGCAACAGTAAAGATCGGGGAGAAGAGTGTCGACTATAACGAAGAATTCCGTCTTTTTATGACGACTCGTCAGCCTCTATCCAGTGGCGGCACGGTGCTACCCGTCTGTGCTACCTCTCTGGTTACAGTGGTTAACTTCCAGACAACAAGGGCTGGTCTGGTGGGCCAACTGTTGGAAATCAGTCTGCAGCACGAACGAGCTGAGCTCGAGGCCAGGCGACAGGAGTTGTTGAAGGGCGAAGAGGACAAGAAGATGGAGCTCGCTCAACTGGAGGACAACCTGCTCGAGGTAACATTTTTGTGCATCTCTTGCTGTGTCGCAGCAAACAGTATCAGTGTGCTTTCTGTTTCGATGTTTGTAAATATATTTGGCAAGGGTCACTTGTATGGCCACCTAAACAGAAAACGAGGGCAACATTAATCCCTACAACCTGCATGTTTGCCTACGAAAACGGTGTTTATCGAGTTTTATGGGCGGGAAATTAGGACACGCAGCGGAATATACTTGAATAAATGTTAAATGCATTTTTAATTTTACTGTATTTAGAAGTATTCTTGATTTATTTGAAACATTTTTTCCCAGAAAGGAATTTGTAACAAGCAATTACGGCAGAATTTATTTGATCAAGGAACTTTCGGGACTGCTCATCAGCTGCAGCCTGTCTTTGCATGGGATGAATAACAAGTGGATAATCGCACAATTTGAATATCAGCATAATCGATAAAAGCAAGGTCAATTTACGCGCAAGTGAGCATCCATATTGTCAACTTAACTTGGGAAGGGGCGGAAATTTGGGGGAAGGAAATAACACAAAAACAGAACAAAAGGTAACTTAATGTAGGCCTATGGCCACCAAAGCAGCTGTAGGTTAGTCGCATGTTCTAATTGTTTACATAGGTCGAGTTTCTCCCGCCATATATAGGCCGCTTTCATGTAGCGTAGTGTCCGGTTTGTTCGTGCTCGAACAAGAACTCGGAAAGATGTTTTCGGATCGACAGAGTGACCACTGTCCAATAGATGTTTTTTAATAGAGGACCGGGGTACTTTGTCTTCCTGTTTAAAAAGCCAAGAAGGTAAATATTCAGCTGCAAAGACAGGCTGCAGCGGATGAGCAGTCACGAAGTTTGTTTGATCAAATAAATTCTGCCGTAATTGCTTGTTACAAATTTCTTGATTTATATCTGCAGATTTTCCTAATCTGCATTATCGTTTAACTTATTGCGGAAAAACCCGATTATCAAACTGCAGGTTTCTTGAATTTCACGAAAAATTGAAAGGGTGGTTAGGCGGTCGTCTACTTCAACTCACCTGTGGTCCAACTTACCGTTCTAGAGTTAGATAAGTATCGTCCGCGGCACGAAGTGCCGCGCACACCGTCAATTTACATGCGGAGCAACTTTCTCCCAGCGGCCGCTGGAAGCAAACTTCGACTGCATTTTTGTTTCACTTTAGACTTACTTCTAAAAATTTCCTTCTCTGCCTATCCTATTTCCTCACCCCACAAAACTCTATAACCACTGTTTTTGCAAGACAAAATGCTGGGACTAGGGGTATATGAGTGGGGCTACAAAACGAGAATAGGAACGTCCCGTCCACTTAAAATAAGTGGCCTTGTGCGAAATTAAAGGAGGGGTGCATGGTCCCCTGTCTCATCTTAATATTAACCCCAGCCCTACCCTAAGCCTAAAGTCCACAGTCAACACGAACCAAAGTTTTTGCCTCTTACCATCATCTTGACCCTAGTCCCAACTCAGACCTTAACGTTAGGCCTTATCCTATTCTTGACCCCAACTCTCACCACTTGCATTGCTGACGGTTCCTCGTCCCATGCCCTCTTAAGACAGCCATGCAAGTCATCCTCGCCCTAGTTTTGCCTGTGGCATTGGACTGTGCTAGACTGTCAAACAATTTCTATAGGCTGGTCGATGTTCGCCGCCTGTTGCGTATTAGGTGCCCATTGGTGCACTCTCGTTGTAACCACATTTGATGGCTTGTCGAAAGGAGAGATCGTCGACTACAGAATGTTCTCCAAGTCAAGAAGTCAGTAAGACCAAATAGGTAGGACAGCGTACTGTAAAAAGGAGCTAACAAAAGGCTCTGCAGAAACAAGGTGCGCTCAGTGAATCAGCCAGTTGACATGTGTCTGGTCTGTGCCTCCGCACAGACGTTACGGGATGCTGGGCGCTCGCCAGCCAATCAGCAGAAGGTGCCTAACTCGCCTTAGGCAAGAGCGAGACATCAAGACGACCTTGAGGATTACCTTGGGATAATTAAAGGACCGCCACAGTACTCCACGGCTAGACCGAAGGCGGCGTAAAGAAAACAACGCCGAAGGAATTAAAAAAATCTAAAAATTATGAGCGGGAAGTCGGTCAGGAAAGTGAACGTGACGTCCACTGCGGGTAATGTATGCAGGAGGCGCAGTACTAGAGTGACTTGTGACGGGAATGTTGGAGGTTAATGTGGAAGGAGTAACTGTGGATGGCAGTGGATAGGACGGAAGATGCAGCAAACGGGACGGAGGAATAGAGGGTCGAGGAGTAGAGGAAGTGGAACCGGAAGGTTCGTCCGGCGGATTGTCCGGGACAGCAGCTTTCAGGCGGTCCACGCTCACAACCTCCTCTCGTGTTCCGCGAAGGATGCGGAAGGTCTTTTCACCACGAGAGAAAACGCGGAACGGGCCATCATAGGGAGGTTCCAGCGGCCGGCGAACTCTATCACACCGTAAAAGGACATGAGAGCAGGTCACCAAGTCTTTTTCGAGATAAGACTTGGAGATAGTGGGCCTGGGCGGAACCAGAGAAAGCGTCAATGTAAACTGCCGGAGACGGTGCAGGAGGTTCGTAGGATCCTCGGCCGCATTTGGAGGGGTTGGTGAGATCAGGCTCACTGGGGAGTCGGACAGGGGCGCCGAGCACCAGTTTAGCGGCGGAACGGTCAAGGTCCGGCTTGAAGGAGGAACAGATACCCAGCAAGACCAAGGGAAGATGGTCCATCCAGTTATCCGGATCGACCGCGGCGCGTAGGGAGGACTTCAACTGGCGGTGGAACCGCTCGACCATCCCGTTGGCAGCCGGGTGATGGGCTGTAGTGCGAATACGAGTACAGCCTAAAAAGGAGCGTAAAGACTGGAAGAGGTAAGACTCGAACTGAGCACCACGTTCAGTCGTGATTGTGGATGGAACGCCAAAGATAGCAACCCAACGACTGAGAAAAGCTTTGACTACCGTAGAAGCCTCGATATTTGGGAGAGGGATAGCCTCCGGCCATCGGGTGAATCAATCCACACAAGTGAGGAGATAGGAAAAACCATTGGATAGAAGCAAGGGGCCTACAATATACAGATGAACGTGACTAAACCTGGCACCAGGACTGGAGAAGGCACCAATAGGTACTTTGGTGTGCCGGTGAACTTTACTTCGTTGACAAGCGAGGCAAGCCCGAGTCCAATTTTTAAGATCCTTGTGTATCCCAGGCCAGACAAAGCGGCAGGAAACTAGTTTGTCGGTGGCTCGACCCCCAGGGTGAGAAAGGTTGTGAAGGGAGGAGAAGACATTGCGTCGAAGGGACGGCGGCACAAAGGGGCGATGAGAGACGGTAGAAATGTCACAAAGAATGGTGCCGTTGCCAGTCGTCAGCGGCAACTTCTGGAGTTGGAGTCCGGAAACATCCTCGTCACAGGGTGAGCCAACACGGCGTTGTTCGGCAGCCATCTCAGCGAGGTCGATCCCAGGGTTAAGTTGCAAATGAGCGATAGAGGGCCTGGACAGTGCGTCAGCCACCTCATTGCTTGACCCACCGATGTGACTGATATCTGAGGTGAACTAAGAAATAAAGTCCAATTGGCGAATCTCCCGGGGATTCAACTTGTCTGACTGTGACTTTAGGGCAAAGGATAATGGCTTGAGGTCAGAGAAAACTGTGAATTCTCTGCCCCTGAGCGCGTGCCGGAAGTGTTTCACGGCGAGGTAGATGGCAAGGAGCTCCCGTCCAAATGAGCTGTAGTGTGATTCGGCAGGTTTTAACTTCCTAGAGAAGAAAGCTAAAGGCTGAGCCTGACCTGTAAGATGCTGCTGGAGAACCGCGCCGACTGCAACATTGGAAGCATCAACGATGAGTGAGATGGGAGCATCGGGAACTGGGTGCATCCAGAGGACGGCGTTGGCTAGGGCAACCTTAGTCTTGTCGAAAGCTGCGAGGGCATTTGCAGATAGCTTGGACGAACCTTTGGGACCCGAAAGGAGGTTCGTGAGTGGCAAAATAGTGTCAGCACGGTTCGGAAGAAACCGGCGGTAAAAATTCACCATGCCCAAAAATCGCTGCAGCTGACGCTTTGAAGAAGGAGGTAGAAAATCTCGAATAGCCGCAACCTTGGAAGGGAGAGGATGGATGCCGTTGGTGTCAACTAGGTGTCCAAACAAAACTCAAGAAAAGGAACGCCAAAGACACACTTGGACGGGTTGAGGACAACGTCATATTGTTGAAGGTGGTCAAACACCGTTGCAGGATGCTCCACGTGGCTTTGGTGGTAGAGCTGGCAACCAAGACATCATCAATGTAGGCGTAGACAAAAGAGAGGCCACGAAGCACTCTGTCTACAAACCTTTGAAAGGTTTGGGAAGCGTTGCGAAGTCCGAATGGCATACGCAAGAACTCAAAGAGGCCAAATGGGGTTGTCACGGCTGTCTTTGAAATATCCTCCGTGGCAATAGTTATCTGACGGAAGGCCAGAAAACACGGATTTACCAGCAAAGTCCTGAAGATGCGGAACTGGGTAGCAGTCCGGGAAAGTGACGTTGTTTAAACCCCTGAAGTCACCACAGGGACGCCAGTCGCCAGAATCAGCCTTAGAGACCATATGAAGAGGGGAGGCCCATGGACTTTCAGATTGACGAACAATGCCCATCTGGAGCGTATGCCCGAACTCGGCCTTGGCAGCAGTAAGTCGAGGAGGCGCGAGACAACAAGGGCGAGAGAAGGCAAGACGACCAGTCGTCCGGACATGGTGAACAACGTCGTGGGGTAGTGTTGAAACACGAAAGGTGGGACGAGTGAGACCAGGATATCCCGCACGAAGTTGGAAAAATGGACTACTAGGATCAGGGTCCAAGACGGTGAGTTTGCGGGACACTTCAGATGAAGGAATTCCTGGGAAAGTCAGTTTCTTAGTCTCGTCAAGAAAGCGGGAACGACGGCAATCGACAATAAGACCAAAAGCGGCGAGAAAGTCTGCACCAAGTATAGCACAGGGCACGTCAGCAATTACAAACACCCACGGGAAAAGGCGCCGTAAACCGATCTCCAGCGAGGGGTAACAGGTACCGAAAGTGGCAATAGGCGAGGTGTTGACGGCCTGAAGAAAGAAACCAGGGTTGGGAGACCGACGGTCGGCTGCTGAAGGAGGAATAACACTTGATTGAGCGCCAGTGTCAATTAAGAAACGTCTGCCAGTTTTGCCGTCGTAGACGTAGAAGGTGCGACCGGGTTTAGGAACGCCAGGGAGATTGGTAGAATTAACCTTCACATGAACCGGTTTTACCTGTTTGCTCCGAGTGGAAATAAAGGAGCAAGGAGAGATGCACTGACGGGCTTTAACACCAAAACTGTTGTGATAACGACAGGTGGCGGATGAAGTGGAGTCAGATGAAGTTGGCTGGAAATGGCGGGAAGATGACCTCGGCAGGGTCTCAGATGAAAAGGCTTTTTGCTGTTGAAGAGAAGCTACTTGCGCGGTAAGTTGTGCAAACTTAACTTTCAGCTCTGAGAGTGGAGACACAGAAACAACTGGAGTAATAGGTAGTGCGGCAGCTGATGCTTTGGATAAGCCATACGTCTCCATAAGCTTTTCAGCCATTCGAGAAAGAGTTGCGGCACTAGCAGGGTCAGAAATAGGTGCTAAAATGCGCTGAACTTCTGTTGGAAAACTGGCCATGGTCGATAGCTGTCTATATCGTAGACTTGAAGAAGAACGTGTTAGGAGGGAGTCACCAGTGTCGAAAGGAGAGATCGTCGACTACAGAAGGTTGTCCAAGTCAAGAAGTCAGTAAGACCAAATAGGTAAGACAGTGTACTGTAAAAAGGAGCTAACAAAGGGCTCTGCAGAAACAAGGTGTGCTTAGGGAATCAGCCAGTTGACGTGTGTCTGGTCTGTGCCTCCACGCAGAGTTTACGGGATGCTGGGGCGCCCGCCAGCCAATCAGCAGAAGGTGCCTAACTCGCAAGAGCGAGACATCAAGACGACCTTGAGGCTTGTCACAACCGCGACGCCTGCGTGGTTCGGACAAAGGCAGCATGAGTCACACTGAGCGCTGCGGCGAATTCGGCCACACGCGCGTGAGTGTGGTGCATAGATTGGCAGCGACGAAAAGTGTGAACACAGGGGGATAATTACAGGACCACCACAGGCTTACTTACAGTTCTACTGCGTTTCCAGATTCACCTATATACAACCTATGTCGGATTCTGCGACTTGAAAAATTCTCCAGTAATCCACCTCGCAGCAAATCGAAGTAAAAGCGAACTTTCTGCATATGCGAGATTGGACTACATTGAGGACTAGGCTGTTTATTATATGTCGTTTTTTTTCTCTTTGAAGGAACATACCTCTTACGTTTGAATGGTTTACTTCGCAGCGATTGAATATATTAAAAGACATTATTTGAAGCAAGAACAGTTAGGGTAATTTCCATCACTAAATATAACTGCAATATTTGACTTCCGTGTTTCTGAGACAAAAAAACTCTACATATATCTAAAAGGGTATTCTGGTACCATCTTTCAATGCTTTTGTTAGCCTTTCTTCATTAGGGTTCCAGAAGCTGAGTAAAGTATCTGTTAATCAAAATTCAGGCCTAGCTATTGCTTGAATTTGGTCTCCTTCGTAGTTCGCTCCTTTATCGTACATGTCTTGCATGCAAGACTGTTTGCTAGCTCGTTGAGAACGATTTGCAGGGTGAAATACATTTTAAAAGCGCATCTAATTAGATTATTGGTACTTGTGAACACCAGTCAACGTTTGTACTTTCTAGTCCACAAACACTCGGTTGTGTAGCTTGGAACGAGGAGCGTGGGTTCAATTCTCAGGCGCTCCAGAGCTGAGCTTCAGTAGACTGGCGGACAATTGCTTATAAGCCAGAAATGGCCACCCCAGTACCCTTGTCCTTTTCGGTACCGTCATTTCAGAAAACCTCTGCAGCTTAAACCCTCTTAAATCGTTTGAAAATGACTGCATGTGCATTTAAGGAATGTAATTATGTTAGTTTTATGGCTTAAATAAGTGGAATATCGTTGTTAAGCGCTAGCAAGCATGCATATTATAACAATCTAGTCTGAACTCGTTTCTATTCGTTCTGGCCCGGAGTTCAAGCGATTATAGAAGCCTACGGCGAGCATTCGCTCGAAGGAGTCGAATTTCCCCAAGAATAAATAATTCAGTCCACCGAGATCATGGTGGAACACTTCGCCTAGGGAGGGTACCCGAGTTCGAGACTATATCTCACTGGCTTGCTGGCCTGACTCACCAATCCAGTGCAGCCGACCCGCATATTTTCTAAACAGGAGAAGTGGTCCTTGTCTACCGACATCTAAGCAGCTGCGAGGAGTGCAATATTATTTTGTTGAAAGCGGTGGATGGCTGTGAACGTGAATGCCTGAAACTCAATTGATTGCTCGAAATTTAAACCCAAAGTCGGAGGTAGGAAAAAATGCCGCGTAGGAGTGAAATATCTTCAACATTGACGTCGTTGAGACTGAATCGAGGGGGTGATTGTGTATCGAAACAGGTGTTATAACGGTGGCCAACAGCTGCGATATTCCCGTCTGACTAACGCCTCGTGTGGGCCCCGAAGGAAGAACACAACAAGAAGCGCGTAGAAAGCAGAAGTCTTAGTGCAAACCTAGTGCAGCATACTTAAGAGCAAGCAAACGCGTCTGTACAAAGGTTGGGCCAATTAGATGCTGTTCACAAGAAGGACATGAATTCATTGGCTGGTGAGTCATGCGAGTTGAAGTGCTAGTCTACAGTTTGGCTGGGCAGTTGAGCACAACTTCAAACAATGCACTTGTGTGAGTGGACCGCTGCCAGCTGTGTAAGTCCTGTGCCGGCCGTAGCTAGGCTCGGGTGTCAGACACTGCGCTTTTGTGCGTGGGCCGCTCGCTGACGTGACAGCTGTGTTCGCGTCCTGTGCCGCCGCGCCGCTGCGCCGTGCGTTGTGTGTGAGCATTGATAAGCCCTTTTCTATTGGTCCGTGCCACTTGGCCATTGATCTGTGCGTGGTAGCAATTGTAGCAGTTACATTGATTCGTAAGTACCGGCCGTAGCTAGGCTCGGGTGTCAGACAATGCACTTTGTCTGCGCGTGGGTGAGAGCGGCCGCGGACGCTTGGCGTGGGGACGTCGTTCGGGAAGCGTGCACTTAAGCGGGCCCGTAACAACAGGCACGAGAAGTGTGGATCTCCACCAACTGCTCGGTCAACCACTACCTCACCATTTTTATGAACATTAATCGATCGCTAACGGAAATCATTTGTCCCGCTTTGCCTCGGGGCTCAGTCTCGAGCCCCGCCAGCATCCGCACAGAGGCTAGTAGTCTGGACATATAGCATCTCGTAGTCCGCTCAAGGAAAGCTAACAGTCGGGGCTTGTAGCGGTCAAGGAAGTGCGATCTACTATAGCCACAACACTAAGGATGTTTCATCTGATGGAAGAAAGCAGTCAGATTTTAGGAGAGATTTATTGGTGCACAAGGTAAGTTGCCGTGAATGAACTGCTTGCTTGCATGTAGTAAATGCGTCCGTCTGGGAGCGTGTGAGCAGAGGTGTCTGAACAATACAACCGTTCGGGAGCGTGCTAGCAGCGGTGTGTTGTTATCGCACTTGGGTTGATTCGCGTGGGAGTGATTGTCTGGCTGTGGGGCGCGTTATTGGTTGCGTCAAAGGCCGAGTCTGGGGGGACTAATAAAAATGACACCCGGCGCCAAATAGGCTCCGTGATGCGGGTAGCCTGTGGTACGCGCGTGACCATGACTAAGTTTAGCTCAAGCCTGCGGGCGCCGCCGTGCCTTGACGGAGCGCCCGTCGGTTGGCCACGGGCATCGCGACGCCAGAAAAAGAGGGCATTGGGACACAGACTGTATTGATATGACCCCAGGAGTAATAGGTACGAGGAAAAACCAGTTCTGATCGCAAGAGTCTTTTTTTTCACGACAATACAGAGACAGTATAATGAATCAGCGTGTCCACTACAGCTTATCATAAGGCGTTGGTCTTCGTAGACTGTTCCTGGCATGTCGCACGAGAGAGGGAGTTTTGGCGTGGTTTCCCAAGCTGCGAGACGTTCTAGAACATTTGCAGTGCACGTGGGATCGGGTGACACGTGTGCTCACGGCGCGCGCAGCCGGTGTGCCGGCATGGTTCAACTGGGGTGCACTTCCAGTTTAGGGCGCTGAGTGCGTAACCGTTCGCGTCCTCATAACAGTACATTTAATCTAGACGGTAATATGTAAGTCCGAGGAAAAGTAGGAACCTTTGAAGGACGTTCTGTCTCTTAGATACCTTTAGATGCATTGCCTTGCCCTTCGAATCAAGCTGGCTAGTTTCGAATGTGTACCGCTGCGAGGTTTTGTTCAATACATGTGTGCTGCCGGTATTAAAGAATTCTACTGTTTTTTCTTCATAGGAGTTGGCCAATGCGCGTGGAAACATTCTGGAAAATACTGATTTATTGGAATCTTTGAACAAGACTAAGGCCACCAGCATCAAAGTTATGCAGTCCCTGACGGAGTTTGAGAGACTACAAGCAGAACTAGAAAGTGTACGTCTTCTTACGACTGAAGGTTTTCAACTTTGCTTCACAGTAGCTTTGTAATTCTTCTAATTTTAAGCCATGCACAGATTGTATTTGCTCTGCCCTTCAAGTTTATAGAAGAATAACAATTCATAGTACTTGGTTTTATGGTTTCCAGTCAATTTACAACATTTCACCTCTGAGTAAAGCGTCTTTGATAGTTTCCCAGTTTCTCAGTCTTTATTCAGCGAAGGAAAAACGGTGTCTGATTATCAGCTATAGAAGAATTGTCCAACAGAGTGGGCCTCACCCAGCATTCTTTTTAAAGAATTCACGTAAAACACTGTGTTCGGTTGGTGTTTGCTTAGCTACTTTGAAGACAGGTCGGTAAATGATGTGTGCTCTTTTTACAGTCCCTCAAGCAAGTACATAGACCCTTTTTTATCGATAGGAAAGGGAGGAATTCCGTCATCTCGCTGAAGGAGGCAGTAAGGTGTTCTTTGCAATGAAGGACCTGGTGCGGATAAATCGCATGTACCAGTTCAGTCTGAAGAGTTTTATCAATCTCTTCCGTCGAGCCTTGGATTCACCGCAGGCAAGTTCGATTTTTGTGCACACTGTTTGCGGATTATTTTTCCCGTAAAAGCTGTCTAGAAGATAAGCATTGATTCATCTTAACTTCCTCACTGAATGATGTTGAATCCTGTCTGTTGTGTCACTCCCGCTGGCTCACCTTTGCTACCAAGCCTTTCCTTAGTCGCATGTGACAATCGTCTTCCATGCGAACTTCTGCCCGTCACGTGTTCTTGGTCGGCTAGCTGCAGGTTGCACATGATTCATCGTACATCCGCCTTGCGCGCACACTGTCGCCTCTCAAGGTCGGCCGTTTGTCACGCGCCTTGGCATTAGAACCCTATCCAATTGGAGTGCAAAATTTCCTGATTGGCCGTAGGACATGTCTCGGGATCCTGTAAGCCGCGTGCACACCCACATCATCTGTACTGTGAGCAGCTTGTTACTGTTAGGAGGGTCCAACACGCGAGTCATAACTCGGGCTGTCCTGAGGGCACTAGAACAAAGGAATCGGACAGGCCACCGATGCATGTTGAGCGGGCAAAGAGAGCGATCTTGAAAGGCCAACACGTGGGCACGAAAGGACAACCACGGGCCGGGGTCTGCCATCCATGAAGTCATGCCTGGCCAGGGGCAAAGCGCGCACGCCAAGCGTCACCTGAGGACACGATGGCTGAGGCACGACGGCTGCTTGTAGAGGCCACTCGTGGAGGGCCAACAGGGAACAATGACTACTGGCCCTTCAATAGCGAGGCTGCGAGCAGAAGGGCATTCTGCTGCTAGTGACACAAGGCCCGCTGTTGGCTGAGACGCGCTACCGACGACCCGAGATTCTGCTGCTAGAGACAAGACCTGCTGTTGGCCAAGACGAGCTACCGACGACAGAGGACACGCTGCTGACGGGCACCCAGGAGACAACGCTGATGTACGAGCAGAACTAGTGACAGTAAAGTACTATCTGCTATCCTGTTTTGCCTTATCTTCCTAATACGTAACTGGGGACACAACCAGTGTTGATACAGGAAAAGACAATGTTATAGCAGTTTCTGTGCGTCTTTGGTTGGCTCCTTTCCTACAGTACACTGTTCAACCTAATCGGTCTACCTGACATCTGACTTAGGGGAACCTTCTGTAGTCGAAGATCATCTCTTTCGACAGTATGATGCCAGTTGCTGCCTGGAACAGCGCATAGACAGTATAAGAGAGAATAACGCTTCTGTTACAGTCACGGCGTGTCCATCAACCCTCAGTCATTGTGGTTGTGGCTTGTTCAGTTTCTGTAGTGCCCCTACAACGGACCACGCAGTAATTGCGCTGGACCAATTCGGGGGCCAGAGCAGGGCATGGCGGCCGCTATAGGGATGCACATTCATAACAAATGCCCCAAAATGGGCGTGTGATGACAAGCCTAGGCGTAGGCTCAAACCCCGTCAGCCACCTGGTTCCGAGCTTCTCTCCAGTCTTCTTGACTCTACCATGACGCCGAGCGCAGGTGAGTGAGGAAAGAGAGATCGCGGCGTGTGCTGAGAAAATCTGCTATGGCGTTCAACTAAATCACACGCAAGTTACCACGTCCGCTCCCATCCTGGCGTGGGACACAGGGCGAGTAGCGTCGGCAACGGCAGCCGGAGTGTCATTTAGATTGCTCTTGTCCGGTTCTCGTGTTCTCATTGGTGGGCGCGCGCACTCACGGCGGCTGACAGTCGCGTACAGACCGGGGGCTCGGTACGTGTTGACTCGTGATGGGGGGGTGGGAGAAGATGGGCGCGAATGTGACACGGGGCTTAGCGGTCTCCTGTCGCGCGTGGCAGTCGGACGTGAAGACTGGTGTGGCACGTCGGAGCCGCCCTAACGCTACCGTTTACCGATTTTAAAACAACGAAAGCACAGAACAATTATTATGTTATCCAGTATGTTTTTGCAACTAACCTGGGCCCTCTAAGGATTTCAAAAGAAAGTTAATTTTATGCTGTGTTTAGGGCACTGCGCTCGTGAGTCCAAATATTAAATTCTGTCTTAAGAAAATGTTCGTCGACCACTTCTATTGCATCGACGTCACTCGAAACCGTTGAGTGCGCTGTTACCGTCCCCGGCTGGCAATTCTCATCTCAACCCAACGAAGTCTGAAAATAAGCTAGAAGTAAATATGTTTTTGTTTCAGGACGAATCGCTAAAAATGGAGAAGAAGCTTTCCCTGTTATTGAAACGCCTTGAGACTCTGGCCGTGGAGTATGTCTCGAGGGCGTTGTTCAAGGTGGACAGGTTGATGTTTGCGATGCACATGACCTACTGCCTACGACCGGATTGCATTTCGCCACAGGTATGTCTGATTATAACATGTACGCAAAACACTTTGGATGCTTACCTCATCTGCCAAATGAGAGTTGTTTAGTAAAATATACTCAACTTGCCATCAAAAGTTGCTGAGAGATAGCATTTTTCGGAGATCCGGCAACAAACGGACGGCCGAACAAAAAAATTTACCATTAGCTGTCGATAGGAAGAAGCTATTATCGTATTCAAAAAGGGCTAAGATATTGAAAATAGATGAATGTGGGTGCTGCCGCGAACGTACATTTATATCTAGCTCCTCAGTAAATGAACAGAGGAAACACTAGGAGAACCTCATCCTCACTTTTGATTTCGAGTTCACTTACCTGAGAAAAAAGTTATATGTTTCAGTATCAGTATCAGTATATTGAGGGTATGTAGGAAAAATTCCTTTGATTGCCCTATTTGTACATATGTGCAATGGAAGCAAAAAATTTGTTGCTTAGACTGTTGGCGAGGCCAGTTGTCCTGAGTCATAGGATGAAAATAGAAGCAGACAGTGAAAAAACTCCTCAGGGATTTTTAGGAGAAAAACTGTCGCCCTTGTGGGGGTAATGCGTGGGATTTAGGAGAAAAAAGGGGGTTCCCACTGGGGGGAGGGGCATTGCAAAGGTTCCCAGGATCATCACCGTGTGGAAGCCACTTCCTGATTCTTCCTTGCTGATTGCAGAGTCCGCCACGGAACTGGAAAAACAGAGGCATCCGTCCAGATCGTCGACAGTCCGCTTTGGGTCGAACCAAGGGTGACTGTTTAGACCGGCAGGTCTGGCTGATAAGATCGCCAGCGGGTAATCACGGTACGTAGATAGCCAAGTAGGGTAGACCGCGGAGACCTTCGCATGAGGCTATGCGTGGGAGGGCGTTATAAATAGCAAACGGGAATGGATATAAAAACTAATACTACTGAACAATTGGAAGTAGTGTTATTGTTATTGCAAATTGTCAGTTCCGATCCATCCTGCACTGCTATATCGATCCAGTTTTTGCTTAAAACCCTCTAGCGATTCCGACATAACAACGTCCTGAGGAAGCGCATTCCACGCTTCGACCACCCTTTTTGAAAAGAAGTGTTTCCGAGCGTCCAGCCTGGCCCCTGTCACCTTTAATTTGAGGGGATGACCCCTCAGATTCGTGGTCGTTGCTAATTCGAAAAAATCCCCTGATATAAGACAGCAGTCTTGAAGACGTAATACGCGGAATGCTAGTATCAGGTCCCCCCGAAGCTGCCTGTAGCGCAAAGGGAAGAGGTTGAGATTCGACAGCCGTGTTTCATAAGGCTGCGAGCCCTGCCCCATAACAAGTTTGGTTGCGCGCCGTTGTACCTTTTCCAGGATGTTGATGTCTTTCCTGGCCCAGGGTCTCCAAGCTTGGATAGCGGATTCTAGGTGCGGTCGTACGAAGGTTCCGAAGACTTTTGTGAAGCATTTTTCATTGAAGGTAGAAAAAGCTCGTTTGACGAGGTATAGGATCGACATCGCGGACTTGGCTACCTTTGTGCAATGCAGGGAGGGTTTAAGCGAGGGTGTGATCCAGACTCCCAAGTCTTTCTGGGCGTTCACTTCCTTCAATGGTATGTCATTCAGTCGGTAAGCCATGCCGTTTGAAGAACCGGATTTGCCAACTCGAATGGTGGTGCACTTGCTCTCATTGAACGGTAAGAGCCAGTCCGCCGACCATTTTTGAAGTCGATTTAAATTTTCCTGTAAGTGCACTTCGTCAGCCACAGTTCGAATTTCGCTCCAAAGTTTTATATCATCGGCAAACATGGCGATGCCGCAATCCAGTTCGCGGACACAGTCGTTGATGTAGATAACAAACAAGATAGGGCCAAGAACGGAGCCTTGGGGAACACCACTCTCAACCTTGGCTGACTGTTTGTCGCTGATGTGGACAGTTTGCGAGCGACCGATTAGGAAGCTTTTTATCCACCTAAGGAGCCTACCACTTACTCCTATGCGGCTGACTTTATAAAGTAGGCGGTGGTGCGGCACGCTATCGAAAGCCTTTTTGAAGTCAATATAGACAGCATGCACTGAGTTTCCACTATCGACTGCCTCAGTCCACCGTTCTAAACAGTAAAGCAAGTTTGTAACGCAGGACCTACCTCTACGAAAACCATGCTGAGCATCCGATAGCAGATGGTTTTGTTCCAGGAACTGCATAAGTTGTTGCTTGATAATTTTTTCCATGATTTTGCAACAGATTGCAGTAAGGCTGACTGGTCGGTAGTTATTCGCTGAGACCCGGCTTCCCCCTTGTATAGCGGTGTAATCTTCGCGGATTTCCAATCTACTGGTAGGCATCCGGTTTCGAAGGAGGTTTGGAAGAGCATAGAGAGTGGTTTGGCCAACTCATTGGCGAGCTCCTTCAAAATCTTGGCTGGTGCGTTGTCGGGACCTGGTGACTTAGATTCTTTTAAGCTTAAGAGTTCCTTAAGAACAGCAGCCTCGGGGAATTGGACCGTCTCAACTACTGTATCCGCTTCGGTGTCGTCGGTGGGGTGATCGACACCGAAGCGGATACAGTAGTTGAGACGGTCCAATTGTTTGTATACGAACAGCGTGTGTGTGTAGCGACCTTGTATTCTAAGCCATGCTTTGTACACACGCCTCTGGAGCATGTCCTGCATGTCTGGCTCCCGTGTCCAGACGGTATCAAAAATCCAGTTAAGGTCGCGGACGTGTCTGTCCTAACTGGCCAACCATTTCCCAAGGCCAGGTCACAAAGGATCTTAGTGTGTTGACTGCTTAAGTTCAGACACTCCCGGAACCGGTGACATCACGGCTGGTTGCAGATATACGGACCCGGCGGCTACACCCGCCGGAATTCGACTCTGGACTCGGCACGCTCATGGCTGGACTGCACTCGTCTGGGAGTCAGTTAACCAGTACTAATATTCTACTCCTACACCTAATTAAATAATTCATAAAACACTGGCCTTCCACGCCTTATCCTATTTACTAGTTTATTATCATTGGGATTCGTTCATCTTCTATTACCGGGTCGGACTACTTCGCATCCTACATGTGCATGGACGTGAAACCTGACCTTTAAAATGGGGAATATGTATATAGACGGAAAGATAACTAGAATTGCTCGGCTGCCTGAAGATTGCCATTTGTTCTGTAGGAGTCTAAGCCGGAGTTGCGTTCAGAACACTGCAATTATCACGCACAATTCCGTATAGGCAGAAGAGGGGTAGGACCAATAGGCGCTGTTTATTGTATACAGAAACTCAGTGGTGGTCTGAAGCCCCGATGCGCGGTAGGCCCGAGTCCTGCACGTGCATCTGTCTGCTATCATGCTGTGGGCGTGAGTGCATACACGTCATGCGAGAATGGGTCACTGGCCGCTTGATCAACTGTTTAGCTAATAGCAGTCTATGGCATCGTTGATTGGCTGTCTCAGAAGCAGATACAGAAGTATAAGCACGTGACGGCTTGTGGACTTGGCACGGCGCTACAGTTCCATGCACTTTACGAATTCTGCAAGAACCTGGCTCAAAAAAGGAAGCTTTTACTAATTCACTATTCGAGCTATTAATTATATATTCTAGGTGGTCAACCTCTATACTAATTGCTTATAATTTAGCCATATTTTTTTGAAATCTTGAATAGGCCCACTAAAAACGTCTAGCATGGTGAGGCACGGAATATTACCTCAAACAACTACATTTGGTGATATTCCGTTTGACAATATCATTCTAAGTTTGAATACACTGCATAAGTAAATTATCAAAAACCACGACTTTCTTGTATATATTCCGGTAGAATGACTTACTAACGATTTTAAGAATACTGGTTTAACACGTTTTTTTCACCCTCAAATAATTAGGAATGGGCTTATTTCATCCATGGACCTACCTCAGATTGCAAGGTTGATACGGAGAGACTTCCCAGTTGGGTACCGGTGGACCGCACAATCGCAATGTGCAACCTGAAGGTTTGTTCCCTTAGACACTAATGCGAATTATCTGAAGCATTTTTGATGTTCTGCTTTGACATGTTGACTCATTTTTTGTTCAAAACAACGAGCCACATTCGAGCGTTCCGGCAACAGGAGCATACGCATTTGTAAACTCATCTACTGCTTACTAGAAGTAACTCGAGTAAGCATTAAGTTCTATAAGATTAAGCAATTGCCCCTCTCCAAACCGTTTTAACAAACAAAAAGTTAAAATATTGTTTTCCCGGAAGTAATTTGAACAAGGCGAAGATCACGAGATTAACAGAATTTATTGATGTCATATAATTTCACGACCACATATTTAACTGCAAATGGCCATTGCCCAAAAAGTGTTGACCTAGAAGGGGGAAGCTTGATAGAGTAGAAGGTCGGAAAAAAGAGGAGCGTTCACCGGGAGAGGTTTATTATAAGTCTGACGTTTCGGGTAGTGGTCTCGTCTACCCATCTTCAGAGAATGGGTACTCTGGCTCCGGCGAAGGCTGACCGCGTGGTAATGCCGCATACGCTGGTGTCAGGCCCCCGTTTATTCATTCCGTCGCCTCCCGTGGTGTCTAGAGTGGTTTCCAGCATGCCCACGCTGACCATGATGTTGTCTACCCGCGTGTTAACCTCAAGTGCGTCGGTGTTGGCCTCGTGAGCGCTTGGTCTATCGTCCTCCGTCACGCCCGGGCTTGTTCCCTGCCCGCGTTGTCCGATATCGCGTCCATCCCCGGATAAGAAGGTCCTTAAAACAACATAGGGGGCCGGTAAATTTATGTGGCGGTTGACTGAACAGTCGGTCGACATCCAGGCCTCTTTAATCTGCCTTGGAGCCAGAGGAAAGGATGGTGTCTATCGATGTCATCTCGCTCTTCACCTCAGTACCACAGGCGCTTGCTGCTGAAACCATCCGCGACCTCCTACGTCAGGAGTACGATGAGAGAGATGGTCAACCCACAGGTCAGGATATAATAGAACTCGTAGAGCATTGCCTCAGTACCTTCTTTACCTTCGAAAGGACCACGTAAGAACAAATCAAGGGTACTCCAAAGGGGTCCCCAATCTCCGGGTTCATTGCTGAGATCGTACTACAAAAACTCGAGAGACAGTTGTTTGAAGAGTACGAGCCAAAGTTTTGGGCACGCGACGTTGACGATACTTTTGTTGCCATCAACCAGAGTCAAATCAACCACAGCAAGGAACGAATGAACACACTTTTTCCCGACCTACTGTTCACGATGGAAGAAGAGATGGAGGGCCGACTTCCGTTCCTAGACGTTCTCGTATACCGCCAAGCGGACGGCAAACTAGCGACCTCTGTCTATCGTAAACCAACAAACACGTCACAACTATTGAGTTACAATAGCAATCATCCGCTACAACACAAGTGCAGTTGTATACGCACGCTATACCGACGGGTAGAAACCCACTGCAGCACGCCAGCTGCAAAACGTGACGAGACAAAGCTCCTCCGAGAACTGTTCAGAGCAAATGGCTATCCACGGGCTTTTGTTGAACGGGCTCGAATGCCACCCAAACCGCGAACCGAGGGACCCTGCTTATCAAAGTCGTGACGGAGCATCCCGTACATGAAAGGCGTTTCCGAAGTTGTGGCTAGATCTCTCGCGCCTCTTGGAATAGGGGTTGCCCGCAAGCCTACCTGCACCATCCGACAACAGGTAATGCGGCCGAAAGACCCTATACCTAAACAGGAGAAGTCAGGCGTTGTATACCGACTTCAGTGCAGCTGTGGGACGTGCAATTATGTTGGAGAAACCGGCCGACAACTTCAAACGCGAATGCAGGAGCATAAGCCGGCCGTGAGGATGCTGGACCGAAAGTCGGAGGTAGCCACCCATGCGGCAGCAATGGGACACGACTTCAACTTTGAAGCGGTTGAAATTGTGGGCCGAGGTGATGATCACACGTCAAGGCAGATTAAAGAGGCCTGGATGTCGACCGACTGTTCAGTCAACCGCCACATAAATTTACCGGCCCCCTATGTTGTTTTAAGGACCTTCTTATCCGGGGATGGACGCGATATCGGACAACGCGGGCAGGGAACAAGTCCGGGCGTGACGGAGGACGATGGACCAAGCGCTCGCGAGGCCAACACCGACGCACGTGAGGTTAACACGCGGGTAGACAACATGACGGTCAGCGTGGGCATGCCGGAAACCACTCGAGACACCACAGGAGGCGATGGAATCAACACACGGGGGCCTGACACCAGCGTATGTGGCATTACCACGCGGTCAGCCGCCGCAGCCGCGGCCAACGCCCTTGTTCCGAGCACCAGTCATGGTGTCACAAAAGGCCACGGGACGAACACGCAAGAGGGTGACACGGTGACAGGCAGCAGACCAGGTGACGAGAAGACTGAGGACGCAGCCAGAGACACACAGAGTGGCTCAAACGTGATTGGTCGAACAGGCACACGAAAGAAGGGACGGCATAAAGACGAGGGCTTTGAGCCAGAGTACCCATTCTCTGAAGATGGGTAGACGAGACCACTACCCGAACGTCAGGCTTATAATAAACCTCTCCCGGCGAACGCTCCTCTTTCTTCTGATCTACCACCCGGGAAACGAATTTTCAGCACTATCGGAGTAGAAGGTATTAGTCTAAGATGTGGGCGCATGGTGAGGGGTAGAGGAGTGGGGGGAGGTAGTTGTCACAGCATGGCAGTTCATGTTAGTGCATGTTCATGAAAGCCTGTGAGACGTGGTTAAAGGGGATGGGGGGAGGAGCAGTTAGTCCTAAGGGGAGCGAGGAGACATGAGAGGGACTAAGTTTATCGATCTTTACCATGGCAATGTGAGGTTGCAGAAAAGTCATCCTCTTCTCAAGTGTGAGGTTGGGCACATGATCCAGCTGCTTACTTAGTTCGGGTTTTCGTTTTATTAACAAACAACGACCGTTTGCAGTTGAATAAGAGGTCACGAAATTAGATGACCTCAATAGATTCTGCTAATCTCTTGATCTTCATTTTGTTCAACAAAATGTAAACAAAAGGAGTTACGCTGACGTAGAAGACCAAAACGGATGTCCGAGCAGATAAGTGACAGCCTTTGAAGACGGGCTTTAAGTTACTGCGTCCGATTTCAGCTCCATTCGGTTTTACTGAGACCTTACACCGACACATAATGAGGGTGATTCAAAGCGGATTGAGTGCATACTTCCCTTTTTATAATAAATCAGACACACCTTTAAAGTATCACAAAGTCCCACCAGACCTAAACTGGAGGACTACTCACTAACGGGGTACTTCGGTCCTCGCCCAGCTTGCGTATCAGGCCGCAATGAGACTTTTCAATTGGACTTTTATGAAAATTTCACCTGCGTGATATCCGATATCCTTTTAGAGTCTGGCTTGTGTATATATAGGGGGCAGCATAAATGCGGAACTCGAAGACGCGGCTATTGCTGCCTTAGTCAATGCATTCACGTTCATCTCTAATAGTTTTAATTTCGTGGATTTATGTACCTTAAGAATAAGAAGATTCGATCACCGAGACAAAACTTTCATTCGCTTGACATTTCGACACCATTCGCGGATTCTTCATCAGAAACATCAGCAGAAAACTTTAGCAAAAGCGGTCGATACATGCACAGGAAGTTACAGCATTTATAGGACACAGTCATTACTGCACAGGTATGAAAAAAAAACGACAATTAAAGATTACTGCTCTCTTGTGCGTGGGTTGCTTGATGACCGGCATGCGGGCCGTGAACCTGCTGAACAAATTTTCGTTACTTGTCATACCTGTGCAGTAATGACTGTGTCCTCTAGATATGTACTGACAACTAGCAGCCACTCCGAACCCAATATCAACCGCTGACGCATGGCACCTTTGGCCTGTAAGGCCTGCGCGTCCATGCCAACCTTCGCCCATCTCGAGCTCGCGTCACGACCGCTAGTCTAGCCACTAGCCGCGTGATTGGCTGCCGTAACAAAGTATGTGCTGGCATTCCGGCGATTCCCGACGCTCTCGTCACTTCGAACCACGCCGCTCCAGCAGAAGGACGTGCTCTCTGTAGTCAGACTTCTTCCTGCTTATTCTCCATTCCTGGTACTCTGGTCTCCACCGACCTTTTCTCTCCTAATGAACCATGGTTTGAAGATCGCAGTTAACAGGGTTTAACCTACTTAACCTCCAGCGATAAATACTACAACTTCCTGTGCATGTATCGCCCGTTTCTCTCAGTCTTTTCTGCTCATGTCTCTGATGAACCATCCACGATGGATTTCGAAACGTCAGGTGGCTAAACATTTTGTCCCAGCGATCGAAGCTTCTTCTTCTTCTCAATTTCTTCCTGAGACTCGCATGTTGGCTGGTATCGAATGTACCTTAATTTTGACATTGTGAGTGCGGGAGTAAACAGCAAGGTAGAGGTTGTCCTGTCTACAAAACAGTTTCCGCACAATTCACCGGAAGTCCTGCAGGAAATGTATATTTAATTAATGCCCATGGACAAACTAATAATGATCCGTAAGATCCATTGTGTTGGAGAAACAAATCAATTCATGGCATGGTTGAAGACTACCGCTTTTAACTAACACGTTCGGTTTAAGGGGTTTCCGAACGCCTAAATTCTCGTCAATTTTAGTTACCAATGCATTAATTTATGTTTATTTATCGAGATCTAGTTGCTGTATCGACAACAGAAACATGCCCAAATCACAAGTCAGGGAAGACAGAATGAATTGGAACAACTTAACCTTGCCCACATAAATTTAAAATAGATGCTACAAGCGCCGCGTTCAGAAGCCAGCCGCGTCGGTAAAAAAGTGTCTATGTGCGCGGGTTTAGTGAAGCCTGTCCAGTCCTCACTAAATCAGGAAAGGGGGTAGTTGTTGGCATCAGAGCTCGTGAGGAATCGATTAACTTCGGACGTGCGCGCGTCGACAGCGGGTGTGCAAACGTACAAGAGCGTGCAAGGATAAGAGGATGAGTCAGCGCTGGGCCCGCCGGTAGACAACGGTTTGGAGAGTGAGAACGAGATGAACCAGCACAGCACTACCGAATTCAGGCTGCCACAGATTTATTTAATCAACTGCAGATATGACAATAAGCGAGTTCCTATTATATTGTGCTAGACTGTTTTGACGAAGACGCCCCTCAACTACACATCTATTTTACGTGATCTTTTAGGCCGGACAGCCCGAACTTTATGAGAGACTGCTTTTCGACAACGAAGAGGTTTGGTCACGGTGGATGACCTCGAGAGATGCCGAAGAGGGTCGTCTCCCCGCAGCGTTGAGTGACCTGCCTCTCACGCCCTTCCAGGTCCTCCTAGTTATTCAAGCCCTTCGACCCGCCGAGTTGCAGCGCTCCATGAAACAATTCGCAAAGAAATGCCTGGGTATAATTCAACAAGCCATTTTGTGATATGTAACTTTCTTTGCAACATTAGCTTAACCGTAAGGTAATTGGAACCGAACCTGTTCGGTCTGACCCAGGTTTTTCAGTCTACTACTGAATTGTATACTTGAAAGTTCAGCTGAAAATGGCAGAACGGGACAAGTTATTTTCGTTAGTGAACGTTCGTCAAGGGTTGTTAATATCTCCCGACCTAAACTGGCAAGTAAACGAGCTCATGGCTCAATGTGTAGAGGGTTCGACTCTGATTGAAAGGGATGCGAGTTTGAGCCTCGGGTGATGCACCACTTGGGTTTGGGTATGACTGACTGACGACGGCTGATGAGTCAGAAATTGCCATTGCAATCCCCCTTGTCTTTTTCGGCGCTTATAAAGCGCTACTTGCTCACTGCTTTCCCTCAACGAACAGAAGGCTTCACAGAGAATGTTGTTTTAAGTTTAATAATTAGAAAGAGCAAGATTGATTACAGACGCCGCAAAAACCACGTCCGCTTATAATAAAAAAAACTAATTTGTTAGGCAAAGTATACTTTTCGGCAAATCATCTTCAGGGCCATAACATTGCAAACTAGAAAATTTGAACAGGTACAAAAATCAATAACTTCAGGGTTATGCGCCTATTGGCCATTGCGGACTTTTCAGTCTGCGCCAATGGTCGGCATGATGTCCTTATGCGAAGGCAAGATGATGGATCGATCCTGCGTAGGGTATGCCGAAAGAAAACCTGGACGGGACAATAACCAGCTTTCATAGCTTTGTTCCCCTAAATATAAAACGAAATCTAGTCCAGGGATTAGCAGCTAGAGTCCGACGGATCTGCTCTCCTGAAACTGTCGAATCAGAACTCCAACAGCTGCAGAACACTCTTCTTGAAAACGGATACCCAGAAAGGTTCATCCTCAAGAATATTGACGAACGCACCAAGAAGCCTACTTCCTTAACTGCAGAAAAGAAGGACATATTCATAAGACTACCTTTCATAGGAGACGCAGCCAGCGAACTGGTAAAGCGACGACTGAAGACTGCTATCACAAACACTTTCCCATAGGCAAACTTAAATGTGTTTTTCACGAACTCTCCACTCTTACGATTAGGAGGTAAAGACAGGCTCCCGTTGAAGGCCACATCCATGTATATTTATTCCTTTACTTGCTCCTATGGAGCGGGATGCATCGGCCGAACAACGAGGCGACTGGAAAAGTGAGTACGTGAACACGTACCGGCCTGGTTGAGTAAAGGCGAAACTAAATCGATCTCGAGTTCCATCCTCGCCCACCTGGTTGATACAAACCACCGAGTCGATACTAGTGAGGCCTTTCAGGTTGTCTACCAGATACCAACCAACCTCTCCAAAGGCCTACGCCAACGGGTGCTGGCAACAGCAGAAGCAGTGGCTATACGCCTATTGAATCCAGTACTGTGCTGCCAGAAGACGCTTACACAAGCCCTCACCCTCCCGTGGCCGAAACCGACGCCAGAAGGCGATTTCATATCACCCCCATCCAAAAGTAGCGGTCGTCCAACCAACATGCCGACCATTGGCGCAGACTGAAAAGTCCGCAATGGCCAATGGCATAACCCTGAAGTTATTGATTTTTGTACCTGTTCAAATTTTCTAGTTTGCAATGTTATGGCCCTGAAGATGATTTGCCGAAAAGTATACTTTGCCTAACAAATTAACTTTTTAAGTTAAAAATGGGAATATTTAACGAATAAAGCTACTTTCAAATGTTTGGTAGCCTGACTTTAATGTTTTTGTTAAATTCCACCAATAGGAGGACGAATTTCTATTTTCGTTAAATTCCCCCTACATAAGGTCAAATTTTCCTCAATTAGCATCCGTATCCTACACAATAGAAGTTTATGTTGATTGGATTTGATTTTATTCTATTTAGCATATTAAAAAAACATAATATTATGTGATTTAATACTTTTTTATCAATTCCGCCACAATTACATGTTAATTAAATGTTTGATCACAAAATACTTTAAACAGTTGGGCGGGGGGATGGATAGCTAGAGGGACCCTACAAATCAATTTGCCTTAGAAGGATTGCTAACTCCGCACTATCAGCCGACAGCCAGAATGAGATTCCCTTTCTTTGTGGCCCCCTAGCATTCGTTATGATTTTTATATTCAGTTCAACAAAATCTGGTTAGCGTCCAGACGAACTAATATCAGGCTGGCCATGCTGCCCATTATAACGCAGGTTGTCTATACTCATTCCTTTCTCTAGAAAAAGATAGGAATAAAAGGGTACAATTATGTTGCTGAGGACAAAGTCTTCTTGAGTATGCCTCAAAGGACGCACAGTTAACCCCACACAATGTGCTGCACTGATTAAAACCACAAACTGAATGTGGTTTCCCACTGTACAGTTACTTTTAAAACTTTTCTCCATTGCCTATCCTGATTCCCTATTAACACCCGGGAATAGAGGAATATGAGGTCCACTTCTCAAACCTCTTTTACCCAAAAGCCTAAGTATCCTCGTACGTTGCGCTGGATGACAACTCAGACAAGTCGCCAAACTCACTAAAGGATTACTCAAGTGGCACGCATTCAATGTACTTATTCCAGTGAGATTTCCCCTCCCTCTTTAGGACAATATATATATATATATATGTGGCTGGGATTGGCATATCCGTTAATACTGCAATCGTCTTCGAGGTCAATAGGGACGAAATTACCAGACTCCCCTTAAGGTTCTTCACCGCTGCTTGAATCTATGTAGACCTCATTTGATGGCCTCACAATGGAAGCATGTTTTTGCACCTTGGATTTCTGTTATTTGAAAGGTTTGCCACATCTGACGCCCTCGAGTGTGAGCCTACAACGACTGTACAATGCGGAGACGAGAGCGGAGGAACCGATTCTCATCATCATCAGTCCCGGCGCTGATCCATCTCAGGAGCTGGCTGAAGCGGCACAGGCGAGCATAGGAAAGGGCAACTACCACGAGGTGGCAATGGGTCAAGGCCAGGCGGACTTAGCCCTCTCAGAGATCACCTCAGCTGCAGAGTCGGGTAGCTGGGTCTGTCTGAAGAACCTCCATCTGGTGACCTTCTGGTTACCCGTCCTTGAGAAACACATAAACACCATTTTCAACTTGGCTGCCGAGAGGGCGGACGGTGATGTCGAATTCAAGGCTTCCGATGGACCTAAACTTCACCCGAACTTCCGACTCTGGCTCACAACAGAGCCCCAACAGACCTTCCCTTCCACGCTTCTACAGTCATGCCTAAAAGTGACCTATGAGGTAAGCTTCCAAACCACTGTGTACTAGTAATTAGAAGCGCAGAAATAACATGTGTTGTCTCATAATTATCTGTGACTGGTTGTTCCTGCACGAATTTAAGAGGTGGACTTCACTTATCTTTGTGGAAGCACAAGTATTTTGCTGCAGACTGTGAAATTTTCTCACTTGACCGATGATAGCTTCTTTGCATTTTTTCAAGGCCATCTAACAAGCACACCGTTAAGAAGTCTTGCTTTTAAACCGTTATAGGCCCCACCTGGTCTGCGAAACAACCTCAAACGTACCTACGAGAGCTGGAATGCCGATTACGTTGCAAAGGCCGATTCGGCGAGCCGTGCAACTGCGTTGGCCAGTTTGGCCTGGTTCCATGCTGTTCTTCAGGAGAGAAGGGGCTTCCTCCCGCAGGTGAGAAATCTTTTTCCGTGTTGATTTGGCGTTGGTAGCAGATGCAGCCAATGGCTCAGGTGGTATGTGTTGCGACCCGCGCCTGGTACGTGTACTCAGCACGACCTCTGAGCTAACCCGGTACGAGAGCACGAGAGAAGTCAAACGGCCCGAGGGAGAAGTGTATTCACACAGAGCAAGTCAAGCGGAGTATTAATTCAGCGGCTTGGTGATAAGGCGTCAGCAGCAATGGACCAATCAGCTATGAGCAAAAATCGATAGCCATGGCGCACGCTATCATGACAGCGGCGTGCAGTTGTACACCGGGCCTTTTCGTGGGAATGAGCGCACTCCCCACAGTATGCCATGCACATAAAGCAGGATCGAACCTTAGAACCAGGCGTTGGTCTCGGCGATCCGAGTCTGATTTCTGACTATGGCAGTTGACTAGTGAAAACCAAATGTGCATGATTTTAAAGGAATTATAGGATTACTTTCCATTGCTATGGAAAAATAAACCACACTGGGCCAGGCTATGTATTTTAAACCCAGAGGGCCTTTATACCCTATCAATACCTAATAAGTAATAAACATTTATGTAATCACTTGCAAATGATAGGCAGATGAAGAAGAGTTTCAGGAATATTTTTGCATGTAAGAGAAGCTCAATTGTTATGCGAGATGTCAGTGCAGAGTGGCCACATCCCAACACAGCCTGCAGTCTGCCTAGTCAATATCCCCTAAGAACGCCGTTTGTCCCATTCGAATCTAAATATTCAATAACACCTAGAGTAGGCTCTGCGATTAGGTGGATATTTGATGACAGCTAAAAGAGTTAAACCCCACCAACCAGGGAGTCTTTCAAACGTCCAGACATAAAGATCTACGGTTCGGAAAGGAGCGAGACAATTCTGATTTAAGCACACAAATGACACTTCTAATGTAATGATAGGCATCTGAACCAAAACATGCCCTTTCATACAAGTGGCCCATGCCAGTCTGCGTGTTTTTGCAAAGCAAATGGGCTCCGGTGTTTAGTGGCAGATGTGATGAAGCAATTAAGGCAGTAAAAGCGGAAATAGATTAACAAAGGCAGGTTAAGAATGGTATTGAGTCAAGTCAACCTCATTTTGTTAAAAAAAACACCAGTTCTGAGAACGACTCACCAATAGCGTGACTCCGAAAGGACTTTGTTTGGAATTTTTTGGTGATACATCGTGTTATAACGATGATATCTGCTGTGTGTCAGCGTCGAATTACGCCCTGTTTAAATCTCCAAGGAAGAACACAATACAAAAGGCATAATTCTGGAATCCACCCGGGGGAGGGTTTATTGTGTACAAAATCCGAAGTTGCTGTCTTGGGTGACTGTTGCCGCCGGTTGATCTCCAGCGTGCTCTTTCTCCTGCCTGGGGGGCAAGCCCCGGCATTGGGAGCAGACTAGCGTGTCCTCGCTATCCGGTGTGTGATGCAACTCTCCCTGTCTGCTAGGGACAGTGGCTCATAAGGGATTGTTTGCGCGTTCTCTTGTAGCCTGATTGGCCGCATTGGCTGCCCGCGCCTTTATGTGGGGGCGGACCGATAGCGTGTCCTAAGAGTTAATCCGGACCGCTCGTTAGGAATAATCCTAACACGGCATTGGAGTAACTGCGACCAGTTGACACGTGCGTAAGCTCATAGCATGCACGCGTGCGCGTCCGGTCTAAGCTCATTGCTTAGGGCCAGCCCAGCGAACGCGATTGAACAAAGGAATCATTGTGGCGGTCGGCGGCAGGCACGACGCCATAGGAGAGCCGACAAGGTAGCTAGCCTTTGGTCAGGCTACCGTCCTAACACAGTGGATACGCATTTCTATCAAACAGCTGAATATCTGCGTTGTATTTAACGGATTTTGGTTAAAGTAAGAGTAGCCTATATGGTAGGCTCACCATCCTACGGTGACGAAGTTACCATTCGACTTTCTTCGTTTTTATTTTATTTCCAGGGCTGGACCAAATTTTACGAGTTCTCTTTTGTGGACATCCGAGCCGCTGCAAACGTCATTGATCGTCTTTTTGCTCCATCGGCATCCTCATCTGCCGTGAGTTCAGGAATCTGGAAGTCTATTAAGGGCCTCCTAAACAACGCCATCTACGGCGGTCGGATGGACAATCCCTTTGATTTAAAGGTTTTGGAGACTTTTCTTGACCAAATATTTAACGAGACAACCATTCGAACCCGCCAGCTTGGTTCGTTTACGCTCCCTGGCACTACCAACGTCCGGGTAAGGATTTTTGACTTGGCTCTTACGTTCTAGTTCGTGTACAAGTCTGCAACATTTATGCGGAAAACGAAACTAATTAACAGGAAGTTTAAACCTTTGCTAGAAGCATCCGGGGCTTTACTAGTGTCCATCGTCACTAGCACTAAAGAACCCATAACTAGAGAGAGAAGGAAAAGAGCTTTAGTTTGAAGGTAAATATCCAAAGTTTTCGGCAAAAAATGGCTTCATTCACGGAGAGCAAGAGGGGGTGGCTGGAACAAGAGGCGTATTGGGCAGCCGGTTCGGCTTCCTACTCAAACCCATTAGCTGTGACAGTCGCTATTGATGGGCTCGAGTAAGAATCCGAAAGGTCAGGCCAATAATTTTTTTGTTTCAGGCATTGCGCCTTCTGATAAATTGTTTCCTAGAACTCGTTTCTTCGCTTCTACAGACCACTAAGGACTCACTTACAATTCCTCCTATACATAGGACCCTATCCTAACTCCTACTGGTGAATTGGGCGCGAGTTAGTTTTAAGTAGACTCGCACTGCATCTACCGCACTCTTCCCTCACCCACCCGCGTCCGGTGTCTGCTAACTGTTGTAACCTTGTGTGTGCCTGCATCGACACCGGTTATACCCCCGTTGTATGCTAAGAAAGGAAGGCAGACAGGATAGCAGAGAATAGTGTTTACTATAACTGTCTCTGCTCGTATATCAGCTCTATCTTCTGTGTGTCCATCAGCAGAATGTCTTCTGTCGTCGGTCTTGTCTCGGCAGCAGACTCCCGTGTCGCCAGCAGCAGAATCTCGTGCCTCTAGTGGCAGAGTCTCGTCTAGGGCAACAGGGTGTCGTGTCCCCAGCAGCAGAGTGCCACCTCGTGTCGGGGACAGCGTATTTAAGGACCCACGGCCTTTGTTCCCATCATGGGGTGTCCTTAGGATGACAAGTTGCGTCCTCAGTGACGCACGCATGTGCATGCATCCTTTTGTGGCCCCTTGTCATGCGTGACCTCAGAACCCGGCCGGCGGTTGTCCTTGCGTCCTCGCGTGTCGGCCCCTGAAGGTCGCGCATCTTGGCCCGTTCTGCATGCACCTGCTGGCTTGTGCGTTTCATTGTTTTCTTTCCCTCAGGACGGCCAGAGTGACGACTCGCGTGTTGAGGCCTCCTAATAGAAACAGAGTCAACAAGACCGATGACATAAAAATAACATAATACTCACCGTTTGCTTTCCCCAACCTACTTATGCATTCCATGATTCCCCTATTGGCACCTTGTAAAAACACTGTTTGTTTTTAACAGGATTACGTAACAGCAATAGATCAACTTCCAGACGTGGACTTGCCCCTAGATTTGGGGCTACCGGCAAACATTGGGAAGACAGCCCAACAAACGGCGGCTGCAGTCGCTCTGGGACAACTGAGGGAGCTACAGAGGAACATAGATCATACGGCCTTCTGCGATCGTACGCTATGGTCTAAAGAATTGAGTCCTGTACTGATTTTGTGGAAAAAGTTAAACCACGACGGCTCCTTGCTGCCCGTAAGTTTACGAAACTTGTACATGACATTGGTCAGATTACTGTCAGACATTATTTCCACAAGCAAGCGATAGTCATGTTACGACCTGCGCCTGGTACTTGTAACTAGCAGGAACTCGGAGCTAGCCCAGTTGTTGTCTCGAAACGCCCACGAGGGAGTCAACCGGCTAGGCAGATAAGTGTTTTCACACAGAACACGTCGAGGCAAGAAAGTGCAAGTCAAGTAAGTCAAGTCTTACAAAAGGTTGCAGGATATTCATTTACGAGCAGGCGTCAGAGAAAGGGGACCAATCCGCTGTGACGAAAAATCGATAGCCACGGCGCGCGCTCTCATGACAGCGGCATGGAGTTGCACTCGGAGGCGTAATCGTGGGAATCGGCACATTCCCGACACGTAACATAATTCGTGATTTCTCTGTAACACCAGTAGGATAGAAACCCAACGATATCATAAAATAATTAATAAATATCTCGTTATCTGCTCCACTACTTGTCGTTATCTTCAAAGCTACTGCATTCTTCTGCCAGCTCAGTATCTAAAGCAAATAACCTAAAATTAGACCAATTGTGTTTACGAATTCACATGTAATTGCGGATGCAAATACATTGGGCGTACGCAAAGGCAACTCGCAGCCAGGGCCGCTCAGCACTTGTCTAATTGGCTTTTGAAGCAAGAAAACAGAATATCAAGGTCCTCCATTACCAAGCATCTATTAGACAGCGGTCATTCTGTCGACGTTAAAACAGCGTTTCGAGTACTTTTTCGGGCCCGAACAAACCGAATCCTGCGCTATTTAGAAGCTTCATACATACGGTGGGAGAAACCTGACCTATGCAAGCAGCTTGATCATGTCGTCAACCTCCAGCTGCCCTGGTGATTGGCCATTTAATTTAATTTAATTTCCCACGTGTTTTTCTTTAACTTCTCCCATACACTACTCCCCATATGTCGACTTAAAGTTCCCGTCCTTTATCGAATAATTTTGAAACTGACTCAGGTTCCTTGCTGTTACCAGTAATTCTGTGAGATTCACCACTCCTGTATGTGTCTTCGTTAACATTCTTATGCAACGATAAGAAGCAGCTGATGAGCTGTCTCGAAATTTGTCGATATCGATGAATTCTGCTGTTTTTGCCTGTTTTCAATTTGTACCGGGGAAAAACACCTTCAAACACAATTTAGTTTTTCGTATCGACGTCGATTACCATTTCGCAATGTCCCCAGCTAAGGGAAAATTTGTGAACTTTTAGAATAAAGACACCAAAATCAGAGCCACCCTAACAAAGATAGAGGAGAAGTCCTTAAAGGACCCCCTGGAGTCGCCGGTTCTGTCTTTCCTTCACCGTGAAATGTCGGACACACTGGCTCTCATATCAACTATCCACCAGCATCTGGGCAGCATCTCGAAACTCCTTCGTGGCACACATGCGCTGACACCAAGCGTGGATGTTATCATCCAGTCTCTCCTACGTGGAGAAACGCCAACGTCTTGGCTCGAGTGCTGGTCCGCTGGTCCCGAGGACTACTTAAACTTCCTTAATGTCCTGATGAGAAAGGCCTCAGCTCTCCAGGTACGTACTATTTGTGGAAACTACCAGGTGCTGATTGAGTAATGTTACGAATCAACGCTTTTTTCATTGTTTAGTTATACTGCTCTTCTTTGCCTATCCAGTTCTTACAACGGTACAAATTGCCATGGCGTATAGGTTATATCTCGCGAATTGAGGCAAATATTCGCATCCCAGGTATACGTATATAAGACGAAGGAGTTTCGATCACCGTAGTCATAATTTTATTCTTCTGAGCTTTCATAATCTTGCGGGAGTCCATCGTCAGAAATAAACCGCCGACGAAAAAAGAGCAAAAGTTATAGGGGACAGGAGCTCATCGACCGTTATATGGAAGGGGGAGGAAGGGGGGCCAAGGAGGGGAGGAAGGGGAGTATATTAATCGCTAGTGTCGGCCACATTGATATGCCTGAGGAGGATGATGTATGTGGGTGCCTGCTGAATACGTCGGTTGACTTAGTTGTCATCCGAGGTACAGAATTCAATTAGTTCTCGGTCTGTCTTGTTTCCGGCGTGAGCAATTATCCTTACGGCTGCGAATCAAATTCGTAGCCCGTCTCATAAGTGTGGACAGCCACTTGTGACAATGCGTCACCCCGTCTGCTGGCTTTTCGTTGACTGCTTATCTCTGGCGATAGACTCCCGCAAGATCCCGAAAACTCAGAAGAATACAATTATGATGCCAGGGATCGAAATGCCTTCGTCTTCTAGATGACATCTGTCCAGTTTAATTATCACCAGCCTTGACGAGGTTCTCTATATGTCACCTACAAAATAAGGAGCTAGCGTTCACAAATGTCATTAGCTTGTGGGATACGATGTGGTCCGGCTGGATAGTAGATAATAGATCGTATGCCAATAGTTATAAGCTGATAGATAGGATAAGGCATGGAAGGCCGGATTGTTATCGACAATTTAATTTAGTGTTGAATGAGTAAGAATATGAGTAATGAGTAAGGAACTCCCAGACAAGTGCAGTCCAGCTGGAGTCCAGAGGCGCAGTCCGGCAAGTAGATCACCGGGTCCGGACAACTACAACCGAACAGTAGATCGTCGATTCTGGGAGTGTCTGAGAATAGGCAGTCACCACCTTATGGTCCGTTTGTGACTTCGCCTAGGGAGGTGGTTGGCCTGTTAGCCAGACAGGTCCGTGACCTTAATCGGAGGTTTGACCGTCTAGCGCGCACGGACCGGTAGGTAAGAAAGCTAGACACTCGGGTCATGCCCACAGGCATGTAAGCAAAGCATGGCTTAGAATAAGAGGTCGCCACAAGCTCATGAGGTGACCGATGGAACATACCTCCGTCCATATAAAATCCGATGGCTTTCTTTCCTAAAAGAAGGCGTTTATTTATAATCCAAACGGCCTGGGATTTTAGTGTATATGAATCGATATGCCTTTGCTCAAATAGTAATTGGCGTTCACCTTTGAAGTTTGAAAAAAAAATAACTGGACCTGGTAGTGATTCGATAGATTCTAGGCCACTTGCTCAGGAAATCCTGCTTGGACAATCAGTTAACTGTATCAGCTTGCATACGTTACAGCGGGTTGAGTGCATACATTGAACAAGATGTGACAAAAATACCGGATTCAGGTTGAGCCTCATAACTCGGGCGATTAGACCATTGGCTGTATGCAAGCCTTCTCCTTGCTGTCTTTGCTTAAAATTCCATCAAGATCGCCGAAATTGTGGCAATTTTTCAAAAGAAATTAGATAGAACTCCTCAGTATCAGATGCTGCCAAAGAACATCTGGACTCGAATTATAAAGTTTCTGGTTAGCATGTATGTTGATGTCTGTGTAGCAGCTCGCTGATATCTGCTGCGGATTGACGTCAATTTCCGCATCCGTGGTTCTTACGCTTTGCTAGACTTTATGAACTCTTATCAGGTTAGTTTGCAAAGCTGCACTTACCACGTGGATAGCAAGAAGACGACTGATTGGGTGATTACGTAGCAGCCGGGTATCATGTGTCCGTCTTGGCGAGTGATAATCACATCGGCCCACGACTTGACCCAACACCATCCAAGTGGTATATAATGCCACCTTCCTGCTAATTCCTCTATTTTATTACGGCCCGTAGTCGATGGGTACTCCTCTCTGTTGAACAGAAGGCCGATGGGCCCCTACTAATCACCGGCGAAATAGTGAACCAGGTATGTAAGCAACTGCCAACGTCAGCCAAATCGTAGGACTTGATCTTCCAGAACAGACGAGACCAGCTGTTATTTTGGTTCTTTATTCACAGAAGAGTAAGAAAGCAATTCGTAGAAGACAACTGAAAAAAGGGGGGAGAAAATAGTGAATTACATTTTCCGAAGTTGGACATATGGCCGCCAAGGCCTTTTTCTAAATCCCCGTGGTGCATTTTTTTCTTACACAAGGAATTTATTCACCCGACCCAGGTACCGTAAATAGATTTAACTTAAAGTAACCTCCTCAAAAAACAATTTTCCGCCCTGGGATCTTAGCCATTTAAACCTTTAGGCATCCCTTGGTTTACTGTTCAAGTGTGATTACACCACTTACATATTCTCTGACGTTAATAGTAAAACTAACAATCGAATATAATAATGACCAAAACAGCAACAATTCGAAGCTATGTAACATATTAATAAAATAATTACAAACTCAAGTCTTCGTATACACAGCGACAAAGTTCCAGGGGTGTTTTCAGTGCATTCAAACACAAGAGACACTCAGGGAAAAATGGAGGCTAAAAGGTTGAAGGTCAAAAATAGTCTGGGACTTCTTCACACAAGTTCGAATATTTTAGATAATTTTTTCTCTCAGTTTAAGTTTATGTTTTGTACTAAATAGGTTGCCGTAACACGCTAAAGATTAATTTACTAAACCCTCCCATCCACCATCGACTTTTCTTTCCCCCAGAAATGGGTAACGCGCAGTGAAATATGCGTACCATTTATATCCCCGGAGACTGCTTTCGATCTTGCCGATCTACTGAACCCGGCAATCTTTTTAAATGCAGTCAGACAGCAGACGGCTCGTCAGAGCAAGGTACCCATCGACGAGCTCAAACTCGTTTCAAAATGGCCGTCTAGTAAACTGTGTCAGGGAACCGTTGGTGTACAGGCTTTGCGAATAACCGGACTCCAGCTTGAGGGTGCTTGCTTCGAAGGAGGAAAACTGGCAGACTGCAAAATCACCTCTCCCACTATAACGGAACTTCCCGAACTTATTCTAGAATGGACTCCAAAGGTAAACCGATCTCGAGATCTTTATCTCTATGTACATGCTAGGCTGCGCATGCAATTTCGGGGCATTTAGATAGGGCAATGACTCCAAATTTTGTCCAAATAAATGCGTTTTTTTCGATAATGGTAGTCTGGCCTGCGTCATGTGGATTTTTAGTTTTCATTTCTACGCCATGACCAGCTCAAGTCTTTCTTTTAGTGAAAGAAGAAAGCCTTGCAATCAGAGGCGACAGCTGTCTAGAAGGTGTTGATCCATGTTTCTCTCCTCGACGGACTGAGATTAGTTCCAGGGTACGGGGAACTTAGTAAAGGTTCAGACATCTAAAAACGATATAAGGGTTTCTAAAAAAAATTGGTTACAACCTATCGTTTATGTTTGCTAGACCCTCACTGATCAGGGGTATACTGCTCTTGGACTCCAACAGACATATGGAAAGTAGACTTTTGAACAACGATGGTAACTTATCAAAACTTTGGTTTTGGGCAAAAAAATTGTCCCAGAAAACTTCTTCTGGAGACAACTGGTGGTACCCCTGCGGGGAAAAAGCGTATTTGGTTGTGGGAAAGGATATTTTCAGTTCCTAATTTTAACAGTAATTGGTCGAGGCTAATTTGCACAATTGAGAAGAAGGAGTTGCGATCTCTTGAAGAAGACTTTTATTCGCCTGGCGTTTTGAAATTTGTCGCCGAATCATCATCAGAGACATTAGCAGAAGCGGATAATATATGCACAGGGAGTTGCAGTATTTACAGGACACAGTCACTAGGATACTGCATACGTAAGACAATTAACGACTCCCCTATCGAGAATAATTGCCCCTTGTGAACTAATTGCTTAATAACCTGCTGAACTTTCATCACCCGTGGTGGAATTGGACGTGGTGATTTCTCGTCATCTGGTTCCCCGCCTGTACGTTCCCCAAGTGGCAACTTGTTTTGGCCAAATTGAGCCTCAACACCGAGTCTGAATTAGGCAGGTCGTTGCACTTATTTATAGACTGGGGGCCCATGAACCATGACTCAAGTAATTCGCGATCCCACACGATTGTCAACTCTCGCGATGATTTCGGCCGAAATCCGCCTGAGCCGTGAGCTGCTCGAGTCATGGTTCCCACACACACAGTCAATCAACAAGCGCAACGAATTGCCGTTGCCGTATTGGGACATTGTCTGAGCGGTAAAATCAGTCACGTGGGAAGGGCCGGGCCTAGCAACAACTGCGATGACAACTACCATAATTGTCGCGTAATTATCAGACCCGCATCCAACACGGACAATGAAATCGCGGTGATTAATGTTTTGAAAGTGGACTGCCAAGCTATCACCACACTAATTATGACTTCCAGCGGTGATTACGGCAGCTCATAATTATAGTGCACATGCGGGTTGCCGCTAAGAGCTATAAATACTGCGCAATCTGTGCATATATTACCCTAACCTGTGCAGGTATCATGCTATTCTACGGTTACCTCTGACGAAGGTTTCTCGACAGAATCCGAAATGTCAGGCAAAAAAAAACTCATTGTTCCAGCGATCACAGTTACTTCTGAGTCGGACGAGTACAAGATCATTCGCAAGGGGCCCGTGTGGAAGTGATGTGATCGTGGCAGTCGTCACAGTGAGCTCCTGTGGGAGTCAGTCGCAGGGAGATGATTGACCAGACCGGATCGGCGTAGGCAGGCACTGGCGCTTGCGCACTTGCTAGCAAACTTGGAGCGGTTGAGTATGCATGCGGAGTGGGATCACCACAAGTTCTTACTTTAGCCCACTCTTCGCCATCATCGAGATAATCTTGTATGGCGTCAATTTCCAGTCCTAGAGACGCACCGAAGCAGCAGCCGTAACCAAGTCCCCGTAGACACAGTTCCAGGCGGCCGGTCGAGCGTTTTGGCAAGGTATTGGGGTCATTTTGGAAGTTGATAGCAGTTTCCTGCTGATGGTCTATGTGACGCTGTATTATATTTAGTCTTAGACAGCCATGGCTCGCTCTCCCCAAGTGCGGCTATTCATTCCAGTCTCAAAAACACGTTAAGTTGACGTCAGTGTCGGCATATGCGGATAACAGTGGCCTAAGGTTGGGATCCTCTTCGTCTCTGTCTCTTCCCGCGTCATCTGGTAACGGAACAATTCTGGTTGCCTTGTTCCAGCCTGCCTGACGGTAGGGTGGTCCTCACATCGATGCATTCCTCGTGGGGGAGGTACCCGACAATCACACTTGTCCAACACTGCAAAGCGTTTGTGGGAGTAGTTGGTCCTCACCGTTCAGGCTTTCCAGACCATTCTAGGCTACTTGTGCACGTGGTCTCACCTATGCTCATTGGCTTTTTGGACTTTGCACGTTCATGGATAGTCGGAAACATCCATACCTTGTCTTGTTTCATTTGCTATTCTCGAGTGCGCAATTGCGTGCGATTGTGGCTACTTAGGCGTCGTGATGGCCGTGATCTTCTCACTTTCGGATAAAAATTTTGACCTCATCAGAGTGGTAAGTACTGGTAAACCAGAGAGGTCTGCTGTACAGGGGAGTGATTGGCTGGACTGGATTGGGGTAGTCAGGCAGACTGGTGCTTGCGCACATGCTACCAGCCATGGGTGCGCGTGCATTAGGAGGCGGGTCCCTACAGTCTTTTGTTAAATGCTGAAAGCCAGTGTTTTCGAAAGGAATACAGGAAAGAAGTTAATAAACTAATCCGAACACGTGCTTTTCTTGTGGTCCGTGGTGAGGATGGAGGCATAAAGAGCAATCAGAGTGCCTTTTAAGCGAATGCGGAAGATACAGGAGAGACAGGTTGCCATAAGGTTAGAACTTGGTTCCTGATCCTGGTGTGTTTCGAATGCAGATCCATGTCCGCGAGTATTGGCCTCTACACCATCCAACCCGAGCACTTATTTTGAGCACGGACCGGAAACAGGCAACTGTATATCCAACGGGCGAACCTTTTGTACATGTGTAGATTTGTGGACGTAAGACGGTTAATGTCTTGACCGTCGGTCCACGTGCACATAGGTTATCATCTTAATCCCGCATCTGTCTCAAGCCTTCATTGAAAACCCTTCAACCATGCAACAACCTCTTCTCATTATATTGCCGTGGGGAGTTAGTTACACAGACGAGTATGCTAAAGCTGTAACACTTCCGTTTGCACTCACCAGGCAGATCCGTTTTTGGGATTTTAAAGAATTTTACCGTCTTACCGTCTGCTAATACGTTCTTATAGGAGAGAGGTGTAACCTTCTGTTGTCCTCATTTTTCTTCTCAGACGAACTCTGATCCGCTGTCTGCGGAGGACAGTATAAATCTACCTGTCTACTTCGATTCGAGGAGGTGCAATCTGGTGACAAAGATAAAGGTGCCCTGTCAAACGGGCAGTCAGCAAACCTGGATCCAAAATGGCGTCGCTTTGTTTGTGCGATCGTTTTGAATGCCACCTTACTTCGTCCTACCCCTGTCCCTTGCCAATGCATCCCTAAATACCTATCTCTGGTTCTTCGTTTTGTCCCTAAGTTTTGTAAAATAGATACATATTGTTCAAAGTTTCACACTGTTCTGTTTGCAAAATTTCAACAAAGATTTTGTAACCAAATGAGGGCACAATAAACGCACCAACCGAGCACAAAGAAAGAAGGGTATAAGTAAATGGCAGAAAAGTTGATTATTTATGGACAATTCCGAAAATAGCAAATGTTATGACGGTGGCATCTGGCGTGTACCACTGTCGAATTACGCTCCTTGGAATTCCCAAGGAAGAGCACAATAGGAAGAGCGTAACTTTTGAATCCACCGAGAAGAGGGTTTATTATGCATAAAACCTGGAGTTGCTGTCTCGGGTGGCAGTTACCGTTGGTTGGGCTCCAGCGTGCTCTTTGTCCCACCTCGGGGGCAAGCCCCGGCATTGGGAGCGGACTAGCGTGTCCTCGGTATCCCGCGTGTGCTGATGCAACTCTCCCTGTCTGCTAGGAACAGTGGCTTATAAGCGATAGTTTGAACGTTCTCTTGTGGCCTGATTAACCACATTCGGATAACGTCACGCGACCAGTTGACCCTCAGGGAACAGCGACCACTTGCGCCTTGCGTAGGCTCGCGTGCGTGATTGCGTGCGTTGCAGCCTTTCAGGTCATTGCTCGGGCCCAGTCTAGGGAACGCTATTGAACAAAGGAATCGTCGTGACGGTCGGCGGCAGGCACGACGCCTTAGGAGAGCCGACAAGGTTGCTAGCCTTTGGTCAGGCTACCGTCCTAGCTGCAAAATCCATGCAATCAAAAGATTTTGGTCTAAACTTCATAGATTGCAATTTCTGAAGCAGTCAGTGCCATTCAACCGAAGCACGAATGTCTAATATTTGAATTTTATTTATCGCGTTCGAACTAAATATGCAGCATACTAAAAATGAGGAAGTGGAAAAAGCATTTGCGTAGAGGCGTAACCTGTAGTAGATGGGGGTTCACCGATCGGTTACGGGACTCATTCACTCCCCTCCCCCCTCGTGCCTTCGGGCTCACTCTCGGGTCCCGCCAGCAGCTCAGGGCATTAGAAGTTAGCATTGGACTTTTAATTAACTGGTCACCGGTTCTAGCCTCAGCTATGGCTCACTGACGGCAGCTTATAGGTCACAAATGGCCATTCCAGTCACCTTTGTCTATGCCGATAATGTCATTCAGCCAGGTACAACTTGTGCATAAATCGCGGGGATCCTCCGAGGAATAACGATCCATTGAGCTATGAGGACGGAAGAGTGCAGGAGTGGACTGCTTCACTTGTTTTTGAGAAACTTCGGACTAAATTTTCGCGTTCTGGAAGGGATATTTTAAACTTTTCTTCCTAATTTTGGGGCTCTCCCAGAGCATAATGCGCATTAATAAAAAAAGTTTGCTTCTGCCGTACTGAATAGTATAGAAGATTTCTTCCATATCAGGTAACTCCCGATTTAGCTAAAATTAACGGTCACTATCCTTAATAAACTGAACTAAAAGGGCAGTTTTCCTAACTAAAAGACTTTCTTAGGACTAAATCCACCCAGTGGATCAAAATAACGTGACCAAATATACGCTAAACTACCAAGTCAAATTTCGTCATGACTTTTGCTTGCAGCACTCACCATACTGTACGTCAATGCAAAAGTGGCCGTCATATTCGCCTGCACCTTCAGTATGACTTTAAAAACTAAATCCAGCGTTCAGATATGAGGGTTATTGCAGAGGTACGTGTGCAAATGGATGACGACGATATGAACACATGCATGTAGTGACCTCGTATTTTAAGCCATGCTTTGCTCGCACTCGTCTGGGGCATGCCCCGCATGTCTGGCTTTCGTGTCCACCTCCGATCAAGGTCACGGGCGCGTCTGGCCTTACCGGCCAACCACTTCCCAAGGCCAGTTCGCAAAGGACCCTAATGTGTGATGACTGCTTACGCTCAGGACTCCCGGAACCGGCGACCTCACGACTGGTTGCAAACATCCGGAACCGGCAACTACATCCACCGGAATGCGACTCTGGATTCGGCCCGCTCATGGCTGGACTGCAGTTGACTGGGAGTCACTTACCCATTACTCATATTCGATTCCTTCTGCACTTAATAAATTTATTCATAACACTCTGGCCTTCCACGTCTTATCTTATCTACTAGCTTATAACTATTGGAATAAGTTCTGTCTTCTATTATGCGGCGGGACTACTTCGGATCCTGCATGCAAATGCTTTGGTCACTGCTTATAGGTCCCTTTGTTCCTTTGCTATACGTGTTCGCTGACGCCTCGTGAGTATTCTAAATCAATAACAGCCAGATCCGACGAAGGGATGCTTGAGGGACGGCATAACCAAGCCGAGGAATGGCCGTTTTTATAGCATATTGTTCCAAAAATTAGACAGAGTTGATGTAATGAGTACGCATTTTATTTACGACATCGCTGGTCGAAGTTACACGACAGGTAAAGGCTGATCATAGATAGCAAGATGCGGTAAGTAGGTTATTTTTTAGTCCAGATTGAAGTAATTGAAGCCGTCTTAATAGCGGTATAGTTGATGCCTTAATTCATGCAATGTCGTGGTAGATATGCAAGTGAGTAGTTGAGCCTACATCTGGTCTTTGTATTTTTGTTTGTTGAGTGAATTTGAAGCGTAGATAGCTTTTTACAAAAGGTGACGGCGATTTCAATCTTGTGTCTTGGAGGGGAAAAGGGTAGGATTTGGACGAAACAGTGGTTGCTAGATATCCGAAAGATTTTATATTCTACTCTTTATCCAATAATAAAACCTAGTGTTTTTGGTTTGACTACAAAAGAGCAGTAATATATGCAGGAAAGTTTTCAAAAAACCCCTTAGTGGACCGCAAAATCTGTTCTTGAGTCAATGAAAATCAGGCGAAGGCAAATGTGAGGACTCGCATAGTTTATCCAGAAACAAGGAAGTTTTGCCAGTTTCTGACGTATTTTGCCAAGAAACGCAGGAATAAACTTGTTTGGTCACATTTTGTTTCACCACACGGAGAATTGGAACTGTAAACAAAAATAGGTACATGATACTCTGCTGATGGCCGCCCACAAACACCTATATTTAATTTAAATCGTATGGCAAGATACTTCTTATATGGCATAGTTTCCGCTAATGTGTACCTTGAAAACGCAACGGACAGAAGTTTTACAGTTCTTGCAACATCTTGGTATATATTTGGCTTTAGGCCTGTACTGTCACATATTCCTAGGCTATAGGGACTACCAAAATTACACAAGCTTGGAGTGCCATTACGGCCAATTCTATCAATGAGAGGTTCACCGCAGCATCAGCTTGCCCAATGGCTAGTCCAACAAATTGAACCTATCAGACGCAACCTTGCTGCTCATACGAGCAAGGACACTTTTTCGTTCGTAGATGAGCTGAAGAACCAAAGTTTACGTTATAAGCGCATGATGTCACTCGACGTGCAAAGTCTGTTCACAAACGTGCCACTGGACGAAACCATTGATATAATTTGTGAGCATGCGGCTGAAACATGTCTGGAAGCAAGCCAACTACGGAAACTACTACAGATATGCACTAAGAATGTGCAGTTCCTGTTCAACGGGCAGCTGTATCGACAGATAGACGGCGTAGCTATGGGCAGTCCATTAGGACCGGTCCTAACAAATATTTTAATGTCGAACCTTGAACGAAAACTGGCCGAACACATAGAAAAGACTGCCGTTTATAGACGATACGTGGATGACATTTTGGTCATAATCGAAAACCCTGAGGAGGGAGAACTGCTTCTTAAAGCTTTGAGTGAGGCACATGCAAAGATCAAATTTACAATCGAGCATGAGAAAGAAGACAAACTCGCCTTCTTAGATGTGCTTATCGGCAGGCGCGCAGATGGTTCCATTCAAAGGTCCACCTATTGGAAAACCACGTGGAAAGGAAAATACATGCACTTTCTTAGTTTCGTTCCATTTCAGAGGAAACAAAACTTGGTGTTTTGCCTTTTCAATAGGGCCGCTAGAATCTGTTCTGCGGATACGATCGATTAGGAGAGGAGTTTTCTCAAAAACGTGCTGCTTGGAAACGGCTACCCTGAGAAATTCATTGATAAGTATCAAAACCGCAGACAAGAAATGACTCCTGAAATATCAGTACTAAGAAATCCGGTGAGCATTTTCCTCCCTTTCAAGGGTGATAATGTCTCCAACATGATAAAACGGAGGCTTCGAGACACAATTGAAAGAACTTATACCGCCGCTAAACTGTTGTAAGTAAGCACAACAACGACCATTCCAGTTCGACCGACTAAGGATCCTCTGCCTATGCACGCCACTTCAAACTGTGTTTACGAGTTCACATGTAGTTGCGGATGCAAATACATCGAGCGCACGCAAAGACAGTTGGCAATGCGGTCAGCTGAACACATGCCGAAGTGGTTGCTCAGGGCGGAACATAAAGTACCCAAGAATTCAATCGCTAAGCGCTTAGTGGACACTGGCCATGCAGTCGACCAAACAACTACATTTAAGCTCGTGCGGAGGCTGCTCCGATACGGAGAAGAAAACCAGAACTCTGTAAGCAGCTGGACCATATGATCAACCTCGCATTGCCGTGGTAACGATCGATCAACTCATTCCCGCTTACGCCTTCTCGTCACCCTAAGGACTGGCTGCTACCCTGTCCCCTGGCCCTGCCCCAATCCCCCCCCCCCCTTTTAACCACGTCCTGCTGGCTTTCACGAACTGCTATGTTGTGACACTTACCTCCCTTCTCGTCTGCCCCTCGTTATGTGCCCACATCTATGACTAATTCTTTCTTTTCCCTTTACCTATCATGTTTCACCCATCGAGACTGACACTTAATTGGACAGTTAATTCTCTTATTAGTAGGCAACGACCGTTTGCAGCTGATTGAGAGGTCACGAAATTTCATGACGTCATTAAATTCTGCCCAACTCGTGATCGTTGCCTTGTTCATATTTGCCTTTCCTGCTAAATATTTAAAATCTTAGAACGCGACTAAGGAGAAGAACATATAACGAAAAGTGCTTCAATATCAAGAGAGATATAAGTTCTTTCATTTTCAGCAGAAAATTTGTCATTCTTATTTTCAGGGAAGACAAGGGACCGGTCAAACTTCCGAATTTTTAATTTGACTTGACCTTCGAGAAATGTACAGCACGCAGAAATTCATCAGCGTAATATATAATAAAATGGTTTTTAAAAACATAACTTATGATAGAACGCTTTTAAATTGATCTTAGGGACATTAATTGCTGACTTTTGTTTTGGACGTTCATTTCTCTGGGCAGTGCGTTCCAATTTGGGTGCGCCTACAAACATGGCCCAAACGGACATCTGCATTAGAATGTCAAAAAATCCACTAATTCAGTAAATGCTTTTAACATCTTTCTTATTTTGAGAGTTTTGGCAAACACATAGAACACACATAGAGGAGGTTTTTCGCGCTGTAGAACCAAAATTGTGGCTCCGCTACGTAGACGACACATTCGTCATCATGAAGACTTGCGATGTCGAACGGCTGCACCAGATTCTAAATGGGGTCTTCTCAGAAATATAATTTACCCGCGAAGAGGCAGCAGGAGACACCCTCCCATTCCTTGACGTGAGGATACAAAGACTAGCAGATGGCGAACTCGCAACAAGCGTCTACCGAAAGGACTCCACTGCAGAAATCATCCTTAACTATAGGAGTAACCACCCTGCGGCACATAAAAGAAGCTGTGTTCGCACTCTTTTCCAACGGGCCCACCGTTATTGCAGTAACGATGATTTGCTCAAGAGAGAACTAACGTACTTGTACAAATTTTTCCGGGCCAATGGATATCCGACAAGCTTTGTCAAGAATTGCCTTAGACGTCGGGGTCAAGCACAAAACCTCCCTTCCAACGATGTTACATTGCCACGGAAATTTTATTCTCTACCCTACATAAATGGAGTATCTGAAACCATCTCTCGGCAACTAAGTCGCTTTGGCATCACCGTTGCCCACAAGCCCGCAACCTCACTGCGCGCAAGCTTATGTCGAGTAAAGGACGCTCTACCCGTGGGAAAACTAAGTAACGTCGTTTATCGTATACCGTGTGCTGGTTGCCCTTGCGTTTATATTGGCCAAACAGGCCGACGCCTTGAGACTCGCATCAACGAACACAAGTCAGCCGTTCGCCTACGGAACCATTTATCACTCGTATTTGCACACTCCATTGAGTGTGATCACCGCTTCAATTGGGATGCCACCGACGTGATCGCAATGGCTAATACGCGACAAGCGAGAGAATTCCTTGAAGCTTGGCACTCGAATCCGGCTAGTATAAACAGGCACGTAGAGCTTGACTCACACTATACCGGGTTTCGTGCATGGTCTACTAATCTGGACACAGCCTGAAACAACAACTGGCTCTCTGTGCCCGGTCAAGTGGAATTTCTCTGACTCTTAAGCAGCCCCCCCCCCTTCCCCCGAACACGCAGCCCATAGTCCAAACGCTAACACACCCCCCTCCCCTCACTAGCACAACCTATCGCCGCGGGTGTCACGTCACCATAACCCTTCCACTCAATCCCCCCTTCCCTCCCCCGTCCGTTGTAACCTCTGCCTCCAAAACCTCTAGTGCGACATTCCCAGCCCTCACTTTTAATTTAGTCTGACGACGAACACGTGATACTTGTTCGAAAATTCACGAGTACAACTCGATTTTCCGAAGATCTTCTTACTTTTCAACATAGAACCTAATCTACAATTATGGCCAACCCCTTGAAACACGGAAAATCGTGAAGAATTTGTCGCGGTTTTAAGGATGAGTTGAAAATGGTTGTAATTCAATTCCAGAAATACCTTTAAAGACATTTGAGGCAGGAAAGGCCTTGGGTTGTTTTAAATTTGGGAATATTTCCATTGAAATTGCGCAACTACGGAAAAATCGAGAAGGAGGCCTTTGCTGCCATCTTCGCCGTGAAAAAGTTTCACACTATGCCTTTAGGCCATCAATTCACCCTGTTCACAGACCATAACCTCTTTGTGCAATTTTCGGCTCGAACAAAAGACATTTCCGTGTAATGGGCAAACAATTTACAGTACTGGGCAACAATACTGCTGGACTACGACTTCGACATCCGATATCAGTCTACAACAAATATAGGTGAGGCAGACGCAATCTCGCGCTTAATCAACTGAGGGACTAACGAGCCTGGGGCCACAGTCATAATGGTCGCCTCCGTTGAGTCGGTGGTTCACAGTCTGCTTATGGATTCTATTCTTGCACTCCCTATCACTTTTGAGGAAGCCCACAGCACAATTTAACAGGGTCCCCTGTTGAAACAAGTCACTAGGTACCATCGCACTCACTGACCCGCAAAATGTTCTGGAGAATTGCAGCAGTTCCACCGACGACGTCATTCTCTGTCCACCTCTAACGCTTCTATCCTGTTCTATGAGCGTGTCATTGCTCTACTGAAACTCCAAGCAAGGGTCCTGAAGCCGTTTTACACCGGACATCTGGGCATCAACCGCATGAAGATTTTTGCAATTATGTGTACATGAATGAACAATTGAAACTGCTGGCCTGCTCATTCACCAAATACACTCTCGCTTCAAACACGCCAAAGAATACGACACTCAAGGCATGACCTGTCCCAAAAGCCCCATGGTCCAAGGTCTACGCCGATTTTACTGGACCACTCAGTGGCCAGAGTCTCCTTATCGCTGATGACGCATAAGGTAAGTAGCGGGAAGTCATTCTCATGGAAAGCACAACAGCTGGGGCCACAATCCACACTCTGCGGTGGCTGTACAGCAGATTTGGTTGTAGCAAACCTAGGGGCACTTCACACCAGATTCTGCAAGTCGTCCGGGCGTCACTTCCGTTCGCCATCATATCACTCGCAGTCCAACGGACAGGCTGAGCGATTTGCTAGCACGATCAAGCGGGCGCTTCAGAAATCAAAGGGGTAGTGGACGACGAAAAAAGTTCTCAAACTATTCCTGCTGAACTATCAGGCCGCAACCAACCCGAACGTTGCAACTAATGTCCCTCTCACAGAAGTCCTGATGCAACGAAATCTTCGCACGCCATTTGACATAATTCGTCCACTGCCAGCTGTCGGTGATGAAACAGTCCATCAGACGTCGATGGTAAGGCAGTTCAATGACGTCAGGGAGCAAAGCAAGGATGGTTTCATCCGGGTGAGAAAGTCCTGGCAAAGGATTAGATGAAAAATCAGCAGAAGATGGCGCTCGGAGGAGTTCAGCGAAAGTGTGGTGACGTCGTCTAGGAGATTCGGGTAGGATCAGACATTTGGATGCATCACACCAATCAGCTGGAGTACACCTAATGTATTGACCTGCCAAATTAAAGCTCGAACTTATGCCTGGGACTACTACTGGACACATTCAATCTACCAAAGGCAAGGTCAGAACCCACATTTTCGATGGGAACCCGATCTGCTCAACCAATTAGACGATCGAGCCAAAGGATAACACAAACGGTTCCATTATAGGTAAACCCGCGGCTGAAATACTATCGCTCAACACAAATGGGAGAAGTTTTAGGAAGAGCCGTCCTAACCGACTCGCTCGTTCGCACGCCGCCCCGACGACGCGTTCCGACGCTCCACTATTCATCAGCCCATATGCCATGCGCGTGGTGAGATCGCGCAAGTTGCCGACAGGATTGGTGCTCTACCCAACCATTCGGAAGGCCAGTCGATATCTTTGTAGGAGTCTACCGTTCAGCTCTTTCTCCCTGCCAGGGCTAACACCCATGCGTAATCACCTACTCCGAGTGCTATCGACTTATCCCACGTTATCGACCCACTTGCCGCTTCATATGTACGTGCGCTCAAAGGTAATCGATACTTCCCCCTCATCTGATTGGCGGCAGCCGATAGAGCACTCGTCTCGCAGCCAAAGATTGACTAATCCACACAACTTGACAGACTCACTTGGTGTGCACACACAGCTGGCAGTTGCCCCATAACGCGGCTTCTGTCTCGTCTATTTTTCGGCAGTAAAATTCTGTCTACCAGAACTATCTTCCTGACTTGTAATTTGGGGGATCCTTCTGCTTGTCGACATTACTACCTGCGAGATGTTAACCCCTCAAGGCCGTTATCCTATTGGTTCGACTTCAGTCCGATCTTGCATAAATTTGCCTCTTCATTTTTGGCTTTAAAGACGCTGTGAGCATACGCCCTTGCTGTTGAGTTGTTCTTTGGAGATTCGCTCGAGGCGTCGTTAGGCGGTCGGTCGTCAAGGCTTCGAACAATTTCAGAAAGATCCCCCCTTTAAGTTTGTGTATCTGGAGCATGACTCGATTAAACTACCTGGTGCCCAGGAAAGCCGCAAAACAGAGTGCCATAGAAGAAGAAGAGCATAGCATCTATCGTCATCATCATCATCATGGCATCATTATTAAAGCTTCGGCAAGTGTGACATCACATCAGTCGATACATCCAACCTCGGTTTGTGTCTGAAAAATAGATCACTAACCTCACGAGAGACAAGCAGATCCGCTCAGGATAGTCAGTGTGTTGGGAGGGAAAGAGGGAAGGAAAACGATGGAGAGTTGTGCAAGAAACGGGGTGGAAGCACAAACACAAAGGGGACCTAGAATTTCTCGGGCGAGGGGAACCGGGAAAAAGGGGGTATTCATGTAAAAATTACAACTGTCCTTATGTTCATAGGGGACTTGGGTAAATTTGTGTTGCTTTCAGACTCGTGAGTCCATGTACTTCTTTTAGGGCGTCTACAGGAAACAAGCCTGTCCCAACTTGACGCCAATGCTTTCGCTGGCAACGGCAAAGGCGACGTCACGGATAGGCAGGCGCGTTGCAGCACCGCTGACGTCGATCAGCGCCTCTCTGGCTTCATTCTACAAGGCAATGCAGGCGAAAGTTACTTAACGACTTGCTCCGCATCCTGCTTAGGTTCCATATCTGCCTACCTTGCTTCATAGGAATTCCGTTATCGTTTCTACCAATCTACTAGAATCCGGCTAATACTACTAACCTTATTTTACTCGGAGGATGTAATAACAGGAGGTCATCTCAAACCCTTGTCATGTGCATTTATTCCTCCCCTTGTTCTTGTGGTGAACACCTTCCCAAAAGAATGCGGGAACACTCTCTGGCATGGCTGGGAAAAGGCGCAATAAGGAGCAGAAAACAGCACCATTCTCATACATATTGATTCTGGGCATCGTGTGGGCTCTAACGAAGCCCTTAATATCTCACTGAGCTACCCTCAGCCACTGAGCCAATAGGTGCTAGCGACAACAGAGGCAGGTTCCGTCAGATTGCGAAAATTGGTATTGTGCACATAGAATAACCTCTACGGTAAATGGTGGATTGACTGCGCACAATTCCCTGGGCTTTTTCACTCTTCATAACTCTCACTGTCCCCCTTCCATTTCCACACCCATGTGTGTTTTAATACGGAATTTAATCGATCGATTTAGTTTATCATTGAGCTATCTTATTCGACACCGTTCCCATATAAATGCCCCAGTCTGAAGAGGATTTATCGTAGGCAAACTTATACTCACCAAATAATCATCTGAGCACTATGCCACGAGAATTTTTGAAAATCTAACAGTTGCGAACAGTAGATGCAAGAGGCACCCCTTCACAGATGATGGTTTAAGATAATCTGACATTGAAGTTTCACATCTGGCTCAGCAAATGACTTGAAATCAAATCAGCTGAATCTTCCAACCCAAGAGAAAACACAAAACAGGTTATTCTACCACACAAATACAAGGCTCCTAGTGCCAAGTGGTTTTAAGTACTCTCAAAAGCAATGCCCTGTACTCACTCAATGGACTTCAGCTCGGACAGACTGCCATGTCTAGGCCCCATTTGAGTGGATGACCTTTCAACTAATGCAATTAGACAACTTGCTCACGTGTAGTGACCAGCTCCACACGAAGTGCACTTGTGAACGTTTGTCGTGACTAGCTCAAGTTGAAGTGCCTTTGTGAACGTTCGCTGCTTCCGGCCTCTGGAACAGCCAATCACAGGTTGACTCACACAGGACCTCATGCAACGACTGCCGAGCAGAAATCACTTCAGACATCGTCTGCTTGCTGGCGGTTGTGCGGTCGTCTGAGAGTCAATTTGCTCTTGCCTGTCCTTCATTTCCTTCTGTACAGAATAAATTCTCCCAAGCACTCTAGCCTGCCATGATTTCTCTTCTCCCCTAAAGAACCGGGCCTGAAGCTCGCAATTGCTAGGGTTTACCTCACTTAACCCCCCTGCGATGCACACATCTATTATAGCAGTTGAGATGCCAGCCTGCTTCTCTCCCTCAGGCAGACATTAAAGCCACCAAGGCACTCCTACCCTAACCAGCGGTTACGCCTGCTTGCGCCAGAAACACAGGTGAATTCTGTTTCATCTTACTAATTGAGACTGGCTTAGGGGGGTGTAATTTCCCAAAGCACAGCCCGTACCTTCAAAAGCTTAACGAAAAATGAGTCTGATATTTATGTGAGTAGGAGGTCTTCTGGGACGTACCTTGCAGTTGTTGTGAACAACGCTGAATTTGGCATGAACATCAGCTGCGCTCAATTCGACCTCATTGTCAGCATACAGTTTCAGCATTTCAATGGACTCCGCCGACGCTTCGTCACAGGGCACACTGAGAGTTTGCCTAGCCACGGGGCTTCGCAGTTTCAGCATGGCCAGCTGAGGGCCCTCAACTTCATAGGAGAACTACAAAGAAAATTATTACACTTCATAAAGTTACAAAGACAGAATTTTATTTTTTTAAAGCATTGGTATTTGACTAACTGCAATCCCTCCCCCATATAACCTCGTAGTTACTCAGAACTGGAAAAGATGGGGCCACTTATCCTTGCAAAGCACTTGTCTTGACGAAGTAGGAGTTTTATGAGAGAATGTAGACCTTGGGGTGACAGCACTGTGAACCCTACGAACTTCATAGTAGGATCCATCGCCTGGTTATGTGGAGTGCACTTTGACAATGACAAGGGAATGACTGGAATGGCCGTTCCAGCTTATTTGTCGTTGGTGGTCAGAGCTTCATTCATAGTGAGTCCGCAGACCAATGGTAGAGCATTTTCCTTAGAGCGCAATCATATAAAAATGTGCGTCCAAAAAGCATATTGTTCAGACTTGAAGTTGGGGTATGGCTTACTGTTGACGGTCAGTATGCCACAAAGGATGATTCTGATCCTTCTCACCTCCCTCCCTATATTCACGTGGTTGTATTCTGGTTGGCGACTGCCTGCTGAGTAGTTAGACTGGTTTTCCTAAGGAAAACGAGACCAAGTTGTGTCATAATTTAGTAGTGTCGGTGGAACACCACTTTCTTGTGTTGTTTTGCCATCTGAATGATGTAAGTAGTCAAGGCGGTTGAGGAGGTGTCGTGCCTTACGCAGGGGGGAATCAACGGTACACTAAACTAAAATACATGTTTTCTAGAAATCGACTCTCGTATTAGTCTGCGGACGCGATGGGTTAGGAACCACAATACCTCAGGTGTGCTCTTGTCCCCTCTGATTACCTCTGATTAATATCCTTTGATTAATATCGCCTCTGATTAATATCCATCTTCTAGATTATTGACTGATTGTAGTGCTGTAACTACTCGTTTGGGCTGTTGACTGGAATTCCAAGACGAAACAGAAGAGCTCAGTGCGCACATCATTTCCTTGCAACTATCTTCTCAGGAGGATGACTCAAGGCCTTCGGGAATTTGAGCGGGGAGTTCTAGGAAATTGCTGACAAGAATACCTAAGGATAAAACAAATATTCCAGAAAATTCGTGCTTGCAGCTCACCAAATGCTAGAATGTTCTTGAACACCAAATGTGCGCATGGGTATGCCCGACGAACGCGTCCGCAAAGGTTCTTTATTTCTAAATCTCCTTTGATTACGCCCGTAACCATAAAGGTACTCATGGTTGTTTAGAGGTAGTCTCATGTGACGTTGGTCAGTATTTATGCAGTTTTTATGAGACAATACACTTCTAAAGCAGTCCCTGTTGCATGGGTGTCAAAGCTGCGTCCAGTCTCTATTTTTAATTGATAAGCATCTATGTTATTTTACTTGCAATTTGTTGGCGAAAAATATGCTCAGTGCGCGATAAACGACGCACCTGATCGAAGTTGTCCATTTCCCCAAGCCAAGTGTAATCGGCTGAATTTCCTCCAGTCGCCTTGTAGTCCGTTTTTGTTCCCCTGATGCAAGTCTCCCTTGTTCGCATGTCACAGTAGACAAGGATTGCGTCTTGAGGCGAACCGCCATTTGGATCGATCCAGTACTCGCCTGTAAAAATATAGCGTATGAGTAGAGTTTTAGGTCGGATAAATTTCCCGCTTAAGTGGCTAAATAATTTTGAAAGCAGGCTTGTTTCGCTGTGGACTCACCACTTGGAAGGTGTGGTTGTGCTTCAGCAAGTTGCTTGCAAGTCAACGCGGGAACGCTGCGAGTTCCATCAGGTTCTGGAACAGCCTCGGTGCCGAAAACTTGGGCAACTGCGGGGGCGTCACCCAGGAAAATGTTGCCCTTGGTGGGGGAAGTCAACATAGGCATTTTGACGGCTGGTGGACCAGGTGGACCAGGCGGTCCAGGTGGACCAATGGGGCCAGGAGGACCACGCGGACCATCACGACCTGTTGGACCTTGTGGACCAGGCTGTCCTGGATCGCCGCGTGGGCCTTTAGGTCCTTGGGGACCACGTGCACCCATCATGCCGACTTCACCAGCTGGACCAGGGTTGCCGGCCTGACCATTTTCACCAGAAGGGCCTCGGGGGCCATCATCACCCTGTTCACCAGGCATACCGGGAGGCCCAGTCCAGCCTGGATGACCCTGAGGGCCAGGTCGACCAGCGGGGCCAGGTGCACCATCCTTACCATCGGGTCCAGGATCACCTGCCTCACCCTGCGCACCAGGCTTTCCTGGGGCACCCTGAGCACCGGCACGTCCACGATCACCAACAGCTCCCTGTCGCCCCTGTTGTCCTGTCGGTCCCTGCTCACCGATTGGTCCAGTGGGACCTGGATTGCCTCGTGGGCCACGGAAACCGGGTTGACCGGCGTCACCTGCCTCACCTGCCTCACCGACGGGTCCGGCTGGACCATCAGCTCCAGGAGCACCCTCTGGACCCTCCTCTCCAGGTGGACCTTTACGACCTTGTGGTCCTGCGGGTCCCTTTGGCCCCTGATCACCGGTAGGGCCCTGTGGACCCTGTGGCCCGGGTGGACCTTCAGGACCGGGAGGACCTTGAGCGCCAGGAGCACCGCTCTGGCCACGCATGCCCTGTAAGTTAAATGGAAAGTTTCTGAAGCTCACAATGATATTCGAACTATGTGTAATCACTGCAAACCAGTCGTTCTTTTTACTTAGGGAGAACTGTATTTAGAGCATATGTTGCCCTGTACATCAAGCTAATCAAAACAGAGGACGGAATAATTGCTGATATGATTACCATTGGTCCGGCCGGGCCGTCACGTCCAACACTGCCGGCAGCACCTTTCTCACCCTCGGGTCCGGCCTCACCAACTGGTCCGGCCTCACCCATTGCGCCTTCTTTTCCTGGCTGGCCAACGCGGCCAGGTGGTCCCGTAGGTCCAGGTTGACCCTTTTCACCGGCAGGGCCAGCCTTGCCTGTTTGTCCGGACTTACCACTGAGACCAGTCAAACCACGTGGTCCTGGTATACCATCTAAGCCGTTAGGACCACGAAGTCCAGGCTTGCCACTGGGACCGTGGTTTCCAGCCGGACCAGGAGACCCAGAATGACCCTGGGATCCCACCATACCAGCAGATCCAGGGAACCCATCGCGACCAGGATTTCCAGGGGCACCTTTTTTGCCCTGTGGACCACGTTTTCCGGCGTTTCCTGATGCACCTGCGGGGCCGGGAGGACCAGTTACACCCTGCATGCCGGGTTTTCCATCGGGACCATCCGGTCCAGGTTCACCAGGTTCGCCAGGAACACCAACTGCTCCAACTGACCTTCCCACGATACGGAGGAAACCGGCTGGACCTGCAGGACCTGCAGGACCACGAGGTCCGGGGGCACCGTGCTTTCCGGAGGGACCGCGCATACCCTGACGTCCACGCTCGCCCTTATACCCTCTAGCACCAGGTGTACCCTTGTCACCAGGGAGACCAGGCAGACCCTAAAATAATAGCGAAAATATGCTTTTACCTGCAAGGACATTGTAGTAAAACTTAACTCGACTTAAACAAGCACTATTGAAAAGACAAAATTTTGGCAACATTATGAGAAAATTAGATACCGCTAGCCCCATCATTGTGTCTTACGGGAGCGGTGTTAATAAGGGTTTTATGGTTGGGTCATATCACAGGAAATAGAAAAATAAATTGAAACTTTTAGCGTATAGATGCAGGAAAAAAAGGAAATAATGACTTAAATAACCAAACATTTTCACGCGATAATTAAAATGACGAATACACTCAACAAGAAACAAGATCCGCGAAGAAAATATTTTGCAAGCCAGTTTCGACCCTGCATCGAATTTTTTTAACTCACAGTAGTTTCCCATGCATTAAGACAAATATTGTAGTACGGTTAGCCGCCAAAAATACAATTTTATTAAAAACTAAGCTAGCCAAAAATATAAATTAAATTAAGCTAATTGAATAAGCGAACGAATAAAACTAAACTACACCTAAAAATGATAAAAAGTAAAAGTACCCGCAGGAAGCTAAAAATTTCTGGGTTTTGGAGTGTAGTAATATGGATAACGGCGCCTATTAAATTGAATATAGTACGTAGTGCCGGAAAACTACGCAATTAGTAACATTACAATTAGTAGCCTTGCGGAATCACACTCGCTTGGAACGAGCTCGTGCGGAATCAACCAGGATGGGTACATCCTGAAAAGAAAGATCGGTGTACAACTAATTATTATATACTCCCGATCAGCAGGCACCCATGGCTGCACAAAGACTACGAACTGCTGGAAAGAGTACAAAGGAGGGCCTAAAGTCTTCATCTTACGAAGGTAGACTAGAAGCGCTTAACCTTTTTCCTCTTGAGTACAGGCGAATCCGAGGTGATCTCATACAGACGTACAAGATAGTAAGGAATCGGGACTGTGCCCTTCAGTTTGATGTTTTCTTCACGTTTGCCACATCAGCTAACCTCCGGGAGAATTCTCTCACTACTTTATAGCAACATATTTTATGTTGGATAAATTATGCACACAAGAAAGCATTGAATCCTCACCGACACATTTGATATACCTACAACTAAAAATTTTACACGTTCATATGTTCCTCACCATTTTATAGTCACATATTTTATGTTGGATATTTTATGCATGCTGCTTTCAATAGGGTCTTCAAAGACATTGCCTACTACCCTATATATACTGAACTATACTGAACTAACAACCGACAAGACAGCGAACTTGTGGCTCAATGTTTAGGAAATTTGCCTTTGACCGGCTCTCAAGTAGATCACTCACAGTTTCAATCGCAAGAGTCTGAGGGATTGATGTGAAGAGTGAGGTAACATCAAACGACACCATGACTTCGTCTGCATTGAGGCGTAGCCCGTTAAGTCTTTCCAAGAAATGTACGGCCGAGCGTACCGTTGTGTCAGAGCCTGATGTGAGACAGTTCAGACGCCGAAACATCCATTTCGACAGATTGAATGTTGGTGTTCCCCGTAAAGAAACAATGGGCCGAAGTGGTGCACC
>JAYGXS010000002.1:82267168-82277870 GCA_036362985.1 Ligula intestinalis | reverse complement strand
CCGAGGCAACAATAAGACGACTGGTCATGAGACCAAAGGCCCCTCTGTCCCGCGGAGAAACAGCAAACGTCGTCTATCGCATCCAGTGTAGTTCCTGTGAGGCCAACTACATTGGGGAGACCGGAAAGCGACTACAGACGCGTATGAGCGAGCACGCAAGGGCAGTCGACAGGATGGATCCACGCTCGTTGGTGGCGGAACATTGTTCGGCTCCTGGACACACCTTCGCTTTTGATGACGCTGAAATCCTTGCCCGAGGTAGTGACCGGACAGCCAGAGAAACACTTGAAGCATGGCACACTGCACCAAATTCCATCAACCGCTGTACGATTCTCCCGGCGGCTTACCAGGCGTTACGCGTGCGGCTCAATCAACGAAATTGCCGGCAGGAAGTCAGACGGGGCGCAACGACTAGCAACCCCACACCGGGCCAGAATACAGGCGTCCAGGAACCTACCCCAGACACCAATGCAGCCGTCAGCGACGCCGCAGGCAACGTGAATCAACAAGACCTCCTGTCGGGCTTGAACGCAGTTGCACATGACAACGGTCTCTGCATAAACACTGATGGCGGGGTTCGATATTCCGACGGCGGGACGAACACGGGAAAGTGCCAACGGGGGAAGCCAGCAGGACATGCGGCACCGACGCGATCGATGCAGACGCGAGCAATGACAGCTGGCAGGCGAACACTGCCCTCCCCCTCCGACGAGGTGACGGCGAGAAACCCTGGTCAACAGGACGATGACGGAGCTCCAGCCCCGCCCCCGCAGGGGATCTAGCGCCAATAGACGGAGAGCGAACGAGAAGTCAGTGGTAACACCTATAAAAGACTGTGAGGCGTGTACAAACACCAACCTCCGACGATGCAAGCCTGTACGCTTTCGAAACGTCAGGATATTATACCCATTATTCCCGAGATCGCCTCTTCTTCTCATATATATATATATATTCACTCAGGAATGTGCGAACACCGATCGAATAGACTTCCGAACTAAACAAAGTTCGTGTGGTGGTCAGAGGTCCCCAACCGGTGACCGCCTGCCAGGCCGATTCCGGCCAAGTCATATCTATATATATATATATATATATATATATTAAAGGACATTGGCATATGAGAATACCAACCAAACTTTAAAACAAACAGACTGCTTACAGGAGCACCAACTTCACCTTGCAGACCCATTGGCCCAATCTCGCCTTTTGCACCCGCAGTACCAGCGGTACCTTCGGCACCCTGAACACCTGGTTCGCCGCGCTCACCGGCGGGACCCTGACGACCGCGGGGGCCCGCGGGACCGTCCTCAGCGTCTGGGCCTGCGGCACCCTCAGCACCATCGGATCCGGGTTCACCTGTTTTGCCGCGTGGGCCTCGAGCACCCTGAGGACCATCTGGACCCTGTGGGCCCGGGTTGCCCTTTTCGCCCTGACTACCTTGTTTCCCGCGGGGTCCAGCAGGGCCGGGATCACCTTCACGACCAGCTGGACCTGCTGGCCCGGTTTCACCGCGATCACCCTTTGGTCCCATTTGTCCTGGGGCACCGGGTAGACCACGCTCACCTTGCGGTCCCTAAAAAGGCAGAAGTCTGTTTCATGAAAAGTGCATCTAAATGCCTCTCAGGAAAGTTGAAAACATCACGCAAGTCGGCTTAAATTTCTCGTAGTACACACTGTTTCGAAGGCGTCCGGCAGACATCTACCAGAGTCCGTCATAGGTTCTGGCATGGTATCCTTTATGCTTTTATTTTGTCGTTTCGAAAACCAGACTTAGTAGAATGGCTGTTCATGGAGTTGTCACAGGGAACAAAAGAAACATTAGCTCCCTGTGTACACTTTGTCAGCCTAATTGTACATCTTTATAATCTCCGGTAGCGATTTGAATACATGAGTAGTTGAAACGGAAATGAAGGTCCAGGGCTGCGAATTAAGCTGAAATTATAAGAGATCGAGACAATGGTCACACGTTGACCGCACACTCTGATGACATTTGTTTACTCCGCACACGTGACAGTTATTTCTTGGCTTGCGTACTCGATCACTACTCGTCGCTTACTCTGGCCCCCTCCCTTTCCAGCTCGAATGACCTCAACATGCCGACCTCGCTATGTGGGCCATTTTGGAACGCTAAATGTTAATTACAAAATCCTTGTAGATCCTGGCCACCTCTCCTATCTTCATTATCAATGCAATTACACAAGCCCCATTATTAATTTCTAAAAACACGCTTTTACCGAATTGACTCTTCAAGTTGTGGAAGACTTAAATTCATTGAAGGGTAGCTTGCTCATCTGAAACATCGGAAACATTTGAGGTTACGTGGGAATAGCATTTACGGATCTACTTTCAGTTAAAGGCGAGAATTTAAACTCTAGGTCGGATTTGCAAGACAAAGTGGACTCTCTTTCGCCGCAATATCATCTATAATGGAGGCATCGCGACTTGTGTGACCTTACATTCCAGCCGTTATACATAGAGTGTGCGAAGGTAGGCCTATGAATGAGACAATCTGAAACGCACCGTAGGTCCTCTGGCCCCTGGTTCTCCTGGAGGTCCGTTCATTCCGGGAGCTCCAGCTATACCGTCCTCTCCGGGTTTACCTGGAGGACCGCGGGGACCCTGTGGCCCGACTGGACCAGCTGGACCCTCTAGACCATCAGCACCTGCGAAGCCGGGAGGACCGGTTTTACCGTCAGCACCGTCAGGTCCGGCAGGACCAGGCTCACCTCTCGGGCCGGTTCTGCCTCGAGGTCCCTGTTTGCCAGCGGGTCCCGGTTGACCAGGTCGTCCATCATTACCAGCCACACCTGCGGCACCGGGTGCGCCAGGGAGACCGGCCGTACCTTTAGCACCCGATCGGCCACGTTGTCCGCGAACGCCGATGGGTCCAACAGCACCAGGGGGACCTGAAAGATACATGCTCAAGCCAGGTTTTTCAAGCAAAACATATTTTTTTCGTTCCCATTTAATATTGCTTCAGCAGTTATTCCTGAGATAGTTATTCATGTTCCGACGGAATCATACTTGGCATCCTTCGGCGTCTGCTCGGCAGGGCACATTTCAAAATGTAATTCATGCTTGTTTCGTAATTGCAGCCAGTTTCAATAAGAAACTCTGAATAGATTAAGTTTGTGCAGCACACGTTTCTCCGTCAAGGAAAAAAAGAAATCTTACTCCTAACGGTTACAAAATATTTTAATTTTTAACGTTTCACTGCAAATTTGTTTACGTAAATAAACTTCCAATCCGTAAAAGTGAACAAATAATAGTCTCTACGACCGACTTGCAACGACAACGCATTGAACTACGATCAATGCCTTGCCTAGGCTACTGTCCCGCTGCCTGTATCTCTACGAGATAACCCGACATTCGCCTTTTGGTTGAATTAACCGTCTAAAGGTTACTGGCTTCTACACGCCTGAAGTCCCTACATGCCTGAAAGTGTGCCATATGAGAAACCATTATTAGCAGTCAAGTCTCAGGGAGATGGCAAGACTCACCGGTTGGTCCGCGTGGTCCAATTGGTCCAGGGAGGCCTTGATTACCGATCATACCAGGGTTTCCAGGAGGACCGGCAACACCGATAGATCCCTTGGCTCCAGTCTCACCAATGGCGCCTGACGGGCCAGCGGAACCACGGGGGCCAGCAGGACCAGCGGGTCCTGAGATGCCGCGGAGTCCCGGTTCTCCCTTTGCACCCTGAGCTCCGTCCTTGCCTGAAGGCCCCTATTACCAAAAATATGACCGGAAAAAATTCCCGTCATGCCAGGTTCCAAAAATATTTTTTTGCCTTTTGTCCGACGAAAAAGCCAGTAGAGTACAAGAGTATGCATTTTCTACCAGCATGCTGATTTCTGGGAGAAAATTATTAAAATCTCCGTTTATGCACTTTCCAGCCAAAACTGTATTGTCTACCTTGATCGCCGTTTTTTTCACTACAATAGTATTTTAGATTGTTGCACTGGATGGTCTTAAGCAGTCTCCAGAAGTATCGGGTCAAATGAGAGGTCTGGTGGATATGTTCTTCAGGAATGTTACTGTGGTGGTCCCATGACATTCCACCGAATTCGTGAATGGAAGAGAAGCTGTAGTTATGTCAATATTCGCGAGGTATTTACTAAATAGTAACGTTGCGGCGGGAAGGTAGAAACACGGAACATAATTATTTATGTGTATCACCTGAAGTCCAGGAGATCCGGGTTGGCCAGGCTTTCCGGCTTGACCAGGTGGTCCAGAGGGACCAACAGCACCACGATGACCAACGCCGCCTTGTTCTCCTTTCTCACCGGCAGGGCCTTCTTCACCCTGTTCGCCCGGTGCACCTGCTGCGCCCATTGGGCCAGACGGACCAAGAAGACCGTCCGAGCCCTCACGGCCACGGGGACCTTCGAGACCTGGAGGACCGAGAGGACCTCTTGGCCCACGGGGACCGGGACGACCGGCGGGACCCTGGGGTCCTGTCTCACCACGAATACCCTGCAGAGGAACAAAGACATTGTATGTCCATTTAAATGCGCGTCCACAAATAGAAGTTGAGCGATGACTTACACTGTTTAGGCACATACTACAACTGGTAAAGTAGTTGTTGTCAGACTGCATACAAGCGTACCTGAGGTCCATCGCGTCCCTGTTCACCTCGGTCACCCTTCATGCCCTGAGGCCCCATGGGACCCTTGGGCCCAGGTGGGCCGGTGGCTCCCATTTGTCCAGGGGGACCCATTTCACCAGGAGGACCAGCAGGACCAGGCTCTCCATCACGTCCTGCCCTGCCGTCAACACCCGGTGGGCCGGCAGGACCCGGGGGACCGTCAGTTCCGGCATCTCCAGCACGGCCGGCAGGACCAGCAGGACCCGGGGGACCCATTTCACCATCGGGTCCGGGAGGGCCGGGAGGTCCACGCTCTCCCTGTGGTCCTACAATCCCGGGTTTGTACTTGGTTGGTCCAAACGGCGCTGGACCCTTTACGCTCTAAAAGTCCACACACACAATGCCATACATCAGTAGGAATCTAGTGAATGGTATAAAGCTGATTAAGAATTTTCAGGTTAATGCCTACCGGGTCTGCTGCTTCTTCCGCCTGTCGTGCCACGCGACGTAGATCATCTGTAAGAAACAATGAGGATCATTACAGGTGACCATTTGCCCGGCTTGGTCATAAAAAAGGTCGGTTATGGAATTTAAGTGGGTATTATTCGATTGGTCGATAGGATACATTTGTAGGTTCTCGTCTTGTTGTGACTGATCTTGATACTGGATTATAATGCGAACCATCTGCTTATTCGTCTGTTGTTCCGAATCACCATCACGGCAGATAAACTAAAAGTGATCGGTATTACAAAATTTATAGTAACTTGCTGGTCGTACTCACAGAAAATGTGCACCTCTCATGCAGGTCGATGGAATTTTGTCCAATCCACCTCAAAAAGAGGGGACTTCTCACAAACATGAGTCAGTTATGTTCCAGGGAAGCATTGTGATCGAAGCCAATGGCCAGGTGCTATTGAGAACGTACAGATGCGGCGTACACGTGCTTTCCAGTGCGATCAAATTACTGTTTCGGAACAGGGACATTAACAACACGCGAAAATACGAGTCCCAGGAAATAATTGGGAATAAGCAGATGTGATCACTGGGGCAAGAATTTTATTCGCAACAACTCCAAATTTTGGAGAGCGGTTTCGTACGTCAAAAACGTCTCGGAAGCTGTCGGCCGCCTTCTCGCACAACTTGGAGTTGGAGTTGCACACAGGCCGGAGGCAACCATAAGATGTCAGATAATGTCATCAAAAGACTCACCACTACGGCAAGAAACATCGGGATTTGGCTATAGTATCTGGTGCAGCTACGGACAGAGCAACTACGTCAGTGGAGCTGGAAGACTTTTCAAGACGCGAATTGCCGAACACGCAGCAGCAATGCAAAGAAATAACGGTAATTCTCAAGTTGCGGCTCAGTCGACCAGACCCGACCACATATTCAAGTTTGGTGAGGCTGAAAGTATCGCGAGAGGTAGCAACCGTGTGAGTCACTCATTACTTGACCCATGGGCTCCCAGTCCAAGTGTAAGACCTGCCAAATCCGTATTCGGTACTAAGCTCAGTTTGGCCAGAGCGATTTGCCCCTCGCGGAGCGCACAGGTGAACGCGTCGTCTGACGCCAACGCCAAGAAATCAGATGACCGAGCAATCATAACGTCCAAGTCTAGCACAGGCGATGACAGTTCAGCAAGGCACGATCCGCACGCCGGTCATCAAGCAATTAGCACAGAAGCGGACAACTATCTTCAATAGCGGGGGAGGGGCATTAATTATTACAAGTATGCAGTAACCTACCGACTGTATCCTATAAATACTGCGACTCCCTGTGTAGGAATTGCCCATTTCCGTCATTGTCTCTGATCCGTGGCGGATTTCAAAACGTCAGGCGAATAAAATTATTCTCCCGGCAACCACATCTGCTTCCTCTCAATTTACAACACGCTGAAGCTAATTTTTAAGAAAAATATCCGCGTCACGGCACAGCATGGATCATACGACTACTGTTTTGGGCTAGTGCTGCATTTGCGGAACCAGTCAGACATGCCAGTCAGTCGAGCTACCATCTGTCTCCTGCCTCTTTTTAACGAGCTCATCGTTCGCGCCGAGTTCGACTTGGCTAATCAGTGGGTTTGAAGCACAGACAACCCGCCTTATTTGCTAAGCCAGGGCTTTGGCAATTTAGTATGTAAAAAGGATCCCCTGAGAGTATTCCTGCCTTATCTCCTCGCCGGCCTAGGGCCCCTGAATTGCAGCGCCCCTGGAAATCCAGTCTTCAGTAAGAAATTCGAAATCTGTGCCGCCTTCAGTCTAGATAATGGTATATTACGAATACGAATACGAGTGGGGGCATGGCGTCCAACCAAAGCGCAGCACACCAAGGTAATATTTGAATGCGACGGGGAGTTGATGACGCGTCCTCCGTTAACCTAAATCAATATATCGTGTGCGCCTTAGCGGCCACTCCAAGGGGGTGAAACCGACCATGTCAAAAACTGAGTGCTTAACAGCTTTTTATGAGCCCGAGAAAGTAGAATTCGATGAGGGAACGCATAAAAGCGATTTATCTTGCTAAGAGTACTTAAAAGTGAAGTGCGAACTGATGGCCAGATTCCCACTGACTGCTTTGACTATCTTGATGGCAATGTAAAAAAGCAGTTTTGTGTTTAAGCAGTAAACTGCTTTTTTCAGTTGGCTAGCAATGATAAGATAATCTTGCAGGATTGAGAAAGTTACTTAATGTAAAGGGTCGTAGATTGGACACGTACACTTTATAAAACTAGACTAAGCTATAGCTTTATAGGCTATCAGCTCTTGGGAAACTATGCGCACTCTGCATTTTTTATACAGAAGATGCATGAAGTGAACTCACTCGAAGTATGTCAGAGGAAATCAACGATAAAACTTACCATCAAAGCCCACCTAAAAAGAAAATAATTTTGTTTTGAGAACAAATTGATACAATAAATTATCCTTGGCTCAAGTTAAAATGACCAGATGTAAAAAAGAACAGTTTATGCCTGTATGGATAGCCGGTAAAACAATAATGAGCAATGTCTATATGAGCCAGAAAAAAGTAATATTTTAGACAATCCCAAGCAAACTAGTGGTCTTCCATCGCCCGCTTCACATTATAACCATGGCATTCTTTTCGTTCTCTATAAATATGAGCTTAATTTAGAAGTATAGACTTGACTTGACGATTTTAGATTGTGCCTTTTGTGTATTTTGGTCCCTTTAGCAACTGTTAGTTTTCTACTAGAGAGCGTGCGCTCTGTTGTACGTATAGCTAGTACTTATTTCGGGAATATTACGTCTTTACGATAATTAATTTACACTATTTTAGTGCTACTTGTTTTTATCATGATTATTACGTGGTTATTTCACAGTAGTTAATTGTTTTCGACTCAAATGTTCATCGAACTTTCGGATCCGACCTTACAAAGTCATGTCCAAGTCAATTACTCTATGTCATGCCTTAATAATTTCTGAAATAATTTCCTTTACCTTTCAATATTTTGCGTTTAAAAGCTGCTAAGTTGGAACTGCTAGGTATTTCTGTTCTTGCTGACCAAGTTTGAAAAAGACGCAGAAGTATACATTGCTGTGACCTACCTCATTCGCTCTTCGCAGGCGTCTCACCGGATCACCTGAAAGTGCAAATTAACAGGTTACTATAGTTTATAAGTAGCAATATAAAATCCAAAAATTATAATGACGGGTCTCTGGTTTCCTTCGCAAAGCGCTAAAAAATGCCGAGACAAAGGGACGCCGAAAGGTCATTTCTATGTACCACAGTCTTTTGCATAATGCATTAAATCCTCTGTGTCAGTTCGATAAAATTAGAGATAATTATATTCTATTACTTTCATGTTACCCAGGACCACAAAAGTAAAAATTCATTTCATTAAAAGAGGTTTTGTGAATATGATTCAATGTGTACTGCCCGCAGTGGCGGGGAATTTACCTCCTAAACTCGTACCGAATTGATTCCACAACATTTTAGGCCTCTCTAATGCTCCTGTAATGGAGAATTTTGTGATCAATTAAGGCGGAGCTTGGAAGAAGGAGCGTCATTCTTTAGACCAACTCTTTTCCTCACGGGCACGGAGGAGACAATCAGTTAAATCACACCGGACGCAATACTGTAAGCCGTTAGCTTTCCTCGTACCTTAGTCGAAGTTGGGATTGCGGACGAACCGGTGAAAAAACTCCGAAGCCAAGTGATGAAGATAACGGACCCAGTGGCACGACAGGAAGTACCCGAATTTCCTTATCGGATTTGATGCGGTTGCGGACAGAGCAATGTCGGCCTTAGATGATCGAAGTTGCCGTAGCAGCAGTGAGTAGCAGTGAGGCGAACCCCAAAGTTGTGCTCATTCAAAGCCACCTTCAAGTTTTACGAGGCCTATGGGTAAATTGCGGCCATTATCGACTCGGATGCGGAAGCCATTATCACACAAGCCACGGTTATCGGTGATCAATATGAAATCAGCTTGCTTTAGTATGCGTGCGGTTCGCGTATTTTTGAAAGTTCTGAAGGGTTATACTAACAAAAATGAGATTTCATCCGTAGAATTTCGTTCCTGCCAACTGCTTCCTTAACCTTATCTTTTGAATTTTAAGAGAAAGTCTTATAAATTTAAGCTCTTCTCTTTTGTGGAGTTTATATTTTAGCTTTTACGTGATCAAGCTGGTCTTGGCGCGGCTTCAGGAAAACGGATTAATTACGATAGTAGGGAAATTATTTACTCAAAGCAATTTGCTGGCTAACCTCAAAAGCGTATTACCTCAAAAAGATCTTGGTAAATACTGAATAGGACAACGCAAACCGTTTTGTCGACACTACACCTCCAGGAATATTTTTTACCCGGAAGAGCCTAGTGCGATTCCCGTTAATAATCGCAACCCTTTAAAAAAACTTAAAATTTTTATTGACATCCAAGAGAACCTAGAAAGTCTGTCAGTCTGACTACTGTAAATGTGCAGTCTCTCTGATTTCCCTGAATCAGAATGCCAATGCAGTTTAAACAACTAATTTGCCTAGAGGGTCATCCACAAGTCATAAAAAACAATCGAACAAAAAGCCTGTCAACAATTGCAACTCACCGATACAAGTGGCGACGACCAGCGTGAGGACGGCTGCGGCGATAAGGAGCCGTCGCCATGAGATCAACGCCTGCCCCGCAGAACTGCTTTGAGCCATGGCTGTTCTGCACGCAGGCTATGTCCAGATGGTTGTGTGCTTACGGGTCTTCTATCTCACACACAGCAGACTAGAGGGCGCGTAGCAGTCTAGCGTCCGCCTGTGTGTGCTGTCGGTAGCCCGACCGGTTGTGTTTGAACCGGTTGTCTTTGTGGGTGCGTACGTGCCTGTCCGTCGGTTCAGCAGTACCACCTCGACTTGCACCAGAAGCCTCGCGCGCACACGCGCCTGCACCATGGATGCTAATGGTGGTGGTGGTGGTGGTGGTGCTAGTGGTGCTGTTGCCAAGGCGTCGTGCATCCGGGTCTAGCCTCTCTCTCCCCTCTTACGTACACGGCGCGCGCGCTGGGTATGGCGGCATCCCGGCGCAGTCATCGATTGTGTGCTGCGCGTGCGCCCGTTCCCCTCGACATGCTCGCCTTTGTCGAAACGGGGTCATGCTGCGCAGAGCGGTAAGTAGGCCGCATAGTTGGCGCGCGCGCGCTCGTACACGTGCGTTCACACACGTCGAGGATGTAGACCTGGCTATCGACCCAAATCACCGGCTAGCCGCCCTAATTGATGACTTTACCCACCTCGCGCGTGGCCTGCAGGCGATAGATAAGCTACTTCAGGTAAAATCGCAGTTTGGGCAAAAGCATGTTTTAACCAATTCAGCCAGCCCCGGCCCCCAGCCTGGAAGCCACCCTGCTTCTTTATATGACCAAAATACAGCGCCTAAATTATTTGTGTGTCATCGACGTCAGGTGGAAATTATGGAAGGAGCCTGAAGGTTTTTCGTGGGATCTTAAAGAAGCTAGAAACTAATCAGAAGGGACGATGCAAAAGACCCGCTTTAGTAGGTGCCACTAGAATCCCCTCCCACGCCCTAAGAGATATCCGAGCAACAAGTGCTAAAACGAGATATTAAGTCAATTTGAACTTATATATATATATATATATATATATATATATATATATATA
>JAYGXS010000002.1:82225834-82246950 GCA_036362985.1 Ligula intestinalis | reverse complement strand
GAAGAAGAAGAAGAGGAAGAAGAAGAAGAAGAAGAAGAAGAAGAAGCGATCACCGCAACAAGAACTTTATTTTCCCGACTTTTTGGATTCTGTCGAGAACCCTTAATCCTAGGTAGCCGTAGAAGGGCGTGTTGTAGGTCCGCATTCTGTAACCCTAATAGCAAAATTCGCCCATTCGAGACTCGTTTTTTTCGTTGACTTCCGTTGACTAGCGTCGATGAGTTTGATTGGTTACCAGACGACTCGATGACGTGTTGTTAAGCTTCCAAAGTCCCTATCGCACAGTTATTGGAAAATCGCTTGCGTTGTGCAATAAGCGGCCAGAGCACCGGTGGGCACGTCATCTGGCGCACTGTCGTGCCGGCAAGCTGTCGCATGGCTGTGTCTACGTTGCTGTTGGCCTGAATTGTGTTCATTTTTTTCTGTTGCCCTTTTTCCAGCATTTTCAAGCCTGTTTCGAGGAGTACCCGATATAGACGCAGAAAGCAAGCGCTTCTCCAAGATCTTGGCGAAATTATGGAGTATTACGACGAAGTTTTCGCGTCGCCTTAAGGCCGCATCTTTCACCGTTATTTGAAAGGTGGGAAAGAGGTTAGTTACACAAACTGGAGGGCCTTCCACTGACCTGATGAGAGGAATAAATACGTTGCCCAAACTTTACCTTGGGGTTCCGGTCTAGGAGCCTCGCGTCTGGGTGCATGCAACCATAACTGTACCAGGTACTGAAATGCAATAGACTCAAGCATTGAGTCTCCCTAGACAGGCTGAGAAGTTTTAATTGTTGCATAATCATATTGTTTAATCAAAAAGCTCGTCCGAATCAGTTAATGCAAAAGAAGGAGGATGTAAAATGTCTGCAAAACCGCGAAGTTCATCCAAAATTCCTACGTTACCACTAAATAGTTAGATCGTCAAACATATATTTTCAGCCATTCATCGTTAGGCTGACATGGGGAATGAAGTTGTCAGTTATGTACAGTGTTTGTATGGTTCTCAGGGCAGGGGCATGGTTAGTCATCTCTTCGTTCCCACACTGCCTGCATGAGGCAGTCGAGCACGGGAAGACATTGGGGTTTGGAGAAAGAGAGGGGGCGGGGGTGAAGGGATGAGAGAGGTGTTCTGGGTAGGCTGTAAGCACGCGGAGTGCATGTGACTATTATCAAGGGATTGGGGGGACGTGCGATAACCACCTATAGTCGAGTGAGGTAAACAGGCCGACCTTATCAACGCCTTGTGATAACAGAGCACTGGGTTCGCTAAGCGAAACACCACTGTCTCAGGTGTTTTCAGCATTCGCTTGTGTGTTGGCGCCCGGTAGATGCCCCGAAAGCCTTCTCTCGCGTCAACTTGGAAGGTCATATCGATTAAATGCGCGAGAACTGGGCTTAAAATCGATCGATTTCCTCTCCTGCCTATCCAGGCCGCGTACCTTCCGCTCTAGACGTCTCGTTGTTCGGCCGATATACCCCGCTCTACAGGGGCAGATTAATAAATAAGCGCACGTCTATGAAGGTCACGTGTAAACCTCTCTGTAGTTGGGTTTCATTACAGTGACTTCCAGGAAAGAAGAAAACCTTGTTTTTGGATTGAAAAATATCGACGTAGAGGTACACAGTATGATTTGCTAGCTGCTGAAACACATTTTTGCCCAGTATTTTTCTCAACCATGGCCACTAACACGGAATGAAAGCTACTTAGTCGTGTTATTAAACCACTTGATGAAAAGTTTATTTGCTCTGAGGGCTATGTGAAATTTCCATTCAGCTCTTCCAAAATGATGTCAGCATAAACAGGGGAGGTTTTTCAGTGTGTGATAGGCTTACATTTTTTTAATAACTCACATGTAGTGAAAGGATATTAGGAAGCCAGGCTAACAAACGAAATGTCTGTTTGATTAAGTTACTGATCACCTTAAAGCGCAGTTTGTGGCGCAATTAATTTCATCGCCATGGGTGCTTGGGAGAGAGAGAGGAAGAGAGGAGAGAGAGCATTGAATAAGCCGAAAGCAGATGCTGCCTCAGTCTCTCTCTCTCACTCTCTCTCTCTCAGTATCCATGTTTTTTTTCTAGCTCAAAACCTCCATCATCGGACAACATGTCAAGCACGCAGTGGTAGGTACATGCTTAACCCAATTCACCTCGGTGGCTGACTGTCTCACCTCAAGTTATTAGCATATAGTGCCACCGCGGTTACTCTCTCTCGCTCGCGCCTTTTCGACCTGTGAAAAAAATGTCGGCATGCCTAACGCAAAAATTAAATTCTTACCGCGCATTTAAAAGCTAATGAAGAAGGGGTGGAGTAACCAGCCTCCGCGCGGATAAATGAAAACGCACTGCTCTTGTGCCAGGGCATGGAAGAGTTGATTGTCATCGGTTATGACTCTATTTGAGTAACCAAGTTGCTTAACCTTTAAGGCTTATTTTAGTTGACCCAATTGTGACAAAACTCGCGGCATTCGGCTTGTGTAAAAAGTCCTCCCTCCTATGCGGGTTCGAACCCCGCCGAATGCTGCGAGTTTTTTCACAATTGGGTCAACTCAATTAACCAAATCTGCCAAACAAACTTAATAATTTTTAGGGCTTAATTAAGTGGCCACCGAATTTTTTACTCCCAAAAGCAAACAAAGCAGGAACATAGATGAAAATATTCACCTACAGTGTGACAAGAAAAGATCGCCACAAAGCATCCTTTATAAACAGCCATTTAGCCATGACAGACGGAACTTATCACAAAGCCAGTCGACCTCTATACAAAGGGCATGGCCCACATTTTTGTGGGCAACCAACTTTCGGAGCTGCAAGCTTGGCAGTCTCGCAGCTGAAAACATTATATTTAGCCCCACTTTCGTTTGTTTACGGCGAGGTCAAAGCGTGCGCATGGATAGGTCCCTATCTGAAAAAAGCTCTTTAACTGCCCATCCAAGTAGTTATCACCTTAGAAGGTGATCCACAAGATTGATAGGCAAACACAACTATCCTCGATTTCTACAGAGGGTCTTTTTTAAGCTACCTATAATTATTAGGAGGAAGTTGGCAGACCTGAATAACTCAATTGACCCAATTGTGAAAAATTCGTGGTCGTGGTGGGATTCGAACCCAGCTCAGGAGGGAAGGCTTTAGCAGAGCCAAACGCTCTACAAATTGTGCTGCAAAGGCAAGTCGAAAGCTGTGAATTTAATCATAATTGCTTGCATTTCACATCAGGTGTCGATTTTAATATCTTCTGGCATCTGCTGGGTCGTTAAGTCAGCCTATTTACACATCCCACAAACGGTGCTGGTACAGCAGCAGCAGTCGCGTGGCGAAGATGCGCGAGACCAGCTGGCCTAATTTCTGACGCCCACTACTGGGTACTTGTACGCGTTTTTGCTATTGACTTTTCGCCGGCCCCTAATTCGTGCGCTGATTGGTCCGTATCAAGGTCAGGCCTAGGCGACCAACCTGTCGGAGCGGCGGCACAGTGCTTTGGCTGTGTGGCTCTCGGCCCTGTCGCTGCTCCGCCGCAGCAGAGAGGGGGCAGGGGAGAGGGGGGAGACATTTGGTGCGGTGTGCGCCTGCAGGCGTTCGCAATACGATTAGCAGGCAGTACACAAACCGCTGGAGGCTTCTTGCAGAGCGAGAAATCACGAGCATCTGCCACCCAAGCCCCAGGTTGCCGGATGGGGAAAGCCGTGTGTGGTGCAGCCTCCGTGCTGTGTCGCCGAGCTACTACTTCCGACATAATGGCGGCCTCTCCGTCGCATCGCTCCGACGACCCGGCGGAGAAGCGCGTAGACCGTACTGCCACCTCGAAGTCATCTCAAGTCTCAAGTGAATGGAGATATTCTAGAGCATCGGCTCACAGGATGTCCCAACACCACGTCGTTCTACTCGCGTTGTTCGCTCTGCTCGCTTACCTGCAACCTGTTGCGGCTCAAAGTAAGTGCATACTTCTTCAATATTTTGCAAAAAAACCCGCTCATTTGCACCCTGTGTCATACTGTTTCCAGACTTGTTTTGACTGTGTGCTTGGGTCAACTGAGTGCGCAAACCCCGTCATGTTTGGGTGTTCTTCATAATTATGTTTTCACTACTCTGTATTCACCAAAAGGAGTTGCTTTCCTTCAGTCATCACTTCTTATTTAGAACTGCTAAAACAGCATAGTCATTTCCCCTCGGCACCTAGCCTGCATTTCATGTATAAGTGTATTTTAAACTATCCGTTCCATGTACACGCCCATTGTATTAGGACTCGTCTAGCTCTCAAATTCAGTCATTATAATAGTTTTTATATGGTGAAGTCACTCATCCTCAATTTCGGCAATTTAAGCTCTCTTTAGCATTCACGAACCAGGATGACTCGTACTTTTGCAATCATAAGTGTCCAATTGACCTGGTTCTACGGGCGTGCAGGCGGTTCTTTAAGTTTTAAACCATCATACATATTCAGAATGTTTGTAAACCACGTTCATATTGCAGTTGTCCCGCTCACTCCCTCTCTATCCTATCATATTTCATTTATACGTCGCATAGAAGACTTACTTACCTGACTTAAAACTGGTCAACCGGCGTTACAGAAGTTAGCAGTCCTCTTGAGTACCAAGGCAGGGAATCAAATGGGGATCTGGTTGAGTGCAGAGGGTCCCAACTCGTTTTAGTTGCTTGCAATAGCCTGTTCCCAGAACAAAGCTGAATAAGAAGTCTATGAACAGAGTGAAATGCGATAGTACCATCAGATTTGGGTTTTCATTCAGTTTAACTACGGGCTATTTACTTGTGTACGCCCAACTCGCGTCTGTACGCAAACCGTGTGAATACAAACGCTCCACCATCCTGGATAAAAACGTGCAGATCTTCATAACTTGCCCGTTACTTTTAGGGCTACACTGCTCAAGGCCCGTAGTTAATCCTGGTTTCTACGTCGGTATCGCATGCCCGGTCTCGGTGATCTGGGACCTAAATCCGGGATCAAATGGCTAGGTAGTGCTGAGTCCACAGAATAATCGATGAACTCTCTATTTTCTGCAGCCACCTCGAGCTAGCAGGGGTTTGGTTTCCAGGCGCGTGCATTCTGTCAGTGAGTTTTTGGTTATTTACTATTTATCAGAATAAGAATTTCTTTGGGAAATTTTTCAATTTTATTGCGTAAATTTTTGACACAGACCCACTGTTCGTCGTCAGCCGTAGAAAAATTGTGCAACGAACAACTAACATGTTTAAACGTTGAGAAAATCAATATTTCTCGTACGTGTGCGCCGATTGGTAGGAGCTTTGGTCCGTGCTCGTAGATGTTATGTGCTTTCCGTATTTTGGCCGTCATCTGTGATTTGGTGCTGCGTATTTAATTTAGCTTTGAGGTAACCGTAGCTAGCGTCCAAATAAATATACCTATTGATGTATGCGTCATCTGAATGCATTGCTTCCAGGAATTCGTGGCCTTTTCTGGTTGGGCAAGTGCCAACAATCCGTTTCCAGTGTGTGCATGGCCACCTGGGATAAAGGGTAATGTCTTCTGACCGCAGATTGATGTTGTTGTATGCGGGTTGAGACGCATTTCCCAGTTTGGCTACAATAAACTGCATCACAACTGTAACATGGGATCTTGTAGACAACCCCTTTTCTTTAAAGATAGCCAACCCTGTCCTTAGGGTGTACAAGCTGTGAACGTAAGGTGGTTGCTGGAAGGTGTGCCACTTGTATCTGGTGTTTTTTGAGTTGTCCTTCGACAAGCTCAGATACATTTTTTATGTATGGGAGGGAACGCCAGGTTAGTGTTTTCGGTACGTCGCTGGTCGTACCAGTTGAAATGCCTCTCATTTCTTTTGGATTCTTGTTGTTTTATGCATTGTAGCACAAAATTTCGTGGGTATCCGTTTTTGGAGAATAATTGAAAAAGGTATTTCATTTCTTCCTGGTAAGTTTTTCATCAGAACAATGTGTTTTGGCTCGGTTAAGGAGGCTGTAGACGGAGCTTCTTTTGTGAGAGATGGGGTGGTTGCTCTCAAAGTGTAGGATGACTTCCGAATATGTTTGTTTACGGTAAACAGATGTGCGGAGTGATCCATTAGTAGTTCGATGTAGAAGGACATCTAAAAATGGGAGTTTTCCGTCGACCTCCGTTTCGAATGTTAATTCAATTCCCGGGAATGTGGAATTGAGCTTCTTGTGGATAAGGTCTAAATCATTTTTCTTGATGATGACAAATGTGTCATCTACATAGCGCAGCCAGAATTTTGGTTATTTACTATATTTCCAGTCCAATTCATACAAGCCGTTGCGCGCACCCCTGGCATCCGAAAACGTTAGCTAGTGGTCCAGAGGTAGAGGTTCCGCACGTTATCACAAGATGCTAACATTTCGCAGACATTGGGCCGAACAGAAGAAGGTCAGTTATTTGTATATGTGTGGTGGAAAAGGGCATCCGGCCAAGTTGTAGGTTTGCGTCTTGCAAATGCGATCGTAATTATATTCTTTATGAAATGTAGTAATACCATAAGTACAGGCTACAACTGCCTAGTTCTAGGAGATTTACAGTTTGGGATACAAATAAAGGCAGCATATACTGGGGAAGGGGGTTATTTCTGGCTGATTAGACCTCGTCAGTCAGCCCTAACCACCCACATTAACTGCGATTTGCAACCGACTTCATTGGCTGCCGAACGTCAAGTCCAGTACGTTACCAATGCGCCATGGGTCCATTGTTTTGTCAGCTGGCGCCGAAAATATTAAATATGCCTGCTCTGGTTAGAGGTCCAAGGGGTAGACAGATCACACAGCCTGATCAGTTCACATCCGCTCACCGATCAGGATTTATGATCACTGCCTTTGTTGCTAAAGCTAAACTCTTTAGGATCAAAAATACCCGAACCAAGAAAGAAAGAAGGTTTCCGCATTTTGAAAACGTAGAGTGCAACTAACAACTGTGCGTGGTCTGGGGTCCATTTAACGACAAAATCCCTTGTTTCATAACTGCATACCGACCCTACAGTTACCATGGCCCAAAGTCAGCCTTCCTCGCATAAGTGGCTTTGCTGATCCCCACCTCTCCTCCCCTCAGCCCACTTGAGGTAAATCTTGCGTTTTATATTTGCCCGCATTTTTAATTATCTCAGGAGCAATAAATATGCAGGTCGGTAGGAAATTTATCGTAGGCGGATTTTTGTACGCTAAATTGTCTTTTTAATTCCCACAACCGTCAGACAACTGCAGGAATCTTCTGATTGCGTAATGCGTAGGGTGTCATTTTAAATTTCAATCGGAGCTATGTTTCTAATAATGTGGCCGTTAGGTGGAAAAAGCGTGAAATTTGCAAACATTCCACTGTGGAAAAAGCGAGCATTGCTCTCGGGCTAAACGAGGCCACCACTCTGGTGGCTACAACAATTCCCTTCCCCCATGCAATTGTTTGAAAACTGCCTCGCTGTTATAACTTAAACTTGTCTGCTTACCACCCAATTTCCCCCCTAAAACAGAGAGCTGCAAACTAGAAGATGGCCGTGTACTGCAACCGGGAGAACTGCTGCCTCAGTCGCGAGCCTGCATGATCTGCCGTTGCGATGGTGACACGGGGGAAGTCAACTGTACCAAGGAAAATTGTGTGCCTCTGAATTGTGGATCGGATGAAATGGAAGAACCACAAGAAGGCGATTGCTGTCCAAGGTGCAAACGTACGTGTCTCTACCCCACCCCCCAAGTTGTCCCTTGATTTCCATAAGCTATCCTTAAGTTCTTTGGAGCAGCAACCGGAGTACCCCACATACCTTCCTCCGCAGCCCTTTTTATTTGTATAAAAGTACCCCAATACCGTCCCTCTGTGAAGGACTTTGTTCACTGATATCAAAGTAAGCAATTCCTACGGAGGAGAGTACCGCTTGCGTCCGTTATATAAACTGTTAGCACTATTTGCGTAATTCCTCATGTTGTGAAACTGGTGTAGTGTTAAAAGGAGCAAACTTCTTGCTGCGAACCTATCCAATTCAACTGCCTAGAATGACCGCATTTCCTTCTACAGTTTTTTAACAACGAAAAGCAAACAAAAGGATGTTTGGGTATAGTATGGCGAGTGCTGCAAGCAAAATGCTGCAATTTGCGAAAGACTGTTTATCGATCGCAAACCAATAATAATTAGGGTTGCGATGCTGATTATCGTGCAGTCCAATCTCAAGGCACGTAAAAATGCCGGCTTTGTAATGAGCCCCTTACTGACCGCCAATAAAATGTAGATTCCAAAAAAATGGCTGCTTAAATAATACACATTTTTACTATGGATTTTGACTGCCTTTATAAATTCAAATATATTCTATTAAAAACGTGCACGAACATATTCTTTCTTGTGCTCGTTTGGTGGCAAATTACGCCTTCTTTAAATTTTATACTTGTGGTGAAATTATTATGGAGGAGTAACGAGTGGAGTAAGGTCGGTCTACCAGAGTAGGAATGTTAATTTGTGGGAGATTAAGGCCATTTTTTAACGCGAAACAGGAAGCATATGCCGGCTTTGTGTAATATCTTCGCTAACTGACATCTATCCGCATAAGAACTACCGGATCCAGAAAGAGGAGATAGGTTCCGAATGACAACTCTGAAGTTTTTCAGTCTTACTATGGACAGACGCGTTCATGAGACCGAACATGGGACAACAGTTTTCTAGGATAAGGCGAACAAAAATGTGGTACAGTTTCAACTTTATTTCCGAAGGGAAGAAAGTATGCGATATAAAACCAAGTGGTTAATTTTGAGGCGTTTCCACAACCACTTTGGCGACTGTTTGACAGTCCGTGCTGACCCACTGATCCCAGCAAGGCAGTTTTGCGAGATAGTCAACCTCTCCAAAAATTTACGCCCCCCCAATTTCCCAACTTGGCTTATAGACGTAATGGACGTAGTTGGCCTGCGAAGTTCAGTTAGGCGAAGTTTACGCTGGTGAGGCTGGTTTATAGGACCCCCAAAATAGGACGCAGGATTGGGAACGCCCCGCCCAAACGGCCCGGCGCATAATTCAAGGAAGGGTAAATATTTCCTTGCCCTAAACCTAACAGTACTCCAAACATGCAGATCTAAGCTGTAGCCCTAATCCCACTGTTAAAGCTAACCCTAAACTGTAGCCTAACCCTAATCACAAAGCGACTTCTAGGTCGCCTGGAATTCGGCACAACGGCCCCGGAATCGCGGGTGGTTCCTGTTCGCATATCCTGTTTAGAGGGGGAGAGGGAGGGGGGGTCATCCAATTGTACTTTAGTATATAATAGAATACTTTAGTACAGATGTGCATACCAATCATATTCGGGACACACGCTGCTCTGGTTTTTGATGCCCTTGAGCTGCCATGGGCGAATTCGAATCTCACAACCATTGTCACATGACCAATTGTAATTTTACTTGCTGTAGCATTTATTTTATAATTAAGAAGAAATACGTATCCTGCAAGTCCCAATGTTTGCTGGTACTGCCTAGAATAAGATATTCGTTCAGCTGACCGGAAACCGCAAAATCACAATTGAAGTTTCTGTGTTTCAGGCGTGAAACGTCAAGTAAGTGCGTCTGTTTAAGTTTTGCTTGGTTGTAAGCATGCTATAGGTGTCCTCTGCACGCAAGCCAGTTGGTCATTCCTTGTTTATGCGATCAACTTTTATATGTTTAGGGGAAGCTGCATGAGTAGTTACACTAGTCAGCCAGTCTTTAGTTTGCTTCCGCGATAATGCCCTGTGAAATGACTGTTGACGTACCTTCGGTTGAAATACTTTAGGAACCTCAAAGGCCTCCTTCGACACCGCGTCAGTACACGTCGGAGATGCCGACCACTACCACTACGACTACGACAACTACCACTACCCGCAGACCGACAACAACAACCACGACTACGACAACCACTCCTCGACCCACTCTGCCACCAATAGAGGGGCCAGCCGGTCCGAATGGTCCCCCGGGTCCACCTGGTCCTCCTGGACCCCCGGGTGACCCAGGACAGGATGGCGAACACGGTCTACCTGGTTTGCCGGGAAATCGTGGGCCGGTAGGCTTCGTTTTACGCATGATTTCGCTGTTTTATCCTCTTCACTGAGTCATAAATCGACGGATTGGTAGATTTATATCTTCGCGCAGTATCGCTTGGTGATGAGAAACAATGGATTCTAATAGGGAAATAGCTGAGAGCGTTGTCATCTTGCCTTGTAGTTATTCTCTTGTCTACTTACCAGAGCGCCATCCATCACATGACTACTTTTTAACGGCAACTTGGTCATAGTTTCTGAGGATGATTAGGACTACCCGGGTAACTGCCAATTACGCAAGTTACATTGACGCTGACTTACTCAAGCATTACCTCAAATACTCTTCACCTTTCCACCCATCCCCTCAACTCCCAATGAGTTCTGGTGACAATCTTGAGTCACGACAAAAACGTGTATCAATCCCAGCCCGGAAAGCTGTGAGCTCCGCTAATTTGCCCGCCTTCGAACCAAGTTTCAGGGCACATGTTTTCCGCCTCTCATCCCGTAAAGAGGGCGGCTCAGACGCCCAAGTAACAGTCAAGTTCCACTGCAATTTGAAGAACTTATGCCAACTAATTCGGGCCACCTGTGTGAAGCTACACATCCCGCCACAGTCGAAACTTGAAAGTGATTTTGCTCTCTACATAAGCAGACTGATAACACAGATTACTTGCACTCTAGATGGCGGACTTACCCAGCATCTTCCCATCGTTTCCTATCTCTGTTTTGAAGAAGAAGAATGCTGTATTGAGGATTTTACAAACCTGAATTTTTAGCAAAAATGGCTCCATTCACGGCGAGGAGATGGTAAGGTAAATAAAGGATCATTTTTAAAAGGACAAAGGTAAAAGGTCATGTAATACTCACAAGTCAAGTATTTCACGACATTCACATCAACTATGGAGACAAATCGGCTTTCAACTTCTCCATTTCCGCTTCTACACACGCTTTTTTCTTCGTGTTCTCATCCTACGGAGAATTGTCGATGTTGGTGTTGTTGGTGAATTCCATATGCGACAGATTGGCTGCATTTGACAAATATTGGGTTGGTGATATGTTGTAGATAAAATAACTTGTCTTCGTTCATTTAAAAAGGTAGCAGTGTACTATTGATATGACCTCATGATCACAAATGCAGACAAACAAAGCAGAGGATTAGAGAGGATGGTATAGAATAATAAATTTCCCCGTGAATGGAGAGCAAAAAAATGGGTGGCTCAAATTCGAAAGCATTTCAAGACAACTGGAGATTTGGTAAGACACAGAGATTGACACCGCGTGCAGCCCTTATCTACTCATGCTATGACACGGGTTGCCCTTCGCTTGAACCAGGGTTTCCAGCGGGAGTTTCGAGTTGAGCAAGTAAGGATTTCCGTCGAATGTGATTAAGGAAGTCCTTTGTGCGACAGCGATGCCACTCTAGTAAGCTGTGTACTGGTCGACAGAGCGTGTTACTAGCTTAAATGTTTAGCTACGAACCACAGCATAAATATACATTAATTAAACAACCTGCTCGTCAGAGAACATGGTCACGTATCAGGCCCGATGCCCCAGTATTTGATTGGCCGACTTGTGCGCGAAAATCGACCAATCGATTGGCAGCAAGGGGGTAGGGCAAAAGCATCACGCATGGTCGATTTTGTCCCGCCCGCTAATTGGCTGTCTGCCTTAAAATGCCCTGGTTGGCTTGGTGTGTGGCACGGCGCGTAGATTCGTCCTTTTGCGCAGTAACAATTCACATTTTTTCGGTCGGATCCTTTCCTCTCTCTAAAAAAGGACAAACAAGACTGCCAATGGAATGGTCATTCCTGACTTCCTGACAGTCGTCGGTCAATCATCTCCGTTTACTTTTAGATATTACACAACCGCCTACGTGTGTTCTGAGACAAGGCATAGCAAGCATGTTCAGTCGTGCTATCCTTTCAGTGGAATGCCAAGTTAATGTCTTATTTTTCACGAAGGAACCCTGCAGCATATGACGGGGTCATAAGAGCTAGAAACATGAGCAAATAAACAGGAAACATGGTTTTTCCGCTCACTGTTTACGCCAAATCACTCTCCTCGCTGAAGAGCGAATATTTTTGTGCAAAAGGTTTATACAGGACCCAGAAACATCCGTGGATAAAATCAACTGGAATAATTTCTTGTGTGAGTTGATTTGGTATCTTTTAAGAATATCTTGAGGGCGCCTCTTGGTCCCATGGGCGTTTGCTAGAGCAGGTCCTTTGAACCGGCCATTACGTTGATTCTACGTATTTCTCCTACTCAGCTGAGAACGGATTACCGTCAGGTATATGATTTGGCCAAAGCACTGGCAATATTACTTACTTTTAGACGAACTGTATGAACTTGTTAGGGCATTCAATAGATGCTCCGGAACTACGTACCTCGAAGTCTTCTGTTAGTCTTCGATATGAACAGCCTTCGCGTATACTCGGAAATATCACCCCAATACACTCCACTTTCTTCAATTATATTGTAGATTTCCGAAACGGATGTTATATTAATGATGTTTCGAACCTAACTAGTCACCAACTGCATAGGTTCATAGTTTTAAAGCGCACTGACTTGCTACTGCTCATCTCAGAAACTTATTGACAGGATCTTGGTCACTGGCATGACCTAGAAATGAAGCAGCCAATTCTTACAGCACGGAAATAACAGAATTAAAATTTGGCGTTTTTTTTCTGAAGTCAATGTTGCAATCGCAGCCTAAGCGCGGTTATTTAGTAAATTCGGTTCACTAACTAATCTCTATGATTAATAGGAACATAACCTTGTTGTAAATGTAGCCAAAGCTGCGATATCTCCGTCTAAACACGCCTTGTGTGTGCTCCCAAGGAAGAACGCAACAAGAAGAGCGCAAAAGTAAAAGTCTTTGTAAAGGCCTAGTACAGAGTCCTTATAACAAGCAAGGTATACAAGATTAGACCAATCAAATGGTGTCCTTGAGGGATAACATTCTGACTGACTGTCAGGCTGGACAGATTGATAGCGCGGAGCACTAATCATGGACGGCAGTTTGATCGATCTCATCACTCGCGCGGCTTGTGCCAATCGAAAGGGCACCGTTGGATGCATAATCAGGACAGTGTTATAACTTATCGTTAGGCCTGCCCCGTAAAAAACCTGGCTTTGCTATCCTTCTCCAATCCAAACAGGAAAAAACTTATTTTTACCACTTTTTACAGCTACCGGGCAATCTGGACGAATACAAGTCCAGGAGGATGGTGATGACCAAGGGCCCTGGCGCTGAGGCTACTGCTGCATACCAGGAAATCCAGATAACCTCGGTAAGATTTTACAGTTGTGTATATCACATAATACTGCAGCTTTTATTTCTCGACTTCTTAAATCAGCTCGTATCCAAATGTTCAACATTTGTATTTGGAAGGTTAAATGGCTAAAGGCAGTACTTCACGGAACACCATAATGGACTTCATTTCGACGAAATTAATGGTCTCACTGCTCTGCCAAATTAAAGGCCTAGTATTTTTGACTAATACGGTACTTTTATGAAAACCCTCTTGTCTTCTTCCTAAGCCACCTGATGAATTTTGTGCAGTGGGTTATTTGCTGAATCTGCGGAAAATGATGAAAACTAAGAATTGTCTTCCATCAAGAAAGTAGAATTAAGATTGCGTTGGAAGTATAGTCTATTTATTGTGAACCGCAAGACGAAAATTCTGTCATCAGTCCCATTTTTGGGTGCTTTTTGGCCTCAATTCCCATTTTTATTCGATCAGCCTAGAGCCTGACTCCTGTTTCATAAGATAAATTTTAGACTTTTGGTTAGCCAGGACTATTCTGTCCACATAGTTCAGCTACGAAGCGAAGGAATATGAGAAAGCCGAACTACTTGTTGATAAATTCATTCGTTTTTATTCGAATAAAACAAGAAACTGTTTACTGTTTTCCTGTATTTTATGCTGGTTCATAGGTAATCACTGACAACGCTTAATGAATTGTGTCTTTAGGGTCCACCAGGTGAGCCAGGCATACCAGGTTACGCTGGGCCCGTCGGTATCGCCGGTCCTGTGGGTCCCCCAGGACGCGTCGGAGATATCGGCCCAAGTGGTCCAACGGGGGCTCGAGGTCCTCCCGGTCCGATTGGTGAGTTCGGCGAAGAAGGCGAAGCCGGCCGCGACGGACTGAAGGGCCCTGTTGGTCTTCCAGGTCCCGCTGGTCTCCCCGGAGACCCCGGGCTCAAGGGACCGATGGGTGTCCGCGGAGAAACTGGTGAGACTGGCAGCCAGGGCCCCAAAGGTAGGATAGGAGACATTGGCCTCAAGGGTCGTCCTGGTCCTATGGGTCCCAAAGGCGGTGTTGGTCTTCGTGGACCCCCTGGTGAAATCGGCCCTCGTGGAATTTCCGGACCTCAAGGCCCTAGGGTAGGTTTGGAATGCTTTAGGCCTAATACATTTAGGAAGTTTGTTTTCTGTTCGCTTTATTATGATAAAGAATCGTGATATTACATATATTTTAGGGCATTGATGGTGTCCAAGGCGCTACTGGTCCTATGGGTGAGAGAGGCGACCGAGGTCCAGCCGGAGCCGTCGGCGTTCAAGGCCCTGAAGGTCCGAAAGGCGCTGCTGGTCCAGCCGGCCGAAAGGGAGAAGTTGGCTTCCAGGGTCCAGATGGCGCCCGTGGATTGCCGGGTCTTACAGGCCAGCCAGGTAAACAGGGCCCCATTGGTCCGGCCGGTCTAGCCGGCCAACGTGGAGAAGTTGGCTCCAGTGGACGTATGGGAGCGCCTGGCCGTGTGGGGCCCCGGGGCTTTGCCGGTTCCGATGGCGACGAGGGTCCCACTGGAGCTAAAGGTCCTGAGGGTGCCGCTGGGCTGCAGGGCTCTCAAGGTCTTCCCGGTGTCGAGGGCCTAAAAGGACAGGTGGGAGATAGAGGTCCCGTTGGCCCCCCTGGTGGTCAAGGCAAGCGAGGACCTCGTGGTACCACTGGAGCTATGGGAGCAAAGGGATTCCCTGGCAGTCGGGGTCTTCCTGGGTCGCGTGGCACCTCTGGGCCCGAAGGCCCCCCTGGTCCCGTTGGTATGCCAGGTGACCCCGGTCCCATCGGACCAATCGGTCAGAAAGGCCATCCAGGCGACCCCGGTTCTGTTGGTCCCCGTGGACAGACTGGATTCAGGGTAAATTTCCCACGCAAATAAAGATTTCTGCGCAAAACTGTCTTGTAGGGCCGTCTAAATATCTATACCCCGCCCTGCCCAATTGTCTTACGTAATTTGCGGTTAAACGAGTGTAAGCGAGCGTAAATCAATATTTAAGTGCGTTGGAAGTGATCAAAAATATTCAATTAAAGAAGCTTATATTTGTTTCAATGCACTAAATATAATCAATTCCATCAGCATAAATTCCTGTTGCTCAGGCAACTGATGCATATTGAGGGAAATTCAATCTTACATTGGCGGAGTTTAACGAAATAGGGAAACACGGACTACTTAAAATGTAAAAGTAGGTTATTGTTATAAGTAAAAGGCAAAAATAAACCCAAAAAACAGTCCTGCTGAGTTCTGGGGTCTTATTATTCGTTTAAATTACTGTATCGCTTCAAAAAGGCATTTAATCTACCCAATCTGGGTTTCGTAACCATTTTTCGATATTGATGAAGAATCGCGTGCCTACTGTTGATTTAACTCTTTGTCTTTGTTTGAAGGCTTATGATCTCGATGCAGGAGTGTAATATTTCGTCACTTAACAATTACCGTACCTCCTTGGTGTAATTAACCCATTTTTGAAAGCCCCGTGACCAATTTTAAAATTATTTAACAGGGAATATCAGCTACGTTAAATAGACATGAGGACCCCCGTGGTCAAAAATGAAACCGTGAATGTAATCACACCCATTCCACCGAGGCCAGGAATATTTCCCAATTGGGTTAACGGAATTATTCCAATCTACCAACCTCCCTCCTTCCCTAACAATTAAGCGAGACTGGTAGTCATTCTGGTGGATTCTAAATGATTACTTAGGAAATCTTGTCTGGGCAGTCAGCTTGTCTTTTTGTAATGGTGGTTTTCATACAAACAGAAAGCTGGGCGGATAAAATCGATCCAAGTGTGATTAAATTCAGAGCGCACGGTGAGGCTCGTAGCTCAGTGGTAGAGCATTGGCTGCACAAAAGCGTCCCTTGCTGTTTGGGTCCGACTTTCACCGAAGCTGCGAATTTTTCACAATTGGTTTAACTGAATTGAGCAAATCTGCCAAACCCCCTTAATAAAAATGAAACTGACAAATTACTTTCATAACGTCCATCTGCATAATTGTTTCTTAAGTGCCAGTGTTGCGCTAGAATATTTTCTCACTTGTCGCACTGGTGGACTTTTCTGATCTACTTCCTGGTCTATTTTATAGGGATCTCGTGGTAGACGTGGAGCTGAAGGTCCTGTCGGCGAACCTGGCCAGAAGGTAACTCCCTTTTCTATAATCGGTGAAAAAGCATTCAGGGCTGAAGTTCTTGACTGTTCTAACTGTTGCTTTTAATCTCTTCTTACCTTCTACACCGGTTCTAGGGTCCGATTGGACCAATGGGAAAACCAGGCATTGGCGGTCCAGCTGGTCTGCCAGGTCCCCAGGGTCCTCAGGGCGCGGAAGGTCTGAGGGGTCCTGCAGGTGCCATGGGTAAGACTGGAGAAACTGGACCTACCGGCCAGCGAGGCCAGCGTGGTGATCGCGGAGCACGGGGTGAGGCTGGACCAGCCGGACCATTTGGTCCCGCCGGTTCCAAGGGCCAACGGGGTCAGGTGGGTAAGCGCGGACCCATGGGACCCGAGGGTCGTGCTGGTGCTAGCGGCCCTGATGGACAGCCGGGTAAGCCCGGGTATGCCGGAGCTCCAGGCGAGGTCGGTGACCTTGGTCCTCGAGGTCCTCCTGTAAGTTACATGGACTTCAAGATGTCAATGTTATTGCCTTCTTTCCTATCACTTCCTGCGAGTCCGCGTCGTTCAAGAAGTCAATATTTCGGCCTGGGAAATCCCAGGACGTCGTAGATATTATGACAGACACTAAGGCCTTGCGCAAGCTAAAGACAGGACGCCTTGACCTGCCAACAATTAATCCGATACCATAAGTGACCGGGGAAAATATGGTATTGAAAGATCGATAACAGTAAAGTTGGTTGACCACCTTAGATACACCTTGCCCTTAGTTCTGTGGTTAATATCAGTTTTAATTTAGCTTCAGTTTAGTTTGTAGTTTATTATTTAGTCAATTAGCTGAATTTCAGTTTAGTTTGATTAAATACCGCCAAAGTTAGGTAAGTTTAATTAAATAACTACTATATACTAAACTAAATTACACAAAACTAAGCTAGACTTCCGAAGAAGAAGATGCGATCACTGGAACAAGGACTTTATTTTCCTATCGGGTGAGGCAGCTTGCGAAACTTTATTTCCAATGCTGCTTCTCGTTTCGCTTTGTGGTCGCGGGCTCGTTCGGCAACCCTCTGCTGGAGCAGTTGTGTGACATTCTCACCCATGAACTCAAAGCACTTTGCCTTCTCTTCATCGATCCTCTGACAGTACTTGCGAAGCCTCGCGTGACAGTCTTGAAGGATCACTCGGATCATCTCTCTGCCGTGATTGAATACTTGGCGTCTCGCTAACTCTGTATTAACCGGAGGTCTTTTAGAAACACACTTCGGTAGCACATTATTATGGAGACACCTGTGCAGGAATCTGATCTGCACATAAGTAGATGGCTCTCGAAGGGCAAGGACAAGTCGTTGTTCCAGTGATCGCATCTTCTTCTTCTTCGGAACTGCTGCCTGGAACTCGTATATTCTCCTCTATTGGTAAGCTAGACTTAACGAAAATAACTTAAAAAAAACTTTACTACAGTGAAACTAAATCTAAACTAATAAACTCAATAAAAACTAACAAAAAACTTAGCTACACTTATATCACCAGTTCTGTAAGACAACATTTCGGCGCTAAGGACATCTAGGATGGGTGACCAATTTTATTGTTACCGAAAAATCGATGGTTAAAAATAATAGGAAAATGGATTTGGTTGTCAAAAAAGGGGTTCGTATTATGTTGTGGTGGAAAACAACGAACTATGCAAATTTGATAAAGAGCACAGCTGTTATTTTTTAAAATTAACTTTTTGTTATAACACTCAGTTTAGACTATAAATCCACCCGTGTTACTCGCTAGCAGAACTTAAAACTCGAAAAAGTGGCTTTCGCTGTGTGTTGACTTATTGCCTCAGTACAGATGTCGGGGAAAAATAAAACAGTAATTTATATCAAAGGACAGTGAAGACTGTCAGAATTCAAGATTATTGAAGCAACAATTATGCATGCCTTAGGGGCAGACATGGTTTCAGTGGACCGAAATTCGATGAAGCGCTAAAAGCGAATGCTTGCGAATTTCAGGAGGAGCCCATCGTGGTTTTATTCAATGTTCTAAGGGTCACATGGGGAGAAGATCGCAGAGGTCACGAGAACACCACAGTGTCCGAGATGCGTCAAGCATACGCCCTTGCAGGTTACCGAGTCTGCCAAACAGGGGACGAAAACGGGGCCCCTCACGATCTTCAGCAGTCGGCTATGGAACACCATGAGGAAGATTTTTACAGGATCATGTAACCTAGGGCCACAAGGTTCGGTGGAGGCGATGATTGACGTGCTCGTTGCAGTTCGCATAGAGATAAAGGGCGACAACGCAATGTACGAGGTACTAATTCTAATTGCGTTGGCAGCGCACGAGGCAATAATTCAAAACAACTACTACTGTAAAATAGCGGGTAGTATTTTTTAAAACAGGTAAATACTCGGCAGTTGCGTCGTGCTAGTCTCAGATGACGCGGTGGCTATACTGGTCTAAATTCATCTGAAACGTGTCCACGGATGGGGACATTGGACTACATCCATATTACATTCAACGGCTCTCGTGATCATCGCGTTGGGTTCTGGCTGATGTGATGCTGGCTTGGCAGTTGGCGTCTGCGTCGTTAATGGCCACGATTGCATCATCCGTGGTGAATATTGGCGTGATAATAAAGGGGCCAATTAGTTCAGCTGTCATAGAACGTGTGGGTTGCCCACACCCTCTCCACGTGACTGCTTGCCCTGCCCAGGCAACGTCACAATACAAGATGAAGGTGACAAACTTCAGAAGATTTTGTGATGTATTATTCAGCTGCTAACGCTTAACGCATATGTACAACTGACCAATAAGAAAACAACCTAGGGTGATAAAAAATAACAGGCAAATGAAAACAGGTGATGCTGTTCAGATGTACCGCTGGTCATGATGCTAGTAGGGGAGAGAGTTTGGGTTACAGCAAAATCTCGTCAAGCGTGGTTGCTGTGGCACAGCATGAGATATTAATTCCCCATGCGGGGGTAAGGAGACGGAAGGTCGAATAGGGTCTCATCCAGCTACACGTTAGTAGACAGGCTCTGCAGGTCAACCGATATTATTTGGCCTGTTTCATCCGCAAGCTTGTCTACGTACGAGGAGATATCGTTAGTAGGTTTAGCATAAGGGCTGTACCTACTTACTCCGCATGCCTCTTGGTAGGGGAAGGGGGTGTCCTTGCTTTGGTATTCATCACACGCATATCCAGAGGGATAAAGTTAAAAGTCTATGTGTCAAAAGGGAAAGGTGGTTGACGGAATGTCTTCAGTCTACACATCACTCGTCAAGGGCCGGTGTTTGAACGTTGACGACCATCGCCCATATCGAGACCGATCTTCATTGTATTCTGGTTGGCCAGCCCTTGTTCCTCGTCTGCCGAGGCAGTGTTTGGTACGATAATATGGACGAATGCGCCTCGGTGCATGTTTGACGTAGATCCCCCGATATTTGGATTCGTGTTTGGCCGAGGTTTAAGTTTGCTCTTCCGTTAGTTGAGCTGCGTCCTGAGGACTCACAACGGTTGATGGAGATTGTCCCTGCATGTCATTTCTGGACTGTTTTTCTGGCTACATGGCCATATACTCGACCCCAGACCTCGTCATCCTGAAGGGCGAACGTGTATCCGGAATATGTGTAGTGTTTCGCCACTAGAGGCATATGCAGCACGCAACTATATGATTTTTAATGTATTTCCTCATTAAAACACCAGTCTGGCAGCAGGCTCAGAAACAGGGACTACTTTCCACCTAGCACTTCTCAGGAGTTTTGAAACCTTTTTTACCTTGCATAGGGCGATCGCGGAGCTCCTGGACCAATGGGCCCCATAGGCCATCCAGGACGTCGAGGAGAGACAGGACCCTCTGGTGACACTGGTCCCGATGGACCTGCCGGCGAGCGGGGTGAGAAGGGTAGTGCTGGAGAGATTGGTGCCGTAGGCGTTGCCGGCCCACCTGGCAGCGTGGGACCTACGGGTCGCCGCGGTCCCACTGGACCTCAGGGTCCCATGGGCCCACGTGGTGATCCCGGTCCAGCAGGCGCCGCCGGTGAGCGTGGTGATGACGGCCCGGTCGGACCTCAAGGACCGCAGGGTCGCATAGGACACAAAGGCCTTCCCGGTGCCATTGGCAGTCAAGGAGACGATGGTGCTATGGGCGATCAAGGTGAGCAGGGTCCCGCAGGAGAAATGGGACCCCCTGGACCGTCCGGACCTCCTGGTGAGGTTGGAGTAAAAGGCATGAAGGGTGAACGTGGAGCCCGCGGCCGCAGAGGATTCCATGGCGAGGCAGGACCAGCGGGCCCACAAGGCCCACCGGGTCCCAAAGGTGCCACAGGTCCACGTGGCCGTGACGGTGATCGGGGTCCTGCCGGCGAAATTGGAGATATCGGAGAGACAGGTCCAGTCGGCGAGAGTGGGCCGCAAGGTCCAGCTGGTGAGGCTGGTCCCCTCGGTCTCCCTGGCCCCTCAGGCCCTGCGGGTCCAAAGGGCGATCCTGGAGATCCCGGACCCATCGGGCCACCCGGAGTCGACGGCGATGATGGCGAGCTTGGACCCCAGGGTCCTAAAGGCCTGCGTGGCGATAGTGGACTTCCGGTAGGTAATAATGATCCAACACGGATAGTACGACGCCTTCATAGGGGAGGTTGAACTTTATTCTGAGATAAATCGCATGACATTCTGAAATGTGTTTTTCTATCACGAAGAATTACTGAAGTGGGGTCGTGCTACTACTACTACTACTACTACTACTACTACTACTACTACTACTACT
>JAYGXS010000002.1:82102433-82225734 GCA_036362985.1 Ligula intestinalis | reverse complement strand
CTACTACTACTACTACTACTACTACTACTACTACTACTACTACTACTTACCGTGCAGCCTAATTTCAGGATATTTTGGACATCTCAGGATGCCGGTTTTTGAATGCAGGCCTTTTCGGCTGCCTGTGAAAGGGCCTACTTTAATTTTGTTACTCTCTGGTATTGAGCATCGATGTCCTTATAAATAAAACTGCATTTCTTGTAAACAAGAAAGGAAGATACCTTTTCTTGTACTCCTTTGATAGCAAATCAGGTTTTCTTCAATTATTTTATTTAAAGGAAGAGTATGTGCAGGTTCTCAAAAGATTTTCTAATTTGATGCAAAGTTTCCCGGGGCCAAATTTGTAGATGGCGAAAACAGCAGGACTTATTGGATCCATGAAATTTCGGGAGAGCTCTTCAGCTGCGCCCACTCCAATGCATTATAAGAGGAACGAATGAGAAAAATACAAAATTTAATTGGTACAGAAAGGTCAAAAAGCCATAGGGCATGGTCATGAAGACTAGTTCATAAAGTAAGGGAGTAGAAACAAGGTAAAAAGAGAAACAGAGGAGAAGGAGTTAAGACGAGAAGGTGGGCAGTGGACTGTGTAAATCTGGCAGCCGGATGTTACCAAGACAAGGCTAGGTTAATCACGTGCAGCAACTGTTTACAAAGGTCAGGTTTAGATTGCCTTATACAGGCTGCCACCAGATACAAGTTGTTCGTCCTCGAACAAGTTCTCAGAATGAAGTTTTAGGATCCACAGAATGATCCGTATCTAGCAAGTCTTCTGCAGTGGAAAAGTGAGGGGTTCGATTTTCCTGTTTGAATATCCAACTAGGCGATTGCTCATTGGCTCTGGCCTTTCCCTTTGCGTTCGCCCTATGTACTTGCATCCGATTTCCGGATAATCTTCATCTGGCCTCTCGTCGTACTTGCGTTCGCGGTTTACAGCCAGCGATCGAGTCTTCTTCTTCTTCTTCTCCTTCTTCTTCTTCTTCTTCTTCTCTTATGCTTACTTTTTATCACTGCTTATTCCCATAAAATGTAAAGTACTAAAGCACTCACCCATCATTTCTCTTACTAATAACATTGTAGCGAGGGTTCTGAAAGAGAAAAATAAAGAAAATCGAATCGCAGTATCTTAAAAATATAAGGTATGAACCTCTATGCCATCGTAAACAACATTTAACGTACTTTGTTTTTTCCGAATGGAAAATTTTTGATGAGTCCCATCCCTGAATGGCAAGAGTTATAATATTTGGCGCATCGAAACACTTAGAAAAGCATATTTTACTATTAGGTTTCGCAGTCCGTTTTTACGAGTGGACCAGTACAGGGACATAACATTGCTAATCCAACACATCAGGAACCATCTTAGTAAAGTTTTCATTTTCTGTTCAACCTTCAGAAAGGCTGAATTAAGCCTTTTAGATTATTAACAACATCTTACCACAAATTTCCCCAAGCTCCGTAATAGTAGTAATTTGTTGGGGTATCAAATTTTAGACAAATATAACAGTAACTTATACGAATTCGAAGCATTTCCCCCAGAATTATTTAAATTTTACGAAGATACACAGTGGAGGAATATTATTCACTTTTGTCTCGCTTTCAGGGTAACATCGGTCCAGTCGGACCGCAAGGTGAAATTGGGCCGCGTGGAAGACCTGGACCGATCGGTCCCGCTGGACCGCCTGGTGCCCCCGGCATCATGGGTCCCACAGTACGTACTAGCTATATTTCCTCTTATTGTGATTTTTTGACGCAGTTTTTCCCACAATATTTTTAGCGATAAGTTTTTAACGATCTGTCCATGTGATTACTTTCATTAAGTTATTTTTCTGTTTTTTCAAGCAGCCAAAAGCCTCACCTAGATGGAAACTGCACATTTTTAACCAACGTTCGTAATACCGTAAGAATATTGTATTTATTAGATAACACTGTTTAGTAGGAGCTATTGATGTGTTAACTCAAACAGCATTAGAGTTATTGTGCATTTTTTGCATCTGAAGGCTTTATTTCGTAAGTAAAATTGAGGCCCGCTTGTCCCTCTTCAGGTGAGGTGCGTAGAACACCTTCAATGGTTTTGCAAGCTGACTTAAGCAGCTATTGATAGCTTTAAATTTTTCTGTTTCACGAATAGTCAGTCATCCAAAAACATCTATATATTATGCTTGTTAATCTCCGAGGTCAACAAAACTGCTCCAATTAACTCTAATGACCAGGGTCTTAATAGGGCATATACTCTAGTTCCATCGTCAATGGGTGGAGTCTAACAGGCTGAATATACGGCTTTCATTAGTTTTAATTTTCAGAAAGACTAAACCCGGGAAATAGGTTGTTTTACAGGATTAAGTGTTCAGTAATGCGTGATACCGTGTTCCTTCACTTCTGTCCAACAAAAATCCTGATTCACAGCCTCGCCTTTCTGTACTTCTGTGCCGGAGTTTTTAACTTCACATTGAAGATACTTGATGCTAGTACAAGCGAATGTGCGAGTCCCCGGAAGAAGAAGACGACTCTATCGCTGGGAAAATACTTTTATCCACCTGACGTTTCGACATCCGTCGTATATTCATCATCAGAGAAATTAGCAGAAAATAGTTGCGGAAACCGTAACAGACTCGCTTCTGCTACTGTTTTCTGCTAATGTCTCTGATGATGAATCCGCGACGGATGTCGAAGCGTCAGGCGAATAAAAGTATTTTCCCAGCGATCGAGTCATCTTCTCGAAGATATTTTCGTAGTTTGAAGGATCGAGTTGGGGCTGCAGCTGCCTATACTGTGCTTAACGTTGAGCAGCTGCTGGTTAGGCTTGAAAACGAGTTTCAAGGCACAAAAAGACGGATGGATTCCGTTATCGATCGGTGGGCATCTATCTACCATTAATGAATAATCAAATTTCGAATTCAGTCAGTTTAAGACTGATAACACGGTTTATTTAAGTACTTTTCTGTAATCGATGTTGTTGGCAGATTCAAATGTTAAGTTTGACCCAAGTTTAAGAACCTGACGGCCTTAGTAGGCTTTGAATTCGTGACAACAAGAACCAGGCTTGGGTACAGTCTCGTAGATCACGGGCTTAACTGTAATTATGCTTTGCTTTGATGTCATACACCGTGGCTACCATCTTTTACACAATTCGATCAAATGAATTTCCTTTTCTCTTTTTGAGCATATTACTCACTTAATCAATTTACTAAGGACTGTTTACTTACCAATGTAGTTCGATCGCTCTCACTAAACTCTTCTCAACCGAATAAGGGCCCCTGGTGACAAGCTGCTGTCAGTCAAAGAACCGATTGATAAGCCAAGCCAGGTGGGGCAGATATGAGATCTTAGGAGGCAAGGATGGATGCCTTTCCATGAAAAGGATGGGCTATTGTTTCAGTTTTATGTTAGAATTTGAGACAAAGATGTTAACAGATTCGACCTGGCAACGGATCCGTAAGGGCATATGGCTGAATTTGGATCTTGCTGTGCATAACTATGCATTCAGGAATTATCCATTTTGACTTAATGGGTCATTCTTGTAAAGCGAATTTGGTATAAATGGAACTCGTATAACCTCAGATTGTTTACGAATCAGGGAAGCGATGGACCCCAAGGTCAGCGTGGCCGCCAAGGTGCCACTGGCCCAATCGGAAAGACTGGCCCTCAGGGTCCTCCAGGACCACGCGGTGATGCTGGCCCAACAGGAGCTGATGGTGAACAGGGCATTCAGGGTCCCCCAGGTCAGCAAGGTCCTCGGGGTCCTCCTGGTGAGAGAGGTCCGGCGGGCCCAGCAGGACTACCCGGAGCTATGGGAGCCAGGGGTGCCATGGGCGCCGTTGGTCCGAAAGGCGCAGTTGGACCACAGGGCAAAATTGGTGAGACCGGCTTCCCTGGTATGAAGGGACCGCCTGGTAAGACTGGCGAACCCGGTGACCAAGGTCCTCCTGGAATAGCTGGTGAGCCTGGACCCATCGGTGACACCGGTCCGGCCGGAAACATGGGCGTGATGGGCCCACCAGGCGACGCCGGCCCTATGGGCTTGCCTGGAGCAGCAGGTTCTGTGGGACCGGTTGGACCGATGGCAAGTTAAAAACAGCTTCTGCCACTTAGGAGTCCTTTTTTAACCCATAGTTCCTTATTGCTGTACTTGTTTTTAGATGGTAAGGTAGGCAATCAGTGTAAACACTTAACTTACCTATTCAAATCGCACATGGAAGTGCACGAGCAAAGGTTTTTCATGAATTACTACAACGAAACGGCAAGTAGAGACCCCTTCTTCATTGAATACACAGTGAGCAATTAACAGCGTCCACGGAAGGCATTGAGAATACTTGCATTTCTAGCATACGTTTGTTCTCTTACTCCACTGAGGTGTTGGAATAAGCACGCGATACGAGAAATGAAAATTAGGGGCGTGTAAACCGGTGAATAATATGAAATCCAGGGTTAATGTTTAAAAATTAGATTGGATAGTGCAGTATGCAGTAGGCAAGCTTACGCCTAACAGTAATCTGATTCTGACCGCAAGCCAGAAACATAACCATAACATAGTATAATTACCTAAATAAAATAAGTAGGCATGTTGCTTTAATAAAACTTAGTATATACATAGGTCGTCACAAATCGATCAATTATGGATACATGTTATCCTCCTTGTGGGTGTATTTTCTCACTCGCAGACTTGTCTGCAGTTGATAAGACAACCATCTTCATGCTCAGACTGATTGAGCGAAGTGGGAAGCAATGTCAGATTAACGATAAGGTTAATGTATCTGGTAAATTGGGTAGTATTGGCAGCCGTGTATCTGCGGATAAAGGTAGTACGCCGGAAGTAAATATTTCTGGCCTGCTATCCGTCCTTGGCCATTCTCAGCCAAACGTCTGACCTCGAGGAAAGATGCAAGCCCGCATGCTTTCAACTGTGATCGAGGCTACTCACTTCATAAAAGACAGAGTGGAAAATGTCCACTCCTCCTGAAACACTTCACTATGACTTGGTGCTTTAAGTAAGCAGATTTTTACGAATTTTTTACATATCTTCGTCCGATGACCAGTTGGCGAGAATATCTAGCCTTTGAGAAATTCCCTAGTACGTCTATCTTAATACGGGGACCGTCAGACTTTGAACAATATTTGGTGACCCACAGGGCTGAAGCCTGGACTCGATTTTATTAAATAGCAGATTTGCGAAATTCGACTGTGGAATATTTAGATGAGATTTTTCTGAAAAAAAAAGTTTTTGGGAATCAGCGGCTTTTAACACCCCCCCCCCTTTGTCTACTCTTTTAGGGCGAGACCGGACCCAGAGGTGAAGATGGACCTAAAGGTGCGCAGGGTCCCCACGGCTTCCCCGGCCCTCAGGTACTTAAATTTTGTCCGATACTGCTTGAACTTCAGTTATTTAACGCACATATTATGCACTTGAACTTTGAGTCTCCTGACGTTTGAGTGGATTCTGATGTAGTTAGTGGCGTTTGCGACTTTCACTCAAGAAGGCAAGATGTCTGAATGCAGTTGACGAAAAAGGCTTCGTGCTAACATTCAACACCGACTACCTCTTGTATGATTATAGACATTCTAAAGAGAAAATGTGAATGAAAACACAATAAACCTTAAATTAAGCTCGTTCAGGCTATCAAAATATTCGCAAAAATCCTGGATCTATACCATTGGAATTAAGTGCACGGGATGTATATATGTCGGAGTACGGTAATAACATCTTTGTCCTATATATATACTTGTGCGCGCATGTTTGTATTTACGGTTCCAGCTGGTGGTCAGGATTATGCTTGACTGAATGAAAGAAAATAAGTTCGAAAAAATTATCTATCAAGTTAGCGCCCGAATTCTGTCGTCGCTCCCTTCTATTATAAGTTGGCCGACTTTGGCCTGGCAATTGTTTGCCTAATTGTGACGCCTGCCACACATACGCAGTTTCTTTTACTCCGGGAAACCAACTAGGTCGGTTTATGCTCATTACTGCATGAATATATATATATATATATGTGGAAAAAAACGTAAGGCGATCTCTGTGGAGGATGGTATATTCATCGTCTGACGTTTCACACTTATTCTTGAATACATCATTGGACATGAGGAAAAATGGGAAATACATGGTTTAAATGAGCCTTTTTACTCCTGATAAGTCCATCAAGGTGTGTTCTCATTAGTCTATTCTTCTTGCCTAAGTGCTGTTTAACGGCCTCGTATGGTGCCGGTAGATTTATCCTTCTGTTGACAGAGTTAATATCTGATTGCGAGGCTTCGATCAACTCTCTTGCCACCTCTCTTGAATATATGTGCTTCGCCGATCTATTAGAGGAACAATTAGGTTCCGCTTTGCCCAGGAGGTCACAATTAGAGCCCGTGCAGGCAGTTACATAGTGACTGTGAGGACATTATGTTTAAATAGATTCAGCAAAGCAAAGGGAGACCGTAATGGCCATTTCTGGCTTGTTATCAGTCATCATCCAGTAATACCCAATCTCAAGGGTTGGATTCCCCGATATTCGAAGGTGTCGAGCTAGAGTTTTAAACTCAATGACCAAACGTCCCGGGTTCGAAGCTTGGGGGTCCAACCCTTGAGATTGGGTATGACTGGCTGATGACGGCTAACAAGCCAGAAATGGCCGTTCCAGTCTTCCTTTGCTTTATCAGATCAATTTCACATATATATATATATATATGTATATATATATATATGAGCAGAAAGCAGAAGACCGTTCTCTGGGATCAAAGAACGTTCTTCTGCCTTCTATTCAATTACCTGGGCCTCGCATATTTTCGACCATTTAGAATATACATGAGCGTAAATTGATACACTGACTTAAAAAAGCTAGTTCCAAATGCATCGTGGAGGTCATGCATAGGCAAACACATGTCAGGCGGAACTCGGTCAAACTATATTAGTTGAGGGGAAATGACAGGAAATGGGGAATAGTGCTTTCAAAGTCTTCTTGGCTTATTTTCTCTTTGATGAGTCAATGATTGCCCTGACCCACATCCGGGATCAGAACCGCAAACGCACACGCGCACGCACGTTACACTCAAGACCTGCCGACGAAACCTATCAAGTGGATCACAGGCATTTCGTAGAGGCCAAGGTCATCGCTGGCGCTGCAGATTGGGCATTTATTTTAACAGGGACAGGTTGATGTCAACCCACTAGCTTCTCCTAACGTACACATCTGAACATCCTGCACTTTAATAATGGCTACGTTTTGCAGAAGTATACGCTTTTCAAAGTATTTTTTCAGCAAAGTCCACACAAAAAGTGAGACCAGTACTAAGAAATCAACCGAAGTACGTCAAAAACCTGTCCTACCTTTTAAAATTCGATAGAAGTGCTATGTTTAGGTTATCTGTCATAGATACATAGCTGTAATCTATGTTGTCTTTATCTGTGTATTAGGGTCCCCCCGGCCCACCTGGTCCACAGGGTGAAATGGGTATGCCTGGCGAAGAGGGTGAACAGGGTCCACCGGTAAGTTGTGCAAATGCATTCCTACCATCCCACAGCCTTTGACCTGCATGCCCATCCCCTAATATACACAGAAAGCAGCTCTCGTTCGCTCCATGCCTTACTAACCCACTCCTCCAACTATTGACTACCAAAGGGACCTCAAGGGCAACCGGGAGAATTCAGTACCGAGTACCACCGTATGTTCCGCCGTCCTGACCGAAGGAACCCCGACGAGATGATGGTAAGTAGAGCCCTACAAGCTCTCGGCAGCCGGAGTGATGTTCTTCAGTCATATGAACTTTCCTCATGCCTTCTTGCCTTCCTTTCAGAATGATGCTCCCGCCGATGGTATGGACTCCTTCGAAGACTTGCCAATGTCGGATGCTCCGGAATCTGAGTGCGGTGGCCAGGTACATCTTGTCAATTAGTTTTTATTCTGTACTGATTGTAGTCAGTCAGTAGGCGTGAATCAGTTATTGAAATTTAAAGCAAAGCTTCCCAGTTGCAAATGTGTAGGTGACAAAAACAGCAGAATTTATTGGATCCATGAAATTTCGAGAAAGCTGTTCAGCTGCGCCCACTCCAATATATCATAAGAGTAACGAATGAGACAAATAAAAATTGAATTTGTGCAGAAAGGTCATAGGGCATGGTCAGAAAGGCTATTAAGTAAAGTAAGAGAGTTAAAGCAATGTGGAAAGAAAAACAGGAAAATGAGTTAAGGTGAGAAGGTGGGCAGGGAACTATGTAAATCTGGAAGCCGGATGTTTCCAAAACAAAGCTTAGTTAACCGCAGGCTGTTTACATAGGTCAGGTTTAGACCACCTTATGTAGGCTGCCTGCAGGTAGCGCAAGGTACAAGTTGTTCGTGCTCGAACAAGTACTCGGAAGGAAGTTTTAGGGTCCACAGAATGATCCGTATCAAGCAAGTGCTCTGTAATGGAAGAACGAGGGGTTTGATTTTCCTGTTTGAATAGCCAACTGAACAAGTGCTCTTAGGCTCTGGCTGCCAACTGCCTCCACGTTCGCCCTATGTACTTGCATCCGCAAGTGCATTGTAATCCATAAATACAATTGGAGGTCGCGTGCAATGGAAAGGCATCCTTCGTACAAGGAATCGGTAAGGGCTTATTTTGAGAGCAAAATATAAGCTCAGCAGCGCAGTAAGTTCTTTCAATGGCTTTGAGCAAGCCTCTCTTGATGGCATTAAAAACATCATCACCCTTAATAGGCGAGAATATGAAAATGGGCTCATTTGGAGCTAACCGTTCTGTATGGGTCGCGAGGTTTAACTATACTTGTCTATATACTGAGCTGGATATCCGCGCTTCAGTAGGGTATCTTTGAGACTAACTAACTCTGCACCCAATGTATCCATAGAACAGATCTTTCTATTCCTCTCGAAAAGAGTATATATCAAAGTGAAGCAATTGGGAAGGAAATGATTCGAATTGTCTTCTTTTTAGTTTATATCAAGTTGCGTTTCCATTGAATGGGAACAAAACTTAGATAGTGCAAGTACTGACCTTTCAAGGTATTTTATGAAAGCCCGTGAGAATGCGCGTGCGTACGTGAGGGAGAGAGAGAGAGAGTGAAAATTAGGTTCCAACGATGAATATATTGTAGCAGGTTGTAGTGTCGACAGCAGAAGGATTCTCCAACTCAAGAGTCAGGTAAGACAGAATTGGAGGAACAGTTGTACTGCGGATAAACGACTGTACACAGGTGGCGTCACCATCCAGCTGCCAGGTAGGTATGAAGGCCAAGTGCGCTTGAGAAGTTGTGCGGGTGAGTGAAGCTTTGGCTCTGGTACGGATGTTCATTCGGCTGCTACCAATCAGATGAGGCGGAACTATTGATTAACATCAAGTGTACGCGCGTTTGAAGCAGCGAGTAAATCGATAACGTTTGAAAAGTCGACGCCAGTTAATTAATCATGCGAGATGCAAGTTATGGCTGCCAAGGACAGAATGGCTCACGTGCAGTTGGGCTTAGCGGCAGACTCCTACAATATCACTAATGGTTTAGCGTTATAACCTTGCCACTGCACCACACTTCGCGAACGCCAAATACTGGAATCGATTTAAGTCAGGGTGGATGATCGTAGGAACAATTCATTTCATGCTGCTGAGTCGGAGAAAACAAGTGAGTCGAAGTGAGTGACCAACTAGACTTGAGCAAGTGACTGCAACAATAAACCTGGCTGGTCTTCGTATTTGCATATTGTGGCTCGACAACCTGGATGTCGCTGATACAGAAGGCTCCTGTAAGTGTGTTTGTGTTTATGAAAAATAAATGTTAAGTAAATAAGGCACGTTGGTGTCGATTTCTCCCAGAGCCAGTTTATTAGGTTTGGCTGCGGACACATGTTTGATTTTAGGAGGGAGGAACGTAGAGCTTACGCATAGCTTTTGGTGCAGTAGTTGCCGATCAAGAGTTTGCGTTAAGAAAAGGGTTAGAGATTAGGTTATAGGCTTTTGACGGCGCAGTTAGGATTCTATGATTAGAGTCAACGTTTAAATAACTGTTGGTAAGCTGTTCAATAAAACCCCGATTAAGGAGCTGAATTGATCAATAATTAAGCGATTCGTAATCAGTGGTTAAAAATACTATTCATAGTAGATTCCTGCTTTGTGAACACAATCAGTGAGAGAGGATATTAAGATATCGTAAGCAGAGCTTACCTGGAGGATGTATTCTAAATCGGGTCTCTGTGAGACGGGGATATCTCACTGCACCTTGTAGTGTTATTTAAAAAAACTGTAGAAAAGCAACTCTGACACACCTTCACCTTTCATGAACTATTGTCCTTCTTCCGCGTCTTTTTACTTGGAGGGGGGAGGCGGTTCATCGCAAAGGTTGCATTAAGTGGCTGACATGTAAGACATCATTTTCGTTTTTCCATCTTTAAAGACACACGGCGCGACCCATAATTCGCAGTGTATCGAGCAGCTTCCTGCTTAACCAGTACTCCTGTCGTCTGGAGACTGCACTTTACAACGCGGACACTATAGACGATCACCATTCACTGTATCTGCTGTTTAGATAGTCGTGCGCTTATTGGACGTGTATATGTGGACTTCTTCCTACAATACAAGAATAGTGATGCTCTTGGCCCGTTTGTTTTAATGAATAACAATTGCACTTTGAAGGATGTTAGTTCACGGCCACCCACATGCGTGCCCTACCTCGCACACCTAGACCAGGTGAAAATTCCCTCCTCTTTTCAACTTTTGCCTTTTTCCTTTCCAACCGAGGGCTACTTTGTGCATCGAAAACGATTTTTTCCGCTTTTCACTCTTCCGCACTTACTACATTTTCTAAAGATAACGGCCATGATGACACAGGTAAACTTTACTATATTGTCTTTTCCGGATTCGTTAGACTGGTCAGGAAATCCCCGTTACACCAAAGCAACATTTTGCTCACACCTACAGCTAGCGTGGCCTATCCTTAATTTTCCACTCCAACCTTTTAACAAATAGACTACTTCCAGCGTTATAGTAACGTATTATTTTTATTTAAATAGTGTACGGTTTTTAATAGGGTCTCAGAGGCAAGGTATACTATCCCTTATTATACTGAACTATCTGAACGTCGACCAGCATGAAACCGCATATTTATCCCCCTTCCACACCATTCTTCTGCCACCTCTTAACAGGATGAGGATGCCTTTAACGCGATTCAGCGCATCTCTGCGATGGTCGATCGCCTCTACACAGCTTCAGGCACCCAGCGCTTCCCCGCTCTTAGTTGCGCTGACCTGGCTCGTCACGCACCTAACACAAAGGATGGTAAGTTCCTTCCTCCCCCCACCTGCTCGTCCTGACTGCTGGTAGGCCTCTACGCCTCCCTCTATGCTATAAACCGTGTTATTGCGCCTTCTACCGATAGCAGGTTGTTAGCTTTTAGCCCTCACTCTCACGGTTTTGCTGCCCACAGGTGAGTACTACATAGACCCGAACGGTGGGCATTGGCGTGACTCCTTCCTTGTGCGCTGTCAAATGTCTACTCTGTCCACCATCATCGAGGCGAACCCCGATGCCTCGGCCGTCTCCTATGATCGAGCCCACTCCAGAGAGGGCACTTTCTGGTATGCGGAAGCCGCCTTCAAAATCCCCGATGCTGTAAGTTTTTCTGCTAGATGACTGCGTTCACTGTCTCTTAACATCACGCCCCGTGGACTATGCTACCGGGGAGCTTGAGATGCTACGAGCGGAATTTTTTTTAAAACTTGTGTGGTTCTGCCCTTTAGGAACTCGGCTACCACATCTCAAAGGATCAGTTGGCCCTTCTTCAGCGAGCTAGTGAACTCGCTACTCAAAAAGTAGTCATTTCTTGCCGTTATTATGAGCCAACGGGTGAAATTATTCTACTGGGCGATGATAACAAAGCCATCAATCTCACCCAGAGCGACTCGGTCCTCCTGAACATTGATATCCTGGAGAACACGTGCTCGGTGAGTCCTTATGTTCTTCTACAATGCCCATTTAAAGGCCTACAGTGGTCGCCGCTGACCACGTAATTTTCCTTTTTTTGTATAAGTTTGATCATTACTCCAATACCAGTGTGAATGTATTTAGGAAAACAGAAATAATAATAAATGGCATAAGGACTATTTAGTACTTCAAATAACTATAGGAATTACTAAGTGTTCATAAAGGAATATAAAATTTTCTCGATAATGCCGCGGTTCTAGAGACGTTTAAAAGAGCTCTAAATAAGAAAAATAAATTTAGATATTGTGTTAAGTTGAAAACTTAAAGCAACCACTTTCTATATAATAAAAGAATTTATCTTTAGTTAAAATATTCTGTAAAGTCTGTTCTTATCGGTTACGTATTTATTGAATGTCATCGAAAAAAGCGTGTCATCAAATTGCTTGTGTTTACTATCTTCACTGATCAATTCATAATTTGTGCATCTGTTCGACGTTTACACCAAAACCTTTAAAATAAGGTACATATAAAGAGTATTTACCGAAAGAAAGTGTTTTTGGATATAAATTCTTTGTAGAAATGCCTCGAAACAGCAAACCACATTGTCAAGAGTAAATCATGTAAGCAGTATAACTCTGAAACTACTATTCCTAAGATTTATTAAAAACTTTCCATAAAAGGTTACCTCTTAAAAATTGCTTTGATTATATATTCGGCTGAGGAACTTCTGTGTATATTAAATTTCTCTAACGTAATGTCACAATGAAATTTGAGAATTTTGAGAATTTCTTTAAGTTTTCTGAAGATAAACGATTCAATTTGACTGGAAATAATAGAACATTCTTTTCTCTCGATAATGATTTACCTTCCGCATGAGTAGATAAATTCCACTTTCAGATATATACTGGTGCATTAAAAAATCTGGCCATATATATTGCCATTTTTTGAAGTACTTATTATTCTTTCGTCTGTTCCGTTTCTAAATAAAGAAAAAGGGGATTGTAAAGTATGCAAAAAACTATTTTTCGTTATGACTTACATATAATAAAGCTTTCTTGGTGTTAAATCTACGAAAACATGTTAGACATTTGGTTTTTATTGCAGGACATTTGAGGTTCATTGCTGCATTCAAACAAAAACTCTTCTGTTAATGCCTTTTTACAAAGAAACTTCACCAGATAGCTAAACATAATTTCCTAAACGCATATGTTCAATGTTACTGCAAACAAATATGGTTCCTTTAACTTGGCTTCACTTCAATCTTAACAATTTTGTATAAACTTTTCCAGTTCTGGAAGGGATATCTTCTGGACCTCTTTTATTTATTTTGGAGTTCCTTCTTAGTATTATCAACTTTAACGTGCGGTTTGGTTTGCTCTTTCGAAATAGCATAGGAAATTCCTTCTATATGAGCCTACTCCAAATTTCCCCAAAACTAATGGTTACTTCTCTTAATAAACCTAACTTAAATGACGATTTAACTCAGTAAAAGTATTTTGCAGAATTCAATAAACGGAATGAATCACAATAGTGTTTTCATATATATGCCAAAATGTCCAGGCAAATTTCATAATCAGCGTTGCATGGTCTTCGGCGGCTACTGTATGAGTGAACTGCCGAGACGTTGGCGGCGCGGAATGCCTAATGAAATAGTGTGACCATGTAGACTTACATTTCATGCAAAAAAGCACCTTGATCACTTAATTTGTGTGATCCTTCTGGATAATTTAGCTCTTTGGAAAGGTTTTAAGTAAGAGTGCACTATAAGTACAATGATAATTCTGCCAATTTACCTTCAGAACTGATCAGCTAGAAGTCGGAATCCTCGTGTGATATGACGGTAACTGATTGAGAAGAAGAAACTGTGTCGATCGCCGGAATCATAGTTTTATTAGTCTGAGCTTTCGAACTCCTACAGGAGCCAATCGTCAGAGATAGGGAACAGCAACAAACTGGGGGCCAGTTATGGCGTGTGTCATAAACCAAGGTTTGAACGTGTAGAAAATCAACAATTGTCTGGTGTGGGCGCCGATTGTCCACTGCAGACTATGTCAGTCTGGGCGAGTTGGGTGAGGATATTTACAGAAATAAAATCGTCAGCAACATTTATAGGGGAAAGGTCAATTAAACGTCATAGGGGGGGGGGAGAGGAGTGGGAGAGGACCAATTAACCACCAGTTCCGTGAGTCTGGAGATACCTGCTCAGGGCTTCTAAAGTTTAAGCAACTTAGGTAATGTAGTGAATGTTACTAATTGCGCAGAAAGTTTACGAGTTTGCTAAAATAGTGACAGTTTTTTGGACTGACAGTATTTTCGAGACTTTGATTAAATTTTTGGCAAAGCTTTCTTATGAGGCCACTTTAAAACAAATTCCCCTCGCCCAAGTGTGTCTTACAGGATTCGTGAATGCTTGATTAATAAACAGTAGAAAATAAATCAAAGCCGCTTGCAATTGTTTTACTTCAATAACATCGTACGTAAAAAGGAAGACAGCAGACCGAAAGGCCCAACAGCGCAACCCTATTGGTTAATAAAAGAAACATTTAGACCAAGAAAACTATCAGCGCTACCCCTTTTAGCATTAGGTGGCCTATTGGTTAATAAAAGAAGCGGACTTCCATTAGGGAGCCTCAGAAGAAAGCTCTACTGAAATTTTATTGCATACTCCTTCCACTTAACAGTGGAGTAAAACTAAATGAACTGCGCCAGGTGGTTTAAGGCGCCAAGTATTCCTCATCATGCTCTACATCGACGCTGCCTGTAAAAGTGCGCTAACCAGACAACACGCAAACAAATCTGATTTCTGCCTGAAACCTGCCCTCTATCTCCCAGGCTACGAAAAATCTGTGTAAACATCATTTCGTAAACTCGGTTTAGCTTGGCTTTTTTTTTATCCAAATGGTGCTTCTTTTTTGATCTCGAATTTCTGCAGTCGCGCAGCGCAGTTGGCGAAATGGTCATCTCCATCGAGACCCAAGCGACTCCTCGCCTACCAGTGCGTGACGTACGCCTTCCATCAATGAGCAGTCGATCGGCCGAGGTGCGCGTTATCCCCGGCAGTGTCTACTTCAGTGGTCGCCTGGAACAGGCCCCCATTGGCATTGCTCAGCTCTACGGAAAAGAGGCGAAACAGGCTCAGTTTCAGGCTTTCCAGAGCTGAATCTTTGCCCGCAAGAACGCGTGATGTGTAGTCTGTCAGCCATTCTTCCTGGCTGTCTAACCTCGTCCTCCTCTCGTGTCGCCGCGGGGAGGTGAGGCTAAAGTAACTGACTAGGTTTTTTCCCAACTCATTCCCCCTCGCCCTTTCTCCGGTAGATGAACAAAACAAAACTCTGATCGGCAGATCTTTCCACTGGGGAGGCTGTACTGCCTAACCCCCGCTGAATCGGCAACACTGTTTAATAAAAAGTGCCAGCCTTTTGTGCAATCACACCTGTGTGTATAGACCTGTTCTCGGCAAAACTAACATCAACAAAACGCTTTCTTTACCATCTCCTTCTACGCCTACTCCTAGTCCCTCCTCCGGTCCCTTGTGATCCCCAAGCCGCAAAACCCCTCCTTCGCAGTGCTCACTGCCCATGTATTTTTATGCGATGATTTTGAAGGTCTTTTTGTTTCCCAATGAATATGGCTGTTGCAGCAGCCACATGACGACTTAAAGCTCACTGCGACGTATGTCTACCTGCCAGGCTGGATGAAAGGGGTAGGATTGAGTAGTGAGGCTCCAAAATGTCGTCGATTTATAATGAAAAGCTACTTTCTACTGTTCAATAGACCGACTTTCCGTTTTTTCCGCCACGGATTTACTAAGATGCAGAAGTTGGTTCACGCGCAGGTTTTCGTTCGCCGTTAAGCATTGTCTCAGTGACCTTGTCCGGAGCTTGCAAACACCCCCCTGGTGGTGGTAACTGAAGTAAATAACACGCGCTCGCCGGGTTCTTGATGGTATTAAAAATGTACTTCAGTGAACTCGCGCAAGGTCAGCGAACATCCCCTTACTAACACACGCCCACCGTTGGTCCTGTATGGGTTCGTGGTGGTGGGGTTGATCATAATATTATGAAATGCAACTCAGTGACCTCGCCTAAGGTTAGCGAACACTCCCGAACTTACACGTGCTCATCGTTGGTCCATTAGGGGTTCGTAGTGGTGGAGTTATTAATATTACGGAAAGTTGGGCTACTGAACAGTAGGAAGTAGTTTTTAATTATAAGTCAACGATATTTTGAGGCCTCACTAATCAATCCTGGGGTGAAAAGTATCATGCCTTTTCTATAGCTCAAGTTTGATCGAGTGATGGGGTTTAATTGAGATAACTAGGTAAAAAAGCATTCTAAATGATGCAATAGTTCCTTGAGGATCGGCATCTCGTTCTGCTGCTGCTGCTGCTGCTAGCAGACGTGCTAAATGGCGTGATCAAATCTCGATCAAATAGGACTTGAGCAACCGAAATTGTAAACGTCTGGACCGCACTCTTTAATTCGACTGGCAGGTTATAGTACGATTATCAGTGTGGGAGTTTGTCATCGTCAAACCATTTGACTTTCACCGTGATCTTAAAGTCAGTAATAAGTGTTAGCTTATAAACGTCTGGCTCGGTGCATGAGGTGATAGCGTTCTTCATACCATTAATACGGTACATGTAACAGGAAAACTGTTAGGTGAAATGGATGTGAAGGACCTCTCGGGGGGAGACTATTGATCTGCAGTGACCTAGGATGCGAAACACCAGACGAAAGTAGGAACTGTTGACGACAAGGCAGATGCATGGATGTATAATGCAAAAAGTAACACCACAGACCTGTCAGAGAACCCGAACGGCGTGGCCGTAACTCGAAGGTCGAATTCACACACCGGCGACTCGGTGATTAGGTAAACGCACGAAGGGCTACTTAAAGACAGGTGGCCATGGAAAATTTATGTACGGCATCCGTGCACTGTCTGCCTTTACACAGAAGCAGATCAAATGGGCTGTCAATTAGAGACGTAGTTGAAGGAACATTAAACGACCGTGCAGCATGGTGTTCCAGTCTTCTACTCCATCTGGAAGAATATCATGCCCTCAACGTTGTCACGTAAATATTCGCAGTTGCCGGTAGAAAATGATCTTAGAGAGAAGATGGTGTCATGTCGTTTGGTCAACAACGGACGTGGTCATTTACTATCAGTTAGACGGAAGAGCAAATGTCCGTCGAAGGTCACCTGTGGCCACACAGCAGGGGCCTGCGCTTATGCAATTATTACCCCGCCACTTCGTTTGTGCATCAATGCCGCCTGGTATCACACGGCAAGGTGTTCGTAAAATTTAGACATCTCTGAGTGGTACCGAAATGAACATGAGTGACCCTGTTCCTCACAAGTGACCCATATGCTGGTTTGGGGGGATAAGGAGCTACAGATATTCGGTTGTAGTCTGTAGCCGTAATGTTAAATCCCAGATATCAGCGGAATGAGCTATGTGTAAAAGCCTCATATAAATTAAGCAAGCGCCTGTTCCAACGATGTGTTTGAATGGTCCTTGTTAGAGGTTTTGTTTTTGCAAGTTGCAAGTGTAGCATAGTGCCGCAAGTTGGGACTTTCAAATGCTTAGAGAATGGAGAACACAAATTTGGACCAAAAATTTCCTCCGCACTGTTTTACTTTGCAAATGGGCCATTTCCCTTTTCGGAATTCAACTTTCCATTGATACCCCAAAACGAGCTCTAAGAACCGAACATTTATCCCCAGAAAGCACCACGAAACGGTGCTGATGTTAATTACGGTTGAACCTATCAAACGTTTAAGGCCTATCCTCTAAAACAGACATATACTTTCTGTTCAAATACAGACCAATCTGTCTTTTAATGTCTTAAAAATTTTAAATTTTGTCTAATGCTTCCAGAAAACATCCATTTTTGGAGCTGGATTCTGAAGAAGTCCTTGATCCTGAACAATATTAAGTGTTGTTTTTAAAAAAAGTAGTCTGAAATGCAAATCAAGCGTTTAGAAAAATTAAAAAAATGCATGGCACATAAAAGTCTTTAACCATATATATTCCGTTTTACTTGGGACATAAAAAGGAACATCTCGCTGATAAGAAATCTAGAGGATTTGCGATCGTCAGGCAGTATTAATGTAACGTAAACATAGTAAATCGGAGAATGTTTCAGACTTTTGCAAACTAACTGATCAAAATTCATTTTTTCCTCAAACCCTTCGTAATTTTTCCTTGTTCACAAGAGTTATTCAAATGCCAGACTTTGTGCATTTATTTAAGGTTATGATTATCATAAAGTTCTTCTGAGAGGAGGAAAAATGCGAAAAATAAGATGTTTGTGAAAAATGGGATAGTAGAACAGATCTGCCTGTAAAACATTCATTTGTTCCACGTCAAAATATCAGGACGCAAGCTGCGTGTTCAGTAGAGCTCTATAAATGGGCTGGGATATTGCCCAAGTAAGAAAGGGTCTAAATGCAGAGGCATAAACTAAAAGTTATATGGATAATGGGAGAAGTCAAAAGCAAAATATCGAGCCACTGGAAAAGCCTTTGTCTGAAAAAAATGATCGTCTTGGTTTTGTGCGAGATAGCGGGCGTGAAACCATGTTGGATCCATCAATTGTGAATTTCTCTCTATACAACCCTCTTTCTGCGCACAAGGGGACTGAAAAAGGTCAATAAGAACTGGAAAGGACAGTGTGCATGAAAGGCAAGGAAAATGCATGAAAGAGATTAGTAGGTAGTAAACTGCAGACCATTCTTTCAAGTTATTGTCCTTCGGGTAATTTGACGTATCGGTGATCCTTATCCAAGAGGACTATTCCTCAATGATAGAATATGATGGAAGTTTATTCTAGCGTGAAGCATTGCAATTGCTAGATTAGGCCGATTGATATGGTCCGCAAGGATAAATCAGCCTGGGATTGCCATTTTTGGCTAACGCACCGTTATCAGCCAACCATACCCCTCAACACTATAACACCCTTAGCGATCGATGGGCGTCCATAAACGAATAAAGAATAGCTTTCAATCAGATTTCCAAGTGGTTGCGCACATTTTAAAAGATGAATCAGCACACTTTCATATGTTCCCTGCGGCTTGCGAGACGGTTACTAACCGTCTCCACCTATTTTATTCGGCCGTAGCGTTCTGATTAAACACCAGTGGAGCACATATACTGTTAGTTAATCTGGCTCCTATGCAAGGATCGACAGTTTGGCCGCGAAATCGTAGACTGAATCATTTGAAAATTGCGCATTACCTTGGAAAGATCGACTGATTAGATCATATCGCATAATACCACTGTAAACCCCAATATGCATGCCATACGCAAACTCTGCACGCCTTAAATGTGAGGTTCTTGTTCAGTTCAATTTTTATGCCCAAATTTCCTTGATGCACAAGGGACTACTAAGTACAAGAAAATAAGATATAAGTTGAAAGGCTGTAGATATAACAGCGCATCCTATAAACATTTACCACTTAAAAATCCGAGGTGATGAGAGGCGGTTAATTTTTTTCGATAGGGGACTTCTTTGTCATAATGAGTTCAAAGTGAGTTTACCTTTAAGAATTCAACAAGAGAAAATACGATTTCTTCTTTCTTTGGTTTCTTGTCAAACTTGTGGCAGGGGATCTTCCTTATTAGGTTGAAGTGCTACTCCTCATACTTCGTCCATTTTAGACGAATATTATTTTTGTCTTGGATAGCCCTCCTTCCCTTTCTCCCGAAAATAGTCCTCAAAACTGTAATTCATGTGGCTTTAGGTTACGTCATTTCCTAGCTATAATTTCATTCTTAAATTTATATAAACATCGGCTTTTTATATATGGGTGTTAACTACCACCTAATCTATCCGGAATGCTTCATGTCGAATCATCCTTAAGAAGGAGTAGCAAATACTGCATTACATTCAGTGGTCTTTCACGCCTCTCTACAACATAAGCGTGGCTATTTCGGCTGACTCATTCACTCTATAGCAGTTCGCATGCCTCTTTTCTCTAAATCCTCGCTTGTTAATACAAGCACTACCCATACACGAAACACAAAAGAAGACTGGCCTTACCCTCGTCAATCCCTACGCACCAGTGAATGCCCTAGCAATTTTATCGACTAGCAAGCATGTTTAAGGCAATTTCTGAATGCAATGAACGGTTCCGTCCACAGTTGGACCGTCGAAGTTGACGATATACACCGCTTGCTGCAGTGGGCTGAAAAGAAACACGGCGACTTGATTGGAACGTTCTTTTACCTGATGGTAGACGTGGATTGCGCTTACTGCATTTGCTCCCTTTCTACCTACCCTCTATTTCCTAAACCCACCCTTTCCGGGTCTACAGATAGATACCGTAACAGGCCTTAATGTAGTCTATAGACGCCGAAATGCTCAGCATAAGGGCTTTACTTTACGAACGCTCTATTGTTATCCAAATGCTAATCACTATTACCTCATACAGATTGGGCACGCATTCTGGGTGCAACTTCTTAAAAAGCACACACAGACGGTACACCCTAGTAAGTAGTATAAGCAGTAGCAGTACCAGTCCTGGCTTACTAAAGCCTGGTTAGACACTGCCTATAAGTGAGTGAGGCTAGATAGTGCAGAAGTACCCGCGCAAAGTCTACTGTCAATAAAGGCTAACATGGGCGGTGTTTGGGCTGCATCTGGAGAAAGTGGCTTACGCCTGACCCCCTATACCAAGGGTCGGGAACCTTTTTTAACTCAGAGAGCCAAAAAAGCAAACATTTGGAAATATATTTCAGAAGGAGCTGTATGGTATATTTTAAAATTCAATTCCATTAAATGCTTACATAAAAAGCCTCTGAATTTATTCTGCTAAATATTGTTATTATAAAAGTTACTAGCGAAAAAGCCCGGCCCAACCGCCCCCCCCCAAAGGCAGCAGGCGGTAAAACAGCTGCCTTCGGCCAAGAAGTGAGCTAACAGTAATGCGCCTGCTCGCCCCACCTTTTAGGCGTTTCAGTGCACAATCCATGTTGGCACAATTACACTGACACACTCGCGTTCAAGCCCTGTTTATACACCTACCCCCCCTTCCCCGATGCGCACACAACCTTGGTGCTGAAACCGCTCCCGGCCGCTACCGTAAACGCACTGACCGTAAAACACTTGGCCTAAATTCGCTAACCCCCCCTCCTATGCTCCCCCCCCAAGGGCAGCAGGCGGTAAAACTGCTGATACGGAGCGTAGGATAGACAGCTCGCAAAAACGATTCCCAAGAGCGGCGGAGAGGCATGCGAACTATGCTATCGGTGAACAAACCTATGATTCTTGACGCCAGCCAATCAAAAACGGAATAGGAACCCCACAGAACCACAATATCGCTTTTATTAAGCATACAGATTGTTAATGTGATTTCTGGCGTTGCATGGATTCGATGAGGGTTTTATAGTCTGGTCGGTAGTTGGTGAGGTTAAGCTTCATGCAAGCGTTGAGGCTTTCACCCGTTAGACGTGATCTTATCGTGGACTTGATGTATCTAAGATGTGAGAATGACTGCTCACATGCATACGTAGATCTAAACAGGGTCAATATAGCATTACTCACACGCTGCAATGTGTGGTATGTGACCGGTAACGTGTTCCAAGTTTTGATTATCAGCTGGTCTTCGGGTTGAAGTTTTTTTAATTTCTGTCCACATATGCTTGCTTGTCAACTCCGCTTTAGGCCACGCGATACTTTCCAAATCTTCATTGAGTGACTTGAACTTATTCACCCACATGTCTGAGGCCTTAAGGTCAGCCAAATCTTCTTAGAAATCTCTAATGGAGAGACCAGGAATATAACGTAGGTCGGCTGTGTTCAGTGAACACTCGTTTGGATGGGTGATGAACTTAAAAAGACGAGTGTGCTCTCGAAATTCTCCAAAGCGTACTTTGAACGACTGTAGGAGACTGGATGTGACGCCAAATAGCTGGTGGACATCAAAGTTTTGAGTGGACTCACTTACTGTGCATGCATCTTTATATTGTCTTATATTTTCAAAATGTAGTAATTGATCTGTTTCAGGATCCACGATAAAGAGTTCAAGCTTGTTTTTAAAGGAAAACACGGATTGTTGAAGTAATAACACTGTATTTCCATTGCCTTGCAATTTAACGTTAAGTTGGTTGAGATGTTTGGTCATATACACGAGATAGTAAAACATGAGGAGCCACTCAGTTTTGGCTAGCTCAGGATGCTCAATGCCCTTCATTTTAAGGAACGTCCGGATTTCGTTCAGGCAAGCTGCAAAATGGCTAAACACCTTCACTTTTGACAACCAATGTACTTTGCTGTGTAAAATCAGACCATGATAGTTATTTCCAACTTCATCCAGCAGTGTTTTAAACTGTCGATCATTTGAATCTCGCGCAAAAATGAAGTTAGTCAAACGGATGACCAGCGGCATCACTTCGCCAAGCTGCCCATCGCATATCTGAGCACAAAGAGCTTCCTGGTGTAGAATGCAATGGAAACGTAGGATGGGTCTATTTTCATATTGACAGAGAAGCGCCACAAATCCTTTGCTTTTCCCCAGCATACACGGAGCACCATCGGTACACACTGAGATAAGTTTATCGATAGGTAGTTTTTTTGAGCGAAATCTATGAAAGAATTGAATAAATTCTCCCCTCTTGTGGATCCTTCTATTGACAGAACCGCAAGACTTTCTTCGTGCAGTGTATCACTAGTAGCATATCGTGTGATCACACTGAACTGCGCCAAATGGCTTACGTATGTTGACTCATCCAAAGCCAGGGAAAAGAAAGGCGCTGCATTTATGTCCTTCACCTGCGTTTCCTCCACGTGGGTTGCCATCATGATGATACGCTCATGAACAGTTTTTACCAACAAAGACATGTCTTGTATCCGTTTAATTATCTTGTCTTATAACGACATGCTTATTCAGAGCGTTCAAAGATGTGCAATCCGTCTGATGAAAGAAAGCAGTCAAGTCAAGTCAAGTCAAATTTATTAAAGGAAATAAAGGCAAACGCCTTTGAACACCCTCTTGGTACATAAGATTTCAGAAATGCATCGGCATAGCCGAACATTTCAAAGAAGTCGTTGACACAATTTCAGACGGCGACTCGCTTGTTTCAAGCAATACACTCACACTCAGTTTACACGAGCCAGCAGTGTAACTGAGGAAGAAGAGCAGACAGTGAAAAAACTCCCAAGGCTGGCTCATAATTCAAAATGGAATGCCATTTGTGGTTTTTAGGATAAAAACTGTCCCTCGTGGGGGAAGTATGTGAATGATAGGGACCGATGTTAGGACCGATGTATCAGTCCACAAAGCAAGTGTTCGCGAATGGACTGTTTACTCCGTCTGGGGGATGTAAACATGAGGCACTATATGTAACAAAGCCGGCTGGCCTATGCGCGTAAGATAGTTTTGTCTGAAAGCATGAGCTTGACCAAGCTGAGGTCAAGTCTACGGGCTGTCTTACTTTAGTAGAACGTCTGTTATTTAGCGAGCTTGTGGCGACACGTCATTGGAGGGGGACGGCTACAATGTGCGCCCTCCTACCCCTTCATTCTCCAAGACCCGCTATCCCAAAGTCGTATGTTGCCACAACCAACTGTTCCAAGGCTCTCTTGCATTGACACCCCCATCCCAGAGGCTTGACCCCGCAGCTGCGTCGGGGAAGCCCGTAACAGGTGCGCGAGCGTCCCCGTTCGTTCGGTTTTCTCGCGACCCCGAGACCGCCGCCCTGACGACCGTAGTTCATTCAGTCATGCACACACACGCGAGCATACACAGCCGTCCAAATACCTAAGGGCTATTTAAATAGTCCACCGCTCGGTCTCTGTAGGCGACATCCCCTCGGGCAATTGCAAGACACCAATAACAATAATTGAACCTGCTCCGCAATCCTACTGAATCAGCTGTTACCCTGTCTCAAGCTCTCTCAAGCCTGACTGGGCGCAATCAACACTAGCCCTGGCTTTGCCAGTGGCCACTGCCACCTGAGACTGCAACTGGGAGTTCTGCACATAATTAATCACTCCTTCTGATGACTTGTGTCTTTTAGCTTCCAACCTGGGATTTTGCCTGATGAGTGAAGTGATCCAAGTGCAACCCACTACTTAGACCACTAAACACTAACCAAAATCACAAAATCTGAAGTTTCTGTAAGAGCCATACGCAATCATCAAAAGAGTCATATATGGCTCGCGAGCCATGGGTTGCCGACCCCTGCCCTATACGGTCATCACGACTTTGTCATATCACCGTTCTCACACGGGGAAGAGGTTTAGAGTGGGATAGAGATGGCGGCCACTCTACTTTCACTATAACTGGCCGTAGTCACCGTCCCTGCTCTGGGGCAAATGGTGGACATCGCCGATTACGGTGGTCGATCTAACACACTTGCGGGTTGATAAAAACACTAATCGCCTAGGCGAAAATAACCCCCCCTTTGCTAAGATAAACAATTACCCGGCGGGTGGCCAAAAGGCGTCTAAGTCGGAACAAATTCCACCCACACCCGGGCATCGAATTTCCTCTCCTGCACAAATGCGAAGCATAGGTGTGACAACGAGAGACCAGGTTCAGATGGACGAGAAGAGAGAGAGAGCACAGTCGATGCTGCGGGAAGTCGAATATCACTTAAATCCTACCTCATGGTCAAGTCACTGCACCAGCCTGCTTAGAGCATAAGTTTGACCAAATCAAAACTGATGGCCGAAGTGTCGCGTGCAAGACCGGAAGAACTTGAACTATTTCTTCTGTCAAATAATAAGATTGCACAGCCTGGTGGATGGAGTTGAAAGGGCAGAATGCAAGGAGAGCGCTGATTTGCTGGTTTCACTACCAACATTAATACTACCAGCATCACTGATATTTCCCTAGTCCTGTTGCATTGATTTAGGCTTTCCTACTACACTTACCTGATACTGTATTTTCGTACTGCTGTCCTTTAGGTTAATACTTGTAGCGTTCTCTTTCCTTACCGCATTCATCAAGTCTACTTTTAAAGGTACCTGCACTATTTCACTATCAGTTGAAGAGAAATAAGACTGCCGCTAACAGTAATATCAGTATAAATAACTAGCAGGAGAAGCACGAGTCGTAGCAGTAACAATGTACAGCTAGTTGACAACCTTACCTGCAGACAGAATCACCTCAGTTGATATACTTATATTCCCATCTGATATTTTGAATTGATATAAAGTAGGATAAAGGTCATATTTCTGAACTATTAGTACTGATAAAGGAAATTGCTAAGCTTCCATGACTAGCTGACTGCTGGAGAATCTTGCTTCCTACCAAACAGAAGGGGCTCTGCAATTGCTAAACTAAAAGTAGATATTGCAGATGTTGCAAAATTCCGAAATTTGAGCGTGAGGCGGTGGTAGATATTAAGCTATCATTAAATGTATATTCTTTAACCTTACTGTTACTAAAATTCCAAATAGGTTATGGCTGCATACGAGGTTAAAATTTCCTACATGCATGTACAGGCCGCACTGAAGCTTGCTACTTACTGGCTTTAGGAAGTATGGCTACTAGAACTAGCACTTCAGCCTAGACACAGCGCTTCTAGCAGAAGTATCCTGCAAAATGACACGTCAACTTAATTGTTCCTTGAGTAGATTGGTGAAACACCTGTATTCATTACATGTCACTCTGTTACCACCTAAATGCATGACAGATCCTAAGCTCTTGTTACATATACCTTTCTCTAACCTTGAGCTTACTAATATCCCCTTATAGGTTTATGAATTTACACTAAGCTAAAATGCTATATGTGTACGCACAGGCTGCATGGTATTCTACCAGCTACTAGTCTTAGCAAATATGGTTACTAGAATTAGTTCTCCTAGCATAGGCCTAGTACTTTCAACAATAGTATGCTAGAGAGTAAGTGAACACGGCCCCAGACCTAACTCCAATAAGTGGTACTACTGTTTTCGAGATGAAAGTGCGGAAACCAAGTCAAGCAAAGTTTTCTCAGGCCCTCGAGCATGTACTTACCCGAAATAGTTAAACTCAGCTTCACATTCTTGTTCAGATCAAAGGGATATGAGACTTAGCGTTGACTTAGTCCGCATCACCGCTGACAAATGGCGGCAGCAGTGCTAGCCTCAGTACTACTACACCTCTTGTTGATATTGAGGGGTATGAACCGCGTGCTGACTCGAGTACTCCTACCCATCTACAACAGCGGCAGCATCTTAGTCCGTACAGCTCGATGAATCTAATTGAAAGTGCGAAAACCAAGGCATAGCAGCTTTGCTCAGAACCCAGCACTATTATTATCCCAATGCTAATCAATTTTACTTCACACATATAGGGGAGTGGATAACGATTGCGTCTCCTTAAAAGTACATACACAGGCAGTACTGATAATATACTATATACTTGCCTCAGTAAGGATGGTTGCTAGGATAAACACCTATAGCAGCAGCATCTTAGTCCGTACAGCACAAAGGATCGAGTTGAGAGTGCGGAAGCCAAGGCAAGCACAGCTTTGGTCAGGCCCCCAAGCATATATTTTGTCGAAATAGCTAAACCCGGGTTCAACTCGCTTGTTCAGATCAAAGATATATAAGCGCTAGCGAAGGCTTAGTCAGCGTCAACGTTGTGAACTGGTGACATTATTGATAGCGCCAGTACTATTACATTTCTTGTTGAGATTGAGGGGATATTAATCCTGTGCTGGCTTTAACCAGCGTCACTTCTGATTTACAATGCAGACTGAAAAATTACCAGCGAACATATTACTCAGCTGCACCATCATAGTAAAATTAGAAATGGCAGTAGTGGTTGTTAGCAGAACGAGGCCTGGCTTCTTAGAATCAGGCAAGACGCCTACTATAGGTGAGTGAGAGTAGACAGTGCAGTAGTACCGGCGCAAAGTCTACTGTCACTATAAACTAAGTTTAGGCGGTGTTTAAGGCTGCGGCCTACGCCCTCTCCCTGTGCGGTTATCTCGAATTTGTCTTTTCATCGGTTAAATGCAGTTGAGAGGGTTTAGAGTGGAGAAGACAGCGGCGCGTCTACTACCGCTATAATTGGCCACCGTCACCGTCCCTGCTCTCGGGCATATGGTGGACATCACCGATTACGGTGGTCAAACTCACACACCTATCCTTCTCTTCCCTATACTAACCCCTATCCGCTGTCGAGAGTGTTTTAAGAAAGACGGAAGCGGCATCCGGCACAAGTGACTGACGCGGCGTAAGCCTGCACCCACGCGTGCCGTGACACCACCCCCCCAATGTTCAACATTTTTTATAGGAACGCAATTTAAAACGCTAATTATGGGTTCGAGGAAGAAGCCGAAAGGTCACACCGGTAAACCTCTTGTTCCAGCGATCGCGTCTTCTGCTACTGAATGCTTAATGGAAATCACCTGTTCGTTGCGACCAACACACAACCTCGTTTATCTCCGGTTACTCTAAAGGGGTCGTCATCCCGTCATTAGGTTACCTCCTAGACTGAAAGTCCTGGGGTTATTTTTTGACGGCCAATGTTCACAAGAATATGGCACTGCATATGATAACGGGACTTTCATTACTAACCGAACCTTTGCAGATAAGCCACTCTTCTCAGTCTTAGTCGAGTGACTTTCTGAGGATGTGATGACTACATCTTCGTCCTTTTCTTTGTGGACATTCAAGTACTTCGCGATGGCTAGCACTGCGGGCGGAGTTTTGCAGGCTGTCAGTCCGAGAAGATTCCATAGGCAAATTCCAAAAATCTTCAGGTGCAGTCAAATTCATATTCGTTAATTACAGCAGTAGAATGACAAGCGAAATCACAAATCTACTCGAACATTCTTGTTTGAGAATAAAATAAACTGACTAATTAAGGACAAGTAATAATTAAAAGTCAACGCAGGACACTGCACTGGGTAATTGGAACAGGGGTGAGATTACTCACCCAAACATAAAATTCTGTTTGAAAATTCCTTTGTTGTCAGCCAAATTACTAGAAACCAGGTACTTAAGGCTGCAAAACCGATGATGGTTCCTTTACGCACCAAACGTAGAGACCGTTTTACCTCAGTCAGAGGTGGTTTTCCCTCGCTCAGCCTTGGCAAGCAGCGCAAATATAGCTCACTAAAATGTACCACGTGCATTTATGCCTTTCGATAGAATGTTTTTGCGTCGTAAACCTCATTTTGTCATAGGCATTATAGTAAGTTACGATTGCAAACCCTTCCTCGTGTCTCTGTTCCTCCTAGGCCTTCATGCAAGAATAAATCAGGTGTCAGTAAGTGCTTTTCATACAGTAGCCGTCAAAGAACATGCAACCTTCATGATGAAATAAGACTAGGTATTTTAGCGTATATTTAGTAAAATTGTTTTGATTCATTCAGTTTATTGAATTCTGCGAAAGCCCTTTTTTAGTTAAATCATCATTTTAGTAAGGTTTATAAAGAGGAATGGCCATTAATTTTAGGGAAATCGGGAGAAGTCTTATATCAAAGGAATTTCCTATACTATTACGAAAGACAGAATCCAACTGCACGTTAATGTAAATTTTACTATGAAGGAACTCCAAAATAAGTGAAAAAGGTATAAAAAATACCCCTTCCTGAACTGGAAAAGTTAGTCGAAAATCGTTCAGATTCAAGTGAAGCCAAGTTAAAGGAATCACATTTGTTTGCAATAACATTGTAGATTTGTATTTTAAAAATTATGTTAAGCTATCCAGTGAAGTTTTATTGTACAAAATGCAGTAACAGAAGGGTTTGTTTGAATGCATAAATGATGCACAATTTGTCCTTGCAACAAAAACAAAATATCGCAATTGATAATGCAAATTTAAGACAAAGAAGGTTTTCTTGAATGTAAGTCGTGTAGAAATATAGTTTTTTGTGTACTTTAATTTCACTTTTTGCTTTATTCAGAAACGGAACAGACAGAAGAATAATATGTATTTCAAAAAATGGCAACGCATATGGCTAGTTTTTTTTAATTCGCATAATTATATCAAAAGGTTGAATCAATCCACATATGCAAAAAATAATCCATTATAAAGAGAAAAGAAAGTTCTTTCATCTCCAGTCAAATTGAATCGCTTATGATCAGATAAATTAAAAAAAATTCTCAAACTTCTCAAATCTATTTTGATGTTACGTTGGAAAATGTTAATATACGCAGAAGTTCGTTAGCTGAATATCCAATCAAAGCACTTTCTAAGAGGTTAACTTTTATGAGAAGTTCTTTTATTAATCATAGGAAGAGTAGTTTCACAACTTCACTGCGGACAACATTTACCCTCGACAATATGTTTTGCTGTTTTGAGGCATTCCTGTATATTCAAAAGGTTACCGTATTCATTCAAACTTATATCATAAAAACACTTTATTTCGGTAAATGCTCTTTATATCTATCTTATTTAAAAGGTTTTGTTTTAAACGTCGAACAGATGCAGCATTTATAAATGTAGCAATGAAGACAGTCAAAACAATGAAAATTGTTACACACTTTTTTGATGACATTCAATAAATACTTATCAAGTAAGAATAAAGTTTACAGAATATTTTGACTAAAGAGAAGTTCTTCCTTTATATAGAAAGTGGTTGCTTTAAGTTTTCAATTTAACACAATATCTAAATTTATTTTCTTAATTATAGCTTTTTTTACGTCTCCAAAATCGCGGGATTATCCAGAAAATTTTATTTTTCTTTACAAACACTAAGTTATTCCTATGGTACTTTTAAGTGCTTTATATGCCTGATGCAGTTCCTTATAATTTCTAAATCTTCCTAAATGAATTCACACTGGTATTTGAGTAAAGATAAAACTTTTACAAAGTTATGAAAATTGCATGGGCTTTGGCGACTACTGTAGGTAGTGAATCACCGTTAGTTTATAGAATGCAAGGTAAAATAAACAATCGCATCGGGTGGTGGTTTGTGGTGCTTAGGTCGTTAAATTTTCAAATCCACTGACCTCATTGCCTAGCACCAGAAAACGCAATCCCATTTGTTTAATTGACGCCATACGTTGGTTCTAGATGAGGTCCATTCCTAGACATATTTTGAGATTGGCAATGTCGAGGGGACTGGAGGAAGAAAGCTGCTCACTCAGCACGGTTACGACAGTAGTTGATGAAAAGACAACAAAAGTTTGAAATGTGTTTCCAAATAAAACAAACTACTAGAGTAGGTTTATAAAAATGATTATCCTGCACCCTAATCTCAAAGTATTTGAGTAATTTTAGGGTTATTGTCTCTGCAACGAGCTTCCTTCTTGTAACATGCTAAATAAGTAAAAAAATGCATACATTCTCAGTGGCCATTAATTGCATAGTATTTTTTTGATCAGCTAACACAATAATCAGTATTAAAACCTCCACTTAGGTAAATTCTTCGAATTGAGAATACATTTTGCAAGTTCGATTGAATTTCCATGACTTCGCTTTCTACAGCACGTATGGATGAAAGTCACCCAAGATAGTTTGACATTCCGGCCCTTAGAACTAACTTGAATAGTGAGCTTTCTAGAAGCAGCGGACCTTTGCAAGTACACGTGCAATTCCAGCCTATTTGGACGCCAATATGGAAATTGTTAGAGTTTTAGGTAAGGATTACGTATTTGCCCCCTAAACGGCGCAAAAGTAAAGCTGTCTTTGTACCAAACTCCAGAAAAAAGGGCGACCGTTAATTTACAGTGTAGGTTTAAAGTGAAGGTAAGGGCTAACTTTAGGAGTTTTCATGTGTTTCTGTCATCTTTTAATGCGGTGAATATTAATATTGCACATTTAGCCCCTTTTTCAACTATAGTTTACAACCCCGATGGTTGCTCGAAATTATTGAGGCTCACTGTGCGGGGCCCAAGTGTGAGGCACTGGAATATGTGCACACGTATTGTCGACAGCCATCTTGTTCAAGTTTGGCTGGCTCAGTGTAATGAATTTTCGCAATGAGCAGTTTCACACTCGTTAGCCTGCGGGTCACTCAAGCCTTTTTGTGTAAAATCCTGACGGTCGCGTTAAGGGAAGCAGGTCGTATATGTACGCGTAGATGAGGTCATTATATATTTATGATGACGGGAGCCTGTACGCTTTTGAAACGTCAGAAAAGTAAAAATATGGTTTCCGTGATCGCCTTTTCCTCTCGCAAGATAGGCAAACCACAGTATAGCTATTTCCGGCCATTGGCCCTCATCAGCTACGGGCAGCAAACTCTAATGTAGCCGCTAAAATTGCCACCACACCCGAGTTTCGAACTCGTGCCTCACCTCGCCGGTCAGGGGCAGACGTCCTAACCATTGAGCCATCGAATTCGATGTCTGCCCGGTTGTTGATCGGGAGTATATAGTATTTGTTTGTACACCGATCTATTGTTATGTACTATAAACTATGGTTCAGAATTTTTCCAACTGACGGATTAATCAGACCGCGCGCTCAGTTAAGAGCATGTATTTGTTTGGAGAAGTGGACTTAGAATTGGGCTCTTATCTGTTCAATGTGCTTTCCGTCTTGGAAACTGAGCCAGGTACGCTTTGGGGCGGATCCGCCCGCGCCTGTTACGTACGCCCTAGCCGCCTCTTTCACTCGGTCACGACACCCGGCCCGGATAATGAGGAAGAAATAGAGCTGGATATTAGACGCCGCGGATCGTGCAACATGCCGACATATGCGATAGATTGATACTCTTTCGCTAATCGGTATTGACTCAGGCTGTGATACTGATTATTGCGTAGTCTATTCTGAAGTCAAGTCAGTCATGATACGACGCAGGCTTTTTAATGAGCTTCGTTTTGACTACCAGAAGAAAGTATCTTTTGTTAAAAACGGGCTTATTAAGCAGTATGTCTTTGCATAATTGATTTTGACTGCCTTTATAAATTTCCGAATAATTTTCTAACCTAGTGACTGCTACACCCGAATTCAAGGTTTAAAAACTGCGCACTGTGTGCATCCTGTTTAAGGAAAAGTATGTTTTCGCCTACTGCTTAAGGAAAAAATTCACATAGTTGTCATAAAATATTAAAATAGATGTGAAACATATTTTATGCAGTATGGGCAGCATTTACAAATTGGCGGATACGATGAATTATGAATAAACACCTCGCAATCGTAAAAAGCTCATAATTAGCAATGTTTTTATGACCGAAAGCTACCATTTCTTCGAGCATAAAATTTAAAGAAGGTGTTTTTTCTATCAAACAAGTACAAGCCATAATTTTTGCGTACATATTTTCCATAAAATATATTTGAATTCATAAAGGCAGTCAAAATCAATGATACAAAGTCATACAACTTAAGTAGCCCGTTTTTTTCAATAGATACTTTTTGCTGGTCGTCAAAACGAAGCTCATTAAAAAGCATGTGTCGTATCCTGACTGAAATGACTTCAGAATAGACTACATTACAATCATTATCACAAACTGAGTCAATACCGATTAGTAAAAGAGTAATAATCTATCGCTAAGTCAAAATTTTGCACAATCCGTGGCGTCTTTTCTGTAGATGGAGCACAACTTATATTTTAGCATAACGTTTTTTACGCCTAAATATCTGCGCTGGCATCTTGAAGGCCGCGTCGGATACAAATGTTGAACCGTCTGTTGATTGGACTCAGGAGAGCGAGGCAGATGTTTTACTTAGCTAATTTGAGAGATTTTTAATCATTTAGTTATCCTATCTTGTCACTGGTTGCCACACTGTGAGGATCAGCGGACTATGGGAGCCATGCAAGGAAATTTTGTCAAAACTGACTTGAAGTGCCCTCTTAATAGATATTCCCACCACCCCACTGCTTAACGTTTTTTGTGCGCAGATTTTTAATGTTTGACTAATGAGCGTAGTTGAACATTTTCTTGTGGCGACATTGATCAGAAGCAATAAACTAAATAAGAGCATGTTTGTTTCGAGATACTTAATAGAGTGACATTCCATCAATATAAAATACTGTTGCGGTGGACATACATGCCAATTGAGGAAAAAACGACCTCATTGGTGGAGAGATGGTAACTGAGAGGAAAATGCAGAGGTAGAAATGTGTAAAGTCGTAAATATCAAGCATACTGTTTTATTATGCTATTCAGGTTACCCAGCAACGTGCTTTTTCTTCCTCATATATAGTGATTACAACATGAAACGTTCTGCGTGCTTAAAAATGTTTGTCCCCTTCCATTGAAAGTTTATTGAGGAAGCTTTTGCAGTACAACTAAACATTTCAGTACATTCAGTACATTCAGTACATCATATCTGCACATGTCTCAGACCTGTTTACGATTACCTATGACTAACGATTCCCGACGGAATCCGAAACGTCAGGCAAATAAAACTCTTGTTCCATTGATCGCATCTTCGTCTTCTGAACTGCTTCCTGGGACTCGAATATTCGCTAGTATTGGCAAAAAAGACATTTTCTCTCGCATTACCACAAGAAAGAAGCACCTTAATAAACGCGCTACTCTTTATTTTTCAGGAACACTGCTTAGAATTGTTAAAAACGCATTTTTTAAAGTGTCAGCGCGTGATCTACGTCAATTTATCTAAAATGTAGCTTTCCGTCGTCATACTACTTACTAGTATGCGCAATTTGGCGCCCCAGATGTTGTTTATTAGGTAGTGAGCATTAACGCGTGTGAGTTAAGGAGCACTACTGGTTCTGTTCTAGCAGTCCCGAGGAATCATTCACCTCGTCGGGCCTTGATACAACGCATGCACACGTTACTTCAAGTTTCACGAGTGAAGTAAATATCCTACATTCTGTAGTCCAAATTCCGTATTGACTGGTAGCATCACAATCCGGAACCCAATTCTAAGACACTGAGACGGCCTATGAAAATGAGGGTAGAAAATCAAAAATTGATAGCAATTAATATATTGATGTAATATTTTCGTTATTATCTTTAAAGTACGATAAAGTTGCACGTGGTTTAGACAGGTAACTAATATTCGGCAACACCAGACTTCTGCATAAAAATGACGCATGCAGTTTGCTCGATGTAGCCATGAAGTTTAAATTTTAAAACGTCAGTATTCTGGGACAGCCGGTCCAGCTGTCCAAAACGTCAGCAAATCTAAAAAATTATTCCGGTTAGCAGAAGATGAACTTTTACTTAAGTTCAAGGCACTAATCTCTAGGCCCTATGGGTGGAATGCTCTAAATCAGCCATAACGCAAACAATTTGTTCACAAATTACGTTTACTAACGAAGGACACCTAGTGGATAATTTAAATAGCAATCCAAGCAAGAATACTCGAACTTCGTAAAATGAACTTAGATAGTTTGGTTGTAGCAGCATCCAAGCTACCATTTCTTGGTTTTTATTTCAATGTTTAAATGAACGCCGATTAATTGTTTTCTACTATTTCTTATCAGAAAATACACGCACAAGCGTTCGTTACAAGAATTTGCCGTCTTAACGTCCTCTTTTTGAATATAAGGACTGTAAACATCACAACTCATGAGTTCTACAAAGTACTGAAGAAGCATGTTACCATGGTGATGCGAATATGTACTCCCTGCGTACCTCATCTGGAATTTAACTTAATGTTACCTTAAATATGGGGGTATCTATTTCCGATTCCACCCAATATCGCAAATCTTGCCAAGTCTGCACGATTCAACATGGCTGATGAGACATTTCCGGGCGAATCCTGCTATTTTGACCCCCTAGCTAATGAAGCATTGCAGGTACCCCTCAGCCTCATTTAAGCAATTAATTATGCCCTTTATTTTTGTGCCTATTCTTAAGGCTACTTTAAAAATAAGGATTCATAAAAGCACATCACTTGCGATATATTTTTGAATGCGGCGTTCATGTTCTCATTGGCATTATCACTTAAATGCAATTTCTCAATTATAAAGTTGAAATTGGCAGAGAAATGTCATCGCTTCCGCCTGCTGTTTTCCAGGGACATAATTTTATGAAGTAACGAAAGTGTTTGGAAACTTGCTGGGGTATGAATTGCAAAATGTTTTACTAATATTCAGACAAAACGAACTGCAGACTGCCAACATTAAAACTCACCTGGATCGTGAATATTGCAGAGTCCAGAACAATTGACGGCCTTGACATTTCGGAAACCAGATAGGTCACTGCCAGTCCAAGATTATGACAGTTCTCTTACACGGTAACGTCATCCTGAAACAAAGGAAATTAAAGAAATCCTTCATGTGTCTATTCTGTTGATCATAGTAATTAAAAATGCTCATAATGTTTTCATATTTACCAAAATGAATCGTCCCAGCAACATGCTAGAATACCCATAGTTCACCTACCCACCCACAATTGTGACGCCGCTTCACGTATTGGAAAACTCGGTTAGCAAAAAAAGTTGCCGACAAGAAGCCAACGACGATCAGTGTAACTTCACCCGTTGTCGGTAACGACGGGGACAGGAATGAACTTTGATACTCCAAACCGATGCATGCAATTTCTAGGTCGCCATTTGGTGCACGGTTCAGGCTGATAGGTGGTCCACTCTTATTGACCCAAACAAAGAATTGTGGTTCATTCATCTTGGCTTGTTCACTCATTCGGCCTGCCATCTTTCGGGCTTTTGATAGCTGGAACAAACATGTCGCACAACTATCCAATAGCAATGGGCATCTGTTGCACTCCAAAAGTTGATGAAAAACTAATGCAAATCCCTGTTGCTACAGATACACTACGTTAGCAAAATACTTTTTGCGTGTTAGGACACCAGAAGGAAGGGAGTAGCACATGCCGCCTAAACGCTCGCATGTCCCTTAATTACACCTGAAGAGGCTAGTTTAAAAAAATACAGGAAAAGTCAGCTAAAATAAACGTTACCCTGGATACTTTATTCGTACTTTTTGACCGGGGCTGTTATAATCATGCTATAAGCATTAATTCAGAGGGCCATGGATTGTTATTTTCCATAGTATTTGAGATTTAATAAGAAAAGTTAAATTTATGAGCATTGTCCCAGATCCTTATTTGAATATGCGTTTTTTTTTCAACGAAGGTACTTATTTAAATATATGGCACGGTAAATCTTCCGAATCCTTTCCAGAAATACAAAGAGCTGTCAGATTTACTTAATCAAAAGGCTTTTGGCGGAAATAAACATAACTTGTTAAGGATAGGAATGCAATGATCTAATTAGCAGATGGAACTCTGGAGATATCAGATATTTGATCGAAGATGCAGCAACATTCTTAGGAGCTAGTGAGCAGCTTATGATGTATTTGCAGCAAGTATTGCGATGAAAATAAATAGAATCGTCACAAAACGAAATAAACGTTAATGTTTGCTAGATGGATTTATCATTTTTGGGGACAGGAATGTTGGCTATTTAGATGACTTCTGGGACTCTGAGGGCATTTTTTGCCCGATCACTTTTTCTTATTTAACATAAAGCATAGCTGACATCACAACGGGCTTGAAAATGGGTAAAGGGATATAATAAAGGATTAAAAAATACGAGATAATTTGTTGGCATCTCAGTTTGCTAGGGACGTTCATTTTATTAAGGATATTCTTCCTGTTCTCCACAACGTTTCTTGTCTCATAAAATTATGCGTGCTTGTCGTCTTAATTAAAATTAGTTGTTAAGCGTGTAATTTACCTTATTCTTTGGAGCTATTGAGTGCATTTGGCGGTTAAAAAGCTGAAAATAAAGGTCGTAAACCGAATATTCATCTAATGTGTTTTTATGGAGGCTACTTATTGCGGAACATATAAATATTAATCTTAGGCATCTTACTGACCGACTTTTATTGAGGGCGTTGATTTTTCTCGACAAAGACTGTTCATTTTTGCTTGTTTCTACAATTATGACTCAAACGACCATCTTGCTAAGAAATAATATCCTTAAAATACCTTCTTTTGTTAATGGTGTAGATAAATACCTTACCTTTAAAATTTAAATGTATACATTGAACAGAATCTTGCTTTATGAAAATAACTAAAAAGACATGGAAAATCCTGAAATCATCGCCTAAGGGAGGTGATTAAAATATACAAAAAACTGGTGTCTTAACGACCTCAGTTGTCCAGCGATGAATGTTGATCACACGAGTCGACGCATACCCAAAAGTATAAGCTAATACTTCTCGGTACGGCTGAGATAAAATAAGATCAGGAGGATGAACAACGATATTCTATCCCACATTGTTGACACCGGACATCGTTTGGACCGCAATGGAGCCTTCCGAGTAATCCGAAAAGGCGAACCTAACTACATCAGGCCTCTGAGTCAGCCCTTGCTATCAACAGCAACATGCTGGAATACCCATAATTCACCTTCCCACCCACAATTGTGACGCCGCTTCACGTATTGGAAAACTCGGTCAGAAAAAAAATTGCCGACAAGAAGCCAACGACGATCAGTGTAACTTCACCCGTTGTCGGTAACGACGGGGACAGGAAAGAACCTTGATGCTCCAAACCGATGCCTGCAATTTCTAGGTCGCTCTTTGGTGTACGGTTCTGGCTTAGAGGTGTTTCACTCTTATTGACCAAAAAAAAGAATTGTGGTTAATTCATCTTGGCTTGTTCACTCATTCTGCCTGCCATCTTTCGGGCTTTTTATAGCTGGAACAAACATGTTGCAAAACTATCCAATAGCAATGGGCATCTGTTGCACTCCAAAAGTTGATGAAAAACTAATGCAAATCCCTGTTGCTAAAGATACACTACGTTAGCAAAATGCGTCTTGCGTGTTAGGACACCAGAAAGTAGGGTGTGGCCCATGCCGCCTAAACGCTTACATGTACCTTAATTGCACCTGAAGAGGCCAGTTTTAAAAATTACAGGAAAAGTCACCTAAAATATTTGTTATCCCGGATACACAATTCGTACTTTTTGACAGGAACGGTGATAATTATACCATTAGCATTATAGCAGAGGGCCATGCATTGTTATTTTCCAGGATAGGCGGGAGTTAATGAGATAAGTGGAATTTGTAAACACAATCCCAGGTCCTTAGTTGAATATGCACATTTTTATCCAAGTTTGTTTGCAAAGTAGCAATCCGTTTAAATATATGGCGCGGTAAATATTTTGAGTCCTTCCCAGACAGGGAGAGAGAGAGAGAGTAACGCAGCCCAATTGAATTGTCAACACATGAATGCTGACAAGCCGGTCGTTTCTGTTGATGTTGGCTACTGTGCAGGTACACTTATGCCAGGCGTCACCGGCCTACCGGATGCTGAAAGTGGAGGATCTGAAGAGTGAGGACCTGCATTTAAGCGCCCTTAATGAAGACGAAAAGACAGAGGAATGTGGACAGATTCGTACACCCGCGGGCTTTTGGAAGAAGAGCTGGACCGAAATTCGCGACAGGTAGAATGAGATCGGCAGGTGCACTAAAGGTTGTGGTCGGTCGAACATCCGTTGCTTACTGAAATGTATTGGTTATAAGTGAACAAATACAAAAATTGCATTTAGCGTTGAATGCACAAACGCCGTTTCTCTTTTATGCAGCAGCTCATCTCTGGCCAGACAAGTGAGCCTATCCCACGGTTTCAGGCACGCATTTGAACTGCTGGTCAGCAATGACAGTTTAAACATTAATAAGGAAGGGCCTGTCCGGCTGTTAGAAAACGTCAGCAAAGACAAAAGCTCGTTCCGGTGAGCACTCACATGTCCTCCGGTAAAGTTTATGATGTGAGCAGAGGCCAAACGCAACAAATTAAATCAGTAATTTAGCCGGTACCAGTTAATGCGAAACGATATTTAACGGCGGTTGGAAAAAACGATATTATTGGTTTAACCATGGACACAATGAAACCCAGAATTTTTATGTGACCAGTGGTAATAAAGATTATGCGTATGAAGCATTACGACACGCAGGAAGCAAAGTGATATAAATAAAGCATACATAAGGGAAATTATAAGGCGTTCTTTTTATAGGAAGGTTATTTATAGCAACGCAAATGGGAGCGTTAATTGGAACTAAACTTTTAATAAGCACAATTATTTAAAAAAACCGATAACGGCGAGCATATATAAGCAGAGGTTTTGCAAGAAAATAAGACGGAAAAAGCAAAGGGATATACAGTGTAGGCTTTACTTTATAAATCTTGCAAATTAGAAGTGTAAATGATGGCTTAATAATGCAGGGTGAGTTGACATTACGAGGCTAAGACCGGTATCAGTGGCAAGTGCAGTATTGTGCTTCATTGCGTATATGTGATGTATAGCGTATTTTGCGATAAACCGCTACGCTGCTACATGTTAAGCATGCTTACCCACGGTCGTACACAGCTGACTATGCACGAAAGGGAATACAGATTTCACCTTGCTAAAAGGGAATGGGTTGACGCGTCGTCGTCCTCCCCATGTTTGTCTTCAAAAGATGATTATTTTGGCTAAATCCACCTGCTTATAAAGGGGTGGAATTCGAATTTTCAAAAAATTGCCATCAAATTACTTGCAACTTTTCAAGAAAATTTGGTTATTTTATCTCAAAATGCAAATTTTGAATGCAAGATATATTCGGATGTCTCCAAAGCTTGGTAGTCCTTTTAGTCCAATTTCAGAATACGCTTAAGATCATAAATCATGTGGACTGACTCTGATGTCAAATCAACTATTGCAGTCGAATGTCTATTGCAACTATAATTAAACGCTTCCTGCGTCTTCATCTTTTTCCATTGTTAACTGTACGTCTTGAAATGGCAATTTTACCACCCATTGTCGTGGTTCCTTGTACCCAACTAGATGACAGCCATTTTTTTGAACAAACGAGAACATGCTTTCGTGCTCTCCGATAATCGGCCTCTTGAGGTTTTATAGTCCTATGTAAGCAATGAGCAGAGGGATACGGGATCCCGTTATGGTGCCTTCTAATTGCTCATGTCTGATCCCTTTGACAACAAAAAACATGCAGTGAACATTGAGATAGAGTACAGAATAATGGGACGCAAACTCGAAGTTCGCAAATTTTGCCGCGGATACGGGGCACGTCGTCGTCTTTGGCGCCCTATAAATTGTGGGTTGAGGTGACCAATGTAGGTCGAAGAAGCCTGGATGTCGAATGCTACATACGTCTGCATGGCATCTATGCTTCTTAGGCTTATTATCAGGGTACATTCGGGGCGAAGAACAATCGGAATCGCCAAATAACTCTACCTTTAACATGTATGTGCCTGGAATATATAAAGACGAGACGGAAGCCGACCCGGGACAACAAAGGGCCTACGCACTTGGAGAAAAACAAACAGTAGCGTCACAGCGACAAACAGGATAGAAACAAAAGTGGGATACGAGGCAGGCACAGTGGCTCATGCATCTATTCTTCTTTCAAACAAACTAAAGTCAGCTGAGCGTGCGCAGGATTATAGTATATTCCCATGAAAGCCAATGCCAGTAGCATCTTCGTTGCATATGGATGGCATTATGTTAACAAACGCCTTCTTAAACTTTTTAAACTGCCGCTATTAATCAGCAAGTTCAATGTGTGACTGAACTTCTCGGCCTTCATGTTTGGTGAGTACTAAATACAGCGCTAAGTATCGCAGATGGGCTAGGACGCAGGCATTACAAAGATCGCAACTCCTCAATGAAACGAATGCATATATGATATTTCCAATTGCTATATCAAAATTATACTCTAGAGGGACATTTTCCAGTTCGTTTCTTACACTCCCATAATATTGCATATCATGGAACGCATGCTTTAAACTGGTCATTATTTCCGTCGGTGAGCTAACGTTAACTTGCAAAAGCCGCGCATGTTTTCATAGCTCTTAATGATAAAGGCATTTAAAATGAATTTATTTGCACAATTATAACTGTGCAGGACAGTGCGCGTGTGTTATTTTGGGCAACGTGCCCGACCATTTCGTGTAATCAGCCGACTTAGGCAGTATCACGGTAGCATAGAATGTGCTTGGCAGACGTGCGATTGCATTGGTGTCAATATTAATGTAAAAACTGTCTTAAAGCAAGTTTAATGTAGCTTATTGTCATTTCGGCCTATTGACTACAAAATACAGCAATTGTTATCCTAGATGGACTTTATTGTCTGGCCAGAAGTTAAGCTGTGCATAAGGAAGAACTGCCCACGAACCAAAAGTGATCTGCTTATTATGCATTTATTCACTTCTTTAGCATACATTAAGATAAAGAGCGAGAATTGTTTGCACAACTGAGTATGCTCCTGCATCTCCATCTGCACCGACGGTCTGATCTACAACTGCGAAGGCACAACTTGAACACTTTCAGATGGCTTCGACCGTTAGTACAGACTGCAGGGACAATAACCTGTTGAAATTCTTCTGGCATTTCGTCCTCCTCGTCATCACGGCCACCTTTATCCTCCTTTTCATTCACCACGCTCAAAACCAGGTCCTCACTCATTACATCCTCCTTTTCCAGCATCTGGTAGGCCGATGATGTCTGGCATAGGAGTCCCTGCGCAACAGCCCAAAAACAGTACTAACGACAGGCTTGTCATTGTTGTGTTGTTGAGAAATCAATCAGGTACGGTATCTCTTTCTTTGTCTTTATGTCCGTAAGTTGACTGTCGCCTTGCTTTTATATACTCGTACCTGTACGCGGGTGGATATCTACAATCACGTGCCTTTAGGCACCATCACCTATATGTGTTTCTTCAGGGGCATGACTGCATACGTGGTCATGTCCACCACAACCCCCGAAAAACTGCAATCTAAAGTGCATTGAGAACGACCGTTTACGCGAGGTCTGAGTGGGCGGTAGGTGTTCAGTGAAATGTTGCGTCATCAACCGTACGTCTATATTTGTTTTAACCCCAACAGTGCTTGGATCCATATTTGATTTTTCCGCGGCTTTGATCCCGTCTTAATGTTAGTGCATTGTGCGCACAAACCAAAGCTAGTTCATGAATGTAGTCGGATAAGGCGTATGACAAGAACTATCTAGAAAAATAAGCAGAGGAGATCACTATTAAACATTTAACTTAATACCACGTGATTTCAGCAGCATCAATCGCCCTTAGACGTCCGTCGTACTTCCAACTTGAAGTCCCAATCGCTCTGACGGATAAAGAGCATTTCGTATCGGTATTAACCTTGAATATATTTATGAACTTGGCGATCACTCAAAAGCGCTTGCAACTGCTCAGGAGTTGCCTTCAAAATTGCGGATTAGACCTTTGGTGCAAATCAAGATGTATATGCATGAGCAGTTGTGAATTGACTCTCGCTGTTTGATTAAATGTATGCAAATTAAACAAACAAATGCACAATAAGCATGTCGGTTTTGGTACGTGGGCACTTCTTCTTTATGTACAATTTGAACTCTGGCCAGATAATGAAGTCCGTCTGGGATGAGGAGCTCTGTTAAGAGTTATTAATTTCTGTGTGGATCACAAAACCCAAAGATTTCTTCAGGTAAAACGCATATCACAAACCTGACCTTGTCAACTGTGCAACCGCGCACATGCCGTTAAGCCTCACATTAACAATACGTATTCGCAAGCATAATTTATGCTAACGTGATACTGCCTTAATCGACTGATTAAACGAAATGGTCGAGCTCGACAGTCAAGTACCACCAAAAATTTCCTGCACTGAAGCTGTCATTAAAACAATTCCATTTGTTGAAAATAAATTCTGGTAGACCGATTTTCAACTGCGAAGAATAAAACAACTGTTAGAAACGTGCGGGCAAAAACAGTTTTCTGTTGGCAGATATTATCGTCAGCCTATGTTTACTATAGTATGTATACTGTCGGTTAAGATGGTTTGCACTCTCCTAAAGTTTTCACCATCTGGGATAGACTATTTCGAGGTCAACCATGGAGTTAGCAGCCAGTATTACCTAAGCTGATAAGAGTAGGCTGGCTTCAGTAGAAATAAGGTTGAAGATAATGATCGTTTTAAAGGAGGCGTGCGATAGCATTGGTGCGTTAGAGCATGATCCTATTTCTCTTGTGGCCTAGAAAAACTAACTGGCAAATTTTATTAATATTTTCGGTAAAAGAATTTTATGTAGGCCCACTCATATATCACTAGTCCAAAAATTTTGTCCTGCAAAAACGGTGGTTATAGAGTTTTGAGGGTGCGTGTAATGTTAAAAACATGTAGTTACAATTGCTTTCCCAGGCCAATGGGAGTAAGTTGTTCCGCATGTAAATTGAAGGTGTGCGCGGCCCTTCGCGCCGCGGATTATACTAATCTAACTCCGGGACCGTAAGTTGGACCTCAGGTTAGTTGAAGTCGATGACCGCTTACCACGATTTCACATTTTCGGGCAATTCAAGACGCCTGCAATTTGATAATTGTGTTTTTCCACAATAAGTAAAAATATAATACAGATCAGGAAAATCTTCATATATAAATCAACAACACTTCTCAATTTAGTAAAATAAAAATGCATTCAGTATTTTTTAAAGTATGTACCACTGCGTGCCCTAATTTCCTGCTCAAAAAACCCGATGGCCACCGTTTTCGTAGGAAAAAATGCAGGGAGTATGGATTATTTTGTCGGCTTACATAAGCTAGTATTGCCATACTTTCTAATGGGATAAGTGCATTCATGTTGCTAGGGAATTGCCTTCATTGTAGGGATAGATCCACGCCATTGCGGGGAGTCCTGGTATGGTTCTGGGCCGCTCTTGGTGGCCACGTGAGCAAGGATCCTGTTATCAAGGCGGAATGCTAACATGCCTTTTTATTGAGTCTGGGCCAGACACACCGGGTGGCAGCAGTTCTCGCCATGTCCTATTGTCAGCTGTTAGCAGTTTTCCTATTATCGGCTGGCCTGTTTGCTCGTGTACCGGTGCAGTGGCATGAGTGGTTTTCCTGAGCATCAGATATTATGCATACGCATATGGAAATGTAGCTGCGTTAGTGTGTGGAAGAATGTAAGCAATCATCTTTGGGAAAACCTCCTCCTGAAATTCTGCCACACCGGCAATATGTTTGGCCCACAAATAAGCGACAACCACGGACTCTAATTTGGCGGCTAAGACAGGTCGTAGTTGTGTCACATGTCAGCAAGCGGTTGAGAGTGTCCTGCTTCAGCCACTTTGGCCAATTTCGACATCAGTTGGCTGAAACGTTGGCGTTTTTGCCAAAGCACAAAAGGGTTAAAAGGGAATATTGTCAATATTGTGGACTGCCAGTCAAGACTTTAGTGTGGCTAGGACGCATTTAAGCCGTGATTTGACCGCGATGAATTGATTCACTTGAAGCTTGGTGGGCCATTTGGGGCTGCCGATGAAGGCGTTTGTTTATATAATGCCCTCCATATGCTACTGGCATTGGCTAACATGGGAGTATACTATAATCCTGCGCACGCTCAGTTGCGTTTAGTTTGTTTGAAGGAAGTAAAGATGTGTGGGCCACTGTGCCTGCCTCGTATCCCGCTTTGGTTTATATACTGTTTGTTATTGTGACGCTACTCTTTGTTTGTGTCCACGTGCGCAGGCCATCTGTTGTCTCGGGTTGGCTTCTGTCTCAATTTGAAATAGTCCAGACACATACATGTTAAAGGTTGATTTATTTGGCGATCCCGATTGTTGTACGTTTAGATGGTACCCTAATAATAAGCTTAAGGAGTTTAGATGCCACCCAAAAAAATACAGCAGTTAAGTGAACATTTGGTCCACATCGAGGCTTCTTGAACCTTCCTATGTGTTATATCATCACCTCGGGCCAAAATCTACAGGGCGCCAAAGACGAGGACTTGCCCCATATCTGCAGCACAATGTGTTACCTTCGAATTTATGCGTTACGCCTGCTCAATATTCGCTGCATGTATTTTGTTGAGAAAGCGATTAGACATGAGCAAATCGCAACCACCTCAACGAGATCCGTTGTCTTTCTGCGCATTGCGTAGGTGATAGTATAAAACCTTAAGAGACTGTTGTTTAAACAGCATGAACCCATATTTCGGGTAATTTAAAAAAATTTGTCAGCTAGGTGGTTAGAATGAATCACGAGAAACGGCGATTGAACATGCTGTTTCCCGATACACAGTTAACAATGGAACCAGAAGACGCAGAGAGCGGATGTCAGTTTAGGGTTGCCCGTGCATCACGGAAGGGCGAAGAGGGCATAAAGGCGAGAGTGTGGACGTCATGACGCAAAATATGTCCACTGGAGACATAGCGGTGTTCATTGATTTTCATGAGTGTCATAGCACAAATCTAAGCACGTTTTATTATATCTGCAATAGACAGGGCGGTATTTATCAAGTTCAGCTGCAGAAGTTGAGTTAAATTCAGATTCGATACATACGATTTATGGTTTTAAGCTTCTTCTGAAAATAGACTGACGAGCAGAAAAGCTTTCTTGCCATCCGATTATCTCCAAACTCATTAATTTTGTGAGAAAATGGCCGAATTCGCTCGATCATGTACTAATAATCTGACGGCCGATTTCTTGCAACTTAGAAAACAGCCCCTTTAAAAGCAGGCAGATTTAGCAGAAATCGTCATGTCTTGAAGACGAACATAAGCAGAACGACGAAGCCTCGACACCTCTTTTACATAGCTTTTAATTTTTCTAAGTAAGGGGAAACCGGTATTCCTTTCCGTGGATAGCGCTTACTCTTAAATAAGCTATTAATAGGATATAACTGATAAAGAAAAATATAACACCTTCCACTGTTCCCATTTAAGGCATAGTATCAAGTTAATATTTACAAGTAAATATTTAAAATTCTATTTGCATGCTTTATAATATAATGCCTTTACTTACAATATGGCCAAAAAATCGAGAGTTGACTTCGTTGACTGCCAATTAACGTGCCCATTTTCGTTGCTGCATATAACTTTCCTATAATAAGAACATCTAATATTTTCCGTTATGTAGGCTATATAAATATTACTTTGCCTCCTGTGCGCCGTTATGCGTTATACGTATAATCTTTATTACCATTGGTCACATAAAAATTCTGGGTTTCTTTGTGTCCATGGTTAAACCAACAACATCGTTTTTTCCCACCGCAGTTAAATATCGTTTCGTAACAGCAGGTACCGGCTAAAATACTGATTTGATTCTTTGCCTTTGGCCTCTTCTCACCTTAAAAAAAATTACCAGGGAACATGTGAGTGTTCACCGCAACGAGCTTTTGGCTTTGCTGACGTTTTGCAACAGCCGGGTCAGCTCTCCTATGTCAATTTTTAAACTGTCATCGCCGACCAGCAGTTTCAATGCGTGCCTGAACCTATCGGACTGAGTTGTTTGTTGACTAACGAATACGGCAGTAATTTTCCCCGATGCGCATATTTGTCTGGCCAGAGATTAGCTGTTGCTAAAAAAGAAACGTTCATGCATTAAACGCTAAATGAAAATTGTGTATTTGTTCACTTATAACCAATACATTTCAGTAAGCAACGGATGTTCGACCAACCACAACCTTTAGTGCAACTGCCGATCTCATTCCACCTATCGCGAATTTCGGTCCAGCTCCTCTTCCAAAAGCCTACGGGGGCTAGAATCTGTTCAAATTCCTCCGGATTTGCGTCCTCCTCATTCAGGTTGCTCAAATGCAGGTCCTCACTGCTCGCATCTTCTACTTTCGCCATCCGGTAGGCTGGTGACGCCTGGCATAGGAGTGCCTGGGCAACAGCGAACAGCAGTAGTGACGACAGCCTGGTCATCGTTCAGGTGTTTAGAATTCAATCAATCTGTCTAAAAGTTGACTCCTGCCTTCCTCATTTACATACCTGCACATGTAAGTGACAGTGTAATTACAATCACGTGCGTGTCGACATCATTGTTTATACGTGTTTCTTCGAGGGCGTCATTGCATACATGGTCAAGCAACCTACGCACGTTTTCAATCGAAAGCGCAAATATGAAGGTAGGTAGGCGGTAGGTGTTCAGTGAAATGGTGCGTCATCAAGCGGACGTCCATATTTGTTTTAAACCCAACCCTGCTTAGATCTGCATTTGAAAGTTTCGCTGCTTTGATCCCAGTTTTAATATTGGTGCATCAAGAGAACGCAGCAAAAATAGTCAGTGAATGTTGTCGGGATAAAGTGTTTGTCATTCAGTTGGTTTGGCAGATTTAGTTAATTTAGTTGACACAATTGTGAAAAACTCGCAGCATTCGGCGGGATTCGAACCCGCATAGGAGAGGGGCCTTTAAGCCAACCCAACGCTCTACCCACTTGAGCTAGGAATGTCATGCTTCACACCGTGAGTGGAATCACACTTGGATCGATATTACCTGCCCAACTTTGCCGCTCATATGGAATCCACCAATTCGGGAGGAAGTTGACTGCCCAAGCAGGATTTCCTAAGCAATCATCTAGAATCCACCAGAATGACTACTAGGCTGACTTAATTATTTATTTGGTTTGGCAGATTAAGTTGGGTCAACTAAATTAACTAATTATGCCAAAACAACTTAATAATTAAGTCAGCCTAGTAGTCATTCTGGTGGATTCTAGATGATTGCTTAGGAAATCCTGCTTGGGCACTCAACTTGCTACCACATTGGTGGATTCCATGTGATTGGCAAAGTTGTGCGGGTAATATCGATCCAAGTGTGATTCAACTCACAGTGTGAAGCGTGACATTCCTAGCTCAAGTGGGTAGAGCGTTGAGTTGGCTAAATACCACTCTCCTATGCGGGCTCGAATCCCGCCGAATGCCAGGAGTTTTTTCACAATTGGGTCAGCTAAATTATCTAAATCTACCAAACCAACTTAATAATTAAGTCAGCCTAGTAGTCATTCTGGTGGATTTTAGATGATTAATTAGGAAATCGTGCTTGAGCAGTCAGCTTTCTCCGAATTGGTGGATTCCATGTGAGCGGCAAAGTGGGGCGGGTAGATACGCTTTGGTTGTGGTCAACACAAGGTGCGTTAAAAAGCCTGCATCCTATCATGACTGAAGTTAATTCAGAATTCAGGTTTTTCATCTCCAGAGAAATTAATTTCTGATCGCAGTAAATATCAGTATATATAAGGTCTATAGGCGTAGACCTGATATATACTGATATATACCACGATCAGAAATTAATTTCTCTCGAGATTAAAAACCTGAACTTTTTAAAGCGGTATGTCAACCAGAAAGCAGCTAGGGTAAGTGGGGAACCCACTAATGAGCCGGACCTTTAGCAGCTGTGTCAAGCAGCGGCAGAATACCGGCAAAACACGTGTCTGGGCCTTTTAGCAAGTACCTAGCCTGTTAATATGGCAAGTTAAAACTTAAATTCAGAATTGACAACACGATAATCAGTATCACAACCTGCGTCTGTCGATTAGCGAACGAGTATCGATTTGAAGAATATGTCGGCATATTGCACGCATTTTGGTGCGTACTGTATATATAAAATTGGGGTTTTCATCAGATCTACCTGGTTAGGGCATATACTTGTTCCGAAAGTGCCTTGAGTATCGTAAGTGAATGATATCAGGCTGTCGCTCAGCGACCCCAGATGTGTGAGAAAGTGGGTCTCACAAAGACAAGACAGACCGGAATGGCCATTTATGGCTTGTTAGCTGTCATCAGCCAGTCGAACCTAATCTCGAGGGGTGAAGCTCCAACCTATCGCGGGTTCGAAACTTGACTGTGGCATCAAATTAAGTGGCTACACTGGAGTTGGGCATCGCTAGCTGACGACGGCTCATAAGCCAGAAATAGCTATCCTAGGGTTTCTGTCTTTGCTTGTTTTACATAAACCTAAATAAGTATGAATAAAAAAGAAGATGCTATTCGGAAATGTCAAGGGGTACCTGTAGATTTTCGAATTCCTGCAGCGAACCCCCCGCAGACGAATAACAAGGAAGTAAGACATCTATTAACATGACTGAAGACGCGAGGTTCAGATAAATTATCCTGGTCCCCATCCACCAACGAAGAGGAAGGAGAAAATAGGACGCTTTCATGGACCACACTGCATTTATGCTCACATGTTGAAAACATGTTTTTTCCACCATCGAAATGCTGATGTAGTCTTTCTTGTTTGCAGTCATTTGTTTTGTCTTGACTCTCGTCTCGTATTTTATGCGTGCCTTCCGCCTACACATTGGCCGTCCTTCTCGGAACAGATTGGTTTTGCCTTAGCCCACGGACCCTAGTTGTCCCTTTGGTCGGGTATTGGTTTTGGTCCTTGCGTGGGCGACTGCCCACGACCCCGTGTGATAAGCGAACCCTTTCTTTCTTCGCACATGGCAAGGCGGAGTCACTACGTCCAACGCTGCGTGCGGGGTCAATAACTAACTGGAATATCGTCTATGGATCTGCGAACCACGCGCGCCTTTTTCTTTTTCTCCCGTTCTCAGTCTTTCTTCTCTCATTTTCTATCAGTGGACTGAATGTGAGGCCAGCTGCACCTTTGTCCTGCTGTTCAAGTTCGAGTAATTCAATTGGCAAGGATCAAAGGTAAATGGAACAGCTGCCAGAGAAGAGATAGTCTAGGAGCAGGCCGGAGGCAAATATGGTTTTGTTTAGGCCCTAAGAAGCAAGCCACCACAAAAGTACCTTCAAATAGGTCTGCACAAAGTCATGGAGGATGAGGGAGATAAGGCCGAGTACGTTGCAGGCACAAGACGCAACTGATGTGGTTCTGACCACGCAGTACAGTAGAAAAATCCATTGACGACCAGTAATAAATGCGGGCACGGCGAAAGGCTTCAACACTACAGAGAAGAGCATTTTTGGGAGTTTTATTATATCCAATGTATCCAAATATATACAAACACTCATATTAATATGTGGGGTTTTGATGCTTAAAGTTAGCAAAGGAGACTGAAAGATCACACCAGATCCACGAGAAGGATGCACGACGCAGAACCAAGACCACGTGCCATAACGACAAGGACAGGCGCAGGGACGATACTGTGAGACGTCGTGCGCGTGGACTTATCACGAATGCTACCTTTCAGCTCCCACCCCATTTACTCGCAGCTGAACTAAACAACATACCAAGTCACACTTCTTCGTTGATCTATCCTCCGTTCCTCTGTGTACACAATACACTTTTCCTTCTATTCTGGCCTCCACTGACTTCTTCTCTACTTAGGAAATGGGCCTGGATGATCGTAGGTGTTGGGGTTAACCGTATTAGCCTTAACACACATATGTTCGCTGCTGACTGTCCATGAGATTGACCGCTAGGGGGCTCGTGTGACCTTTGTCCCCTCTGCGGCGGGCGTAATTGTTGGCAAGTCAGTGCGCCTACTGGCCTGTCCCTCGTCCACCGGCGGACTAATTACTTGTTGCTGCCCGCATGAGTTCATGTCAAACTCCTGTGCGCGGTAGCGGTAAGGTAGCGTTCCGCGCTGGTCACGTGGTCCCTGGCCGACCCCTCTCCAATCTTTCTCTGATCTCGGTTCTACTTCCCACTTGTGTCATCTTCACCGTCCTGTTGGCCTTATTCTAACTGACTCTAGCCATGTGCGTACCGCCTGAGAGGCAGGATGAAGGTCTTTGGTTCTGTTGAGTTTGCCAGTTGAAGACCAATTTTCTAGCAGACGTCTAGAAATCTTGTAATTGGCTCGGCCTATTACGCTTGCATTGTCGAAGGCGAAGGCGTGTTTTCTCTGCTGTACGTATTCATAGGCCATAGGCAGCTTATCCTTGCGGTTGATCGCGAACTTATGCTCATACAACCTGGTGCCAAGGTGTCTGCCTTTTTAACCGACATATTTTGCATCGCAGTCTTGACATAGAATGCTGTAGAGCACGTCTGACTATTCTGTCGACGGTAGCTGGTCTTTGGGCTTCATAATCTGCTGTTTGATGGTTGATTCCGGCTTGTGAGTCACAATGATCCCGAATGGCTTCAAGATTCTGGCAGTCGCCTTGGATACGTTCTTCACACTAGGAATTTAGAACCAAACCCCTGGGCTTCTCCTTTTGCCCGTATAAGGTGGTGATGACAGAGCAGCCAGAGCAAAGAAGCACTTGCCGAGTTAGCTATTAAGACAGGAGAATTGGACTCTCCGTTCTTCTTTTTTTGAAAACACATTGGGTACGTGTCATTCTGTTGACCCTAAATATCCTTCCGAGTACTTGTTTGGGCACGAACAACTCGTATCTTACGCTACCTGGAGGCAGCATATATAAGGCGGTTTAAACCTGACCTATGTGAACAACTGTAGCATGTGGTGAACCTAACCCTGCCATGGTAGCAGCGGCTCCCTGTTTACACACCCCTTCCCATCTTTTTTGCCTTCGATGTTTGTGGCCTTAGAAGTTTTTACAGCGTTTTTGCTGCCAACAATGTTTGAATGTCCCACTTCATTGATTACCTCTTGGCTAACTCAAGTAACCTTGATGTTTTTGGATCGATGTTTCTGTATGAATTCAATGCTGTAATTTTGCATTCGTTATTTTGTTTATGCAGCGAGTGGAAGTGGCTGATGAGCACTCGCGAAATGTATGGTGCCATTAAATTCTGCTACATACGCTGTCTTAAAATTGGTACCGGGGAAGGATGTTTCAAATTTCTGAAAAAGCACCTGCCTTTGGACACCATCAAGTCTTTGGAAAGACTTTAAAATCTACGATGTCGAATAACGAAAGAAAACATGCGAATTGAATTTCTACAGAACTTTTTCAATCACAAGGTATACCCTCCTGAGTTTTACAAAACCCTTCGTCTTGGGAAGTTACGCCTGACCTTTAAAAATTTGGACCGGCTGATACAATCGCAAATATGTTCGACTAAAAGGCCATTTTACGAACACCTCGGTCGTAGCTGTGTATGCATCTACGTTGGCGTCTAAACAGCAAAAGCAAGATAATTTTTACTCGCAGCTGCAGGAGCTAGTCGAACGACTCCCTCACCGAGATCTGCTAATTGTTGCCGGGGATTGGAATGGCCGGAGTGGGCCCGGTGATCTGACAAACAGCCACCTTCTTGGTCCTTTTGGGCTTGGCTCTCAAACGGACCATGGTGAGAGAATTGCTGCAGTTTGCCGAACAGAACCGACTGTTTGTTACCAACACATGCTTTCAGCATCGTCACAAACATCTACTGACTTGGTATTCAAACGATGGCCGTACCGCCAGTCAGATCGATTATATTCTAGTTGGTTCACGGTTTCGCAGCTAGGTCCACGATGGCAGGTCGATGCGAGGTGCCGAAACTGGTAGCGCCCACGGTTCTGACCATGTTCTCGTTCGCACGCGCCTGAAGGTTCACCTCTCATCTGTGCCCAAACTGCCACGTGCGAGACGCTTTGATGTCGCAAAGCTCCGACAAACCAAGACTACCGAGGCTCTAAGCACAGAAATCCAGTCCCGTCTTATGACCCAGGCTGACAACGAGGGCAGTAGCAAGTGGCCATCACTGAAGACATCCATCTATGGGGCAGCTGAGAAGATTCCCGGATTCACTCAGCGGCGCCGCAGTGACTGGATCAGCGGATGAACCCTGCAGCTATCGGCAGAGACGACGCGTGCCAGGTCCCGGAACGATGTCTCCTTCCGCCAACTTCGAAAGCTGACAGCAAAATCGGCTAGAGATGACCGGCAGAATTATTGGTCCGAAACGGCGACGTCTATTGAGCAGGCTTCGTATTTTGGTGACACCCGACAATTGTACCAAATCATATGCCAGGTTAGTGGTAAGTCTTCGACAGTCTGTGATTCTGTTTGCGATGTGAATGAAGGATTTATTGCCAACATTTCGGCCAAGGTCGATCGCTGGCGTGAACACGTCGAGCACCTACTCAACGTTGACGAACAACCCATCACACCCTCCCTCTCCTTCACAGCGGAGTTTCAATCCTTTCCTGCCTACGCAGTGTCGTGTGACATCTCTTCCGAAGACGAAGTTACCGATGCAACATCAAGGCGTGTGGAGAGGACAGTATTCCTGCAGAAAACTACAATTCCTGTGTCGACACCCTGGCTCTTCGTCTCCATGAGGTGATTGCACAGGCGTGGCGAGAAGAGACCGTTTCCGATGAGTGGGGCTCCGGTATCCTTAAACCTGTCCACAAGAAGGGAGATAAGACAAGATGCGAGAACTACCGTGGCATAAGTCTTATCAATGTTGCTGCAAAGATCTTCGCTGTTGTTCTTCTCAGGGGCTTCCAGTCTGTAGGTGACTCCAGGACACGACCCAACCAAGCCGGATTCCGAGCTGGGTGTGGATGTACGGATCAAATATTCACACTGAGGCGCACTCTATAATTACGCCATAGCAACCAGCAACCGACGGCCATTTGCTTCGTCGACTTTGCCGCCGCATTCGATTCCATCCATCGTGAGTCCCTGTGGCGAGTAATGGAACAGGATGGAATGCCGACCAAACTCATTGCGATGATTAAGGCCTACTATCGGTCTACTACCGCACGAGTCCTGGTCCACAACAATCTCTCTCAGTCGTTCGATATCCGGTCGGGTGTCCGACAGGACTGCGTCCTTTTGCCCATTCTGTTTAACTATGCCATTGACTGGATTCCCGGCAAAGCCCTAAATGAAGAGGACGGTGTTGAATTTGAACCCGGACGCCGACTAACTGATCGTGACTACGCCGATGATATTGTGCTGTTAGCCTCAAACTTTGATGGTCTACAGTCAGTAGTGTCCTGGTTAAATGAGATCGCTACGTCGGTAGGCATGTCCATAAATTCCGGAAAGACGAAGTTGTTCTCGAGCTGCATCCCTGACCAGGAAAGAGCACCCCTGGGGGTTAATGGCCATCAATTTGAAGAAGTAGACAGCTTTATATACCTCGGGGCGAGGCTGTTACCGAATGGGCAGAGCAAGGACTACATTGTCTCCCGTATCGATGCTGCTCGCTGGATTTTCTCAATTCTTCGAAAGCGCCTATGGATCCGACGTGACGTTTCCATCGCCACGAAGATTCGTATATACCGTGCATCCATCCGGTCAGTCCTCAAATATGGATGTGAATGCTGGGCTGTGTGCGCTGAAGATGAGCGAAGACTGGAGGTCTTTGAACTCCAGTGCCTGAGGACGATCCTGCGAGTTAAGTATAGCGACTTTATCTCAGATGAGACAGTCCGCACCCGCTGCGATCGTATCACAAGGATATCTCAGGCCATTCAAGAAAGGCGACTGAGGTGGTTTGGGCCCGTTCTCCATCGTCCGCCCCACGAGCTTACCTATGCTGCCCTCGACCCGGCACCACAGTCCACGTGGAAATGTCGAAGAGGAGGGCAACTGAAGACTTGGCTAGACACCGTCCGTCAAGACATGGAAGCAGTTCTTGGACCTTCTATCTTCGACCTCCATCGCTGGAGAAGGGACTGGTGGAGCTTTCGAGATCCGCTGCCGCCAATCGCCACGCGTGGAGAGGTACCGTTCGTGACATCATTGAGGCCGGCTAGATCAGGCATGATCACAGCCGTAACAAGTACAAGTAAGTAATTTGCGTAGCTGTTTGCAGTATGATTTTAGTAGCTGCCCATAGTCAATTATATACATGAAAACGTGTGTCCACTATGACCACGTATTCGCTACTGTGAACGGCGGAGTCACAAATAAATATATGATGTTACATTTGAATTGCAAGCAACACTCATCACAATATTTAAGACGTAAATAATGAAACTTTCCTCTGGAAAGTGGCATTGTGTCCGTTGTAAAGCAGAAAATGTTGGTTCAATAGCGAACTCTGTTTTCCACAAACATCTCTGGGGAGAGCAACTTTAACATTTTGCAATTTGTGTGGTGATATAATGGAAATATGCGGACAAATAGAACTATGCGGTGATATGTTTATCATAATAAAATATTTCGACTCATTCATCCTACTCGGACTTCTGGGATATGAATTATAATTCATCTTGTGCTCACCGGAAAAAAATTGGAGATTTGCCGACAGTTCGGACAGCTGGGCCTGTTGTCCTTTGTCAAAGCAAACACTGCCTGTTATCGATCAGCCGTTCAGAGTTGCGGCTGTAAGTGTTGGCCTTGAGCTGATCGATTTTTATTCGTTCGCTGTGTGGCCTTGCGTGTGGATTTTGGGTTGGCGTGACGGCAATTAGCGGTCTGTTCTGTCCCACGGTAGGGGATGCTAGCAATCCTGCTCCCTCTTCTGGTGGTTTCGTTACAGAGCCGTACTGCAAATCCTGACTTGGGTTTGACCATGCCCTGTTCTTTACTTACCTAATGGCGCAGGATTCTGTAGGCCGCAGGGAGGTCCAAATGCCTGTTCACAGAATTGGCATCTGAATACCATGACTCAAGTGTCAATTTTTCTGCTTTTGAGGCTCCTCGGCATACGATGGCCGGTCCTTGAATATCTTAGTCGTGGCCGGTGTCTTTGCTATGTGTAGCGAGCTGCGAGTTAGGGTCTAGTCTCCGAGCCGCTACTTTGTGTCGTTGTAGGTGGGTCTGCGAATTGCGTCCTGTTTCTCCAACGCAATTACAGTCGCCATCGTTGCAACGTATTTTGGTGACAACTTCGAAGGTTTCGGTAAGGAGCAGTCAGTCTTTAGGTTGCATCACTCCGCGGCGTTGATGGGCTATGCCTACTCCAGCGGGTTGTAACAGTCGGGAGGCTGCTTCGGATACTCCTTTTATGTAGGGAATGGTCCTCCAGACTTCGGGTTGCGGATTTACCGCTCGTCATCTATTCACTCAGCGCTAGCTTTAGTTGATAAGAGAATTCGTGTACCCATTAGATCAAAAGAGGTTACGTAGGTATTGTTGTTCGACTTTTTTGTCAGATTCGGTGCTATAATGTGTTTCAACTCTTTGGAAAAGAGTACGAACGCAGCTACGTTTGTGAGACAGAGAGAAATTGCTGTTGAAGTGGAGTATTTGTTTCCTGCTGGTGGCTTTTCTGAACTGTACTGCGCACCCAATTGCGGCCTCTTCGTATTTAGCTGCACATCGTAATACGACAAATGCGACTAAATTAACAGGATTCACGTCATCCTATCAATCTGATTTCGACTATCAACAGCATGAAATCACCTGCATTATCGGCGGCGCGACAAATTCGGAGTGGTTTTAATGACTAGCATGCTGAGGAGTGACCTGGTTGTGGCTTTCCGTCAGTTTCGCTTTGATCAATTGCTTTTTTTAGTGAAACATGTTTGAATCAGTTGGTTGCTCTTCCTGACCTTGAGCTTTACAACATACTATTATGCATTTTTTGCATATGGCCCTGAAGCGAATTTATGTTTTCTACACTGACTTCGGATACTATAGTAGCTGGACCATAGCGGACTATATTTATGGTCTTTTGTCTGTTATCTTAACAAAGCCATTAGCGGACAAACTTATTCTATAGATGACTCCAGATCAAGGATCAAGCAAGTCCGCAAAAACGGGGCACTCCTTCAACTAAGAAAACCCCAAAAGATCTAAATGGATGTACAGGGCCATCCTGGCTCAGTGTTTGCATGCATTAAAGAACTTATAATGCGCTTTTTTAGTTTTTGTAAGTAGGCTTGTTTGGGCCTGTGTTCTGTATTCGTCGCCCATATTCTTGACTTTTTGAGTGTCATGTTTAGCGCATTCTACCCGCTAATGGTAAATCAAAAGTGAAATATTCATTTCGCAAACTAAAAAGAGTTAAGTTGGTGTACTGGAAAGGACTGATAGCAGGCGTACTGACGAAGCGGTAACTTTGGAGAATAATATAAGCCGTAGTTGCAAAAGTGTTAGCAAAGTTTCATGCTTTAAGGGTTTTCAATTTTTTTAAACTTTAACCCTACTTTTTGCCATCTTTTATTCAGTTTTACCTTTACACATGCTTATGTTCCTTTTTGAAATGCGCCAAATAAAAATAGTCTAAATAGGATCAAGGAATTGAGTTGCATTCCGAGAGGATATGATGAAAAGAAAGAAGAGCTTCTGAAAATCGAGTTTTACTCGTGAATTTTCAAACAGGTTTCACTTATTCCGAACACAATTTTGGCACGCGAACGCTTTTAGTAACTTCTCATCAGGCCAAACAGTTACAAAGGAGGTTTAAATTTAAAAATCAATAGTTTGTCTTTCTTTACATGCAGGGTCCAATCAGATGGCGGAAATGTGCAGCCAGTTAAGTAATCGTTGGCCATGCCAAGTTGGGGGCTTGCATGAGATTCTTTTGTGCACACAAAACCGGTTTCCTCAATCGGATTGTGGTTGCTTCTGCTGTTGCCAACAGACGTTGACCCAGGGACTTTGGGTTGTTTGATGGGACCTTGTAAATTACCTTAAAGGCTTCGCTTGGGTCCACAAGTTGTCCGGTGTCAACCATGTGTGCGAGGATAGAACTGTTTATGCTGTTGGTCTCGCCTTTGGCTAGCCATGCCGGGAGGTGTTCCCGTATTCTTTTAGATAAGCGCCTACTCGTGCGACCGAAATAACCAGCTCAACAAGAGCAAGTAAATCAGTAGATACACATAGAAGTGGTCTAAGTTGGCAGCTTATCCTTACCCTCACCGTGCAGTATTGGGTTGGTTGAAAATAACACCTGAATTTTCGCTGCTGGTAAGGTTTGTGCTACGGCTTGCTTGAGGCGTCTGCTTAAGAGTTCGCTTGCTGCATCCCCTTGAAAGGGGACTTTGAGGAATAGCGTCTTCGTTTTAACCGTGGGTGTGGTGGGCTTTGTTCCTTCATCCATCATATTCTTTATGATGAATCTGTCAGGATATCCGTTCTCTCGAAGCACGTCCTGGAGTTTCTGGAGCTCCATTTCAATAGTGTCAGCTGAGCAGATTTTTCTGGCTCTTTGCGTTAAGCAGCGGACTAAGTTACGCTTCTGTTGGATAAGTACAAAACTGTTAAAGTTTGTATACTGTCCGGACCAGGTTTTCTTTCGGTAAACGCTCCTTCGGATGCTATCGTTAGGTTTTCGACTTAGGAGGACATCCAAGAAAGGAAGCTGACAGCATAATCATTGTGCCCGCTGGCAAACGTGGAGCAACTGTCGTCGTGGACAAGACCGACTACGTCAGTTAATCCAAACAAGTCTTCAATGACTCAACAAAAAGCAGTGTTTTAATAAGAGGAGGGTGAACGTCCTTTCTCGGTTGAAACTCGTCACACTCGAGGACGAAAAGTTTGTCCACGTTAGTGATCCTCGCCTTGATGCGATCACACATGCGAAAGGCCTTCCAAGGGTTCACGAGACTGATGCGCCATTGAGGATGATTGTGCTACTAATTGGATCCCGCATCTACGACATGACTATACGGTAAAATAAGGCATCTAAGTGATAAATCACTATACAGCGTCAAAAATTGACAGACATTCCTACAGAGAATTCAAGGACTTTACGTAATTCCTGACGAATGTATTATGTCGTTTGACGTTGTTTCCCTGTTTTCCTCTATACCGCACTTCTTAACCTTTGATAGTATAGAGCGGTGCTTAGACAAAAATCCCATTGGTGCCCCAAAACAACACGTGTTGGATATCTTTCGGCTCTGTTTCAAGAACTATTGTCAGTCCGATTGCAAGTGCTATCAGCAAACAAAGGGCACCACACTGGGATCGCCAATATCGGGGATGCTTGTCGAACTAGTCATACAGCGACTAGAAGAAGTAGTTCTCTAAGCTGTCAAACCGAAAATGGGGCTCCGATACGTAGATGACACATTCATAAACATACAATATCGCAAAAGCGAACGGCTGCACCAGAGTCTAAATGCAGTCTTCCCAGAACTACAATTTACCCGCGAAGAGGCATCAGGAGATACCCTCTAATTTCTAACCGTGAGAATGCACAGACTCACGGGTGGCGAACTCGCAACAGCGTCTATCAAAAGGACTTCAGTGCAAGAATCATCATTAACTATGAAGTAACCACCCTGCGGTCCATAAAACAAACTGTATTCGTACGCCTACCACTTTTGAAGTAATGACAGTTTACTCATTAGAGAACCAGCATATTCTTACAAATTCTTGTGGGTCAAAGGACAAACGAAAGCTTTTTCAAACGTTGCCTAAGATTTCGGAGTCAAACACAAAACTTCCCTCCCAAATGGAAGTATAGTACCGCGTTAATTTGATTCGGTAAATTACCTGAATAGAATATCTGAAACCATCTTTCGACAACTAAGTTGTTTCTGCATCTCCGTCGCGCACAAACCCGTATCGTCAAGGAGCGCAGCCCTGTGTCAAGTAAAGGACACTTTATCCGTAGAACAATTAAGAAACGATATTTACCGTATACTGTGCGCCGGCTGTCCTCGTTTTTATATTGGCCACATGGGCCGACATCTGGAGACGCGCATCAAGTAACATATAACTAGCTGTTCGCCGACGGGACCACTTTCACTCGTATCTGCGCATTCTTTTGAATGTGATCAACGCTCCAATTGGGATGGCACCGAGGTGATCGAAATGGCTAATACGATACAGGGAAGAGAATATCTCGAATCTTGGCACTGGAATCCGGCCAGTATTAACAGACACGTAGACCTTGATGCCCACTATGCCGGTTTCCACGCCTGGTCCACTTACGTGCCCCCAATGTGAAACAACAACAGGCTGACCATGCTCGTTCAAGTAGAACTCAACTGGTTCTGAACTCCCCCTTCCCCCAAAACACGTGGCTTCAATTCAAATATGAACACCTCCCCCTAACCTGCAGGACCTATCGCAGCACAATTCACGTCAACGTAATACCCCCCCCCCCCCAACACCAACCCCAGTCCGTTGTAACCCCTGCCCATAAAACATTTAGTGTGACATACCCAGCCGTCATTTTTCATTTAGTCTGATAACGAACAAATGATACCTGTTCGAAAATTCACGAGAAAAACTCAATTTTCCGAAGGTCTCCTTACTTTTCATAATATATATATAGCCAGATAGCCAGGAAAAAAGATCCAGCCACCTTCAAGTAATCCGTGCATAAATTGACATTTGGAAATATTGCCGTCTAAAAATGTGTTCACTGATATAGAAAAAAACGTATTTCTGAAAATTTGGAAATTTTTACCCAGTACATATAATATAGGTAAAAAATTCAATTCTACTGAATAATTTGAGCATTTATGACCAATATCTAAGTTATTCAAACAATTCCGAAGGCAGGTATAACCGTAAAAGTCTCCTGTGATAAACATCAATTCTCAAAGTGCTCCTATTAAAAGCTGTTAGATGGCATTGTTTACATTAAAAAACCAAGTGCGATTAACTCCAAATGCAGCCAAAACTGCGAATTACATTCTATCATGAATATCAGAAATCTCCTGCCAAATTATCAATTCTTATAAATTCTTGCAAAAAGGAATTCGGGAACTTAATTTTACAGTCTGTTGTGGTAATGGGTAATAGAAAAGTATTTTGCTATGTTATGTAGCCAAATCGAACAATGTAAATTAGTTTATGGAAGAGTGCGGCTACTGAAAACAATAACTAGCACACTAGCGTGCCAAAAACGCGCTTCCATGGTTACCATAACTTAAGAGGGATTTGCGCATATTGGCGTTTTTATGCAGGCCCCTTCGCTTCTAAATGAGAGACGCAGTTTCGTTTCAACAGAACTTGGTGCTGCATAAACTCTCGACTTTGTTTCGTACCACAGTTGGTTTCGGATATAAATGCTTCAAAAATGACAGATAAGATAAGCCAATCAAGTAAAATCCAATGACTTAAAAGGTATTATATAAATATATGAGACTTTAACATGGCTCAATCCGAGTCAAAGTCAAGTAAGTGACAAAGCACTTACATTCCATTGGTTCGCGATATCGTTACTCATTCGAATTCCAGGTATCACTAGGGACGAATGAGAAGGTCCTGCCTAATCATCAGCATCTTGGAAATTGTGCCAGGCCTTGATTTGAATATTCGGAATTTGTTAAAAATTTGCTTGTGTAGGAAAATTCCATTTAAATTCATGCTGCACAGCCATCTTGAATTCTTCTCAGAAACCCACAGCCTGTCAAAATTTATTTCGCAGACAGTTTTTTGCAGGAGTTAAAGACAACATGTTTGGGAGAGCTGTCTAGTGAACTACTTTGCATTTGGAAAACCACATATTTCAGATATTTGTTTGAAGCTAGAGCAAGATGAAGAGGAGCTAATGAGGGGGTTTTTGCAGCAAGCATTTTAATGAAAGTGAAATAAAATCTTCTGTTTGGAAGAAAATAACTCCCTTCGGATAAATGGGATGTTGACTATTTTGTAGACGTCTGCTGTTCCAAAGGCAGTTTTTGGACAATCAAATGTTCTTATCTGGAACATGCTATTCGCAGAAGAAATATCTAATGTTAATAGGCGTTCATTTCACCCCAAACGCCGTCGAAAAACGAACGCAAATCCTTTTTAGGGATGTTTTAAGTTAGCAGAAGGCATATTGCGTGTTAGGGAACTACATAACATAGCAAAATACTTTCAGATTACCCATTACCACAACAGACTGTCAAATTAAGTTCCCAAATTCCTTTTTGCAAGAATTTATAAGAATCGATAATTTGGCAGGAGATTTCTGATATTCATAAAAGAATATAATTCGCAGTTTTGGCTGAATTTGGAGTTAATCGTACTTGGTTTTTTTAAATGTAAACGATGCCATCTAGCAGCTTTTAATAGGGGCACTTTGAGAATTGATGTTTATCACAGGAGACTTTTACGGTTATACCTGCCTTCGGAATTGTTTGAATAACTTAGATAGTGGTCATTAATGCTCAAATTATTCAGTAGAATTGAATTTTCCCCTATATAATATGTGCTGGGTAAACATTTCCAAATTTTCAGAAATAAGTTTTTTTCTATATCAGTGATCACATTTTTAGACAGAAATATTTCCGAATGTCAATTTATGCACGGATTACTTGAAGGTGGCTGGACCTCTTTTCCTGGCTATCTGGCTATATACATTATGAAAAGAAAGGAGACCTTCGGAAAATTGAGTTTTTTTCGTGAATTTTCGAACAGGTATCACTTGTTCGTCATCGGACTAAATGAAAAATGACGGCTGGGTATGTCACACTAAATGTTTTATGGGCAGGAGTTACAACGGACTGGGGTTGGTGTTGGGGGGGGGGGTATTACGTTGACGTGAATTGTGCTGCGATAGGTTCTGCAGGTTAGGGGGAGGTGTTCATGTTTGAATTGAGGCCACGTGTTCGGGGGAAGGGGGAGTTCAGAACCAGTTGAGTTCTACCTGAACGAGCATGGTCAGCCTGTTGTTGTTTCACATTGGGGGCACGTAAGTGGACCAGGCGTGGAAACCGGCATAGTGGGCATCAAGTTCTACGTGTCTGTTAATACTGGCCGGACTCCAGTGCCAAGATTCGAGATATTCTCTTCCCTGTATCGTATTAGCCATTTCGATCACCTCGGTGCCATCCCAATTGGAGCGTTGATCACATTCAAAAGAATGCGCAGATACGAGTGAAAGTGGTCCCTTCGGCGAACAGCTAGTTATATCTTACTTGATGCGGGTCTCCAGACGTCGGCCCATGTGGCCAATATAAAAACAAGGACAGCCGGCGCACGGTATACGGTAAATAACGTTTCTTAATTGTTCTACGGATAAAGTGTTTTTTACTTGACACAGGGCTGTGCTCCTTGACGATACGGGTTTGTGCGCGACGGAGATGCAGAAACAACTTAGTTGTCGAAAGATGGTTTCAGATATTCTATTCAGGTAAGTTAACGAATCAAATTTACGCGGCACTATACCTCAATTTGGGAGGGAAGTTTTGTGTTTGACTCCGAAATCTTAGGCAACGTTTGAAAAAGCTTTCGTTTGTCCTTTAACACGCAAGAATTTGTAAAAATATGCTGGTTCTCTAATGAGTAAACTGTCATTACTTCAAAAGCGGTAGGCGTACGAATACAGCTTCTTTTATGGACCGCAGGGTGGTAACTTCACAGGTAAGGATGATTTTTGCACTGAAGTCTTTTTGATAGACGGTGTTGAGAGTTCGCCATCCGTGAGACTTTGCATTCTCACGGTTAGAAATTAGAGGGTATCTCCTGATGCCTCTTCGCGGGTAAATTGTAGTTCTGGGAAGACTGCATTTAGACTCTGGTGCAGCCCTTCGATTTTGCAAGATTGTATGTTGACGAATGTGTCATCTACGTATCGGAGCCCCATTTTCGGTTTGACAGCTTAGAGAACTACTTCTTCCAGTCGCTGTAGGACTAGTTCGACAAGCATGCCGATATTGGCGATCCCAGTGGGGTGCCCTTTGTTTGCTGATAGCACTTGCAATCGAACTGACAATAGTTCTTGAAACAGAGCCGAAAGATATCCAACACGTGTTTTTTTGGGGCACTAATGGGATTTTCGTCTAAGCACCGCTCTATACTATCAAAGGTTTAGAAGTGCGTTATAGAGGAAAACAGGGAAACAACGTCGTTCTCGAATACAAAAGGGATGTACGTCCATTAGGTCTCTTCCAAGGAAATATAAGTCAATGTTCCTTCAGTACATAAATTACAAAAAGAATGCAAGAATGTGGCCCTTGTCAGTATACAACTACGACAGACGCTGTCACAGCATCATGCAAAGGGTGGGACATACCCGCTCACCAATAAAAAAGATATCCAGTTGCAACTGACAAACCAATCACAGAACTCTATCGGCAATAACTGTCGAAAATGGGCTTACAGACCAACATTCCATTCACCCAAAGGGATTGTTTTGCCTTCCAAACGTTAAGATTTTTTTTTAGTTTTGTGATCGCTCTATTTATTTAAATTACACTAATTGCTGCAAAAGCACCTCTAACTCCAAGAAGTATTACCTTATTGGAATGCTGCGCCATCTTCAAACAAGAATCTAAAGTCTGTGTTGTTCCAGCTACTAAGTAGATCAATGGACTTCTAACCCAAATATATCACATAAACCTCCAGCTACAACCTTTCACGAAAGAAATGCAGACAGCTGTCTGTGTTTCTGGCAAGGATTCAAGACGTTTGCTGCATCTTATATTAAACGGAGAATTCCTAAATAAACAAATTTATTGAAAAGCTGCGCACAGTCAACTTAAGACTTGGCACGCTGTTTATGCTTTCCATTCCTCTTAGAAAATCCCAACAAGCGTGGGACAAAAAAGCAATTCATAGCGTTCTACTCCATGCTAATGGCATAATTATCGCAGTTTACATAGCCTGTAAAAAAAGAGTTGCGTATCCCCGGTAACGAAGAGCTAAGGTAAATCTTCGTATAGTTTTATATTGCCCCCTTTATGTCTAATTGAGGGACATCCTAGTGTTTTAGCTGCATGTGTTTCTCCCTAATTTATGGTGTCCTCACACGCGAGAAGCTTTCTGCTAACTTAATGCATCCCTAGAAAAAGGGACTTGTGCTCGTTTCTCAACACCTTTTGGGGTAAAACAGACGATCGTTGCTATTGGATATCTCTTTCATGAATAGTTTGCTCCAGATATAAAATGGTCGAAGGCGAGCGGAGATGAAGGAACAAGCCATTATGAATGAAACTGAAGTCTTTATTTGGGTCAATAAGGATGGACCACCTCTCAGACTGAACCGTACGCCGCTGAGCGACATAGAGATTGCATGCATTGGTCTGCAGTATCAAGGTCCATTCCCACCTCCGTCATTGCCAACAACGGATGAAGTGACATTGCTGTTCGTCGGCTTCTTGTTGGGGGCATTTTTGGTTGACCGAATTTTCCATTACGTGAAACAAACACACAAATGCAGGCAGGTTAGTGAAACTTTTTAAATGGTGCTGGGATTATTCTTATTAATTTACATGAATAAATGATAAGCATAAGAACGTTCAGCAGTATGGATAGATGAAGGATTTCTTTAATTTGCTGCATTGCAGGATGGTTTTATTGGCAGGCAGAATCCCCACAATATTGGATTGACAGTGAGCCATTTGGTTTCCCTAATTGCCTGGCCATCAGTCATACTGGACTCCGCATCATTCACGATCAACGTGAGTTGGAATTTTTGACAGTCTGCAGCTTGTTTTGTTAGAATATTTGTAGAGCATAAGGCACTTTATCCTTTAAAATATTTTCAAACACCTAAGGCTCACTAAGAGATGATTTCCTTGGAATAAAGAAGACGGATGCTAAGACATTTCCCTTGAAATTTAAATCTTAAAACATAAAAATGGCATTTTGGTTAAAAATTAAATTAGAAAACACATTTCAGAAGACGAATTGAGAAATGTGTTTTGAAGGTTGCAAAAAGTTCCATCACAGAAATGAATTTTTTTTCATACATTCTTGTAAGGCCTTTAAATTTTCATGATAATATAGTAAATTAACTGTGGAATTTGGTAGAAAAATAGTACGGTTGTCAAGGGAGGGAAAGCGGGGGGAATTAGGGTCAAGATCTGGTCAGCGTTAAGAGAGGAAAGGACTGGAAGTCGACCGAGGTGATAAGATGCTGTCTGTTGGATTAATGGTTTTTGACCATGGTAACTGCGGCGCCGCGACAAAGTTCTTTGAGGCGCACAGGACTGGTCAGCGTAGACTGCTGGCGGCCTCTTCTGTCGTAGCCAACAAATGCTGTCCAAGACATTTTGAATAGCTTGAAGGTAGCTTGTAGATCACTCGGAAGGCCTCTTTTGCATCCACGCGATGGTCTGAGTCTACCAGATGCGGAAGAATAGAACTGTTTATATCCTTGCCTAACCATGTTGGAATGTGTCCTCGTACACTTTTGGACAAACGCCGGCTCGCGCGACCAATATATTCTGCCCCAGATGAACAGGTAAATGATTAAATGCACATGGAGGTGGTCCGAACTGGTCGTTTCGCTTGATCTCTTTGTATAGGATAGAAGAAGTTGGGAACAGTACCTGTACTTTGGCTGCTACGAAGGTGGTTTTACAGCCTGATTTAGGCGCCTCCTATGAAGTTTGCTTGATCCGTCTACTTGAAACGGGACCCTGATGAAAATTCGCTTCTTTTCTGCGGTTGATGCTGCGGGTATTGGTGACCTTTAAGTCTTGTTCGTAGCGATAAATTGACTGGGACATCAATTTTGTCGAACATGCCTTCAAGAATAGTAAGCTGCTCTTCGATGCTTTTGGTCGGGCAGGTCTGGTTTTGTTTGCTCTTTGCGTCAAACATCGTACTATATTACGTCTGAAGTTTAAAAGTATGAAGCCAGATAAATGGATGTATTGGCTGAAACACGTCTTCCTATGATATAACTTACATTGAATGCTCCCACCAGCCCTCTCACTCAGAAGTACATCAAGGAAATGGAATGATTCAAATTGTGAGTCTGCTATTGTAAACTTTATAGACGGGTACTCTTTTTATTAGTGCTGAAAGGTTGGGATGGTCTGGTACAACCGCGAATATATATCATCTGTGTTACATTTTTAGTACTTCATATTTATTTATCTGGTGGCTTAGTTGCGCGGACTCTACTTTGCGCATGAGCATATTTGTTCGAAGCCCACCAATGCCCATATACTGTTCCCGAATTCTGCCATCCTATGCGGAGAAGTTAAGGAAAAACTGCCAGCCCAGACCGCATTTACATGCATATGTTCATATACCTGTTCCGCTGGGTCAAGATATATTGAACACATGACCCATGGTTTGCCCAAAAGAGTACGAACATAGATTCCAGAAATGTTACGAAAGGCCCAACTGAATGGCGAGGCGGATCTGCTCGACCAAAAGCATCGAAGAGCAGCTTACTATTCTTGAAGGCATGTTCGACAAAATTGATGTCCCAGTCAATTTATCGCTACGAACAAGACTTAAAGGTCACCAATACCCGCAGCATCAATCGCAGAAAAGAAGCGAATTTTCATCAGGTTCCCGTTTCAAGTAGACGGATCAAGCAAACTTCATAGGAGGCGCCTAAATCAGGCTGTGAAACCACCTTCGTAGCAGCCAAAGTACAGGTACTGTTCCCAACTTCTTCTATCCTATACAAAGAGATCAAGCGAAACGACCAGTTCGGACCACCTCCATGTGCATTTAATCATTTACCTGTTCATCTGGGGCAGAATATATTGGTCGCGCGAGCCGGCGTTTGTCCAAAAGTGTACAGTTCTATTCTTCCGCATCTGGTAGACTCAGACCATCGCGTGGATGCAAAAGAGGCCTTCCGAGTGATCTACAAGCTACCTTCAAGCTATTCAAAATGTCTTGGACAGCATTTGTTGGCTACGACAGAAGAGGCCGCCAGCAGTCTACGCTGACCAGTCCTGTGCGCCTCAAAGAACTTTGTCGCGGCGCCGCAGTTACCATGGTCAAAAACCATTAATCCAACAGACAGCATCTTATCACCTCGGTCGACTTCCAGTCCTTTCCTCTCTTAACGCTGACCAGATCTTGACCCTAATTCCCCCCACTTTCTCTCCCTTGACAACCGTGCTATTTTTCTACCAAATTCCACAGTTAATTTACTATATTATCATGAAAATTTAAAGGCCTAACAAGAATATATGGAAAACAAACGAAACTTCGCCAACTCATCTTCAGAAATCTTTGGAATTTTTGCAAATGAGAACTTAAAGACCTTATTCAAACACGTATCACAGGCGATGCGGTTTTATGAATTCTGGTTTACAAAATTATCCTTACGAATATGAACAAACCTTCAGCACATTATTGATTGCTTAACTATGTCAGAGATATCTGTGATTCCCTAATGGTTAGGGGATCTAAGTACTTGGACTCGCTCTGTAGGGTCTCATCTGCCATGTTAAATAGTGAAGGGCTCGGCGAGATTTGCGGTAAAAAGTGGAATAGGAAATAGGTACTCGCATATGTAAGATTGCATTGAGTTAAATTTCGGATGGGGGTACGTTTAACAGTGTCCTAGTACTGACCCCACCACCTGGAACTAAGAGAAGACGCAGGCGTATTACACGCAGACAGACATTGTAGAATTGTATAATTGTAGACGGAAATTAATAAGTACGTTTTTATATTGTTGAATAAACCCAACGAACGATTGCTCGGTTGCTGGCACAACCAAACTATCCACGGATATCTCATGCAGTTCGGATATTTTCCTTGAGCTTCAATTTAGATCATACACTAGGTTAGCAACCACCACAAGCCTGAGGCCCTCTTAAGTGGGATCGAACCCGAAAAAGAAGAAGGCCGTGCATGACTGTTAATAAGAAGTTATGATTTATCAACTCTTCTGTCATTCTTTGCTAGCACTTTCCAAGTTACGCACTTGTACTTGACCCCCTAACAAATATGCATACAATTTTAACTCCTTTTATGATGATCATGAACGACCCTTGGTGTGGCACTCCTATTTGACTAACTTATGTGGATCAAGAATGGGATTATCGGGCCCATCGTCGACTCCATTGCCTCGGCCTTCGCTCCTGCCATTTTCGCGATCTTTCTGCTGGAGATGCGGACCAAGGCACCGGGGGCCAAAAGTTTCCCTCAGTTCATTAGGCGTCGATTCGGAGGTGTGGCACATGTGCTCGTCCTAGTCCTCTTTACAGTCACCTCCATCTGCAATATCCTAAAAATCCTTGCCTGTAAGTCTTACCACCTGGCTTAGCCAACTACTGTCACACTGTAAACGTATCATTATTTCCGCTGAAAAATTAAATTCCTGTATTAAAATAGCAGCACAGACACTGCATACACCAGCCGGATAGGCTGACGTAAAGCATTAAGAGTCAAGGTTTTGAAGGTTGGCAAATGACGCGATAACTGTGCATTTCTTGATGTATTTTCGAGTGACTGGGTAACAATGCCTCTTTACAATAATGTAGCTTCTGTGGAATGCTCGCGCACGTGGAATGAGGAACTGGTCGTCTGTTTCACATGAACACAGGTCGTCTGTATTACGCAAATACTGGGATTTATTTTTATCAGCTGCTACTTTCAAAAACACCAATGCTTGTCTTGTTATTTTCTTGTCCTTTTGAACAGAAGAAATACTTTATCGAGTTTGAGAAAAAGACGACACGGAAGTTGCCCAAACTAGAAGCCAAGTAAGACAGCTTAGGTTGGAAAAGCTTTGCTACGTGAGAGCATCAAACAAGGAGCTCTGCAGGCAGTTGATGCTAGCTGTATAATCAGGCTAGTTGATTAACTGTGTCCGCCGTGGGGCCTGTGTCACCTGCAGCAAATCAGTGAAATGGCATACATTGATTGGATTTAAGTTCTGGCGTAGTTAATACAAAGGCTCGTGAGAGCAGGCGATGCGAGGCGGACCGCAAGTGTGTCCGCCGGCAACCGCCCGAGGTAGAAGGCAGGGGCCTGTCTTACGCGAGTACGCAAGGCTTAACGGGGGAGGACAGCATAAGCCAGCAGCCGTGATGCTGATCACGGACTGCTGCAAGCGCACTTCTGCCTGAATATGATAGGATTCACATACAAGCCACCGGTTCTGCGCTCTGTCCCTGGGGAGAACGCAGCAGACTTCGTCGCCTGTGTTTTCCAAACTATCACTTCACTTGGCCTAAAGGACTCTGTGAGGTTTCTGCCGACATTGGAGTAGCCGACCGAATTCTGAGTCACATGCGCGGTTTTTGCATTTGAAGCCTTTTCGGACACCTAGTGTGTATGAGTAGAAGAAGCGCAAGAAAGCAGGTATATGTACGTACCGCAACAGGAGAAGAAATATTACGTGTTAGATAGCATAATTAAAACCTGAAATATAAAGTAGTATGGCGGATAGATGCTCAACGACCAGGTGCGCAAACCACTTATTCCGCTCTACCATGGCGTTGCCTCGACAGCCCTCCAGCAATCGTTCAGGGTTAAGCATATAGTACGCAAGAAGACGAGACAGACGGGAATGCTCATTTGTGGCTCAGTAGTCAGTAGTCATACTTAACCTCAAATGGTGCATTCCCCGAGGTTCGAATGAAGGACTTTCCGTCCAACGGCCTAACCCAATATGTCGCGTAACTATTGCATTGTCGGTTTCGAACGGAAAGATCAAAACTAGTAGATGGATGTTGACCAATCGGTTGCGTACCTCCGTCACCCCGTTTGCCGTGGGGCCCACTTTTGAGCACCCGCCACGCAGTGGTTAGGACGTTAGATTTCAAACCAACCGGTTGCGGTTTCAAGTCGTAACTGGGCCACCACCTGGGTATGGCTATTATATAACAGCGTTTAAGCCAGAAATGCAACTGCACAACTTCAAGCCAGCGGACAGCGCCTGAACTGATGTCTTCTCGGCAGTCGTCACATGAACTTTTCTAAAAGTCGGCCTGCGATGAAGAGTTCCAGAGGCCAGAATCAGCAAGCGCTGACAAGTGCACTTCGACTTAAGTTAGTCACGACTGGCGTTCACAAGAGCACTTATTGTTGAGTGAGTCACTTCGCAGGCATTAAAGCATCAGTTTTTAAACAGATTTTGTTCCGACACCGACTAGGTGTTATTCATTACGTCAGTATGGCAGTCAAAGTCTTCTGTCCTTTGTTAATCACACCCCTACTGCCCAATGCTATACGATTATTTGCAGTGAGCGGAACGGTCCTGAATCTTCTGTCAGATGGAGACCGCGAACGCCTCACTGGCCTCCTTATGCTATCTGTGGGTGTCTGCGTAATTTTTGGTCACAATGGCAGTCTGCCCGTTATCTTCTACTTCACCACCGCCTTTCTCCTCATCTTCGCAACTGTCCTCGGCGCACTGGTCTTCGATGCTTCGCAGAATTTCCCTCTAGGTAGGTGACCCCCCAAAAAGCCCTTCCGACCAAACCGTTGGTATACTACTAGATGGCGCAGGTATGAGAAAATTTAACACAATCACAAAAGCCTTTTTGATAAAAAGGATATTCGAAAGCACCTTTACGCAAATTGGCCATGAAAAGAAATAATATACGGCCTATTTCAGTTCCATACGCTAATAGGCGAAGACCCTGAACGATACAAAAACAAACAATCCCTTTAAATGACGCTAAGTAGATATTTTATGCAGTTATTTACGATAACTAAACAAAAGGGCACCACAAAATCGAATAAAGTGATTAAATTCGGGATGATTTTCAACCGTAGATGAAAGGCCACTTTGGCCACTGAGAGGACGAAATACGAATACCTGTATCTGCACAGTCGCCCAAATAAAAGCTAACAATCATCAAGCGTGAATAGCGTGAACGAAAGACATGATCTTTTGCAAGAAATTGGCGAATTAGGCGGTTTTCGACTTGAAGTGATTATTTAGCTGTTTTTGAGGGCAGTTCAGTATAAGTCGCTATTGCTAGTAGGCATGGAAGAAAAAGGCGCAAAACCCCACACAAGGCACCCAGTGATATCTCATTCTGATTCATACGTCAAGAAGGACAACTATGTTGATTTTTATCACAGGATTTACAGTTACCTACAATTTACTGCCACACTTTTGCCTTTTACTCTTAGTAATATTTTTGCTTACCAGGCACAACGGATCGCATGTTCAAACTTCTCAGATGCAGTAATTTACGGACCAACACTCTCCATTCATCCGAACCTACGCAAGTTTCCCAGATCATTGAGGCTGGCGTGTTACGTTGCATTCGTAAGTAAACTTAATGTATGTACAATTTATTTGCAAAGCGGATGATTTATAATCCGTGACGTATTGGACTTGGAAAGTCGTGTCTTGAACTGTATTGTAACATAGAGAAAATTGACCGAGTCATATTTAGGAAGAAGACTTGTGTTGTCGAATCCTATTTCCCTGGTTAATCTCTGTGCCATTTTTGTTTAAGAAAACAACGAAAATTTTACATTGATGTATTAACTGTTACCGATTTTCGCATTCCCGGCGTTATTTCGAAAGACCATGTCAGTGTCTTGGAATTGGGTCCCGGATTCTTGATGCTACTACTTCATATGGTTTCATAATGGAATTCCGACTCCGGAATGTGGAATAGTTACTTTATTCATCAAGCTTGTGCTTAAATGTGCATACGTTATATATCAAGGCACTACCAGGTTGACGACGCCTAGGGTCTGCTAGGACAGAACCGATAGTGTTTCTTAACTCACACGTATTAATGCTCCTCACCTAATAAACACCCTCTGGGGTGCCAATTGGCGTGTTCAACTTAGTCGTATAACGATGAAGAACGTTTGCGTAGATTAGCCACCTGAAGGTCTTACACTTGGAATGGCTTTTTGGCGTTATTTGATGATGGAACCTTAGGAATTTCCGACTAAACTTTCACATCGATTCTCTGTTTATGTATAGCTGTAAATTGTAGATGCCTCGCGGATCTAGTTGAAAAACAAGAGCGTTCATTTATGTCCTAGAGCTCACTATATAGCCGGCGCAGGCAACCACATAGTGACAAGTAAAACATGATGAAGTGGCACCGACAAAAACAGGGGAGACCGGAGTAATCCTTTCTGGCCTTTAAGTCGTCATCAGTCAGTCATATCCAATCCCAAGTGTTGATCACCCGGGATTCGAATCCAAGACCTTTGGTCATTGAGTACAAACAGTTCTCCATTACACTTCATCCTATTCCACTAGGCACTATGCGGCCACCTGCGGGGGCTCTATAATGAGCTCCAGATTACAAAGGGACGTTCTTATTCCTTAAGTAGATCGGTGGACCACCTACCATCCAGCATATTCTGGATCCCAACCAAAAAAGCAACGACCCTGTTTTGTACTTAATAACCAAACTTTCCGGATTCGATTCTTGGATGATTCAAACCTGGGATTACATATAGTTAGCTGATGACGGCGAAAAAGCTACAAATGATCATTACTATGTCTCCTGCCCTTGTCAGTTCTACTACAAAACGCAGGTGTGCGAAGGAAGATACGCAGGACTGACTGCCGGAAGCCTTGAGCGAAGAAGGTGGGAACGTTCAGGAGCCACAAGAACGACGTGACATACCTCATGGAGGCGCCCGCGAGGGCGAGTACAATTCAAAAATCACCAGAAAATGATCGGTACAATCGGCTAACGTGCATGCATCAAGCACGGCTTTAACACATGGCTCGTGATGAGACGCACTCGCTCGACGCCAGTAGGAGTATAGACACTACGCTCTGAGGATAAAAGCGAGAATGCTTTTAAAATGTCAGCCTTAATACAACTTGGTCACAGAAATTGCCAATTTTTCTTCTTCCTATTCCGCGTATGATGAAAGCAATGCATATATATATATATATATATACATATATATATGTGTGTGTACCTATTCCCAGGCTTTCGATTGAGCTCCAAGGTAAAAATGAACGATCGAATTCCGTTAATTAATAGACGAACAGCCTCTCCACCAAATATACATATAATGCGATTGCTAAAGTGGCAAACTTGGGACTACTGAAATAAGTGATTGATGATTAACCGCGGAACAAAAAAACTTATTTATTCCTTATTGCTGTTCCGTTAATTTGCACTTAACCACGAACAGACTAGTTCTTAAATGTGAAACACCGCATTAACTTCGTTAACGTTAACCAACAAGATCACAGGTAACCCTATGAGCATTTCTTTAAATAGCGCAAGAAGAATTGACAATTTTTGGGATCAAGTAGTTTACATGTCCTGCGGTTATTTCGGTATCACGTTTTTGGTGCTTTTTTTTGTTCAGAAATGTTGGTGAGCTTCTTTTCAAACAACGCATATTGGATGGTAGGTGTCTCACTCTCGCCCAATCAAGGCAGTATCAGCTTCTTCCTTGCGTCCTATACGGTCTTTTCCGTCTCGCTTCTGTGTGGCGCCTGCTTAGGGCTCGGCTATTCCGCACTTTCTACTTCAATTGGCAAACCTATTTGGGAAATGGAGTCAGAAGGTAGGCGAATCTTTTTAAAAAAACATAGGAAATATTTCCAAATAAACCACATTCCTTAATGGTGGCGTTAAAGAACAATGTTCTTGAAGGGTTGCAATTGAAGTCTAGTAAATAATTTGGGAATGTTTGTTAACTTACTCCCACCCTGAAAGGATTGACCATAGGGCCATTGGAGTCTACCTTAAATGTTTCGATCGTGTCCTGATTGTTGTGCGTTGAAAATAATGATTCTGGGAATTCGCTGTTTTCTTTTAGGTATGCGGGCGGAATAATGTGCATTGTTTCGTCTCTTGACTTCTTCGACTGTATCAAGCAGCCACGCGTACACCAAACCCATTGATAACAACTATTATGGTGGTACGCTACTATTAAACAAATAGTAAAGGATAATCAAAGCACAAATCAAAACAAACGGTGCACTAAGTCAAGAGCCAAGTCAAGCCAAATAACCGGACTCGTTACAAGGGAACAATGCAAGTTCAACAATAACGCAGGGCAAAAATAGTCTTCAGAAAGCTTGTGTGTGTTAGTGGGAGAGTGGGCGTGGCTTTGGTTTGATGTGATTTCAGGAGGCCATTCCTATGGCCTCGGGATTGGTCTGAAAAAACTAGCGGTAAGGGGGGGGGTGGGGTTACGCGAACGGGGACCAAACTTGCCCGTAGGGTCGGGGGGCTAATTGCAAGCGTTTGAGGTCAGTGGTGGTGACAGCCGCTCTCGAACCAGAGACAATAACAAGCGGCTCTTGAACCAGTCGTCTCTTGGTGAAAAGGGGGAAGCATTGTGAAAAATGGTGATTAAAAGGCAAGACGGCCGAACGGGAGGTGTAGCCAGTACTCAAGCATTACTTAGGTGGTACTTTGCTGGGGACTAGTTTTAACACTAGTGTGCATTCGACTAGAAACAAAAAAGGTCAACAGAAACAGCATTCTTGGAGGAAGGGGACTCAGGCACCCTGTTCAGACGACGGGGGAACAGCATTTCGTAAGAGAGAGACAATTTTTGGCGTGTCTGGCAGGGAATCATTGGAAGTGGACGTGGAGAATTTCCAACATGTTCAATTCTAAATAACATGCATGTTGTACCTACTGTGCCTAGCGGCCCCAAATACCTAATTAAATGAAAACATTTTGCGCGTATGCTTTGCCTCCTTTTTTTTCGGCGAACAGCCTTCGCTGTTTTTTCTCCCTATCTCTCCAAGTTACACCTTCCGAAATAACGGTAGCAAAATTGAGGCACACTTTCAGCATTAACTGACAGTTTGATGAGTGGTTAGGTAAGCGGTCACCCAACCCTACCTCCTGATTGTCTGTGGAAGACAGCTATAAGAAAGTCAGTTCAGACAACTAACAGTTGAGCATAGTTCAAAGTACAGAAGACAAAGGCGCTATCCCTGGGATAGGAATTGTACTAGGTTGAGTTTTCGGCTTCATACAAGAGGTCATTCTCAGATAAACTGAGAGAACAGCAAGCATTGTTATGCTTTTTTAATGCAGTTACGAGTAAATGGTCCACGTTTATGCCGTCTCACAGAATCGTCGCATTGCGGGCCCTTGACTTCATGGCATGCGGCCATGGCATTATGTCGTGCGTCCTTGCCGTGGCAGCGAGGCCTGACGTCAAAGATGCGCGCAGTCAAAACCGCGAGACGGCGTGAGCGTGGACGAAGGACGACTGGTCTGGTCGAGCTGGTCTGTTCGCTAAAAAACCCACACTGGAGACGGACGCTGATTAAATGATGCACGAAAGAACGGTCTGTTCTTAGACTTATCATTTGAGTACGCAGTGTCCTATGGCTGGGTTTCATTTTTGGTTGTAGTTATCAGCAGCCCCAGGTGTCAGAGGTGGGATATCGTTAAACTTCTGTAAATTAGTCTTACGGTTAAAGATAACGTTAGAGGTGGGGTTAGAAGCATCAGTTCAGAGTATGAGGGTTCGTAGCTGAACAAAGATGTTTGCTGGCCTAAATTTTAGATTCTCACTTAGTCGCCCGGCGACCATATATAGACAGGTACATTCTGAAAGAAAGAGCACGACCAACGGTACTATAAAGAATATAATGAGTGTGTGGAAATCGTCGATCTGGTAATGGAAAAATTAAGGTCCTCTTCCGCCCAGCTTTTTCGATCTACTTAATCCTATCCTATTAGTTGCTGTGTGACTGCCTGCGCAGGCTCTAAAGTGAGCTCCAGGACGAAAAAGGAGCTAATTTTTTCCATTAACAGATTGGCAATGCTCACATATTCATGGTAGAGTGGTACATTAAATGAAAAAAGGTTTCGGGTTCGAATCTTAGGATTCCACCTTTTCAGGTTGGGTATGACTGGCTTTTATCGCCTAACTAGCCAAAAGGGGTATTTTCTGTCTCCCTTTGCTTTTTCGGATTCACTTCATTCTTTGTGTAATGTTTATTTCCATATCCAGCTGTAGACTTTAGGTGGTGTACTACGCACTGTATTCTGCAGGTAGCTATGCAATTAGGTTTCTAAGTAATAGAGCTTTGAGTCATGGGTTTGGCAAGATGTAAATAAAAAAAGCTACAAGTGGGCATGGCATGCAAGGCGTTGAAACCATGGTAGCGGCCTCGAAGCTCAGTTTGTGTTGGTTATTCTAAAGCCCTCGTCTTTCTGGCATGGGTTTGAATTCCACCGAGGCCACCTATTTTTTCGCCTCTGGGTTCAACGAATAATTCAAAAAATGATTTTTCTGTCGAAAAATTCCCCTGTACCAAAAGAGACTGTGTCTGAAGAGTAAAAGGAAGAGATAACCTCAATGATGGCAGACCTGCCTGCGTTAGTGCTGGAAGCAAGATATCTGGCAGGAACACTTATAGATCAACGTCTCGATTACATGTCACAAAGCAAGCTTTTAATAATTTGTCTGACTTCCATGGTTCACTTATTTTTTCCAAATAGTGTGTCAGAACTCTTGTTTAATTATGTGCCAGAGGTCCTTTGAACAGTCCCACCGGAGACGCCATTAAACGTATTGCTTTGTGAATCCGAAAGAAGCATTTTCTGATCGATAAATGTGTTTACTTATGTGTTTTCACATATTCCAGCAGCTGTTCAGCCTCTTACAAAACGTCACTTGAAAACATATTGCCTTCAAGCACAAACATGTAAGAACATCAAGCAATTGGTTATGTGACGTGAAGCTTTACTATAAAGTGAGAATGCTAGGACGAAAAATAATCCAAGATGAAAAAAGTGGAAAACGTGGTCACCGAAAAAAATAATTCAATTTACCTGAAACTTCAAAATCGCACCAGAAGCCATGATCAAGGACTCATTTCTATTTCTACCTTCAATTTGAATTAGACTAATGGAACTAAGAAACCAGCTGATACGGCCGGCAATGAAGAATTCTAGTTAAATTAATATCGGCGGCCTGTCAGACCAAGGTTCCATCATGCTGATGTTCAATAAAAGATGACCGTATGTGCACATTCTTACGCCACAGGAACATATTTATAACGACGTAGGATATGAGGAAAGTCTGGTATATTCTTTCATCTGAAGCTAAGAGGACCATTGTAGGCTTTCTCGCTTATTAAAGCTAAACAAAAACAACCCACATATTCTGAATGGTCGAGAATTTGCGAGGCCCAGGTAACTGGATAGAAGAAGTTCAGTCGTTCTCTGGGACCAGGAGTGTATTTGTCCGACGTTTCCGACTCTCCCGCGAGCTCATTGTCAAGCAATGAAAAAACGTACAGCTCACATTGCAATTAAGTCAGTTCCGCTGAGATTGACCTCTGCCCTCGATCTGCTCGCGCAACGCGAGGTAGGCCTCAGGAAGCTCGACATACCTGTTAATTGAGCCCGCGCGTGAATGCCAGGCTTCCTGCAGCAGGCGTGAAGTTCGGTCGTGTAACCGACCAAGTATTCGGACGTTTTGGATGTCAAAGCTGTGCCCTGGCTTGGATGCGTGGGCGGCCACCAGGGAATTCTTGTCGTTCCGTTGCACGGCGAGGTCATGCTGGTGCATCCTCGTGAGGACCCGTTTGCCGGTTTCAACAACATATTTGGCTTGACCACAAAGGCAGTCAATACGGTAAATGACACCGGACTTTTCATTAACGGGTACTGGGTCCTTGGGCCGCATAAGTTGCCTGCGGATTGTTGCTTCCGGTCTGTAAGCAACGCCAATCCCAAATTCGCTCACCAGTCGAGCGAATTCTTCAGAAACACCAGCAATATACGGTATTGCTCGCCGGCGTGTTAGTTCTGGTTGTTCTGTTGGTTTTCTTCGTTTGGCTCGTCGCCTGCATTTTTCGACGAAGGCACCAGGATAGCCATTCATTGTGAAGAGTTTCTTGAGATACTGGACCTCGGCCTTCTTGTCGGCTGGTTCGCTGCAGTGAGTTTCTACACGACGATAGAGCGTTCGCACGCAGCTACGCTTGTGCGAAACGGGATGGTTGCTGAAGTAACTCAGGATACAAGAGGTATTCGTCGCCTTCCTGTAAACTGTTGTTTTGAGTTCCCCACCGTCTTCTCTGCACACCAGCACGTCGAGGAACGGCAACTGGCTATCTTTTTCTTCCTCCATCGTGAACTGGATATCGGGGAAGATCGAGTTCAGATTGTTTGTGGAATCCTCAATCTTGTCTCGATGAATGATGACAAACGTGTCCTCAACATACCGAACCCACAATCGCGGTCGAATGTGTTCAAAAGCCAGTGCCTCCAGTCGTTGTAGTGTTGCTTCGGCGATCAGGCCAGATAACGGCGACCCCATTGGTGTACCTTGGTGTTCATACATCGTTCCACTGAAGTTGAAAAAGGTGCTCAAACAGTGTTTCAGGAGACCAAAAAGATGCTCTATTTTGAGCTTTGAGTCCGTCTCGTTGCACTTCTCTTCTAACAGGGTTTGGATAGTCTCAACCGCAAGATGTTGCAGTATTGAGGTGAAAAGTGTGGTCACATCGAAAGATATCATCCCTTTGTCAGATGTTAGTTGGATACCCTGTAGCTTTTGGATGAATTGTTCAGCTGAGCTGATGGTCGTTGCAGAGCCCTGGGTTACAAATTTGAGACGTTGAAACAACCACATAAATAGACCAAATGTTGGGGTGTCTCTGAAGGAAACGATCGGTCGTAGGGGGATTCCTGGTTTGTGAACCTTGGGAAGGCCATAGAATCTTGGGAGCGCGGCATCGTTCGGTTTTATCTTTTGCCAGTCAAACTCTGTTATGGTTTTTGACTTCCGAAGGCTCGTCAAATCCTTGTTTATGCTGTTAATTAGCGTCCTCATCGGGTCCCGAGGTACGTAGGCATTCCTATCGCCTAAAAGGGTCTCGAATTCGTTGAGTTAGTCCTTGTTTTTTTCATTCCTTGACAATGAGCTCGCGGGAGAGTTCAAAACGTCGGACAAATACACTCCTGATCCCAGAGAACTACTTTATTCCTGTGATCCACCCTATAGTAAAACTTCCAACAAATTTCTCATCTGCAGTTTTGAAGCCCTTCGCCGTGCTTGCATATATCGCTGGTCGTCGAGGGATTTTTCTGCTGTACTGTGTGGTCATAACCACATCAATTGCATCCTGTTCCTGCAACGTGCTGGGCCTCATCTTCCTCATCCTTCACGACTTTGTGCAGACCTACTTGAAGGTAAGTTTGCGTTGACCTGTTGCTTAGGACCCAAGGGGGACCGTATTTGTCTCTGGTCTACCCGCAGACTATACTTTAATTGGCAGCTGTTCAACTTACATCTGTTTCTTTTCAACTGAATTAATCACATTTAAACAGCAGGACTAAGACGCAGATGGCTTCACCTTCAGCCCCCTGATACAAAATGGGCGAAGAGAGAGAGAGAGAGTTAAGCAGATAATATGATCGACCTTTTGCACTGCCTGACAGCCAGACCGAAAAATGCTTCTTACTAATGTGACCTTGTGTACATTCTCAAAAATAAAATTTATCGCATGCACTTGGAAGAAATAGACGCACGCGGTACGCAGATCCACCGAGGATCGTCTAGTTGGTCATTTACCTCGTACCCCAGCGTCAGACGTCGTGATTTTATCGAGGAATTCAGAGGTTAACCCTTGTCACTGCGATCTTCCAGGACCGGTTCCTTAGGAGAAGAGAGAAGTCATGGGAAGACAGCGTGAACGAAACAGTGTATTCTGTACAGAAGGATCTGAGAATCATTAGGAGGAGATTGTCATCCAGACTGGCATGGCGCTTGACCGTGAGGGCCGCGTGAAAGCGTAAAGTTTTCACAGTGGCCAAAGAAACTGCCTGTATCCGGTCGCTTTCGAGGTGGATACCGGTGTTTTCATCGGCACGGAAATTTTCACAAAGACCCACAATGGTCTTTGTGTGGGTAAGCTTCAGGGTAATGATTGGCTTAACCAGCCTGGATCGTGCATCCAATTCGCTTGAGGGCAAAGGTAACGCGTCGCACGCAGCCAAGTGACCAGGATTTGCATCACATGACCTCGTCTGTGACATCCCGCATTAGGAAAATGTAGGATGCAGAACCACTACAACTTTGCCTTGCCATGCGCGAAGAGGAAATGAGATCATGGCTGGAGAAAACCCCCCCCCCACCACTCTCCTTATCCGCCCTAGACTAGTGACTGCATAAGTCGATTTCAATCCGTTCGCATGCATTTGCGTCAGGAAGACCCAGCGGTCGGGCCCTGGGGACAGGAGCTGTTACCTGACTAGGAAACTGACCCCCCTCTTCAGAATGAGTGTCAAGTTTCAATGAAGATTTATGCTGTTGTTACGACAACCCTTAATGACGCAATAGCGAAGGCTTATAAATCAATTTGCCAGCTAATAGAACCCGAATGCACTTACAGAAGTTGAGATGGCCCTATCAGTCACTGCGTCAACATCCCTGCCTAGTCACCTCGAGTCTGACTTGTCAATGGTACAATGTGGCTGTCTCGGGTGAAGTAAACTAGAATGAAATTGCAGTAGTTGCTTGCCAAAATGGTGTAGCCAGAAAACACTCTATCCGTTAATCCAATTGTGCAAAACTCGCGGCCTCGGTGGAAATTGAATTCACACAACAGGGCCGGCTTTTGTAAAGCCAACGGTCTACCATTGAGCTACGAAGCTCACCGTGAGCGATGAATTCAACAGGCTTGGGTTGATTTGCTTGCCCAACTTACTGTTCGTATGGAATCAACCAGTATGGAAAATATAAGCTGACTGCCAAGCAGGATTTCCAGGGTTCGACTCTCACCCAGGCCGCGATTTTTTCACATTTGGGTCAACTGAAATTAGCTAAATACGCCAAAGCCCTTATAACGATAGTTAGCCTAATAGTCCATCCGGTAGATCATAGATAATTACTGAGGAAATGCCCCATCACCAGCTTTAAGTGACCATCCCAGCCGGTCGACTGCCAGACGTAGGATGGGTTCTCTGGTCGTTTTACCATACAGAGCTCACAAAACGAATAATAAAACATGAACGATAAGAAGGCACCATTTATGAAATAACAGCGATCAACGTGTTCACTGCGTCAGGCATATAAACTTTTCATCATAACCAAAGGTAACGTAAATAGCCTGACCCATTCAAAGCAAGGGATTATCTTCACAGTTAAGTCAGTAATCCGTTAGACAAGATTTTGGGAGTTCGGGGTGACCATTAACAGGTCATTATCCAGACATCTCTGCAGGGGGAAAAAAGCAAAACTTACTTCGATCAAGGTACAGAGCACAATATTAGCAGAATTTATTGACGCCATACAACTTCGTGACCTCTTATTCAACTCCAAATGGTCATTGCCTATTAATAAGATAAATTAGCTGTCCAAATAAGTGTCGACCTAGAAGGGCGAAATTTGATAGGTAAATAGAGTAGAAGCTATTCGACACTGTAATGCAGCGCCACTTTAAAACGTTCCAGCAACTTGCGGATCGCATCCTTTATGAGGTCGCTCACCCTCTCCGTTCTGAACTAATGACTGCGAAGTCTTCCCGTCCCATGCGTCGAGGTTTCCGTCATATGTCTTGCCGCACATCAGCACTCGGTACTCCCATTCATAGCACGCTACCTCACGTGTGAAGAAGCAGAAATTGAGAAGTTGAAAGCCAATCTGTCTCCCTAGTTAATGTGGATACCGTGTAAAACTTGTATTGTGACCTTTTACATGACCTTTTAACATGAGCCATTACTAAACCTATTTCTGCTCTCCGTGAATGGAGCCATTTTTTTCGCTGACAATTTATGATGTCTATTCGTAGATAAAGCAAGATCGTCGTCTTCTTTTTCTTCTTCTTCTTCTTCTTCTTCTTCTTCTTCTTCTCTGGTGAGGGGGCAGAGGAGGGGAGGTAGTTGTCACAATATGGCATTTCATGTTATTTCATGTTCATTAAAGCCTATGAGACGTGATTAAAGGTGGAGGAGGGAAAGCAGAGGACAGGGTAACAGTCAGTCTCAAGGGAAACGAGGAGGCATGAGAAGGAATGAGTCAATCGGTGTTTACACAGCAATGTGAAGGTGATCACACAATCCGGCTGCTTACCGAGCTCTGTTTTTTTCTCCGTATTGCAGTAGCCTCCGAAAATCGACGGAGTTAAGCGGCCGAAAGAAGATGTTGACTTGTGTGGCACAGTTCATTTTTCAGCTAATTATATTCTCCTCTGAGGCTCTACTTGGGTTCTATTTCAAGTGCATCTCCGCAGCCAACATCCAGATTTGTTTCACTTTAGTAACAAAAACGCTTCCCGAAGGTTATTTCTTTCTTTTCTCTGGAAGAAAGGCCATGGGTTGAAGGCAGTCAGGTGCTTATCTAACGTCGACTGTTTGATTTCAGTGTCAACTTTTGTAACATTTCACTGGACACCTTCAAGAATCCCGAAGCCCAGGCTGCCAAGCCTGTACCACATATTCCAGGTCCGGCCACCTTAATGCTCCGTTTATAGTACCTGGGGCTAGGCAAACTGAACCACCTAAAACCGAAGTTGCCGGAATGCAAGCAAGCATAATATGAGCCTGAATCGTCAGATCAATTTAGGATAATAATAAGTTTTGTAGACTACGTTAGATACCCCTTGCGCCAACATGCTGTCGTACGGGATCACTGTTATTAGTTGATTTTTAAGTTTATGATGTAATTTGTTAGTTTAGTTATGGTTTAATGTAGTTTAAATTTTGGTTTAGTTGGTGTAGTTAAGTTTGGTTTGGTTAAGTTACTTTATCTGGCTTTGGCGGTATCTCACTAATGCAAAACTAGTAGACTACGCATTAAATTAAAAACTAAACGGTGACAGAATTTTAAGTAGTGCACCTTATAACCGCCCCAGAATCAGTATGTTGGTCTATGACAACGGTGGCTATAAGGATTTAATGGGTGGGGAATAACAATAAGCAGTGGGATATACTTTAATAACTGCTATTTGCACTTTAATTTTGTTGAATTTAGAAATTTTGTTAATTTATATTTGTGGTTTTTCCCAATTTATATCATTGTCTCACGTATTGCGGAAACATGAGATAAGACTGGCCTCAATTATGTTAGTATGTTCCGCAGCGCCAAACGCCGCACACACCTTCAATCAACATGCGTAATAGTTTACTCCTAGCGGCCACGGGAAACGAAAGCAACTACATTTTCCAGCTTAACCAACTTCTACGAATTTCTGGCCCTGACTATCCTATTTCTCCCCCCCCCAAAATGTTTATGACGACCGTTTCCGGAAGGCAAAATGGTAAGACTAGGGGTATATGAGGTGCGCTACTGTAACTGCTTTTTCCAACTAAACCAAAACTCAAGTAAAACTTTTAAACCTATAAGAAACCAAATGCCTAGGGGGAAGGGGTATCCGAGATGGTCGACCAATTTTATTGTTACCGAACTTGGTTTATATGTGCTTACTTGCTGTTATCTGACTTACTTTATATTGGACTGCACGTCCGGAAGAAGATGCTTTAAATTTCTTGACTTTTAAATGTTTGGACTTTTGCAGCCCTTTAAGCGCACCGAATCTATCGCAGTCTGCCTTCTCTGCGGCAAACCACAGGGGAACTTTTCTGATCGTCAGAGTGAGTGCCGGTGTTGCAGCATGCTGGACTGTGCGGATTGCAGTCTAGACACAATGTGAGTCTTCCATTAACTTAGATATCGCTTAATATTTGTGCAGTCAGTTTCAAGTCTTACGCCCCACTTTCGTCCTCAAGATTTTGGCTCACTAATTTGTATCTCCGTCACCTTAAGGCAACACCGGACATCGATTAAGAGCAGTATTGTGCCATTCACTTGTCGAATTCATGGAGCCTACCGCACTTACCAGGCTGATATAAATCTTGTCTGGTCAAAGATAGTGGTTCTCGTTCTGGCCTTCATCACACCCGCCGCAATCCTTCTTCAGAACAATTTCGTAAGCATCCATGTCTTTCTCGTCACCATTTTCTTTCAGACTAAGTCACGTTCTCTTCCTTCTTATTCTCGATTGTCAACAGAGAAGGGTATTTGATGGAAGTGCATTGAACTATAGTTTACATGAAAGGCACGCTCAGTTATGTCTTGGAGCTCTTATTAAAACTCGCTATATTTATTTATTCATTTCCCTGGGCGCTTACTGAATATGCCAACGTATCGGGGGCCAAATTTTTACGGCTTCCCAGAAGTTTCCGGCATTTTTTGCGACCATCAGTGATTGACCGGTTTGTGCACAAGGGGCCCTATCGGAAACTATCGATCAGTCGACTCGGAGCACGCGTGAGAAGCGGCTTTACGCCTTTTTGATAGTGCAACGCATGCTAATTGGCTGCCGGCTGCGTTCGGTGACCGGCTCTGCTTGCTGCACGGCGTGGGCTTGCGTAATTGTTTGGTATTAGGCCGTTTTACGAATAATATATGACCTCAATTACAGCCCACTCTCAAGTCGCTGTGACCATTTACTGGCTGTTGAACTTCATCAAAATACCACCCCCCCTGTCCTAGCCGATTTTGGCTGCCTTATGTAGTCTATTCCTGTCATAGGTTCCATGCAAGAATCTGAACATGGGTGCAGACCGCGAGTTTATTCCCTGTACCCACTCAACTACTGTCCTATTCTTACTTGCAAGCCATCTGTACAAGGAAACACTGCGAACAGAAAAATCTAGCCTCTTGAAAAGTCCCACAAAACCTTGATATTTTAACTTCTCCCTTATGGCTTAATTGGCTTGAAATCATGTGTATAGGTCTCCATCAGGGACCGTTTATAACACTTTACATTTTAGGATGAAAATCTTTTCAATCACCAGTGGACATCCGTTTCTTTGTCTTCCCTTCCGCAACTGTCAAATCAACATGTTTACAGCCTTGAATTAATCAAATTCTTGTCTCAATTCGTAACTAAAGGTAACACAAGTAACTTAAAGGTAACAGGCTGATCATAGGTATAAAACATAGTATACACATAGATGCGGCAAGTAGCGTACAAATAAAGGAAAAGCATATATTCTTCGCCAACTCATGCGCAACGCATAATTGAAGTGCGATAGAGCAACTAACCCTCCTTGCACACCGAATATTAAAAAATAATTTATTTAACAGTTTTTGAGTTGTAAGTGTCTTTGCGTTTGATTCTAGGGAGCATGCATTGCGAAGTTCAGTCTTGAACCCTCAAACTTCTTCTTCCCTGAACTGAAATCCAAGTTGTTTGAGCTAAACACAACACCAACACCAACCACAAACCTTATACAGTAGACGACGTTGATCATGCAATATTTCGATATATGCGAAAGACTAATACACTTTCCCTTATTGGAATTGACTTCAGTTGTGATACTGATTATTGTATAGTCTATTCTGAAGTCATTTCAGTCAGTATGAGATGTTGGCTTTTTAACGAGCTTCGTTTTGACTCCTAGCAAAACGTATGTATGGTAAAAACTGACTACTTAAGTAGGATGCCTTTTTATCATTGAGTTTAACTGCCTTTATGAATTCAAGTATATTTTATGGAAAAAATGGACGAAAAAATTATTCCTTGTACATGTTTGATAGCAAATAACGCCTTCTTGAAATTTTATATTTGAAGGAAGGGAAGCTTTCGGTTTTAAAGTAGTTGTCTAATTGCCGAATACTATTCTCACCTATTGACTGCTATATTCGAATTCAAGGTTTAGAAACTGCGCACTGTGTACATCTTGTTTAAGGAAAATTACGTTTTTCGTTTGAAAAGGAGGTCGCATAGTTGTCATAAGATATGGAGATAGATTTGGAACATATTTAAGGCAGTTAAGATAGCGTTAATAAACTGACAGATACGATGTTTTACGAATAAAACGTTTCACAGTTGTATAAAAGCTCATAATTAGCAACTTTTTTAAACCCAGAAGCTTCCCTTTCTTCAAGTATGAAATTTAAAGAAGGCGCTATTTGCTATCAAACATGTACAAGAATTAATTTTTTCGTCCATATTTTCCATAAAATATATTTGAATTTATAAAGGCAGTCAAAATCAATGATAAAAAGGGCATGCTACTTGAGTAGCCAGTTGTTATAATAGATACGTTTTGCTAGTGGTCATAGGAAAGCTCTTTAAAAAACCCGCATCCTATCCTGACAGGAATGACTCTAGAATAGACTACAGGATAATCAGTATCAAAACCTGAGTCAGTGCCGATTAGTGAAAGAGGATCAGTCTTTCACATCTGTCGAAATGTTGCATGATCTTTGGCGTCAACTGTATTGACACTGATTCTAAGTCTACCTTTCGGGACATTTTTGCGATCAACCTAGGTGTGTAATGAGTACAATGGATTCTTGGGCATTCCAGGTAACGAGCGAGCCAATTGCAATAAGACTTAATCTCGATTGATAAGCTTCCGTTCAGTGTACGAGCTGTCAGTGTGTGTGTGTCCGAGCCCACCGTTGAGCCTTGCTTCCAAGCCGTGGGCCCTTGTTCATCTGCAGCCAATCAGTGAACTGATGCAGTCTGATCGCTCACATTTCGCAAGAATACGAGTTGATGAGCTGGGTGCTGAAACGGATTAAACTCTTAAACCTTTTCACTGTTCTGACAATTGCGCAGCGCAGCACAGCACTGGAAAGTTGCTTGGTGTTCTGCGTTCGTGGCTTGTAGACACCAGCATGTGCTTGCGAAAAAATCCCGAGCAAATTGCTAAGGAGTATGAGCTTCCATTGTATATGTATAATTAAGAATATCACCTGCTTAGCAATACATTCTACTGAAGGGACATTAATGCAATTCATGACGCTTAATAAACGCGTTGCCGTTTGGTCATCAATGGGTGTACATTTTCTCTTTTAAGAAGTTGAATGCGAACGTTTTTTCTCCCATTAAGGCAAAATTAAGAAATGGCAGAATCATTTGCTTTGTGCTGGCTGCTCTCCAAGTCGAAATCATCGCTTTTAGTCTCTACTGGCCTCGAATAAATCGGGGGAGTGTTTGGGTTGGCTTATTAGGAAGCCCTATACTTGGGTTTATTATAGCAGCCATCAATGGTATTGCAACAGAAGGTGGTTCGAAAATGAATATCCGTAAGTATGTCCCTGAGTTCGTGGTACCTTTTCCTCTCAGGAAAAAAACAATCTAGAGTAGCTTTTAAATACCATTTACCAAATTTATATTACTTTTATACCTTTAAGTTGCCCAGGCGAGTGTCAACCACCGTTTAAGTTATATGTCAGGGCAACTTCTTCAAAGCCTATACCAGAGGCGAATTATACATTTGCATTATAAATGTTTGCGTAACGTTTGAAAAAGCACGGGTAAAAGTAGTGATGGATTAGGTATATATGCGAAAATTATAGAAGTATCGAAAGTCAGATCCGTTTCATCATACCATCAAAGTCATTATGTGATGCTCTGGCAGGTTCACGTTGTGAGCTTTTGGGCAAAGTGGAACCTAATTTTTCTTCTACAAGATCGGCGAAGCACATATATTCATCATATCCTCTATATCAACCGACAAAGCAAGGGGCCAATCATGCCCTGGTAGAGTCTTCAACTCAATGATCAAAGGGAAACGATGTTTCAAATTTCCGAAACCAATAATACATCTGAACCTCAAATCTTTGCGCAAAGGAATGTATGAGCAGCTGAAGATCGAGTTGACAGTTATGCTAAAAAAGAAATTGCAGGACCACAGTGTTCTTCGTCTTTCTTGAGTGTAATGGTTTCGAGATTTTGCACCACAAAATGTTTGTGGGGCAACCGTGGCTTGTTGTCAGCTGAATAATTAGCCAATTGCGGTCCGCAGATTCGGCATCATTGTCCTCAGCACGGGGCCTGTCAGTGTTCAAAGTCCACGAACGCCATCGGAGGGACAGAGAGATTCCACCGAGACAGCACCTAAAATTCGGTAAAGTTGTCACAAATGTAAAAAAAGTAGTGACAGCTCTCTTAAACAAAGGGTAGCTTTGTTGAGTTTAAATACTTCTGAGCAGCTTACTCCAAATTGCTATGGCGTTAACTGAAGACATTACGGTATATTACTGTACGTGCTGGCCTATGGGGGATGCCAAATATTGACGAGCGTTTCTTTAGAAATTTCCGGCACGTGATTGACCTGTTTGTGCATAAGTGTCCCTAGCAAGAAAATATCGTGAGCAAGAGAATAACGCGTGTTTGATGCAACAACGCACGCTAATTGGCTACCGGCCGATCGGTGTGCTAGCCGGTCGGTTTGCTGCGCGGCGCGTGGTTACTCAGTCGTTGTCAAAGGCCGTGAGTGCAGCCAGTGGATGACCTCGATTACAGACCACTGTATATGCATAATTTAGACTATCATCCATTAAGCTTAGCAATGCATTCTAGGAATAGGAAATTGAGAACAATTAATGACCCCAAAATATAGGCGTTGCCATTTGGTCATCAATGGGTGTACTTTTTCTCTTTTAAGAAGTTGAATACGAACGTTTTTTCTCCTATTAAGGAAACATTAAAAAATGGCAGGAGCATCTGTTGTGTGCTGGTCGCTCCTCTTGCCGGAATCATCATTTTGAGCCTCTACTGGTCTCGACTAACTCGAAAGAGTGTTTGGGTTGGCTTGTTGGGAGGCCCCATACTCGGCTTTATCGTATCAGCTATCTATGATAGTGCGACAGAAAGTCATTCGAAAATAAATTTCCGTAAGTATCTCCATACGTTCCTGATAATCTTGTTCTCAGGAATACAATTGTCTATTGTCGCATATAAATGCCATTTCCTATGATTATATTAATTTTATGCCTACTCAGTTATTTTTCATGGTTCCATTCTCCAAAGCTTACCGCCGAAGCGAATTATGCATGTACTAAATGAATATTTGTCTAAAATGATGACGGGTAAAATTAGTGGTGCACGCGACTACCTGAGAAAAGACGAAAGGATCCACTGTTTTTATTGAAGTCTTATAAATGTCCTAAGCTTTTTTCCACCGAGGATTTTGTTTATCTATAAATGTTGAGCTAAAGAGAATTGAAAGCTTAATTCCATATGTTCGCTGTTTATTGCTTTTCCGAAGCATTTAAGCCCAAAATAATAAATGTTTTTGAAGTGGAGTTGAAACATCCTCTTGCGTAACTGCCTGCTATCTGAGTTCAGCAGCAGATGTGCCTGATTAAATATATACCTCAAAACGTGTGATTAATATGACCACGTGTTTGCTACTGAAAGGACCGGACTACCAACTAAATATCGGATGAAACATTCACATTGCGAACAACCTGCATTACCATGGTTAAAGGCTGATTCAACTAGACATTTTTATCTAGAAAGTGGCAGTGTGTCCCTTACAAAGAAGTCTTAGGAAGGCAAAGGTTTGAGTAGTAGACGTAGTTTGAAAAGTGATGGAAAATACGCGCCATTCTTGGATTGAATGACATTAGAGATGTCGGCTTTCCGTCCAGGAAGCTATGCCATAATACCTAAGGGAGAAAATGAAAATTTAAATAAGCTGCGGAGACGCTTGTTGCATGTTACCCAACTGAGGAGCCAAGCTTCAGGCTTATGCCAACCTTCGCCGACGTTTTATGAGTCACTTACAAGAAGATATGTCAATAAAGTTGACTATGACAACATAAATTAAAAGATACGTGGAGGATATGCTCACGATTTTCGGTAACAATCGATCAATAATCAAGTCAATAACGAACTCTGTTTTCCCCAAACTGCCATGGAAAGGGCAATACTCACATTTTAAAAAACGTGTGCCAATACAATGGAAATATGCGGTGATATTTCATCAGAATAAAAATATTCCACTCCTTTTTTCTACTTTGTCCAAGCAGTTTGAACTGTGGTGCACACAGTTAGTTAGTTAGTTAGTTAGTTAGTTACAGGTTTTCATCCCAAAAATGCGAGTGAAGCAACACAACTGACGTCTTACTGTCAAGCTGATGTCGACACTCAAAATCATGATTGGTGAAACCACAAATATTCAATGGATTTTATGTCATGCACGTTAATGAATGACCTGGTTGTGGCTCTCCCTCAGTTTCACGTTGAACAATTAATCTTGCCCTCTTGAGTGAAACATACTGGTATGCGCTGTTTGCATTTCCTGACCTTATGCTTTACGAGATACTATTCTGCAATGTTTTAGGATATGGTTGTGAAATAGATGCACATCTTGTATGATCACTTCGGATACTGTGATGAATGGATAAGAAGTATTCGCGATAAGGTAACTATAGTTGTGGTCTCTGTGTATTAAGTTAACAAGGTTGTTTAGCTGACAAACTAATTCGGTAGATGGTTGCAACTCAGAGATAAGAAATTCAACCAAAAGCTGCAGCTGCTGTTCAAGTAAGAAGGTTATAAGGGTAACAAACGAGGTACCTGATAAACTAATTCAGACGATGAGATCAAATCAAAGAGAAGAAAGCCAGCGAAATGATCAGGCAACTCTTTATGCAAGGAATCCTTCCTAATACTTAATCCTTAAATAGGTAAATGGGCCTGAATCAGTGTTTATGCGCAGTAGAAACTTTAAGCACCTCCTCTTGGCTATCCTGTTCAATTTGCCCCTATTCTTGCCATTTTATGTGCTACGTTTTGAGTATCCTGACAGTTCATGGTGCCTGAAAATTTTGAGCCTTATCTTGCAAACCAAGAAGAATAAATATCATGTACGGGAAAAGACTTACAGCAGGCAGACTGATAAATCTCTACCTTTGGATAATAATATAAGTTTGGGTTGCGTGAGCGCTAGCTAGGCGTTATACCCTGAGGCATTCAGATCTTCAAAGATAAGGCAGCTCCTACCTTCTAATCAGCCTTAATTTGGTTTCACATATACACATGTCTATATTCCTCCTCGAACTGCACTAAATACAAAGAGTAGAGATGTAAAGAAGAAATGACAGGCAGTAATAATAGCTTCCACCTTTCAAGTAAGTCGTGCCTTAATCGAAATTCGGTTAGAAATAATATGTAAAATTTTGATCGCTCACCTGCGAAGAACTTCACTCTCAGTAATTTTGAAAAATCGACCCAGTAGATACAACAAATTTACAAATTCAATTTTACAGACTATTTGGCTCATTTATGATCGCCATCTAAGTTACCCAAACAATTCGCTAGGCAGAGGTTACCGTAAAGGGCGTTCTGCTGATTACCAATTCTTCAAGTGCTCCAATTAAAAGTTTTTTGATGGCATTTTTCTGTGAAATGAAACAGTCAAGAGTAGTTAATCACAAAGTTACATTCAATGCAGTTGAAGGTATAACTTACACTCTGCTGTCAACATCAGGAATCACATACCAAGTTTATCCGACACCTTTGTTGGAGACAAGACTAATGACACAGCAATAAGTGCATGAAGGTTTTCAACTTTATTTCTGCCTTCAATATTTTAAGTGCACTAAAGTCAGCTTGCCCAGTTCTGATTATTGAAAAGTTTAACCTATGGACCGATGCCATTCACCGGATGATACATTCAAAGGGTACATTATTTTATTTCTAGTTTCATCCAGTGGGATCCTTGTGGCAACTTTGACCTCGTTCATTGCGGGATTGGTCATACCTATCGCTTGGTGTGTCTTATGTTCTAAGAGCCTGGTGGACGAGGAATCACAGGCTGTGTGGGCAGCCACTTTATCCATCGACAACCCTCTGACGCCTTGGCCCGAACTCTACTTTCAGCAAGTTTTCTCCGTCTTATTTTGTATTTATCTGAAATCGTAGTCTATTCTCCGAGAAGGCATCCCCTGAAAATGCAACCTGCGAGATTGTTGCAGTTGACTCCATCAGAATCGAAACAAAATCTGATTGCATGTACCTTATAGCCCATCAAACTTCGTATTGAGACAACCAACCACAAGAAAGCATAACTGGATAGTGGAAAACCCCATAAAGTAGAAGAGTAAAACATCTGCGTTGCACTTTTTAGTCCAATGCACTGACGTTTCCACCGTCGTATCCCACGAGGCCCGCAGAAGGCCTCGCAACAAGTCTTTCGTCTCTTAACTTCTCCGTCTGTATCCAGCAGCCGCGCGTACGTCAATACCAGTGCTAACAATTATCAAGTTGGTACGGTACTATTAAAAAACTATAAAGGATACTCACAATACAAACCTCAACAAAAAATGCAAGTCAAGAGCAAAGGGAACCGGCCAAATCGCCGGACCCTATACAAGGGAACAGCGCAAGCTCAACAATAATGCCACACAGGGCAAAACTAGTTTTGGGAAGCTTGTGTGTGTGTGTTAGTGGGATGGGGTGGCTCCGCTTTAATATGATTTTACGGGACAATTCACGTAGCATCAGGATTGGTATGAAACACCAGCGCGAACGGGGAAGGTATTCGTGAACAGAGGACATATGAAATCGTCATCGGCGGAAGGGGGGGGGGGGGGTGACTGGACGAGTGGATCTCGGAGTAGCCCTGGCCACTGGGTCGAGAAGGGGGAAGGGAAACGAACACCTGACATCAGCGAGGAGGCCATAGCAGCTTCGGAAACAAATCGAGGGGCTGGCGCCAGTATTTACGTCATGTGCAATCGAGCGAAAATGTAAACACGAAGGGGTGGCCGGCATGCAAGGTAGGAAATGGACGGCCTTCGTAAGGGGTAAACAATCATTTTGCAGGTCGATCGGGAGCCTTGTTGGGGAAGAGATGTTGAGAATTCCAAATTTTTTGAGCCTGAAATAACACAACCCGCCAATTCTCCACGTACTGTGCACGTCGGCTCTGTTAATTCACCTGCACTCAGCTCATGCAAAGTGCCTAAATAGTTGCTAGTGCAATGGTTTTATATCCTCTCCTGTCACTAGCCCCAGGTTAACTACTTTGATTTTATCAATTACCCTCTAGCTTATCTTTCATTCGTACCTCTTCAGGTGTATCCATCAGCCCTAGCAGCTATATTCTAAGGGACATCCCTTCAAACGCCCTCTTTTTAGACGCCACCCGGCATTACCCTCTATATGGGCTTTAATAAGCCAAATTAGCATCATCCAATGATCCCTAGTGGCCAACTCCCACACTTTTACCTCCCTATACGCTTGAAGCCACGTGTGGAAAAGGATTCTTTCGATAAATGACGCCAATAAACACCTGCAAAATAACGTGCTTGTTTTGCTTCCACCTTAAAATGCTTAAATCAATCGTCACTGCCGGACAACTCCCAGCAGATTCGCATCCATTCCAAACTGTCTGGTGAAAGTGGCGTTATTCGAGCCTCATCAACCTGGAAATGTTTTAGTGATTGTTGCGCGCTGGCTCCTCGACTCCAAGACCAGTCCCGCTTTTGTGCAGACTGGAAGGTATTCCCGAAATCTGGAGCTGGACTTAGGACGGTCGTACTTATGTCTGACTGTGTAGCAATAGCTTGATCGCATCTACAAAGTGACCTGATCGGTGCGACGTTCTTGGCCTCTCTTTTGTGCACAGAGGATGAACGCGCAATAGGCAGTGCACGTGCATTTTCTAACCAGTGACTGACGGTCGTTGTCGAAGTGTCTGAGAACTCTGGTCGTACAACGATTTAATGTGCTCCGTCCCATCACTCTCGTTGTTAGCAACACGGTGATCGACAGCGTGCTGCAATATTCTGCCACATATACATTCAAGCAATTTTTCTACGACAAAAGGTCTCCCTGCTTTTTTCAGGCGCTAGTTTTTTTTACAAAAAGAGCCTCCTTGATAACAGTTTCCATGGGTGTGCTGACCTTACAATCGGTGAGCTCGTCCTGGCGTAGTCAGTTGAAGTCTGACCAAGAAGATGTCAATTTCTTGGGGGATTCTTCCCCCCACAACTACTCAGGCCTCTTCAATGTCACCTGACTCAATGTCAGCTGGCTACACCAGTGGAAACAGGGAATGAATGTTGAGAACCCGTAAGAGTCGGTGGAGGTAGGCCCTCACGAAGGGCAGAAGCAGAACTGTCATCTTAACCGGCGGAGTAACCGTGACACGACCGTAACTAAGTGCCAGCAATGCACATGTGCGCAAAATGAGCCAAATTTAATAAAAATACTCGGTAGATCAATATAAGCTGATGCAAAAAAGGGCGACGAAAACACGGGAGTATGAACAATAACCTCTGGAAGATCGCCAATAAACTCCGGTGACCCTGATTTGTCTATGTCTTCATGAAACGGTGGATCGATTTCCCTAAATCCATCCAGTTTGCCAATGCCGAGACGCTTAGAACCGAATTTCTCGTCCACATTTGGGTCTGCATTCACGTCACTATCCGCAGACGGTAGGTTCCCATCATTTGACCCATATAAATCCGCATCCACCTGAGGCATCTCCACATTCGCATACGGGCCCATCATGTTAGCTCTCACGGGATCAGTTTTACGCTCGGCATCAAAAGTCAAGAGCGCTGGCTCCACTTCCCGTCTACCTAGCTTCACTTTCTGTCTATCCACTAAACGCTTATCTACCTCCATATCCACATTCACGTCTTTCACTTTAGTTCTAGTGAGTTCTATTTTACGTTCGGTTTCGAGAATTAGCAGTTCTATCTCCGCTAAACCCGGAAAAGTCCTCTGCTTCCAGCAAGCTGACTCTTTAAGGTTAGTTCTAAAGGCATGCGTTTGGAACTTTCTGAGGTGATCTAAATTCATAGCTGCAGTAGAAAGTCAAGTCATGAGAACTCAATCGACATTGTGAAATGCTTTTTTGATTCGAACAATTTACCTGAGTGGAGTTGTAACACTGATTATCGTGAAATCTAATCTTTAGATATTGCAGTAACTTCAGGATGGCGATTCTAGAATGAGATTCGGTTTTGTCCCACGCAAAAAAAAACCACTATACATAAAGTAACCACTGACTAAGTATGCATTTTGCACATTGATTTTCAATATCTTTGAAAATTGAAATATATATGCTAGAAAATATGCCCACAGATAATAAATTTTATTATACGCGCAGGAAAAGAATATGTGCCTCCTTTAAGTGTTATACCTGAAAATAGTGTGTTTTGGGTCTTTAAAAAACTCTCCAGTTAGGATAATTCTTACGACCGTTACATTTTCCTTTACGTTAATTTTCATTACATCTGCCAATTTACTAATAGTTCTTATAAAATATTCAGTATGTTCTATACCCACATCCAAATAGCATGACACTTGTGATACATTTTCCCATAACGTGGAAATGTGCGATTTTACTAAGACAGCAAGCCCACAGCGTTATGTGTGAAAACAATGAATTCAAGTGTAATTACCGGAAGGGTTTCCAATTTTTGGGCAAATAAAAAAAGAGATTTAAAGTCGCAAAATATACCTTTTTCAGACATAAAATTTGAAGAAGACGCCGGTTTCTACCCAAGAAGTACAAGAACAAAATATATTTTGGGTATATTTTCTATTTAAAAAATTAAAATTTTAAGAGCATTTAAAGTAAATGGGAAAATGTCATACCAGTTAGATAGCTATTGTATGTAAAGTAGGTTTTTGTGCTTTTTACCAGAAGGAAACTCGTTCCAGAGTTGGCTTCCTAACGGTACTGAAATATCTTGAGATTAGGGTGCACAAGAGTCAATAATACAATACCACATCAGTTATTTGTTTAATTAAAAAAAACCCTTCGTAAATTTGTTAACTTTTTATGAGACAGAGGTTCGACTGTAGGAAAAGCACTAGGTAAACAGCTGTCTTACTTCCAGTCTACTCTTTCTCATCACTCACAAACTGTGTAGACAAGTATTTAATCTAGTACCAAAGTATGTAGTCAATAAAACAGATGGGCTATCCTTTTGGTGCCTTGCACCGAAGTCAATATCTTCTAAATTTTAGCGGCCTTAAGAACTACAAATCAATAATCAATGTAATTGTTTATTTTAATTTGCAATTCGTTAATAAACGGTGCTTCAACACGTATGAAGAGCACTTACTGACTCCAACTGTGTACTATCGGGAAATTCTAGGACGAACAGAGACACTAGGAAAGGTAAGTGTTTGTAATTTACTACACTATCCACTAACAAATGGCTTTCACAAGGCGAAGCATTTCTACTCAAGCGTAAAGTCACGCGATACATTTTAGTGAACTGGATCTGCGCTTCTCGCCAAGGCTGAGCGAGGGGAAACCACCTCTGGCCGAAGTGAAACGGTCCCTACGTTTGGTGCGAAAAGCAACCATAATCGGTTTTGCAGGCATTTTTACCTGGTTTATGATTATTTGGCCGATCATGTCACCGACAACAAAGGAATTTTCATACACGCAATTTTATGTCTGGGTGAGCAATACCACCTTTTTTCCAATAACCCTTAATTTTCACATTTTGCAGTGATCCTGTGATGACTATTTAAATAGTAATTTGTGCCTAATTGGCTGGGTCCTCTTATAATCCAACAATAATGTTGGAGTCATTTTACAGTTTCGTCTTATGTTTAAATGTTGTTATTCATGAATATAAATTTCACTTTACCTGAAGATCTTTGGAATTCGCCTATGGAATGTTCTTGGAATGATAGCCTGCATAACTGTGCCTATAGTGCTTGCCATCACAAAGTACTTAAACGTCCACAAAGAAAAGGACGAAAACGTTCTAATAACTTCCGCGGAAACTCAATCGGCCAAGACTGACAAGAATGGCTCTTCTGCAAAACTTCGGTAAGTAGTGATAACATAGACAGTTAATAAAGCAGAAAAATGGTTATGTTAAAAAAGGCGTGGAGGTCCTCTGAATGCAATTTACTGCTTGATACTTCTATTAAGGGATGCCTTAACGCGACCAGATCAGAAAAGAATTGGAAATAATTAACACAACGTATCAAAAGACTAGGTTTGATAGGAAGAATTAAATTATGGTGAAGAAATGGTGTAACTTAAAACCACGTGACTTGGAGGTCTTGAGATCCATTTTGTGGGAGTAGCCACGAAGAAAAATTATATTCCTCTACAGCGGCTGACGCATGAGGAATAGCATTTTAAATTAATCAAGGGGATACCCTGCCATAAATTTTACAAAAAAACAAGAGAAATAAATATTATCGTCTTCAGACAAGTTCTTAAAGGTAAACTCACTGCAAACGCATTTTCACAAACAAGTTGTAAATCGCACCAACGCCGGAACTTGAAGTAGTCGACGTATAAAGACAGCGCATTTACATCTACAGCCTTTTGGAAGGTGGCCTTATTTTCTGTCACTCTGCATGGTCTTGTCCATCGAGCTTAGTTGGGCATCATATTTTGACTGAACACAAACCTCACATTAAAAGCCTGCAGAGTTTGAGCTATGTATATCAACCAGGAAGCAGATAGGGAAAGCTAGGCGACCCACTGATTAGGCCGGAGCCCTCGCAGCTGTGTCAAGCAGCGGCAGAATACCAGCGAAACATGTGTCTGGGCCTTTTAGCAAGTACCTCGGCTGTTTGTATGATAAATTATAACGTCAATCTAGGTATATATGTTGATGTTTACAGTGGCACAGTGCAATATTATCGAATTATACGATTTTTCTAATATGGAACTGGAAAAAAAAATTATGCATACTTTTCAAGTGATTAAGTGTATGACCTCGCAGCCGTACTGGTGATGCTTGTATGGAAATAAGATGAACTACTAGTATATATGGTCAACTGGTGTTTTGTCATAATGTTACGGCCGAAAAAAATAGGAGGAGTCTGAAAGAAGCGGTCTTGTGGACTGCTGGCAGCATATGTTGGTGTGTTTTTCGGACTGATATTTTGCTTATTCACCTTTCAAAATTTGCGCGAGCAGTCGGAAACCTGACTGAAATCGATCGCTAAAGGGAACAATAGTATAGGCAGGTATGACCGGCTGGTGTCAGTTAATTGGGCAAAAATGGCCATCCAAATCTCTAATATTTTTGCAGGCAATATCAATTTGCCTTGCATTTTTAATACAAAACCCTAGAATGAACTTCCTTCATTTTCTAAAATTAATGAAATAGTCTGCTCGGAGTATTTTAGTTCGAAAAGTTGCACACTAGGCCTGTTGATACGTCGAAATGCCTGGAGGGTACGAATGTGAAGAAGAGTTAGCAATATTTTTTCGAGTGATATTTTCCTTTACACGTTTTTATTATCGTTCATGAAGAGTGTCTTTTTCAGTCTATTTTGCTTTTTTTCAGTCTCCTCGGCCGCAGAAAGAAGATAATACAGGGAGTTGTCCAAAATTGACAAATTTCACATGGTTTCAAGCCCCGCCCACAACAAGGAACCACAACGATCTTTTTTTCGGACAAATGCTTTTTTAACTCGCTATTTAGTTTTCAACTTCCTCCATTGTTCATGTAGCTTTTAATTCATGCATTCTGGATATGTACCCCAATTTGAGCTGAAAAATATATCCGCCCATGTTTACAACTCTACTGAAAACCGAATGCAGAATATGTGTCCTGATGTTTTAAAGTGGAACACTGGCATTCACAAATGCACGTGTTACCAACAGATCCGTAATTTGACCCTGCTTTTTACCATACATCTTATGTTGTTCGCATGATACTACCTCCCAAAAGTATCCTGTAATAATCAAAAGCCTTTAATAAATGCATGAACTCTAGCACTTGATTTACGTTTGTGAATAAAAACGAATTACGAAGTGTTTGAGGAAAAAATGAAGTTTGATTACTTTTTCTGTGATATGGCCGTCAGTACTTCGGTATTTAGTTTCCAAGGACATTGTATATTTCTATTTTTGCTACTTTATTACGGTATAGATATGTTGTCTGACGATCGCAGCCCCTTTAGATTTCTTTGACGTGTGATATACACTATTTAAAATTTCCATGCACCAAATATATTTTTGATCGTTTATTTGTTTTTTTAAACGCTTGATATCCAATTTCGAGAAATTTTTCGATAAAATCTTGTCTTTGTGTATCTGTGACAACTTGGGTAAAGCTTCTCAGCTAATTTTACATCTTTAATTATATTTTCCTTAACCTCCCGTAATTCCAAAAAATATATTTCATTTGTGCAAGTACGTAGTGAGGTTGACGGTAAGAAAGTTCATGAGGACATGCTTATTTTCATATTAAAATGCGACAGATTCAGAAGTTAAACTTCAGGGCTACACAAATCTATTAGGCTTTCATTTCAAAATTCCTTGGTAGAAGGGGAGACGGTCGAGCTTACCGCATTTTTACTAGATTACCATCTGCTTGAACTGCAGGCATTAGGCAATATGCGCCTTTTTGTTAATAAACCTTTCTCGTATTTCGTGCTCCACCATTTTAGTCACCCTATGCAGGTCCTTTCACGCAAACGATTGAGTTGAAACATAAAAAATATTTTCACGATCGTTTTGGCATGTTTATTTCTAAATTAAAAAATTAAAAAAGATCAACTGTGATCCTACCTTAAATGTGAGGTCAGTTCAAGCTTGAGAATCGATAAAAGGTTAATATCTTGAATTGAATTGAACGCGCGCGGTTTGCATTTTCGAGTAAAACAAAGGCAAAATAAATAAAAAATTAACACTGAAATAAATTGTCGAAAGACAAAATTGGATACAAAAAACACTGGTTTGCAACGATCCTTCGTCCGATTCCCTGCGATAATCTCACTGTTTGAACAGATAATTTCTCTAAATCAACCATCCTGCTGGAATTATTGGCTTAGATTACACAGTTTACCTGTCTAAATCAATCTCACCAGGATTTCTGATGAGTATCCACGGAGAAAACGACAAAGGCTGAGTCGGTCCATTATATTATATCAGATTTGAATTTGATACCAGTATTGAAGTAACCTATTGTACATCTAGAAAATAAACTAGCTTGGTTGTTACGCCTGTTCTTATCAACCCTGAACCAAGTTTACAAGTTAAGACATTTACTCAGTAGTCCGTCAAATTTCTGCTGCTTTAATTCTAAAAAACTATCGTCTTCAGTAAAGAGATTCGACTCCTAAAGGATTATTATATCAGCAATGCTAAGCCTTTGGCTTTCTACCTCGTATATAAGACAAAAACTTCATATCTTGAGCGTTTGTGTTCAAAATACAATTGTTGTACGCATCATGCAGACCAGAAGCCAAATGAAAATATTGGCGCGAGATGGGCTCGAACTCAAAACCGCTCCGTCACGAGGCCGCATCCCTAACCACTACGCCACTGACGCACGGTGTAAAAAAGATCTAAAAGTCTCACCAATTGGGTGCGACTGACGCAAGTAGTAGACTTTTGAGGCGGATTTTATGTGCTAGCCTCTAAGTTTGATAATATTTTTGACGTGATGAGAAATATGCAGGAGTTAATGCTGCATACCCTTGTTTCAAAGGAAAAACTCGAGGAAAAAATGAAAAGCATGAAAGTTTTTATCCAGCAGAAAACCTGGCAGCTGCCGCACTTACGTGTAGAACACCTCAGAAACCTACGAATGTGCCTAGATCTAAAGTACAGACGCAGTGGAAGCAAATTCGAACACACCCGCTGTGGACAACAAAGGGACGGCTGGACCACCACCAAAACCTAAGGCTCTCATAAAAAATGACAAGACTGTGCCAACACCTAGCGTTAAGGTTCCTAAAGCTGCCGTGCCTTACCTCGCGAGCACCCTTAGCGATGGCAGCAAAGTTCATAATGGCGAAATATTGACTCAAGCCAGTCCGAGCTCGAGGTCCACTGCCAGCCCAAGATCCCAGATCGCAGGCATGGATTCTGAGGCAAACTCGGAGACCATGTCCAACACCGAAATGGCACGCAACAATGAATACACGTAGCAACAGAAATGAAGCCCATTCTGGGTAACCATCTACATCGGCCATTCCGAGCTCGAGTCTCTTTAGAGGCCAATATGACAGAAATTGTAGAAAAAGTCTTCCAACACCCACAAGGACGACAACACAGTCTAATTGTTCATAGCCTAGAAAAATGTACTTCAGTCAGTTCAGACAATGACGAGGAGGATCTGGCGTCCTTCAATCGTGTTCTAAATGACTTGTTCGAGTCAGGTTTGGAATTTTCAGTTCTGAAATAATTTTGGATAGGAAAAAGGTCTGAAGAAGCCACAGGTAAGCCACAACCTTTAAAAATTATGATGCAAAAGGAGGAGCACGTTCAACTGATCTTATCGAACATACCAGCCTTCGCCAGTCCCATAAACAGTTTTTTTTTCAACCGGAGTAATCTCTAGCGGAACGGTTGAAACGTCGGGAACTTGTGGCAGAATTACTTTCGAGAAGAAAAAATGGCGAGACCAGCCTGGTAATCTCGAATGGGAAGATTATTCACAGGAATATGAGGTTCTTGAACCAACCGATAATACTTCGAACAATGGCCTGAGCGGGGCTTACACAGCCGATGTCAAACAAAGTTCAAATTCCACCGAGACAAAATTCGTCAAAAATATGTCATTTAAATTCTTCTACACTAACACACAAAGTCTGTAGACGAACCAAAAGTGCACATTTATGACCTTTTCCTTACATTTTCTCTCTGACAGATACCTGGCTGTCTGAAAACTTGGATGACCGCGAAGTGGCACTACTTGGCTTTAATCTATTCCGGAGAGATAGATTAGGGCGCCAAGGAGGAGGAAGTATAACGTACGTCAACCATGGACTGCTAGTCTCGGAAAAAACAGAGCGGTTTCATTGCAGTACCGAGGCCATCTGGCTTACTATAATGGTACCGGAATCACCCAGCCTGGAAGTTCTGACCGTGAACCGTCCGCCTAGACATGATCACGAGGCTGACACTGGTCTAATATAAGAGTTAGCAAGATAAGCTGCTCGGCCCAACGTCTTGATTACGGGAGACTTCAATGCCCCACTTATCGATTGGAGTTCAACATACGCACGGGTAAAGTTAAACCAAATAGGTACTGCGACCCCAAAAATAAATTGCCGGTTACCGAAAGGACATTGCGGAATAATCACATTATAAAAAACATACTACTCGCTACTTAACAGTTGTATGTTTGTTTAGAAAACTAACACCTAAATCTGCTCTTTCAATTAGTAGGCAGACTCGTTGACCAACAAGGGTGCACGATGGGCGCATCGCCGACACTCGGTGAGGTTTGCGTGACCTCCGCAATCTTCTCTTCGTGGGACCCTTGGTATTTTGGCGAAAACCGCGATGGACTCCCCTTTGCATGCTTCAAACACTCTTAACACAGGCCATCCGATTCGAATATACTCTGCACCCCCCTCCATCCTCCTCAACCTACCCACACGGGCGACAGTTTTTCTCCATAAATCTCTCAAATGGCATTCAAACCCCTAGACTTCTGAACAATGCCTAAGGATTTTTTCACTGTCGGTCTTCACTTATCCAAATTCAAATTACTGGCAACACCACTGTTCTGAAATATTCTGCAGATCAAATGCATTAAAAAACAGTCCTGTACCAATCAAGAGTCCAAAGGTATTTACCTATATTTCCTTCAATAAAACCTGACCTGATCTGATCTCTATTTGACTGGAAAATGTATGCATGTACATTCATCCTGTACTTTACACATTTTTGTAGGATCTGATGTCCACAAATAGAAACCTAGACAAATAATTTCCCTTTTCATTCATCTCAACTTATCTATTCTCAAAAAATAATATATAAATGATGACGTGTATTGTTTAAAGTTACAACACTTCAGTAGGTTTAACTCGTTTTCTTTAAAAACACACCTGGCCATTTGACACGAAGATGTATAAAAAAACCAGGGGATGGGTGGGACCTGTTGCCTATGTATTTCAGGCCACAGAGTTAGGACCCTGCCGATGAATACAGACAGTTTGACAGTGAATTCATACGTGAGCCACTTTGTGTTTGACAACGGTGCGTTGCAGGGACGGTGACCTATGCTTGAAGTAGATTACAGTGAGCGTGGACTTGCACCGAAATTACCTCACTCTGTCACCACTCTTCCAACTGAGCCTGGTGTTAAGATAGAGTTTAAACCTCGGCAAAGGAGGGAAGGCAAAGAAACTTGGCACCGAATGAGCCTATACATAGGCGTAAAAGCCCATGTTTGGTATGTGCTATGGGAGTTTAACCCCTCATCTGGCCTCCTTGTTGGTCCAGCGCACTTGCCGCACGGTCCGGTTTACGAGGCATACCAATAGCTACAAGTGATGTTTGAACCGCCTAATATGCACTGCTTAAATTGTTATCAGCATATAAGCAATCCCAGACTCTGCAAGGGAAGAATTTGCCAAGTAACAACGTCTCCACACAAATAAGGTGTATTTTGTTCATAATTAATATTGACACAACATTTTGACAAATTCAGGAATAGTTCTCCAGCAAAAGGGCTTGAATTAGGAAGCTGCTGCTTGAACTACAAATGTTTAAGGTATGCAAGCAACTGCGAGGAAAAATAAGTTAGTTCACTTTGAAGCCGGGATTTTATAATGGACCTAGCCACGTGGATTTCTGAGGGTACGGATGCGCGCAGACGTCCGTTAATAATGAACTTGCTTCCGTTCCACATTTTGAGAAAGTAGTTACAAAAACAGTGCGCCTCCTTGGATTGAGATTCTGTTCAAGGTAAGTATTTAAATTTTAAAAGTAAGGTATATCTCTTCAGAATTTACAAAAGAAGCCAGTTTAATTATACCTTTTCTTAAGAAGATAGTCTTCAAATTATATTCTCGAAAAAATGGATGCCCACAATAAAATACCGTTATTAATCTGCGTAAGATTAATTAACATATGGTCCACAATAAGAACCATCTTTAAAAAGCACCATAAATGGGTATTCGCCTTCGAAAATCTTTCTGAGCATCAAATTAAATCAATATCAATTATACGGCAGCCTATAGACTCTAATTTTTTTTGCTGTGCATAAATAATTTGCATATACAAGAAAGGTTGTGGAGAAGAAAAACACTGCCCGAAATATATTGGGAATCCCTAACAATTTGCGTTGCCATCCAAAATCTTTGTTATCTCCGTTTATATAGATTCCCAGAAGTCATCAAAATAACCAAAATGTCATTTACACGATGGGATCATTTTCCCTGCATAACATTAAGATTTATTTCAGTTTGTGATGGTTTTATTCATTTACATCACAAGTATTGCTGCAAAAGCACCCATGGACCCCAAAAGCATAAGCTCCTGGAGATGTGGTTGCATCTTTAAGCAAACATCGGAAGTCTATGGAGTTTCAGCTGCTAAGTAGGTCACAGGACTCTATCCAAAGCAAGGTACGTTAATCTCCGACAAAGCCCTTTCGCGGAAGAAAATGTAACAGTTCGCTATGTCTCTGGCAAGGATTCAAGAGCTTTGCCACGTCATATCTTTGAATAGAGTATTCCTATATGAGCAAATTTGTTGAAATAATGCGACTTTTCAAATCAGGACGTGGCACTAAGTCTACACAGTCAATTTTTCTTATTAAATCCCAACTACCTTGGGAAAAGGAAAAAAATCCGTGGCGCTCTAGACATATGCTTATGGCATAATTATCACAATTCCGGACAAAAAATACGAATTCCGTAACCGGGGTAAGTGCATTTTCCTCTACATTTTAAATTGGTCCCTTAACGTTTAATTGAGGGACACGCTATTATTTGGGTGGCACGTGCTACTCCCTAATTTTTGGTGTTTTAACACGCAAGAAGCTTTCTCTTAACGTAGTGTAGCCCTAGAAACGTGGATTTGCGTTAGTTTGTCAACGATGTTTGGGGTTAAACAGATGCACATTGCGATTGGATATTTTTATCGTGAATAGTTTGCTGCAGATATAAAAAGCCAAAGGAGTTGCAGACGGAATGAGGGAACAAGCCAATATGAATGATACAGTAGTCTTTGTTTGGGTCGATAAGAGTGGACCACCTCTACGCCTGACCCGAACTCCAATGAGCGACATAGAAATTGCATGCATCAGTCTGAGTATCAAGGTCCATTCCCGACCCCATCATTGCCGATGATGGGTGAAGTTACACTGCTCTTCGTCGGCTTCTTGTTGGCGACGTTATTTATTGACCAAAGTTACCAATATGTGAAGCGGAGTCACAAATGTAGACAGGTTAGTGAACTCAAGCAATATTTCGCACATGTTGCTGGGTCGGTCCATGTTAGGGAATATGAGTAAATGATAATGATTTTATATTATTATGGTCAAGGGAATGGAAAGATGAAGAATTATGCATTTTCTATGTTATAGGCTGATTTTATTGGGAAGCAGAACCCAGACAATCTTGGATTAGGAGTGACCTATTTGGTTTCCTAAATAGCTTGGCCAACAATCATTCTGGATTCCGCATTATTCGTACTCTACGTGAGTTTGAACTTCTGGCAGACTGCAGTTTTTTATTATTTGTACATAAATAGCACACTGTATCCTCCAACAAGGTTCTTAATGCCTTCGACTCTCCTTTGGATGATGTCCTTTGAATAAAGAAACAGCATACCAATAAATGTCCCTGGCATTTTCAATTTGGTTATATTTAAATTGCATTTACTTGAAACTATTAATAAGAGCGTGATTGCATTTTTCAAACCTATATAACCAGCGATGCAATTTTATAATTTTTTTGTAAGAAACCTTACATATAGAAACAAACCTTCAGGGTGTAATTTAGCACTGAACTGAGGCTGAAGAATACCTACAGTTCTTTAGTGTTTGTGAGGTTGCATATTTTGGGACTCGCTCGGAAGTGTCTCATCAGCCATGTTTAAAAGTGTGAAGATTCCTCAAGATTTGCGGTATTGTGTGGAGTCAGAAATATAAATTCCAATATGTCGTGTAACCTTGATTTAAATTTCAGATGGGTGTACGTATTACAGTGTCCCTATGCTAACCTTACTGCCTGGAACCTAGAGAAAATGCACGCGTAATAAAGGCAGTACACATTCGCATGGCCATGGTAACGCCCTTTTCTGTAACTTTGTAGAACTCATCAGTTGGGCTGTTTACAGTCTTTAAGACAACAATAAATGGACACTCTTTTAACTTTGAAATAAAATGAAGAAACTGTTGCTCGATTGCTAGCACACCTAAAGTGTCCTAGAATATCTTGCGCAGTTGGGATATTTTGGCTTGAAGTGAAAGTTTGAGTATCCACTAGGTTATCAATCACCACAAGCTTCGGGCCCAATTGAGTGGATTCCAACCCAAAAAAAGCCATCAGCCCATGCATGTTAGAAAGGAATCACGCCTTCTCAGCTCTCTTGTCATTTTCGCGAACATTTTCAAAGATAAGAAATTGCACTAGGCCCCCGAAAAAATATACATACAATGTTAAAAAACTTTTATATGATGTTTTTGAACGACCCTCGATATGACACCCGTCTTTAATCCTTTTATGTTGATCAAGAATAAGGTTACCGGACCCATCATTGATGCCGTTCCTAGGGCCTTCGCCTCTGCCATCTTTGCGATTTTTCTGCTGGAGATGCGGACCAAGGCACCAGGTGCCAAAACTTTCCCTCAATTCATTAGGCGTCGATTCGGAGGAGTGGCACATGTGTTCGTCGGACTTCTCTTTATCACTTCGTCTATCTGCAATATCGTAAAAATTTAAGCCTGTAGGTCCTACCACCAGCCTTAAATTTTCTATGGAGGCCTTAGCTTAATTGATTGATTTCACACTTTAATAGCACAATATTATCTTCCGAAAAATTGAATTCCAAGGAACTCATTGGTTAACTCCATCCCGCATTAAAAAGTGGTACCGACTTTGTTGACTCCAGCTGAATAGACCGGCGTCCTGCGTCAAGAGTCAGGGCTTGCAAGAAAGGCAACTGACCTGATAACCCTATCTTTCTGGATGTATTTTTGCGTAACTGAGGAATAAAGGATCAGGCGACAATGCCTCTCATCCATTATGCAGTTTCGGCAGAATGCTCACGCACGTGTTATGACAAACTGGTCATTTACTTTACGGGAACACAAGGGTTTATTTATGTTAGCTTCTACTTTCAAAACCTCCTCCAATCTCCTTGATAGTGTCTTGAAGTCTGAGCAGGAAAAAACTAGTGCGTAAACCTAGATAAGTCAACAACACAAATTTTTCCCGAACCAGAAGACAGGGAAGAGCGTTTACGTTGGAGGAGATTTACTGCGTTAAAGAAGCTTATAATGAGCCCTGCTGGCAGTTGTTGCTATATTTATAATCCGGTCATTTATGTGTCCGTGGTTCCTAAGTCCCCTGTAGCCAATTAGTCAAAAGGCCAACGTTAATTTGATTCAAGCTGTCACAAAGAGTTGCGCGACCGGGTGATGCGAGGCGGTCCGGAAGTCATGACCCAACATTTCCGTTTGGCGGGAAGGCAGCATATGGCAGCAGCGGAGGTGCTGATCGCGGACTGCAACAAGCACGGTAGATGCTGTGCATTTCTGCCTTCACTTAACTCTAGCCTGCATTAAGAAGTGGAATGGACACTGCAGACTTCAGACTGATAGACCGGCATCATCCGTTAAAAGTCAGGGTTTGGAAGTTTCGGCACTGACGTGACGTATATTTTTGAGTGTTCGAATCCGCCTAAATATGATAGGATTCACATGCAAGCCACCGGTTCCGTGCTCTCTTCTTGGAGAGAACACAATGAACTCGTCACCTGTGTTTGTCGACATATCACTGTACGTAGTCTAAAGGACTCTTTGGGGCCTCTGTCTAATTCGGAAGAGCCGACTCAATTTTGGGTCATATGGACTATCCTGGCCATTCAGGCATATTTTTACATCTAGCGTGTATGAGTAGAAGAAGCGCAAGGCAGTACGTAGGTGTACGTACCCCAACAGGAGAACAAATATGTTAGGTTAGATTACATGATTAAAATCTACCTAGTCGGTTTCGATTAAGGATATCAACACTGGCACATGGGTAAGGGCGTTGGATTTCAACCCAGCAGGTCGCAGGTTCAAGTCACAAGGGGTTTACCACATGGGACTGGGTATGACTAGGTTTCGTCAGCCAATACGCCTAAAATGTCCCTTCGTGTCTCCGTCAGCTTTACTGATGGCATCTTTATGCCAGTAAATTAGTATTCTCAAAACCGTTGTTACTGAAACCTCCGGCATGAGGCAGGCAAGGTGTTATTCATTATGTCATCATGACATTCAAATGATTTTGCCTTTACCAAAGCACACCTTTGTTGTCTGTGATAATATATAGTGAGCGGAACGGTCCTGGATGCCCTGCCAGATGGAGACCGCGAACGTCTCACCGGCCTTCTCCTGATATCTGGGGGTTTCTGCACAATTTATGGCCATATCGGCAGTCTACCCGTTATCCTGTATTTCACCACCGCCTTCCTCGTCATCTTCACAACTGTCCTCGCCACTCTGGTCTTTGATTTTTTGCAGAATTATCCTCTGGGTAGGTGACCCATAAAGCCCTTACCGATCGGGCCATTTCTGCGATATCACCATATGGAAATTTGAATACGCTCATACGCAAACAGGCTTCCAGCAAAAACCTTATTTGATTAAAATTGTTTTGAAATTAGGCTGTAGGCCATTGAGGGAACGAACTAGGAGTACCTTTATCCGCATATTCGCCCAAATAAAAATAAACAACCACCAAGCGTGAATACAGTGAACTGTGGTCATGAGGTTTTGCAAGTAATTGGCAAATAAGCAGTTTTCGTCTGCAAGTGATTATTCAGCTGACCTTGAGGACAGACCAATATTAGTCGCTATCGCTAGTAGGCATTAAAGGCACAGGTGCAAACCCACGGACGAAACACCCACCAATAGCTACTTCTAATTTATACGTCAAGAAGGAAACCTGCATTGATTTTGATCGCGGGATTAACAGTTACGACACGTTAACGTCCACTCTATGCCCGTTTTCTTTCAGTACAATATTTTGCTAACTAGGCTCAAAGGATGCCATGTTCAAACTTCTGAGGTGCAGTAATTTATGAATGAAACTTTCAAATGTATCCAAACTTACGGAGATTTTCTGGATGATTTAAGGTGGCGTTTCACGTCTCATACGTAAGTAAACTTACATCATATATAATTTGTTTGCTAATCGGTTGAATTAGAGTCTGTAACCAATGATTCCTAGAGAGTCGTGATACATCTAGTTTACTGACCAATGTATCTTCAAGGAGGGGAATTGTTTTGTTCAAAACTATTTCCATGTCTAAACCAGATATAAGGTTATCGTATTCTTAGAAACCAACGTAAATACTTCATCTATATATTAACTGTTATCAAATTTTGTTTTCCTTACGTGATTTTGATAGACCATTTCAATGTTTAAGGGTCCAGAATTGTTGAAACTACCACTTCATATGGTTTATTCATGGCATTCCGACTCCGGAATTTTGGACAGTTGGTATAATTGTGAAACTTGAACTAACAGTAGATTCCCTAACTGCTGAAACCTAGCCTATTCATTAAAATTGTAATTTTTCACGAAGTCAGCCCATGTGGCGTACCCCCTAACTATTATAGCACTAAAGTAAGCTACATAAGTAAAAAGGCCATAACTTGGTAAAAACATTATATTTACTAGCATATGAATATATAAGTTAAAACGAAACTCGAAATTCAGGAAATTGCAACATGACAAGTCGCTGGTCCAATGGTTAATATAAATATGTTTAAGGCATGGCAATGGACAAAATGGCAATTTAATACAGAATGACTTCGAATACAAAATCATTTGAATTAAATTGTTTCCATTAAGATTTTAACTTGCATTTAATGTGTCAGAAATGGATGTGGTCACCTTTAATAAAGTTTTATTTCCAATATGGGTGCTTCATAAAAATGTCCGTTTTAATGCATGAAAAGATCCTTGCGAGCCATGTGTTAATTTCCATTGACAAATGCAAGAAGATTTCCTGCGTTAGTCATATCCCGGCTGTTGAACAGGGTAAAACAGGTAGAAGGCCACACACGTTTAGGCTGGCTGATTTTAAAACGTTAGATTACAGTTGCACACGTAACCTTATTCATACTATGTTTGGCATATTGAAAGATATTCCCGCTTGCACAATGCTATGCAATTATTTCAAGAGTTCGAGTACGAAGAGCAGCAGATTGTTTTTGAAATTCTACTAAACACTTTACGAATTTCACTGTTTTACTTTGGCTATCCATAAATACCGATTTTGTTCAACTTAGTGACCGAAAAGTTAGAAATAAGAATTATTTACCTAAATAATGAGTTTTTAAACATAACCCATAATTCAGCTGCCTGTGTTGGTAATTAATATAGAATCAACTAAACATATCAAACATTGCCGATAAAAATGAATTTCCACAACAAAGCCGAAAATGAATAGGTCTAAGAGTCAGAAGATACATTGGCGAACAAACGTTTGTAGATCGATAAATTCTCGTCAGGCCTTTACATTTATATGGTAATGAAATAACTAGACTATAGAGGTTGGTGGACAGATGAAGTGTTATTTTTGTTACGGTCGGTGGGGAGGGGGTAAAAGGGGTTGAAAGAGTTGAGGAGTTGGGAAGGTTGAGGTCAGAATATCAATCTCTAGCCGACCCTGCGTCCTATACCGCTGATAAGGTGTGCCTGGTTGGATTTGGGACTTGTTCCTCTCAGCAGGAGCCCGTTTCCAAGGCCTGCGGTCCGCCGTTGCCGGCCGTGTTACCTAGTTTCGCCCATGGCAACTTTGGCGCCGCGACTAAATTGTTTTGGGCGCACAGCATCGGTCTGCGTAGCCTCATGGCGGCCGCGTCTGCCATCGCCAACAGACGCTGTCCAAGGAATTTAAGTAGGTTGAAGGCACCTTTATAATCACTCGGAAGGCCTTTTTGGCATCCACGTGATGGTCTGAGCCTACCAGGTGCGCTAGAATTGAACTGCTTACACCTTTAAGTTGGCCTTTCCCTAACCATGCTGGTATGTGTTCCTTTACTCTTTTTAAACAAGCGCTGGCTCGTGCGACCAATATATCCTGCCCCACAGGAACAGGTAAATGAATAGATGCACATAGAGGTGGTCTGGGCTGGCAGTTTATCCTTGATCTTTCCGTATAGGATGGGAGTTGTTGAAAACAATACACGGGCGTTGGCTGCTGGGAAGGTGGTTGCTACAGCTAAACTCAGGCGCCTCCTTAGAAGTTCGCTTGGTCCGTCCCCTTGAAATGGGACCCTGATAAATATTTGCTTCTTCTCTGCTGTTAGCATTGCAGGTTTTGGTGGCCTTTCAGCCATGTGCTTAGCGATAAATCGACTGGGGTACCCATTTTGTTGCAATACACAATCAACAATCCTTAGCTCCTCTTCTATGCTATCATTCGAGCAGATCCTTTTCGCCCTTTGCGTCAAAGATCGTACTAAATTACGTTTGAAGTTTAACGGTACGAAGCTAGTAAAATGGACATGTTGCCCGGACCACGTCTTCTTACGATATATCTTCCGTTGAATGCTCCCATCAGCCCTTCTACTCAGTAGTACATCAAGGAATGGGAGTGATCCAGATTCTTCTACTTCTACTGTAAATTTGATAGACGGATGCACCTGATTCACTTTATTCATTAGAGCTTAAGAGTCGGTTTGGTCTGATGCAACAGCAAATATGTCATCTACGTAACGTTTGTAGTACATCAGATTATTTATCTGGTGGCTCAGTTGCGTAGCCTCTAATTTGCCCATGAATATATTTACAAGAAGCGGACCCAGGGGTGAGCCCATAGCTACTCCGTCTAATTGCCTGTACATCTTGTTGTCGAAAAGGAACTGTACATTCAAGGTGCGTTTTAATAGCAATTCCCTGAGAGCATTTACTGGCACTCCTATGTCCTGGTGATTTGAGCTGATGAAGTCACAGATGTAATCTACTGTTTCTGTGACCAGCACGTTTGTGAACAGGGAGGAGACATCCAGTGAAAACATCACTGTCCCGTTCAGGTCGAGCTCTTTCACACCGTCTACGAATTCGAAGGTGTCTCGGAGGCTGTGAGGTGCTATTTGACCCTGTATGGGTTTCAGCTTGTCTGCTGGCCATTTTGCTATCGCAGGGTATGCCAAGTTTCGCATATCTAGGATGGGACGAACGAGCACGCCATCTTTGGGAATCTTAGACAGCCCGTATAGTCAAGGTATGTGCGTGCCAACGGGACGGAGACGCTCTAAGTCATATTCGCTTATGACGCCGTCCTTTTGAAGTCTTTTCCGACAATCACCCAGCTGGATTTCAACGTCATCCGTGTGATCTTTATCCTTTTCTGTCTTGCTAAACTTTTGTTTGTCTGACAAAATGGATTGCATTTTCGCAATGTAGTCTCTTTTGTCCATTAGAACAACGCCCATTATTTTATCTGGCCTCGTTATTAGGATGTCCTTGTTCTGTCGGAGCTATTTTAATTTTTCCCTGTGTGCTTTCGTTGGTAGACCCCGATGTTTTTGGCCACTGTTTAGTTACTGATATGATCAGTTAACTAGTGTAGACTTAAAGTTCTGCACAGTCTCCGCTGACACTGGCTGAAGGTCGTGTGTTTGATTAAGCAAGTTTCAAACTGTGTTTCCAACTCTAGCTGGTTTGGTTTCTGGTGGGGACAGCAAAACGTGGACCAAATGATAAGGTTTCTATTGATTATTTATCAAAAGATACGGACAAATAGTTGTGTACGTACCAACTTGGATCCTCAGGAAGCTTCGATTGAGGTGTGCATTCCTGTACACTGCGAAGAAAGAAGGTGTATTGACTTCTCCTCGCTTTTCCCAGATGGACTGCAAACGTACAAACGTATTTTCGCCAATTTATATTCTGACATTTTCAATGGGAATTTTCGCAAAGACCTACGATTCATTTAAAAAAGATGCTATAAGCAGTTACATTTTCAAAAAGCGCTTAAGTCAGATATTTTGAAGTCGAACATCTGTGTACTGTGCCTTCTTTGAAGATGAAGTCAAGATCAAATGGGATATTTTGACCAGTTGTTGACTTCCCTCAAACTTATAGATAAATGCTTTACAGAAACTGAAAGAACTTATATTTATAGGCAAACTGGAGCGGTTTTCAATATGTTCTTTAACTTGAGAGCACCAATGCGTAATTTCACATGCCTAACAAACTTACCAAATATATCCTTCGATATTTTTAAACATGATAAGCGTTTGCCTGTTCCGTTCCGAGTTTTGAAATTCGTTCATTTTCTTCTATATTTTGACTGCATTATGATGGGGTTTGTTAACGCTTTTATTAAGAAAAAATATCAAATTTGGACAAAATTCATGCAAAGTCAAATAGGAAAAGTAATTTCGGCGTAATTTAACACATTTTGGTTGCTTGCAAGTTAATTGGCTATCTTTGGGGTACAAAACGTAACAGACTTGTAAGGAATTTTTTTTAACTGAATTCATCTTTCGTTTCTCGACAATAATTTTTTATCTCGTATTTACAATTACCTCAAATTGATGGAAGCAAAGTAAAATTTGCCGTTTTGTGAAGAGACATAATTAAAACGTTCCTGTTCTTCATGAATGTTCATTGATACTGCAACGTGCACTTACGTTTAGTAACGTAGGAAATCGCTCAGATATCAACAAACGCTGGATTTTGCCCACTTTTGCCTCCGTTTTCTCCCACTTTACTGACATGAACGGAATTAATTCTAGTAAACAGTATTTTGCACCTAATGTCAACCCAATGAACTTCTTAAACCACCTCAAATGTGTGTTTAATACCCAAATCCCCATTTTTTCATCAGATATGGCACCTACTGTGAGTTTGCATACGTTATAACAAGGCCCGACGCCTCGGGTCTGCAAGAACAGAACCAGTAGTGCACCTTAACTCACACGTGTTAATTCTCATAACTTCATATACACCCTCTATGGCGCTAATTGGCGTGTGCTACTGACAAGTATGAAGACGGAAACCTCAATTTTACACAGAATGAAATGAGTCACGCTTTATCACTCTACCGACATATGCCGGAACTATCTTAAAAAAAACTACTGAAAGATGGGGAGTTGCATGTTGAATAATTTATATCTTTCTGGAGGTAATGCGCGGGGAAATGTCATCGTTGTTGACTAAGTGCTGGTACGTACAGCTATACGAAGTTTCCTATGAAAACCGTGCATGATTGAGGCACAATTACATCAGCAGGCAGAACACTCCATGTTTTAATCCCTGTATAGCAGAAGAAAAAGCACGTAGCTTTGCAACCTGAATAAGATAATGAAACATTATGCTTAATATTTACAACTTACCTTATTTCTACAAAATTTTTCCCCATCTCATGAAATTACACCCAAAGTTTTGAAATGCGTTTTCGATTCGAGCTTATTAATTACGTATGTCTTTAAAAATGACGATCGTACAGCCTCAGTTGAAGATATTTATGTCACATCAGGATGCTTGCTTTTTAATGAGCTTCTTTTTGACCGCTTAGTAAAAGTAGGTACTATCAAAAAGTGGCTTCTTAGGAAGTATGCATTTTGTCATTGATTTTGACGGCCTTTATAAATTCAAATATATTTATGGAAAACATGCACGTAACAATTATTTCTTGCACTCGTTTGGTAGAAAATTATACCTACTTTAAATGTTATACTTCGAGAAAAGTTATCCTTCAGTTTTAAAAATTATTCTAACTAGGAACGTTTTTACAATTTTCAGGTGTTCATTCACAGAATATCGTACCAGTCAATTTTTTAACGCTGCCTTTACTGTATAAAGCATGTTCCATATCTATTTCAACATTTTGTGAAAACTATGTGAGATATTCCTCCACTTGTAGGCAAAAACGTACTGTTCCCTAAACTGGCTGTACACAGAGCACAGTTTGTAAACATTGAATTCCAACGTAGCAGTCACTAGGTTTCAAACTTATTCGGCAATTTAGAAACTGTTTTTAAAACCGAAAGATACTCTTTCTTTCAGTATAAAATTTAAAGAAGGCGTAATTTGCTACCAAATGTGTACAATATTTGAATATACAAAGGCATTCAAAATTAACGACGAAAGGACATACTACTTAATTTGTTAATTTTTATAGTACATACTATTTCTTGGTGGTCAGCGAAAAAGCTCTTTAAAAAGCCAGCATCCTGAAGTGTCCAAAATATGTAAAGATTAGGCTGCAAGTTCGTCTCTATTACAGCCAGCCGCAATAAATATGTTTCAATCAAAAACTCAGTTGAGAATTCCGGGTGACATCCCATGAGATAGGAAATCTACTGTAACTCTGCATTTGTCCCACTAAAGCCATCCTTCCAACAAAAAAACCCCTTTTTATCCATGAAATGGATCCGAAATAGCTAGAGTTGACCAGAATGGCCGTTTTTAAATTGTGTGCCGTCGCCAGCCCTTTGTTTCTAATCTCAAAGTTTAGAAACCACGGTATTCGAAAATAAGACATTTTGCCATTGAGCTTATTGCTCTACAACGGTACCACGGGCTCATTGCTTTGTTGGTTGAGACTTGGAATATTATGAATAGTAGTAGAGGGACAATTGAGTTCCTCTTCACTTAGATCTCTCAATTAGAGCCTGAGGTAATAGTGACAAATGAGATAAGACGAAATCTAAATATATGTGTGAATATGCCCGGGATTTCGATTAACCTCCATGGTGCAACAGAACAATCAGTTGCCGTAACCTGATAAATAAACACATTAAAATATAACTATGCTGTTTTTTTTAAAAGCAGCAGACGTGGAACTACTGAACTTCCTGATTTGCCACCGAATATGAACAATTATGTACTGCTTATTGCGGTTGCTAGACTTCGCACTTGACCACGAACAGACTGGTTCATAAATGTGGAACACCACATTTAAATTGGTAAAGTAAACCAATAAAGCGATAGTTAATGTTATGATCTGCCTTGGTACTTCAAATCAGCACGAAAAGATACCCCAAAGAGCCCGTAAGAGTGAGAGAGAGACAGAGAGAAGACTAGTCTGCCAGACAGAGAGTGTACTCGGCAAGAGCACGGTACAGCGCGTCAGTGCAAGCAAGCGCAAAGTCGAGTCCGACACAGCGTCCATGTACTTTACAGGGGAAGTGCGAGAGAGACATCGAGCGACATGGGCCAATCATGATCAGGGGAAAATCGATATTCACGTCGCGCTCTCGTGACAGCTGCGTAGGAGGAGTTCGCGGGCCTGGGAATGGCGCGCCGCTTGCGCAGGCTATCAATCTGTTAGGCGTATGCTAACAGAGTAGTCGTGGGAATTGGCAAATTCCCAGCAGTTAACCATCTGAACACTTGTTCAATTGGCACAAGACAACTTAATATTTTTTGACTTGAAGTACTTTACGTGTCCCGCGTTTATTTCAGTATCGCATTTTGTCATGCATCTTTTCTTCAGCGCTGTTGGTGAACTTCCTTTCAAACAACACCCACTGGATGGTCGGTGTCGCAATGTCACCCGATCAAGGCAAAATCAGCCTTTCCCTTGAGTCCTATACTATTTTTCAGTCTCCCTTCAGTTTGCCATCTGTTTAGGGCTCGGCTACGCCGTACTATCAACTTCACTCGGAAAACCCATTTGGGAATTAGAATCAGTTGGTATGTGCAGATGTCTTCAAAACGTAAGAAAACCTTCCAAACGGCACTTCGTATGAAGCTTTAGCCCTTTAGGATGATAATAAAGCCCAACGTTTCTGAAGGATTGCAATTGAAGTCACGTAAATAAGTTGCGAAAGCTTGATGAGCTTGATGATCCCATGCCAAAAGTATTGATCGCAAGGCCACAGGAGTCTATCTTGAATGTTTTGGTTGGCCCTATTTTTATTTCTAGTGCCTGTAATTCAACGAGAATTCATCGAAAATGAGGCTTTTTGGAATTGACACTTTTCCTTTGGGTAGAGGGGCATAATAATGAGAAGATTTTACTTACTTTGCTTGGCACGTGGAAATAACTTATAAAATGACAACCTCTTGAGCGTGCACGCTGCATACTTTTCTCTGCAAATAGCGTTCGCAGTTTTCTTTTCTCTCCTCAAGTAAGAATTTTAGAAAAATTGGTAGTGAAGTTGAGACGAGCGTTCAGCAATAACTATCATTTTGATGTGTTTAAAGCTAGATCAAAGTCAGTTAAGAAAACTGAAGAAGCTGAAGGTGCGATCAGCGGGACATTATTTGTATTTGTCCATGTTCCGGCTTGACAAAAACAGCTAGCGTCTGAGGAACTGAGCGAAAAGCAAGCATTGGTCTGTTGCTGTAGTTCAGCTACGAGTAAATCGGGAAGGGGTCTGGAGAAGCATTTGTGATATTTCAGCGCTCACGCCGTCTCAAGGTATCATTTCTGTGCGCGTCCTTAACGTTATGGCATTCGGTCTTAGTACTGTGTCCTGCTTCTTTGCCGTAAATCTGGTGTAATCTTTCAGTCTCATTTCCTAAAGTTATTCATAGAAATCCTACAGATTAATAAAAGTGTTAAGATATATCGTGCCTGTGATCCTCCTCGTAGTAAAACTTCTAACAAATGCTCTTGTCTACAGTTTTGAAGCCTTTCACCGTGCCCACTTTTATTGTTGGTCGTCGAGGGATTATTCTGCTGTACTGTGTGGTCATTACCACATCGGTGGCGTCTTTTGCCCGCAATATGCTCAGCCTCATCTCCCTCATCCTCCATGACATTGTTCAGACCTACGTGAAGGTATGTTTGTGTTGAATTGCTTCTTAGGGCCAAACCGGGACCACACTTGTCTCTGGTGAGCACGTATACTATCTCTAATGTGGTGGTTGTTACAGTTACGTCTGTTTCTTGTTAACTGGATTACTCTCATTTGAAAAGCAGAAATAAAAGACACAGATGACCCCAGCTTCAGTTCGCTGATACAAAATGAGATGAGGAAGAGAGTGAAAGCGAGATGATAAGAAATGGGTGCACGCAGTATGTCGATCCAACGACGATATTCTAGTCGGTCTGACTCTGTCTTGCTATATGCGAAGTGGGGATTAGATCGCTGGTTGAAAACTCATCACCATCACAGCCGGCCTAGTGACAAGTGACTGTTTAAGTCGATTTTAATCCGTGTGCATATATTTGTGTCACGAAGACCCAATAGCCGGGGGGACGGTGGCTGTTAAATAACAAGGTGAGTGCACCCGTCCCCAGAGTGAATATCGTGCTATAAAAACGGCGAGATGCGGTGGTTTAGACAATCTTTAAAGACGTAAGAATGGAGTCTTAATAATGAGTATGCCAGTTAATGGAGCCCCGATGCAGCCGCAGATGTTGATTTTGGCATGACATTCACTGCAGTCACTGACTCTGCCTTTTCGCTGATACATCATGGCTGTTCCATAGAAAAGTGAACTAGGTTGGAATGCCAGGATATTTCCCACACGCTAGTCATCAACGAAGCTAAAGTTTTAGTGTAGTTAAGTTTTTTTGAATTATGTTAGTTTTATTGAGCTAAGATGAGTTAATTTAGTTAAGTTTTGCATGAAATAATTATTTAAGTATATTTTATCTAACTTTGCCGGTGTCTAAATAAATTAAAAACTAAGGATAAACTCACATTACACAAAGAAAAATAATTTTGACCGCAAGTTGTCACGCTGTTGGTAAATTTGGTCAACTAAAGTTATGGTTACCAGAAATAATGTATTTCTGCTACATTAATATTTGCTGGCTTCATTTATATAGGACGGTGCTTTCAATGTCTAGATGGTCACAATGTTTGCATTTTGGCAGCCCTTTAAGCACACGGGACCTATCGCAGACTGCCTTCTCTGTGGAAAACCACAAGGTAACTTTTCAGATCTTAAGAGTGGGTGCCGATGTTGCAGCATAGTGGATTGTGCGGATTGCAATCTAGACACAATGTGAGTCATCTACCAGCTTAGATATTGCCCAATATTTGTGCAGTTCCTTTTGCTCATCTACGTTTCAAGGCTTCGGCCCCACTTTCCTCCTGAAGACGTTGACTTCTAAGTTTTATGTCTCCTTTAGACAACGCCAAGCATCGATAAAGAACATTGTTATGCCGTTCACGTTACGAATTCATGGAGCCTACCGCACCTATCAGGCTGATATGAAACTTGTCTGGCCAAAGTTATTGGTCCTTCTTCTGATCTGCATCACACCAGCAGCAATTATTCTCCAGAAAAAATACGTTAGCCCTTCTCGTCCCCATTTTTGTTCAGATTACGTAGCGTAAGGTTTTTCATCCTTGTAGATCGCAAATGCCGAAGAATTTTATGATGGAATTGCGTTTACCGCTAGGTTGCGGGTTATGCGCGTTTAGTTATGACTTGGGTCTCAATTCAGAGTATGTGTAAGCAGTCCCAGAACGACTAGGAATATACAGTGACTAGAGTTTTAGCAGATCAGGTGATCAGGTGCCTGTTGTCTCCCGACAGGAAGGTTAAAGAGGAAAAGAGCCAATTTAAGAAATAGGTACTTTATCAATGGCCTGCGGACATGGGGTTTAACTCTGTTCTAAACTCTTCGTATTTCTTTACTTTCTTGTACTTTTATTGAATATGCCAGCAAATGGGACGTTTTTTTTAAAGATGTACAGTACGCGGTTTGTGTACAAGCGGCCCTAGCGGAAAAGTATAGTGAGCAAGAGCACTAAGCGCGTTCGCTACTGAAACATATGCTAATTGGCTACCGGCTGCTCGGTGCGGCCGTCGGCTAGCTTGGTGCAAGGCGCGTGATTACTTAGGACTAAAGAAATCCACCCCGTGGCCGTTTTACGACAAACGTATTACCTCCATTTAACACTTCTGTATGTGCATAACTAAGACTCATCAATTAAGCTTAGCAAGGCATTGAGAACAATTCATGACCCCAAAATATAGGCATTGCTATTTGGTCATCAAAGGATGCACATTTTTCGCGTTCAAGAATTTGAAGGCGAACGTTTTTTCTCTCATTAAGGCAACATTAAGAAATGGCAGGAGCATTTGCTGCGTGCTGGCTGCTCTCCTAGTCGAAATCATCGCTTTTAGTCTCTACTGGCCTCGAATAAATCGGGAAAGTGTTTGGGTTGGCTTATTAGGCAGTCCCAAACTTGGGTTTATTATAGCAGCCATCAATGGTTTTGCAACAGAAGGTGGTTTGAAAATGAATATTCGTAAGTATATCCCAGAATTCCTGATATGTTTTGTAGCTCATTAGATGAGTTATGTTAATTTCACAGCTATAAAGACATTTTCGGGGCACTTTCTCAAACGCATATACCCGAGGCGAATTAAACATTTACATTGTAAATATTTGTCTAGCATTTAAAAAGGATGAGGAAAATTTGTACTGCATTCGAGGCTCTGAGGAAACATAGAAAATATTTTTTGAAGCCTCATACATTTCCTAAGCCTTCATACCGAATATTTTGTTTACTTATAAAAACGAAAGATAATAAAAGGCAAAATTTCGTAAGCTCTCTGCTTTTTAGTCCGAAAAAAAGGTTTTTAACATGGCACTGTCATGTATCTTAACTGCTTGCTATCTGATTTCAGCAGCTGTGTCTACTCACATGAATACTTCAAATCAAGTGTTTAATATAACCACGCATTTGCTACTGAAAAAACGACGGAGTACATAATAAATACTGGATTAAACATTAACATTGCGAGCAGCATTCACCACTATGTTTAAGTCGTAAAAGGATGATTTAACTAGAAAATGTCCTCTAGAAAGTGGCATGGTGTCCCTTAAAAAGCAGAATATGTTGGATCAATAGCGAACCCTGTTTTCCACAAACATTCCGGGGAAGGACAATTCTTAGATTTTACAAGTTTGGTACGAAAACAATGAAAATATGCGGAAAAATAGAACTATGCGGTGATATGTTCATCAGAATAAAAATATCCCGACTCCTTTGTATCATTCTGTGCGCACCCACGTGCGGAATTGTCTTATTTTGTCCCAAAAGTGCAACTAACGTAACACGATGGACGTCACATTTTCAAGCTGATTTTGACCCTCAACAGCACGAACGCAACTGCATAAATTAGATGTATGCACTTGTCAATGTTATAGTGGCCAGATAAAATTTGTTTGGTATAGGGTAGCTATAGTTATAATCTATTTGTGTTATCATAACAAAGCCATTAGCTGACATTCTGATTCCACAGATGGCTCCAAATTGGGGATAAAGACAGCTCACGAAAATTTGGGGCACTCCTTCAAGTACAGCAGCTAACTTACAATTAACCACTAGCCACCAAAGTCAAAGAGAACTAAATGGGTGTGTGGGACCGTCCTGCCCCAGTGTTTATGTGAGGAAAAAAACTAATAATGCCTCTTCTTGGGTTTCCGTAATTAGGATTATCTGGGCTATTCTGTCTTCTTCACCCACATTTTTGACTTTTTGAGTGTCACGTTAAGAGTATCTTAACCATTACTGGCACCTGAAAAGTACAATTTTTAGCAGGCGTACTGACAAAGCTATAACTGTTGATATTAATATAAGCTGGAGTTGTATGAGTTCTAGCCATGTGAAATAACAGGCAGCATTCCAATTTTTGAAAACAGAGAAATCCCTACGTTCTTGCCAGCTAAAAATCGTTTTATATTATACAAATGCCTATTCTTCTTTTAGAAATGCACCAAATAATATGTAGTATATATAGCGTGAGCTGGGCTAAAAATGACAGCCAGAGAGAAAAGGCTAGTCTCTTTCAAGTTAACTTTGTCTAAATTAACATTTAGTAAATATGAATGTTTAAAATTTTCCTCCTTCAAAAAGAAGCAAACGTAACTGCCGGAAATTGGGAAAAGTTGAATCAATATATAGAATATATGCACAAATTCATTCTTCCTAAATAATTTGGATATTTATTTCCGACATGTAAGTAACCCAAACAATTCAGTAGGCAGAGATAACCGTAAAAGATCCTTGTGATAATTACCTTTTCATAAAGTGCTCCTATTAAAGGCTGTTGGATGGCATTGAATTCATTGAAAAAGCCAAAAGTGATCAACCACAGAGTGATAGCAAATCCAGTCGAAGCTACTTAGTACATTCTGCTACCAATATTAGGAATCACCTGCCAAGTTTATCCGACACGTTTGTTGGGGACTCGGTTAATGAGACAGTAGCAACAGCATGAAGAATTTCCAAATTTCTCGACGCCACGAAAGGTCTCAACGTTTTGGATGCACTAAAGTTGGCTAGTATTAAAAAATAACGCGGATTATAACCTATAAACTGAATGATTTACCAAAAGCGTACACTATTATCTTTAAATTTTCATCCAGTGTGTTTCTTCTGGCAACGTTGATCATGTTTATTGGGGGATTTTTCATCCCTATCGCTTGGTGTATATCGTTCTTTGAAAGCCTGACGGACGAGGAATCCCATGCCGTGTGGGCTGCCACTCTATCCATGGACAATTCTCTGACTCCTTGGCCTGAAGTCTACTTCCGGCAAGTTTTCTCCTTCTTATGTTTTTATCTGAAACGTAAGACTATTCTCAGAGAAGACCTCCTCTGCAAATGGAAATGTTCAGATATAAAATTTGAAGGAGGCACACATTCCTACACGAACAGTACAAAAAGATATTCTTGTGCGTATTTTCTATGAAATATATTTGAATGTTTAAAAATGTTGAAAACCAATGAGAACATGTTATACCAACTAGGTAGACACATTATGTAGAGAAGGTTTCTGCGTGTTACAAGGAAAAAGTTGGTTGGAGGAATGACACCCTAAACATACTGAAATATCTTGACAAAAGTATGTACGATAATTCGTAATTGAGAAGGACAATTGGCGAGCATACGTATACTTTCGATAAATTCTCTTCGGGCCATTACATTTATATGGAAAGGGAAGGTACAGGGTGACAAGCAATCAATTAATTATCGTTCTAGTCAACTTAGTCTTGGGAATGGGGGGCTTGGGGTTTGGGTTGATAAAGAGGGGGTAGTGACAGGGTAATTAGGAGAGGGGGGAAAGAACGCGTGGAAAATGCTGGCAGTTCTGCGGCCGTTGGCCATGCTAGGCTTGGGGCCTGAAGAAAGTTCTTCTGCGCGCACAACACCGGCTTCATCAGGCGAATGGCCGTGGCCTCCGCTGTTGCCAGCAGCCGTTGACTCAGGGACTTCGGGTAATCTGGTGAGACCTTGTAGATCACCTTAAAGGCTTCGTTCGGGTCAACACGGTGGCCAGAGTCCACCATATGAGCACGAATGGAACTGTTGATGTTCCTGACTTCGCCTTTGTTAAGCCATGCTGGCAGATGCTCCCGTATCCTCTTGGATAAGCGCCGGCTCGTGCGACCTATGTAACCTGCTCCACAGGAACAAGTAAATGAGTAGATGCACATGGAAGTGGTCTGGGCTGGCAGCTTATCCTTACCTTCGCCGTGTAGGAACGGGTTTGTTGAGAATAACACCCGAACTTTCGCCGCTGGGAAGGTTCGTGATACGGCTTGGTTAAGGCGTCGGCTTAACAGTTCACTTGCTGCGTCCCCTTGAAAGGGGACTTTGAGGAAAAGGGTCTTCTTTTCCACGGTGGGTGTTAAGGGTTTGCATTCTCTTTCCATCATGTTCTTCTGAATAAACTTGTCAGGGTACCCGTTCTCTCGAAGCAGGTCCTGGATCTTCGTGAGCTCTCTTTCGATAGTATCGTCCGAGCAGATTTTTCTAGCCCTTTGCGTTAAGCAGCGGACTAGATTACGCTTCTGCTGGATGGGTGCGAAACTGTGAAAGTTCGTGCACTGTCCGGACCAGGTTTTCTTTCTATAAACGCTCCTTCGGAGGCTACCATCAGGTCATCTGCTTAGGAGAACGTCCAAGAACGGAAGCGAACCTGCCGTTTCCATCTCCAATGTGAACTTTATGGAGGGGTGTGCTTGGTTGACAGTATTTAGAAGCGAGTCTATATTGGTGTCTGCTG
>JAYGXS010000002.1:82062698-82087433 GCA_036362985.1 Ligula intestinalis | reverse complement strand
TATTCCCGCAGAAATCTACAAGTCCTGTGTCAACACCTTGGCTCCTCGGCTCCATAAGGTGGTTGTACAGGCGTGGCGGGAAGAGACCGTTCCCGATGACTGGGGCTCACGTATCCTTGTACCTGTCCACAAGAAGGGAGATAAGACAAGATGCAAAAATCTTCGCTGTTGTTCTTCTCAGGGGCTTCCAGTCTGTAGGTGACTCCAGGACACGACCCAACCAAGCCGGATTCCGAGCTGGGTGTGGATGTGCGGATCAAATATTCACACTGAGGCGCACTCTAGAATTCCGCCATAGCTACCAGCAACCGCCGGCCGTTTGCTTCGTCGACTTTGCCGCCGCATTTGATTCCATCCATCGTGAGTCCCTGTGGCGAATAATGAAACTGGATGGAGTGCCGACCAAACTCATTGCGATGATAAAGGCCTACTATCGGTCAACCACCGCACGAGTCCTGATCCACAACAATCTCTCTCAGTCGTTCGATATCCGGTCTGGTGCCTCACAGGGCTGCGTCCTTTCGCTCATTCTGTTTAACTACGCCATTGACTGGATTCTCGGCAAAGCCCTATATGAAAAGCACGGTGATAAACTCGCACCCAGACGCCGACTAACTGATCTTGACTACGCCGATTATAAGTCGCTGTTAGCCTCAAGCTTTGATGGTCTACAGGCAGTAGTATCGCGGTTAAATGAGATCGCTATGTCGGGAGGCATGTCCATAAATTCCAGAAAGACGAAGTTGTTCTCGAGCTGCAGCCCTGACCAGGAAAAGGCACTCCTGGGGGATTAATGGATATCAACTTGAAGAAGTAGACAGCTTTAAATACATCGGGGCGAGGCTGCTACCGAATAGGCAGACCAATGACGACATTGTCTCCCGTATCGATGCTGCTCGCTGGGTTTTCTCAATCCTTCGCAAGCGCCTATGGATCCGACGTGACATCTCCATCGCCACGAAGATTCGTGTATACCGTGCATCCATCCTGTCAGTCCTCCTCTATGGATTTTAATGCTGGGCTGTGCGCGCTGAAGATGAGCGAAGACTGGAGAATTTTGACCACCAGTGTCTGAAGAGGATCCTGCAAGTTAAGTTTTGCGACCTCATCTCAAATGAGACAGTCCGCATCCGCTGCGATCGTACCACGAGGATATCTCAATCCATTCAAGAAAGGCGACTGAGGTGGTTTGGACACGTTCTCCGTCGTCCGCCCCACGAGCTTACCTGTGCTGCCCTCGACCCAGCACCGCAGCCCACCTGGAAACGTCGAAGAGAACGGCAACTGAAAACTTGGCTAGACACCGTCCGTCAAGACATGAAAGCAGTTCTTGGACCTTCTATCTTCGGCCTCCGTCGCTAGAGAAGGGACTGGGTGGAGCTTACGAGATCCGCTGCCACCAATCGCCACGCATGGAGAGGTGCCGTTCGTGACATCATTTAGGCTGGCTAGATCAGGCATGATCACAGCCGTAACAACTACAAGTACAAGTACTTGGAGTTGGATTTGCGCACAGGCCAGAAGCAACCATCAGGCGCCGGGTCATGAGGCCGAAAGACCCACTGCCATGGCAGGAAACGGCGGGAGTAGTTTACTGGATCTGGTGGAGTTGTGGACAAAGCAACAACGTCGGCAAAACCGGGAGATTACTCCGGACGCGAATGGCCGAGCATGCAGCGGCGGTGAGGAAGAATGACGCCAACTCCCAGATTGCAGCTTACTCAACGGGACCCGGCCATATTTTCAAGTTTGACGAGACCGAAATTCTCGCAAGAGGGAACAACCGCATGAGCCGCGAGCTGCTCGAGTCATGGTTCTCAGGCCCCTAGTCCATCAACAAGTGCAATGATTTGGCGTTCCCATACCGTGTACTGAGAAGTTTCCGGAGCAACAGAATCAGTCACGCGGGAAGGACTGTGCGCAGCATCAACTCCGATGACAGCGAGCATAATTACTCTGCAATTATCCAGCCCTTATCTGACGCTGACGAGCAAACTGTGGCAATTAGGAGGTCGAACGCGAAGTGTCAAGCCAGTACCGCATCAATTCAGACCGAAGCGGTGGCTACAGTAGTGAGAAATAATCATACATATGCGGATGACCACTATGAACTATAAATACCGAGCAGCCTGTGCATGTCTCCACCCTTTCTGCGCATGGCCATAAATGTGTTATCATCACCTATGATTAAGGATACCCGAGGGTATCCGAAACGGCAGGCAAATAAAACTCTTGTTCCAGTGATCGCATCTTCATCTAATTGACTGTTTCCTGCGACTCGAATATTCGCTACTATTTGCACTCCTCATGTTATCTAAAAGGGAACGTACATTCCAGGCGCCGAATATAATGGGACTTACCTGAGCTCCCTGAGCTGTCCTGTGAGAAGGAAATGGGTTAGTAGAGATTTCGATTTGCGTTTGTTGTGTTTCGACCGCTCGTTTGCAGTCTGTCAGCCACGGTCTACTGACAGATGACGTGACCCAGTATTTGCTTGAAGCACCTTTTCTAGCTCCGTTAACCCTCGCAAAAGGGAAAGCAGCGCTGCTCCTAAATAGGGCTGCTTTACATTTGGACTGCTGCCGAACTGCACTGTGGACCACGATTAGATTTAATGCGCGAAAGACTGCTTTGTTACGAGCCGCCCATGTGACTGCTGTCGCACTCGCCGTAGGACTTTTAGGATCGTGGGGGAAAATATTTGGGGAGTGGGGGGACCAGCAATGCTTATACTTGTAGCAGTAGTGGGAAAAAAGGACAATCTTTCCACTCATACCAATATAGCTTCTTGTGCTATGGCTTCTAACTGCTGATAGGTTTACTGTTACGATTAGTGCTGTCACTGATGTGAGTAACAAGACAAACTCTATTAAAACTAAGAATTCTATTAATGACCGTGTGACGACTATCTGGATAGACATAGCTTGAATGAAATCACGTTGACATTAATGTTTATGAAATAGTACAGGTATTGCAGTAGAGAAAACATCAGAGAAATGTCAGGTCGAGTCTATGAATTCACGTGCACTTGCGGATGCTAGAACACTGGCGTAACCAAAAGTAATTGGCGACCAGGGCTGCAGAAAGTGTGTTGGCTTGGCTTTCAAAATCAGAAAACAAAGTGCATTTTGGTATTGAGGAATTCCAGCATAATAAAAAAATTGAAAAATTATTCCTTCCAGAACTCGAAACTTTTGTCCGAAGTTTCTCAAATAGAAGTGAAGCCACGTTAAAGGAATCGCATTTATTTTTAGACAAAGCAACAACTTTATTTTTTTGCTAATGCGTCTGATGATGAATTCGCGATGGATTTCGACACGTCAGGCAAATAAACGTATTTTCATAGGGGTCAAGTCATCTTCTTCTAATTGATTAAAGTTTTAAAAATTCCGTTTAGATAACCTGTGAAGTTTGTTGTACAAAACGCATTAAAAACGTTTTCATCGCATTTGTTTACCATACAGCTCACCTTGGCGTTTAAGCAAAGTGTCCGTATATGTTACCGTGGAGATTATGTAAATAAGACCCCGTTTGAAATTTAATCATATAGACCTATACTTCTTTGTAAAGCATACGTTTAGTTTATGCGTTATTTGGAGACCGAACAGACAGAAGTCTCATAATTATTTTTTTTAAATTGCCACATATTGCTAGTTTTTTGCATTCAAAAGCTTATAACTAATCGCGGGATAAATCTGCGTAAAAAATAATCCATTATAAATAAAAATATAAGTTCTGTCATCTTCTGCAAAATTAAATTTTTTACCTTGAGGTAAATCAAAGAAATTGATGAAAAGCGCCAATTTCATTGTGATATTACCTTGAAAAATATGAATATACACAGAAATTCATCGGCCGAATATTAAATCAAAGTACTTTTCGCAGGAAATAGTTTTATTTATCTAAGGAGTAACAATATTCGAGTTATATTGTGGACATTATGTATGCTCTACAATTTAGTTTCCAGTTTTGAAGCATTTCTAAATATGATTGACATGACTATCTTCATAAGGACCGATATCCAAAAAAACACCTATCTTCGGCGAATGCTTGACCATTGAGAATATATATAAATATCTTATTTTCAAGGTTTTGATGTTAAGATAACCGTAGTTTGGGTAGGCTCATTTGGGAAATAAACACTAAAATAACTACTTTATTAGTTCTAGTAGACGTATTTATGCCTATTCATTTAAGTTTGCTGACTAGGAGCTGCGGATCGCATCCTGCATTTTCAACGCACAGTAACAATCCTGCTACTATATCGTTGCTTATCTTCACTTTCTTCGTCTACCCAGCCTTGCCATTACATTGCCGCAACTTATCTCGTTAAAAAAGAAGCAACAGTTGCATATGCAATTACTATGCATACAATACGTAACATTTACATATTTGAAGTTAGCATTTGCCTAAGATGCTTTGCTGATGATCGCACGATAATGGTTTTCATGCAGTTGTGGTTTAAAAGAGGAAAGAGAGCTGTACGCAACAAAATAGACAGCGACGTACATCATCTGAAGTATTGAGATTGCTGTAAAAGAGAAAAAAATTTCAGCGAACTCGCCCAGGTTCACTGAACAGCCCCTCACTTACACGCGCCGGCCGTCGGTCCAGTTGGCGTTAGTGAAGATATTAAACAATGTACCTCAGTAACCTCGTCCAAGGCTAGGGAAAAAACCCAAATTTACACGCTTCTGTCGTTGGTCCCTTAAGGTTTTTTGATGATATTACAAATATGTGCCGCAGTGAACTCGCCCAGGGTCAGCAAAACTCCCCAAGGATACAAACACATACCTTAGGTCGAGGAATAAGAAGGAATATTGCTTCAATTTGGCTCTAAAATATACCGGAAACAACACAACATGTTGCTCACAGTAGCCAGTCACCATAAATTAAGAATTCTTATATTAAGAATTACATATAACTCTTTTATACGTATGTTCAGTAATATTTTTTATCAGATTTTTTATAATTAATTGTAATGAACGCTTAATCTGAAAAAGTCTTCAAAAAGTCAATCATTACTTAGTTTTCGGGAAAAGTGGAATTTTCGGAATAACACTCCACAGTTCCAGGTTTGTCGACGTCCATTGGAGTTCGTTACGATGTCGATTTGTTTAATGCACTTTTTTATTTCTGTGCCCAACACTGTTACTATAGTGCTCCCGCATTAAACTATTTCAACAAAATTAAGACGCTTTTTGTACTGATTTTTATAAAGGCTCTTTGTCATCCGTCTCTGCTCCCCCCATAAAACCCGAGTACCGCCTACACAAGCTACTTTTGCCGATGTAAATGTCGAACGGAAGATGAATTACTTGATTAATGAATGAAGATACTAAAAATGCACAATTTTAAGGCCAATAATAAATAATTACTTATCCGCTTATGTACAAAAAATGTAGACTATAGCAAACGTTTTTCATATATAAAGGTGATTACGTAATTTTTTCGGATATTTTAAATATTTAAATTTATTTTTCTAAATTAGAGCTATGTATTACGTGTGCGGAATATGAAGATTATCGGGGAAATTGATTTTTTGTTAACAAACACTAGGTAGTTGTCACACTTATTTTAAGTTAAAAATACGCCTAGTGCTGTTACTTATTACTTCTTAGCTTTCCTTAATGCATTTGCACCGGTATGCGAGCAAGGGTCAAACTTTATTAAGGTGATTTAAGTTGCACGTTTCTTAGCGCATACCGTTTATATATAGGAGCGATGATGCGCGTCCCAGGACATAAATAAAAAGATAATGCGGTTTCGGGAACTATGGTTTTATTTTCCTGATGTCTTAAAAGCGTACGCGCTTCCATCATGAGAGGTGTTAGTTGAACCACGCCCCACAGTTTTTACAGATGTTGGCAGTTATACTCAATAGTAATCTAGAAATTCTGTCCAGCACTATTGCTTAAAGGTTCTATCAATTCTGTCGAATAATCACTCGAAATTTGCCCTAAATCATCCTTAATTCTCATCTTGTTCTAGAGCTTTAAATGAAATTGTTCAAAGGTGTTATTTTTTATTTTGCAAGTGCTACGTGGGTTCCGGTCACACTTGTTAACATCGAACGGGCAAGAAACCAGTCACGAAATCACTAAAAGCTTACCTTGAAGACAACTAGCTGAACCTCTAAACAGTACTCCCATTGCGAACTGAAAGGTTCCTTTTGTGGCTTTTCATTGGAACTAATGCTGATGTAAAATAGAATTTTACTGAACCGAGCAAGTGGCTAAGTTTGCATTTTTAAGGCTTATGTCTCAGAGCCTAGTCACTCACTCCCAGCGTCCATTTGCACTTGGAATTTGCTGGATATTGGAAAAACAATATGGTCTTCGGACACGTCTGCCTCATTTAAAATCACTGTTAATATCCGTTTGTATTTTTTAATTTAACTTCACTGATTTTATGGGAACGAGTTGTGGCCACCACTAAAATCGTCCTCTCTTCCTCCTTATGGCTGAGCAGTTTAGAAATTAAAGCATAGATGGTAAAAATGCTTACTTGTGAGATGTTTACATTACCATTTTTCCTCTCTCTGAGCACTAAGTGCCCAGGACCTAGCCCAAAACAACCGAACGCGTTTCTTCTCTACAGTTGTTATTTTGTCACGCCCTTCGCCATTTCTTCCTGCTTGTCTCAGGCAGCAACACTATAAAAGAAAAAGCAACCTCTGGACCTCAGTTAAAATTTGCAACATGAGCCCGTTTGGGGAGTTCTTACTGGTACAAATAAATTCTTCTGGACAGTTACTCAACTTCAGCAGACAACCGATATCTGCGGAACTGATGGCCTGTCTGCCATTATCTCGCGGAAAGTTGGATTCCACACCGCCTCGAATGACCCCAACTGAGGTTGTTTATACTCTTTAACTGTGGGTTGGGGGGAAATGATCTCATCTAGTTGTATACATTTCCTTATTTGGGTGATTAAGTAGTAGACGATGAACTTTTTGGGGAAAATACACAGATTGCTCCCGCAAAATTTGCTGGGGATAAATGCCCATTTTAAAACACAGTCATTATCTAAAACGTATTTTCTCATTAACATCAAAATAGAATTTTGCAAACGTTCAACAATTTTTTCCAGGATAGTTTTGTCTCTTCTTTATCATGCATGTTGTGAGAACATATTTAGTTTCAAACTTATCCATGGAATTTGTTGTTTTCTTCTTGTATTTGAGGATAAGTATCCGCAGATCCTACGTCGCATTAGTTCAATTATGTTTTCTTTAAGTAGCTGAGAAGTCTTGAAGCGCAAACAATGTGTTGTTGTGCACTGGAAATGCTACTTGAGGGAAGTGACTCCGATAAGCTTCAAATAGTAAACACTTATGCATTCTATTGGAGGCTTTTGTCATTTAATGAGATTGTCTCCTTAATGTTTATGCCAAAGAAACACTAAAGCTTAAGCCAGGAGGATTTCTGAAGTCAGATATTTGGTGGATCAGTAAATATAGGGACGCTTTGAATGTTAGTGTCGACTTACACCAGATATCCTCTTGAAAGCGAAATTTGGGGCGCATTTATTGAATAATGGTAGAGGTTCCACTTTCGTAATTCTTTAACTCTCGTGTTTTTATGAGTAAAATGAGGTAAGAAACTGGTTTGTTATATTCCCTCCTTTAGTATTATAGCAATAGTATCTTCAAAAGTAAAAAACACTTTAATTCCAAAACAAAAATGCTTCGGATTTGGTCGTCTTGTTAATGTCTTCGAACTTATTACATCCTTACTGGCGAATATAAATATTAACGAGAAAGTGACCTCTCAGGCAAATGATTTGCCTGATTTTTGGGCTTTTAAAAACATTGTTAATGTGTTCTGACTTCAAAAAGCACTATGTGTTTCTTTGGTTGATGTAAAACCGATTGTCTGCAGGCCAAGATTAGGAACTTCTGCTACAAATTCATTGGTTATTTGAGCCTTCCAAGCTCACAAATGTACTACTGATAGCTGTGTAAGATACAATAGACGCCAAAGATCATGCAACATTTCGATACATACGAAAGTCTGATACTCTTTCGCTAATCGGCATTGACTCAAGTTGTGATACGGATTATCCTGTAGTCTATTCTGAAGTCATTTCGATCAAGATAGGATGCGGGCTTTTTAAATAGCATTGTTCTGACCACTGGCAAAACGTATATATTTTAACAACTGGCTACTTAAGTAGTATGCATTTTTATCATTTACTTTGACTGCCTTCATAAATTCAAATATATTTTATGGAAAGCATGCACAAAAGATTATTTTTTGTACTTATTTGAAAGAAAATTATGCTTTCTTTAAATTTTATACTAAAACAAAGGGAAGATTTCGGTTGATGAAAAGTTGCTTAGTTGCCGCGTAATTGTCTAAACTGCTGACTGCTACACTCGAATTCAAGGTTTAAAAACTGCGCACTATGTAAATTCTCTTTAAGAAAACGTTCAATTTCGCCTGCAGTTTGAGGGAGAAGTCACATAACAGTCATTTAATATCGAAATCAATTCGTAATGTATTTTATGCAGCATAGGCAGCACTAATAAATTGCCGGATACGATGTATGATTAATGATGGCCCCACAATCATAAAAAAACTCATAATTAGTAACTTTTTAAAAACCAAAAGCTACCCTTTTTTGAAAATATAATTTAAAGTAGGCCTAAGTTCCTATCAAACAAGTACAAGAAATAATTTTTGAGCACGTTTTCCGTAAAATATATTTGAATTTATAAAGACAGTCAAAATCAATGATAATAAGACATACTACTTAAGTAGTCAGTGGTTACAATATATACGCTTTGTTAGTGGTCAGAACAAAGCTCATTAAAAAGCCCGCATCCTATCTTGACTGAAATGCCTTCAGAATAGACTACAGGATCATCAGTATCACAACTTGAGTCAATGTCGATAAGCGAAAGCGTATCAGACTTTCGCATATGTAGGAATGTTGCATGATCTTTTGCGTCTACTGTGGTTGTTTATGTGTAATTGGAGCTTTATATCTTTTTATGGACACAATTTTATTAGGATAATATAAGCAATACCATTTAACATAAATGATGTTTCATATGAAAGAAATATGAAAAAGCAAGATCTCTGAAAAGTTTAAAATAAAACATTCCATGACTTGAGTTCCAAGCACTAGACTGCTTTTATGCTCCGAATTGTATGTTTTCAAAGTTTACCGTTTAACTGTTTAGGTTCTGGCGGTGTTCGCACTCCTATTCGTATGCGCATTTATTATTGACCGGGTCGCATACTACTTATCGAAGCCGGTGGCGCAATTCCTAGTAAGTCAATTTTTAATTCAAACAACTGTCTCAGATATAGATCCCCTCATTTTATGGTCATTTCTCTCATATGATGGACGACACTCTACAGGAACAGGAATAAATATATATTTGCTCGTGTTCGCCCACTTATTAAGAAAAAATCAAGGCTCTAATTTTTTTTCATATAATGGCGATCCAGCAACTATTGCTTGTATTTTTGACTTTTACTCATATTTTGTAAACCGGAAACTTTACTTGATTGTTTTCACTAGTTGTCAGTTAAATTTTATTGAACTCGGCTTGTTGGTATTAACATTCGTTTCCGCAGAATAAGTATAAATGTAACCCAGTTTTCCGGCTTCTGTATGGTTTTGAGTCGTCCTTTGCCGCAGCTTACGAATAATTCTGATAAATAACTCTTGACAGAAATGCCATCAACTGTCATTTCTGTTGTCATTAATTGCATGCCTATATCCTGTCTTTCCAAACTAGTTCCTGAAATAATAAGCTTTCGTTCGTTTTTCAGACAAACCAGGACTTTAATGGGGGAACAGGTAACCTGGGCCTAACAATCTCAAGTCTTGCTGCTCACTTAACTCACCCTACAGTCATTCTGAACTCTATAGAATTTGCTCGATTTGTGAGTCCCGTCTCCCATTGACACCTTTTTTTATACAACCACCAGCAAAATCGCTGACTAAGTTTGGCGGATTCAAACGTCACAGCTTAAGGCTTAACTGCATCCTTGACCGTACTCATTGATGCATTCTTAAGTCAGTCTATTCAGGTGAAACTAGCGGATGTTTGACGAAATCAGAGGTTGCCTGATATTTCAGAGATTTTCTATTCTAGTTAGTATGACGGAATCAAACCGTTGTCTTTTTGTGCTTTGGCCTATAGGAGAACACCCGTAAAAGCAGGAAAAGTTCAAAACTCATGCCGCCCATAACCGGAAAATCTAGCCTCTTATTGATAACAATCCGGTGAAAGCAAGCGTAAAGGAAAAACCCAATTTGGAAGTCATTTATTGCGATGTCTCAAACATTTACTCACCAAATGAAATAATAAAATCAGCCCTAGTTTCATTTTACACAACGAAAATTTGCGGCAGTAAGCAAAATACATATACTGCATCACGTACATGAAGATAAAAAATGATGTCGTTAAATTTTACAAGAAATAGTTTGGTGCAATATGCTTTCTGCTTTTTCGTTATTGATAAACGGAGCACACAGACGATAAGCAGCTTCTGAAAAACATTTGGGTTATATTTAGCCACTGTTTATTGCATTTGGAACCTTGGAGCAGCGCATAAACGCATTCAAATATGGGAAGCAAAGCTTCAGCATAAAGCTTATGGGTAGTTTTTTATATTTCCGAACTCAACGCAACTTTTTTCAGGTAAATTAGGAAATTAGTCAAATTTTTCGCGCCATCTTGGAAAAAAGTGACACCTAGAAATATTGTTCAGCTGAATATTAAGTTAAAGAGTATTTTACAGAGGCAATTTTTCAATTGATGTAAGCCACAACAATCTGACACTTTGGTTGTGGACACTCATTATGCTTGACTGTGTCTTTTGGTGTTTTGGGGAGTTAACCAAAATACTCCATATGACCACCATCAGACGAGCTAATACTCAAGAGGTAACCTTCTAAGGAATACCTTATTTTGAGGAATTCGTAACACAGTCCGAATACTGTCTACATTTATGGGAAAAAGCTCAAAAACATAGAAAATCGTGAAACAATAACCGAATATTTAAAGGACAAACTGACATTAATTGAACTCATATGCACAAAATAAATAGAAATAAATTTTGCCAGGAAAAAATCAAAGGCGAAATTGGCATTTGTAAATTTAGAAGTTAATTGTAACGGTATCTAAAACATTTTATCACCAAATACAGTAATAAAAAACAAAGGTAGGTTTTATTTAACGCATCAAATACTTGCGGTGGTAAGCAAAATGCATAAATTTTGTCGCTTACATGAAGATAAAAAAAAACAATTTTTTTAAATATAAAACATATGAAAAGAGACGGCTTGGGACAATGCATTTTCCGCTGATGCGTAAATGATGAACGCAGCATACAAAAGATTAGCAGTTTTTTTGCATTTGCAACCTTAGAGCAGAGAAAAAAGCAATTAAATGTGGGAAACAATGCTTGAGCTTAAAGCTTACAGTGAATTTTGGTTAAATTCCCAACTACAATCCATCTTTATTCAGGTAAATTAGGATATTTGTCAAATTTATCATGCTTTCTTGGAAAAAGGTGACGTCTACAGATTTTCTTCGGTTGCATATTTAGCAAAAGGGTGTTTTATACATGTCACCTTTTTAAGATAATATTCCAATCGATATTACTCATAATAATATCCGACCTTTTTGTAGACATTAGTTTTGCTTAACTCTGCCTTTTGATGTTTTGGTTAGTTTACCAAAATGGTCCGCATGGCCCTCATCAGAGCAGCTTATATTCAAGAGGTAACATTTTGGCAAATTATTATAAGAAATATCTTATTTAAATACAATCCAAAGAGCGTGTGCATGTATGAAGAAAGCTAAAAAACGTACAAAATAGTTAAAAATATCCGAAACTAAAAAGAAAAAATTGACAGTTATTGTATTAAAATACCCAAAAATATCGCAAGAGATTTTGGCTAGAAAATTTCAAAATCATATTTGGTGAGCACATGCACATCAAGAGCTAGGCATGCACGCTTACTGCTCTGTTGAATTATCTGATGGGAATTTCCGCAACGCTAAAAAGAAAGCTATTTTAATATAGAGCAAATGGTATTGTTAAAATTTTACCTGATGACTAAATATATATGCACTGGCCAAACATATAGTGATTTGTCACGTTAAGAGACTTTTAAGGTTCTTTAGAAGTTGATGTATCTAAAAAAACTATGACAACTTTTGATTTTCCTTTCAAATTGCAAATTTATTTTTGTTAATCGTTATTAATTCAAAGATTGCTGGCATGTTTTATTGCCGGTTATCATATTATTTTCAACCTCTTGCAACTTTCGACGTTTTACATTCCTTTTGGCCCAAAATGTAACCTTTATAACTCTAGAAGCGAAAGATAAGCCGATCTACTATGTTGTTGTTTGTTGTTATGGCTATGATCATGCCTGATCTAGCCGGCCTCAATGATGTAACGAACGGTACCTCTACATGCGTTGCGATTGGCGGTAGCGGATCTCGAGAGCTCCACCCAGTCCGTTCTCCAGCGACGGAGGTCAAAGATAGAAGGTCCAAGAACTGCTTTCATGTCTTGACGGACGGTGTCTAGCCAAGTTTTCAGTTGCCGTTCTCTTCGACGTTTCCAGGTGGGCTGCGGTGCTGGGTCAAGGGCAGCATAGGTGCGCTCGTGAGGCGGACGATGAAGAACGTGTCCAAACCACCTCAGTCGCCTTTCTTGAATGGATTGAGATATCTTCGTGATACGATCGCAGCGGATGTGGACTGTCTCATTTGAGATGAAGTTGCTATACATAATTCGCAGGATCGTCCTCACACACTGGTGGTCAAAGGCTTCCAGTCTTCGCTCATCTTCAGCGCGCACAGCTCAGCATTCACATCCATGGAGGAGGACTGACCGGATGGATGCACGGTATGCACGAATCTTCGTGGCGATGGAGATGTCACGTCGGATCCATAGGCGCTTTCGAAGAATTGAGAAAACCCAGCGAGGAGCATCGATACGGGAGACAATCTCGTCCTTGCTCTGCTCCGAGGTATTTAATGCTGTCTACTTCTTCAAGTTGATGACCATTAATCCCCAGGGGTGCCTTTATCCTGGTCTAGGATGCAGCTCAAGAACAACTTCGTCTTTCTGGAATTTATGGACACGCCTACCGACATAGCGATCTCATTTAACCGCGACACTACTGCCTGTAGACCATCAAAGCTTGAGGCTAACAGCGACTTATAATCGGCGTAGTCAAGATCAGTTAGTCGGCGTCCGGGTGCGAGTTCAACACCGTGCTTTTCATATAGGGCTTTGCCGAGAATCCAGTCAATGGCGTAGTTAAACTAAATGGGCGAAAGGACGCAGCCCTGTCAGGCACCAGACCGGATATTGAACGACTGAGAAAGATTGTTGTGGATCAGGAATCGTGTGGTGGTTGACCGATAGTAGGCCTTTATCATCGCAATAAGTTTGGTCGGCACTCCATCCAGTTTCATTATTCGCCACAGGGACTCACGATGGATGGAATCAAATGTGGCAGCAAAGTCGACGAAGCAAACGGCCGGCGGTTGCTGGTAGCTATGGCGGAATTCTAGAGTGCGCCTCAGTGTGAATATTTGATCCACACATCCACACCCAGCTCGGAATCCGGCTTGGTTGGGTCGTGTCCTGGAGTCACGTACACACTGGAAGTGCCTGAGAAGAACAACAGCGAAGATCTTTGCGGCAACTTCGATAAGACTTATGCCACGGTAGTTCTCGCATCTTGTCTTATCTTCTTTCTTGTGGACAGGTACAAGGATACGTGAGCCCCAGTCATCGGGAACGGTCTCTTCTCGCCACGCCTGTACAACCACCTTATGGAGCCGAGGAGCCAAGGTGTTGACACAGGACTTGTAGATTTCTGCGGGAATAATGTCCTCTCCGCACGCCTTGTTGTTGCGAAGCTTCTGCATTCCATCGGTAACTTCGTCTTCGGAAGGGATGTCACACGACACTGCGTAGGTAGGAGAGGATTGAAACTCCGCTGTGGAGGAGAGGGAGGGTGTGGTGGGTTGTTCATCAAAGTTGAGTAGGTGCTCGGCGTGTTCACGCCAGTAATCGACCTTGGCCGAGTTGTCGGCAATAAATCCTCCATTCACATCGCGAACAGAATCACAGTGTCGGGGCTTACCACTAACCTGGCGTATGATTTGGTAGAATTTTCGGGTGTCACCAACATTAGAAGCCTGCTCCACAGAAGTCGTCCTTTCGTACCAATACTTCTGCCGGTCATCTCTGGCCAACTTTTCTGTCAGCTTTCGAGGTTAGCGGAAGGAGGCATCGTTCCGGGCTCGAGTCGTCTCGGCCGATAGGTGCAGGGTTCTTCCACTGATCCAGTCACTGCGGCGCCGCTGAGTGAATCCCAGAATCTTCTCGGCTGCCCCATAGATGGATGTCTTCAGTGATGGCCACTGGCTACTGCCTTCGTTCTCAGCCTGGGTCATAAGATGGGACTGGATTTCTGTGCTAAGAGCCTCGGTAGTGCTGGTTTGCCGGAGCTTTGCGACATCAAGGCGTCTCGCACGTGGCAGTTTGGGCACAGATGAGAGGTGAACTTTCAGGCGCGTGCGAACGAGACCATGGTCAGACCCGTGGACGTTACCAGTTTCAGTACCTCGCATCGACCTGCTATCGTGGACCCAGCTGTGAAACCGTGAACCAACTAGAATGTAATCGATCTGACTGGCGGTACGGCCATCGTTCGAATATTAAGTCAGTAGATGTTTGTAACGATGCTAAAAGCATGTGTTGATAACAAACGGTCGGTTCTGTTCGGTAAACTGCAACATCCTCTCACCATGGTCCGTTCGAGAGCCAAGCCCAAAACTACCCAGAAGGTGACTGTTTGCCGGGTCACCGGGCCCAATCCGGCCATTCCAGTCGCCAGCAACACTTAGCAGATCTCGGCGAGGGAGTCGTTCGGCTTGCTCCTGCAGCTGCGAGTAAAAATTATCTTTCTCTTGCTGTTCAGCCGCCGACGTAGGTGCATACACAGATACGACCGAGATGTTCGTAAAATGGCCTTTTAGTCGAACATAGGCCATTCGGTCGTTGACTGGTTCCCATGCTAGTTGTGCACGGTTAGCTTCTTTCGAGAGGGCAATAGCCACACCGTGTCTACCAGATGAGTCACTCGGACCGCTGTGATACAAGGGGAAATGAGAATCGACCCCCGGGATTTTGATTTCTCGGGCGCCTGAGTCGGGGAGTCGGACCTCTGACAAGCAGCAAACATCCACGTGATATTAATGGAGACTGTGCGCTGTCAGACATTATTCGCCCGCACCACCGGACAAGGGTTGCGGAGTGCGTCGGTTCCCGCAGACACCGTAGCATGGGTCGTAAAATCGTAAGTTGACATGTTCATGAGGTTTCTTGGGAATTTTGAATACAGGCGGGTTCCCAACGGCCGCTCGGATTCTTTGTTCGAGGTTGTCTACTCTAGCACTTTGGCTCAAGAACCTTACCACAAGGCAGTTGTGTTGGTGGCAAGCAAACCTATTTAATGGCGGTTCACGCTCGCCATGTCACAGTGTCGTCATTGGGGCTTGCGGCCTTTTACAAGGCAGGCAGTGCGCCAGACTTCAGCCCACCGCGCCCTGGTAGCACTGTCGCTTCTGCGTCCACGACTGTTTATTCATCAGACCCGGGAGGCTGCTTATTTCGCAGCTAACCTTCGCTAAAGGCCTACGATGCCTACGATATGAATATTTGAATTTTAGTCAGGACGCTTCTATTATTAACTTACCATGGCTCACTATTTCCAGTAATTACTCTAGGTGAAGCCTTACATTTTAATGAACTTAAAAAAGGAGAACAACTTCGGAAAATATAAATTTTCGTTAATCAACGGGTCGAAACGTCACCTGCGTCAGTTTCATTTCCAATACAAGAAGACTAAATACAGAGGAAGACGCTGCTAGCTTGGGCGGCGCAAGCCGCCCAGAAGCGTGGCGCTAAACTTGGCTCGTATCCTATAGCGTGCGACAAATTAAGTTAGGGCATCTGAAACCTAACTTCTCGTTCGCCAGTCAGGCACTTTGCATATGCACACATTCAGCTGACCACGTGGGCAAACTTATCCTTCCGATAGCAGCCACCCCAATCACGGCTTCAGCGCACCGTGATAGCGCCGCTGATTGTCAAAAGTACAAATAATGTGTTGAGCCATCGACTGAATTCTTTATTCCTATCTTCAGTTCTCAGGCATCGTCCAGACCTGTCAGTGGACTAGTGAGTTCTTTGACACATCGAAGGAATGCAGCAGTTTTTTTACTCAATTCTCTCAAAAACTGTGAAGGAAATGTGTTTTATGGAGTCATCATTAAGGCTACGTTTGTCCCTTCCTACAGTACGGCATCGCTGGACCAGTCGTCTTCTCTCTCTACATCTCCGTCTCCGCCGCGATCTTCGCGTTCATTCTTCTCGAAATGCGCATCAAAGCCCCCGGAGCAAAAACCTTTCCCCAGATTGTGAGAAGCCGGTTCGGCAAGGCTGCTCACATCACTATGGTTGCCATCTTCATGGCGGCTGCCGTGACAAACTACCTCGTTATCACAATGAGTATGAACATAACAATACCTTTTTCTAAAAGCATACCTTTTGTAAATGTATGTGCTCTATTACAAATAAATTTATCCTTAATTAAGGCTCACGTTTGAACCTTGACACAAGTGATTCATTTTTGACCATGTCTTTAGGAGTAGAGAATTTGATTGCAGGTTGTATAGTATAAACATTATGTCATGTGATAACTGAAGAGACAGTCAAGATACTCTACCAGATGTTTATTTTAATTTGAAAGTAGATGAGCCGTCTTGTACATCTTTTGTGCTCTTAGTAAGAAGTTCAGGCATTCAATTTCATTGGAAATTATACAGGTCAGGATGTGCAAATAATTTAACCTTGCATCATCTGCAATATAAACTCCATATCTGTCTGAAGTGTTAAACATAGTTATTCGAAACTCTGATAGTATCATAGATTCCTATCAATTATTCGGGGGCACATTTAGGCTTGTTTAGTCCAATTTTGATCAAAACGCTATTTTCATTATTGGTTAACGCGTATGAAGTCATTCCAATATAATTATTACTTACTTTGTGTTGTGAAGTTTAATTCGCATAATTTCGAACGTCAGATTTCAACTCTCTCTTCATTCATGCTATTTAAAATAGTTAAGCAGTTAATATTTAAGCAGGAATATAGTAGATTTAACTCTGTAATGTTAAATAATTGCCAATAGATGGACTTGACACAATGCTGGCCGTTTCTGTGGAACCAAACAGGGCGCGACTCATCGTCTATCTCTTCATCGCCATTTGCTCCTTCGTGGCTGTTTCTCTGCTTGGAAGCTTCCGCGTTCTCATGGCTGCGATAGCCGTGTTCATCCTTGGCAACTGTTCTGTTCTCATGTTTTCTATCTTCCATAATTCAGCCAACTATCCTCTTGGTATGAGTACTACCATAGGCTTACGTAGCCATATATTAGCACGTCCATATAAAGGTAGGAAATGATCTCAGATTGTTAAAACGCAATGCACAGACGTGTCTACAGCCACTGAGGTTATTTGAGGATGGATGGTGTGACAGGTATCACTGGTAGTTAGCAGTGTTTGGTAATCGCATAGGCTGCCCTCCAGATAATTGATGGGTGCTCGAACCGAAGTCGTCCCGTTCGTGCTGTGTGCCGCTTTTTAGACTGGGACTGTATGCTGGATGTACTTGTCTGGATCACAAGTATGGCGCCACCGATTTACCACGCTAGCACATTATTGAAACCTATAGCAGCAAAATATAAGTGACAAGGAACTCACTAGACTGCACAGAATGTTTCAAAATTGTTACCGCTAAACAGGCAGCCAATGCATCAATTTGAACATGCCAAAATAATTACCAGTGTGATTAGGAAACTTTGATTACGATGCAAAAATATAATGTCGCCGTTGATGTTATAAATAGCTGACTAATAAGGTACGGTAGCAGATCTCTGTTGAATTTTCACAGAGACAAGTGCATTTTCCTTATATCCTACTGCTTTGGAGTCTCTCTTTTATAACTGTTAAAACCAGATGTTTCTTTGAGATCACTGGGTTTACCATGCCAAACCAATCTTCGCAATTCCATGGTTTCTGTTTCCGTGGTAACTACCTCAATAAAGCCATAGTTAAGTGGATCCTTCACTTACCTTACAGGATTCAGCGTTGGTGCAATAGAAACGTTCTTTTCTTTTTGCCTGCAGTTAAGGCATAAACAGGGCGAAGAAAACTGTGACTAAAATGAAAAACAAATATAAATTTTCGAGCCACCTTTTTAACACTGGTCTTTCCTATGTACTCTTAGAGAGTAAGAGTTGAAAAACTTCTTCAATATCGTCAGCAAAATGTTTCGTTTGGTTATATAAAAGTATTTATTTCAGGCCTACAACCGTTTTAAAAACGAACAGCACCCAATCGCACTAGGTTCATATATGTTTTAAAATCACAATTACTTTCTTTCTCAAATCCTAAATATTACAAAAGTGTAATATATAACGTATTAAAGAGTTGTCGTATATTAGACGCTTTGCGCAAAGAATGGTATTCTCTCTTTTAACCATGTAAACACTGGAGTTTGCATTAGACTTTGTAAATTTATTTTTTTCCATCATTTTTCCTTTTGACTTTACGTTGCTGCCTTTTAGGAACAATAGATCGTTTCTACAAGCTTCTGGCGTGCTACAACGAAACTATGGCATACACAGGGTTGAGTCCCTTGTACAGTGGTGGATACGCATTGGTGTATGCAGCCATCCGTACATCAGCGAGTATGTTGTATGTTTGTATGTATGTGTGTATGTTTGTATGTTTGTATGTTTGTTTAATCTTAGCGCGCACAGTAAAATCCTAAACGCGGCTATGATTTTACATGTCAGTTGCTATTATTGGCAAATTGGGCTTTTGCCTTTGAACTTTAGCTTTTTAGGATCCTTCGACACAATGATTGATCTTTGAATTCCAATCATTCATAGGGTTAGAATACAGTATGAACCTTGGATATAAATGTGGTTTGCTACGTGTGCTGTTACTCCACGATCGTCAGGACTGGAACGTAAAAATTGTTTTGATAGCGTTTTAACACCATCCATTTTCTATATCTTTGTTAGATGCTATTTCAGAGGTCATAAAAATGGAAAAGCGTTGAGGTAAATTAGCCAGTCGCGCTCTTCGGGGTATCCTGTCGTCAATTTAATGCATTTTTGGAACGTCCGGTAGAGTTTATTTGGCATAAGAGCACACCTCTATGCGTTTCCTTAAGAATCGTCTCGCATAAAAATCATACCTTCCTTTGAAGCAGCTTTGTGCGTGAAACAAGATGGAGCCTCCTCTCGTACATCTGCTATCCCAAATTGTAAATAGCGACACTAAAGGACTCTGCAAAATTAAACAGGGATTACACGCTTATTGCAACTTTTGACCGATATTGTGATGATCTCGAGTACAACTGACATATCTGATGATTAATTTAAAAAATTTCCCTTGTCAATTCAGGAGAACATTTTGCGAGCATGCATAAGCCTTCAAAGAGTTCTCTCTGGACGAGTTCATTTATTTGAAAACAGGGTCGTGAGTTTTTAGTCAATTATGCTCGCCTGTTCATCCAAGTAAGTCGTAGGAATAGGTAAGAAAGGTAGGGGTTAATAAGAATGAGTTGGATACGCGACAGTGATGGTTTGGTAGAGCCGATGCAAGGGTAGGATGAAAGAAAGTGAGTGCGAACATGTGCAATAATTTAGTGGACAGTTGATCATGCCAAGCATAAAGCATGCAAGAAATTATTTGTGCGCACAAGACCGGCTTCCTAAACGTGATTGCGAGCAGTTATGCTTCTTATCGCAGATGCTAACCCAGAGACCTTTGAGACTTTGATGGGACTTTGTGAACCAGTCAGGAGAATTCTTTGGGGTCCAAACGACGCTAGCAATCAACACAAAGGATGAGACTAGCGTGTGTTTCGCTCATAAAATTATTTTTTCTCCGTCATACCGCAACGGTTTTCCTTATAAAAAACAACAAAAATAAAAAAAATTACACTTAAACTTCAGTTAAAATTTAAACGTGAAGTCTAAACAAAACTGAAATCACTTTTCCTGCAAGACAGGATTCCAGATATAGCGATGCCTAAGAAGTTAGACCAATATTATTGTTACCCATTTTTGCAGCAAACAGTTATATTGAATATTTATGTCGTTTATTTTTCCGATGAGAAATAACTGACGAAATATTTGCGTAATGATGTTGTTTTTGTCATTTTTCTCCGAAGTTGTCTGGAGTCAGTTCCTCGTCTGTCAGGCCAACTGGTCCGTAGGAATCGCCCTGACACCGAATCACAGCAGCGTCGGCTTCATTTTGGCTTCTTTTGCTATCTTCTCCGTCCCCTTCGTTTTATCCACTTGTCTTGGGCTGGGCTACCTGGCGATTTCCTCCTCATTTCGCATTGATCCTCTCATCGTTATGAATGGACAATATGGTATGGACTGATAAAACAAGATTTCCTCTCCTTGTTTTTGGTTCTCAACCTTAAGTGATTCATCAATCAATAAAACGAAAGTCAGTTACCAAGACTGCGAATGAAAATTTTTACCGTGTTTTAGAAACGCGGCGCATCAATGCTAAAATGGTAGACATTAAACTGAAATGGTCTCTCTTTTGACGATGATTTCAATCACTTTCGTTCGTTTAACTAGAATTTCCGTGATCCGACTAAAAATGTGGCCAGCTATAAATTTGGATAAGTAATGTAAACTCGTCCACTCTGGTCTCAACCCGGACTTACTGTCCGAACAGAATAAACACTGTTATAGTGCTATTCTACTCCGATCTGTTTCAGGATGTCCCCATCCTGCTTCGTTGTCATGGTTGCGAGCTAATTGGAACCGCGTGTGTATATTTACCTCCCTCATTATTGATAACAATGGTATTTTGCGAACTAACAGAGACCACAGCCACGAAGCTTTTCTGCCTTTTTGGGCTTCATCAGGTGGTGGTAGGTCAACTCCAGTGTGGCAGCGGAAATTGCCGCCACGCTTGAGTTTCGAAATCGCGTCTCTCCAGCCAGAGGCAAACGTTCTAACCCTTGAGCCACGGGTCCGCCGTGTTGTCGGTTTTGTGAATTTTCCTATAATAATCTACAAACAATTGATTTTTAATCAACCCGAAACCATTAAAAACCACTTATTTCCATTTGTGAAAAATATCAAGCACCGCCAATTTTCCTGAACTCGAAACCCATATTATTTTTTTTCCGGAAGTGTAACGCTCACTTTGTTGGGTCCCGTCGGAGGAAGGGTGATCATTTGCAGACTTTCAAGAATCGTGAAAAGTTGTGCTAGGTTATGAAAAAAGCATGTCGCAAATACTAGTTACTTGCACCCACTTCTCATTACAAAAATAATTTGGCATAAATATTGACGTATCAACAAAGCATTTTCAGTGTAACAGAGACATCAACGTTGTGTGGCATTTATGGAAATATTAATCTCAATCAATTACTATCATCAAGTCGTCAAAGACCTTAAAATTTAGGAAAGGTCCAAAAGTCTTTTTGCCAGCTGCGACCAGGTAGCTACGCAAAAGGTGGTATCAGTCGCGATTTCTAAACATGCCTTTAGGATCAGACATATTCGAGTCATTGCTTTGTTGCCCAGGCCATTGTACATTTAGCAACGTGTTTACTGATTAAAATGTCGATAAAATATGGCACTTTTTTTCACTCTGTGTAAATAAGAGTTGTGGTTTGGTGTCAGTAGACTTGGATTGACGGATCTTTGGGCAGGTATACTAGAGGCCTCCTTAAAGAAGCTCAAATCTGCAACGAATTTATGAGATTTATTTGATGATTGTGAGCAGCTTAAAATCCTCTCATCCGCAAATGTCAAACCTTTCACGGCCAGCATATCACCTACTCTGTGGGACTGAGGAAAAATGAGTTCCACCACCGACAATTTTCTTGATTTATGTGTTTGCGGCTACAGCACTCAAAAGAACTCGTTCTATCTTCCTGGGTGCTCATATTTGCCCTTTGAAGATCGCGCATGCATCTCATTGTCCAGCGTAAACTTATACTCCTTTAAACTCTACTTTGATAGGTACGACTTCAGTAAATGAGTTATAAGCAGACCCTTCGCTTCTCTGTGCCGGATGATGAATATATGCATACTCTGTTGTACTCTATATTTCACCAGAGGCTCAAAACTTCCAGAGTCAGAACTGAAGAATTTAAAAAGGAGCTGTGCACGTAAAAATCACTTTATTGAATGAATAATTATGTCATAAAGGAGGCGATTAGGGTAGTCAATCCCCAAAAGGTGCTGAAATTAGTAGCGTTGACAGCATATACGCGAAATAGTGAAATTATGTAGTATACTTCTGTTGATTCTGTCCAAAATCTCTTCTCTTCTGCCCTGCTCTCCTTCCTTCTTGGTCTTCTGCATGTGTAATAGTTTATTGTGCCCATCACTTGCCTAAGGCAACCAAGGGTTTTTATTTACTAAAGTAATTGTGTTTTTTTATGGTGTAGGCATGCTGCCCTATGTTGTGCCGATTAAACTCTTCGGACGTGGGGGCATGGTGATGAGTTATATCCTTGTTGCCATCCTGACGATTGTCTCGTGTGCACGCAGCATCCTGGGTCTTGGCTTGTTAATTGCGTATGATGTCCTCGGGGTCTATATAAAAGTGAGTTGACTACAATACTTGACTCAACTCGGCTTCCTCGTTTACATGGTTGATACCTTTCAATTCTGTGACCAATTGGTCTCATTTAATTAAAAATGTAACGTCTCTACGTAGCCAGAGGTGAATTCCCATCCTATTTTTATAACTATCGACATAGCTCCATATTCCCTTATGGCTTAGATGTTACCTCTCTTCTGCAGTCTGCAATTTATACATATTCTGTGATGATTTTAAGAGAACGCCTTTAATGTTCGATTGGACCCTTTCTACAGCATGACTATTTCCAAACCACTTTTATATGCGTGCTTATTACCTCTAATAACTGAAAACCTCATTCTGCACTAATTGTAAATAAAATGGGTCACTAACTCAAAAGTTGCAGTTGCTATTCTCGATAAGAGTTTAAAGACAGCCATGACAAAAATCTACGTTTAATGCAAGCACACACTACCTCAAATCAGGTTTTCGAGAGATTAATTGGCACCTAAATGGACAGCTTAATTTGCCGGAACTGACAAAGACCTATTGGTGCTTTTGTGTAATAATACCTGCCATTGAATCCAAATCTATCCTTAACCCTCCAATTTCTGCAATTAAGGCGAGTTTGTATTATTTTCTGCTCTTCTTTCAAGCCATTTAAAGGAAACTTGGGTCCCAATGTCTGCGTTTTCTGTGAAAAGCACAGGGGCTGCTTCTCTGACAGTAAAAGCTCCTGCCAGTGTTGCAGTATGCTTGAGTGCATGCAATGCAACAAGGATAACCAGTGAGTTGAAATTTAAATTGGTTTTTCCTCGAAGTCCTGTTCTCAAAAATAAAAATTGAGCAAAAAAGCCATCATTACCACTGCCAACATAAATGAGGCACATCATAAGATCATGCCCTTCGAGGTCAACCTATTCTATAGAGTAAGCGTTTTACTAAGAAGATGTTCCTCTATGAATTTTCGATCTTTATCAACTTATTGATACTATTCCTTGGCATATGTCTTCTTGATAGTTTAAAACCATATAAATATGAAGTGGGAGCGCTGATCAGCTAAGTAAACTTGGCATAGTGAGTCGCCGCAAATTGCCTATCTCCCGAGGTCTTGATCCATTTTCTAAACTGGTTTTCAGATTTTCAAACAAAAAATTTCAGGTCATTGTATATTGTCATTGCCTTTTACTCTAAGCCGTGTCTACCAACAGAAAATTGATAAAAGTCAAAATTTCTTCATAACCAACACCGAAATAAATAAGCCACATATTGAAAGAAATGTCCTTCAAGCAAACAATTTCGTATTTTATAGAGCTAGAATAAAGGCTTCTCCAAAAAATTTCATTTTTAACACATTTCAGTTCATTATTCTCTGCAATGGGTCTTTTTGGGCTGTTCCATTTCGTTTTCGTTTTAAGAGGTTCTACAAATGCAGCTCTGCGAGGGCTGCAAGCAAATATCCTAAATCTGTGAATGTTTGATTACTTCTTCTATATCAGCGAGAATGCATTTACGAAAACTTTTCAAAAAATAATGATCAGGATTAGGAATATTAAGTACTAAAAGAACTATAAGAAATGCTAAGTGTTTTTTAAGAAAAACAAAATTTTCACGATAATTTCCAGATTGTGGAGACGTAAAAACAGCAATGCAAAATTTTGATGGATCCATAAAATTTTATGACTACTCGTCAGTTGCATCCACTCAGTGCGTAAAACGTACATGAACGAGAAAATTACGAAATTGAGTTGGTACAAAATTGTCATAGGTCATAATCACTAAGGCTTATTTAGGCTAATTAGTAAAGAAGAAAGTTTAAACGAGATGGGGGGGGAAACAGGGAAATTGAGTTGCGGGAATAAAGGGGGGCAGGGGAATGCGCAAATTTGGGGGCCTGTAGTTACCAAGGCAAGGCTAGGTTAACCACATGCTCCAACTGTTTGCATAGGTCCGGTTTAAAGTGTCTTATACAGGCTGCCTCCAGATAGCGCAAGATTCGAGATGTTCGTGCTCGAACAAGAACTCGGAATGAAGTT
>JAYGXS010000002.1:82045904-82062298 GCA_036362985.1 Ligula intestinalis | reverse complement strand
AACTTCATTCCGAGTTCTTGTTCGAGCACGAACATCTCGAATCTTGCACTATCTGGAGGCAGCCTGTATAAGACGCTTTAAACCGGACCTGTGCAAACAGTTGGAGCATGAAGTTAGCCTGGCCTTGCCTTGGTAACTACAGACCCCCAAATTTGCGCATTCTCCTGTCCCTCTTTATTTACGCTACCCAATTTCCGTGTTTCCCCCCCCCCATCTCGTTTAACCTTCCTTCTTTACTAATTAGCCTTAAGAAGCCTTAGTGATTATGACCTATGACATTTCTGCACAAACTCAATTTCGTAATTTTCTCGTTCATGCACCTTTAACTCACTGAGTGGACGCAACTGACGAGCACTCATGAAATTTTATAGATCATTCAAATTTTACATTACTATTTTCAACGTCAAAAATAGCTATAAATAAGAACAATAAATTAAAATAATTTGTTAATTATAAAAATTAAAGCAACCACTTTCTTTGTAAAAAAAGAAATTGCCTTCAGTCAAAACATTTGTTCATGTGGGAATAATTATATACGTAGTTATTGAATATCGATGAATAAATTCTTTCTTAATTTTGGTAGTTTACTAATTGTCTGTTTACTCGCCGTTTACATCAAACCCTTAGAAATAAGAGATTACTGAACAACATTTACCGAAAAACGGGCTTTTGGATATTATTTCTTATTCAGATGGCTATGTTGTTAAATGTGGAAATGCTTCAAAAGAGTAAACCACATTTTGAGCATTCAACATATCTGCTAGATACGACGCATATTGTTAGTCCTAAGATTAACAAAAAATGTCTCCATAAAAGTTATCCTCTAACCGGTAGTCAGGATGCCGACTAGAACATTGCCAGGGATCGTATAAGCGAAGTTATGCATCGAAACCATCTGCAGAAAAAAGTATAAAAGGCGAGCAGGCCCCCATTGTTAACGCAAGATCTAAAGAGCCAAATAAACCACAAAAACAAACTTTGGAGAAGTAACGCATCAACACGCCAGCCTTCAAACTACGAAGAATTCCACCAAAAGCGAGACGAGGTTAGATCAAACATTCGAAAAGCGCGGAAAGACTTCGAGGTGAAAATTATCGAGCAGGCCGTAGCGAAGCCAAAGGTGCTCAACAGTTACATCAGTAGCAGGCTAAAAAACAAAGACACAGTTGCAGTTCTAAAAGGTAAAAAAATGAGGGAATTATAGACAATCTCGAAAAAGCAGAACACCTTCGAAAGTTTTTTGCATCTGTTTTTTACTGAGGAACTGCATTTTAATCCGACAGACTCCCATGCAGAGAGTTATGGCAGAATCATGGAGGGCCTCCGTTTCACAGAAGAAGATGTAAGAAATGAACTTCTGGCGCTTAATGAAGCTAAGTCTCTGGGTCCAGACAAAATATTAGCAAAGGTACTGCAAGAGCTGGCTTCGGAATTTTCCAGACCGTTTACGCACATTTTTCAGTTGTACTTTTATCGAGGCCTCCTCCCATCCGATTGGAAAGTTGCGATCATATACCCTATTTAAAAGGGTGGATGCAGAACTAGCGCGAACCACTATCGACCATTGAGCCTAACTTGCATCTGTTGTAAAGTTATAAAAAAGGCTTCTTTGATGGTGCCCAAACACGGGTTTTGAGGAAACTACTCCTGCCGGACCAATATGCCTTATTCTATGGAGCAGTGGTCAAAGTCATTAGACGAAAATACCCCCGTAGATTTTGTTTGAATAGACTTTAAAAAAGCCTTCGATAGTGTCCCTCACCAACGGCTACTCTACAAGTTTGGCAAATTGGTGATCAGGGGTAATTAACTAAATTGGGTAGGAGATTTTCTCATAGGCCGATCGCAGTCCATGTGTGTCGGAAACGCAAAATCCTCTTCAGTGCCAGTTTCGAGTGGAGTGCCTCAGGGGTCCGCTTTTGGGCCACTATTGTTCCTAATCTACGTCAACGACTGAAGGCATGGACTGGTCAGTAATGGAGTCTTGTTTTCAGATGATATTAAGATATGGCAACCCATCAGAAACGCTTATGATGAACAAACTCTGCAACAAGGACTTGACCGCCTAGGTGAATGGTCCAAAAATGGTTAATGCGATTTAACTTTGAGAAGTGTGTCACATTGCGACTCAAGACAAAGTAAGTGAGCGCGAAGGATGACTCACACAACTACCTACTCGATGGAAGGTGTCTGTCGAACGTCAATGAACAAAAAGATCTGGGTATGGCTATTGTGCCATCCTTGAAGCCGTCTTTACAGTGTGCTAGGGCTGCCAAGAGGGCGAACAGTGTTCTGTTTGCCATTAAGCGAACTGTTTTGGACATAGACAAAAAACTATTCGGCAAAATCTATGGAACATTTATTTGCTCACATCTGGAATATGGCGTTCAGGCGTTGCGACCATGGATGCACAGAGATAACCACATGCTAGAAAGAATTCAGCGAAGGGCAACGAAAATTGTGAAGGGCTTAAAGTCTTCATCTTACGAATGTAGAATAGAAGCACTTAACGGTTTCCCCCTTGAGTAAAGACAAATCCTCTGAGACCTCATAGAGACGTACCGCCTCGTGAGGAATTGAGAGTGTGCCCTGAAGTTTGATGACTACTTTGCCTTCATAACTTCCACCAACCTCCGTGGGAATTCCCTCAAACTGCGGGGAACCCTATCCCATCTAGAGGTCCGCAAGCAGTCATCCTCACAACGAGTCAACGGTCTCTGGAACAGACTGCCCGAGGAGATCGTAATGGCAAACTCCACAGATGCATTTAAACGTAACCTGGATGAACATCTGCTCAGCAGTTACAGTTCATATGTACAAGGAAGCAGGAATAATTTATGCCCCAGAACTACCTATAGATAAAAGTTTATGTTTGCACATGCTACTCACTATTTTACAGTAACACGTTTTATGATGGATATATTATGTACACAAGAGACTATTTTGACTGCTCACACGCACACCTTAAAATATGTTAATTTATTTATGTTACTTACTGTTTATAGTAACATATTTTTGCTGGATCTTTCATGCATACTGTTTTTAATAGGGTCTTCAACGCCAATGCCTACTACCCTAAATATACTGAACTATTGGATATTTAGTGTACGAACTTCTGCGTAGATTTATTTTTTTCAAAGATCATCTTACAGGACAATTGGAAACTTTTGACAGTTTCTTTAATTTAGCTGAAGATAAACGATTAAATTTGGCTGAAGATGAAAGGACGTTCCCTTTTCTTTATAACGGATTATGTTTAGCTTGAGGAGATTTATTTCAAGGTCTGTAATGAACGAGTGAATTCAGAAAAAACGGGCCACTTATATGACTATTTTTTGAAATACTTTTTATTCTTTTGTCTGTTACGTTTCTAAATAACGTTTGAGCGGAACCCATTGTTTACAAAAAGTATATATATACCTGACTGACATACAGTTAGGCCTTCTTTAATTACCCTTCGCAGTAATATTTATGTCAAGATTTTGGTTGTGCAAGGTCAGGGGTGAGGTTTAAACGAAACACGACAAAACGTTTTTACCGCATTTTGTGCAAAAAACTTCACAGAATAGCTAAATATAATTTTTCAAACTTCTATCACTCCTCGTTTCAGAAAATAAATGCGATTCCTTAAACTTCACTTTTTTTCCCTTTGATCGATTTCGCACAAACTTTTCCAGTTCTGGAAGGAATTGTTTCTCCACTTTTTGACCAATTATGGAATTCATCCACAGCACAATGTATATAGGAAGAAAGTGTCATCCTGTCTTTCCTTTTAGCATATGAAATTCTTTTTATCTGAACATAATTATGATTTAGCATAAATGAGAGCCTATTTCCCCAAATAACCTTAAATAAGAGGGCAGTTTCCCAGACCAAAGCCCTTTTTATTATTAATTTCACTCAGTTGATCAAAATAACTTGTCAATAAATACGCTAATCTACCCAGTTAAATTTCATCCTAAAATTTGTTTGCAGGATTCGCAGAATTGTAAGTAAGCTTGACATTATGAATCGCAGTACAGTAACTATCTCACTAGAAATTCCAAAGTCGGTTTTAGATTTAAGCATATTAATCAGGCTCCATTCACATATTAATTATCATGCAGCGTTATCGTAAGGAATAACAGCCACTTGAAGTGACAGCTTTTATCCATATTTTTTGACCACCTTAAAAATATACTCTTTAAAAATGGGTTCTTATATAGTCAGCATTTTTTATTGATTTTTCATGCGCTTATAATTTATATAATCTTTCTGCAAATATTGCCATATTTAATTTAAAAAGTCGCTTTGGCAAACCTTTATTCACAACAACTCCTTATAAGTACATCACTTGCAGAGAAATAATGAAATTTTTACAGTTAAACAGAATTAATAGGTGCGCATTGATTGCAACTCTTCATTTTCACGCCAATCGCATGGCTAGTTCCGCTTGTAGAGGTTCCTGTAATGAAAGAATGGGAGGAGGGAGGAAATTGGTTTAGGTTGTGAGCGGTAATAACTGCTATTTTCATGGAGCAACGGATTGTCACAAGGGAGTGTGGAGGGTGTGCAAACGCCCCCTGGTGTCGGGGTCGGCCACGAAAGTGAAGGTGCTTGTGTTAGCGTCTTCTGACACCACAACACTGGATTAGCTAGCTGTTTAGTCATTGCCTCGGCTGTTGCAAGCACCCGTTAGCGTAGGTCCTGGAAAACTTAGCTCGTGTCCGGTAGACAACCTAAAAGGCTTCATTTGTATTGGCTCGATTATTCGTATCGTCGAGTTGTGCGAGAGTAGAACTGGAGATAGATCTAGTTTCACCAGGTTGGTATGTGCTTACGTACTTTCTTCACCAGGCGCCTCATTTTCTGGCCAATGTATCCTTCTCCACAGGACAAGTAGGGGAATAGATGCACGTGAATTTAGCGCTCGTTTGGAATTCTGCTGCGGCACTTTCAGGAGAGCAGATTTGTTGTCCTCTAACTGCCAATCTCTGGATTAGATTTCGTTTTGTATTTAAGGGAACAAAACTGTGAAAGTTGATATATTGTCCGCTCAAGGGTTTCTTTCGGAATACCCTTTGAATGATAGGTCCATCATTTTGCATTCGTAAAAGGACATCAAGGAACACAATTTCACGGTCTACTTCAGTCTATGCGGACAACTTGAGTGATAGATTCGTGCTGTTAAACTTAGCGACCAGGGCGTCAGCTTCAATGTTATAGTCTGTCAGACAGAAAGTATCGTCCATATATCGACCGTAAAATGCGAGCTCATTTACTATGTCCCTTGGACTTACTTCCTTAGTCTTGCCCATAAAGACATTTTCGAGAAACGGGCCAAGTGGTGAGTCTATCGCCATGTCATCTATCTTTCTGTAGGACCTGCCACTGCAGGTGAATTGCCCATTTTGTATGTATTGCGTAAGTATTTCTTTGAGGTTTTAACAAACATACCTATTTGATAATTCGTGCCCCGAATAACGCCACACAGGCAGTTAATGACTTTTTTAGAGAAGCGTTGGTAAAACGTTATGACGCATAAAATGAGGGCATCTTATTTCCACCAGTTTCTCTTTGACAAACTAAAATGCGTCCTTCAAGTTTCGAAGCAATAAGCAGCTTCCAAATGGCTTCAGCTTTTTTACCATCCATTTGGAAATGAGGCTGCGTATTGTCGTGCCTGCAGGTCTCAATTTTTCAAGCTCTTTGGCAGAAACAAGAACCCTTTGTGGAGTTTTTTGAGAATGGTAGTCAACTAACTCTTAATATAACATAAAATTTAGAAAAAATTCACAAAATATTATTTTCTGTGCTGCTTAGATAGACAATTATGCCTTTGCCATTTCTTTGAAGAACAGATTGACTGCCATTATAAACTGTATAAAATGGTGAATAATTCTAAATCCTATCGGTCAGTATTTCGGCCTTTTTTATTTAAACAGCGCTAGTCAACATTTAACGGCACAGGTAACCGTTTCCACAAATAATTACCTTTGCAAGCAACCGGAAAGGAGTTCGTTCAAAAGCTGGTTTTCAAATATGACTGAAAAACTTTGGGATTTGACTTGAGTATAATCATTATAACATCGCTACTTTAGTAATCTATTTGATTTGAAATCACATTTTGGAATTCCCGCTAAAATTTCCTGAGGTAAAATGCTACTGTTTTTGCATGCACTAATTACTGTTTTATTAAGTTAGACCCATGAGGGAACAGGATACCTGAGAAGCCCAGAAGTCCATGTAATGACACTACCAAATACCTGCTACTTTGGAAAAAACTCACATCAGACTATGATGGTTATGCTGTCTGAACTTAATGCTAAATAATGATGATTAAACGTTTAGTTCTCGGGTTTTCCCGAATTCTACTGTCCAATGCGAAGCAAAACTGAATTTCTGTCTATTGAGATAGTTGATAATTATGGCAAAACTCTTCTTTATAATTGCTATATTTTTTTCATTTTGAGGCCTTATTCTATGACCACTTATGTGCTTAAAATCGCGTTTTTTAAGTTGAATAAAAAATTATTATGATTGTGCTTGAATATAGAACAGTACAGACGGGTTTAGTGAAGAAAGTGAGCATGGAGTCAGTCATTGAATAATTTGAATTTGATTGTACTTGTACATTGACTTTTCATTTACGTAGTCATTATCACAGAACGCTTTGTTTTACCTTAGTTTGGTTGGACGACATTCTTCATCCTGCACTTAAAATCTTAACAGTATGCCTTTTTTACTGAAGGAAACTGAACTGTCTTCTATTATCAAAAGGGTCGCGTGCATTTCTTATCTGCATTTTCACTTATGAAAGTTTTTCTGCTGTTCTTATGAAGGGCTTTCAACAGATAAATTATAAATTCATGGCCATCGCCTGCTGATCTGCTTGGAAATATTTGCAGTAGCTACTGTAGTGCTAGGAATTTAAATCTATAATTCGATTCACTTCCACTTTTCTAGATTTATGGACAGGTATAAACGCCGGTGGAACTATCCATACACTTGCAAAACTCATGGAGGTTACAGAAGCTATCGCGAACGTATTCGGCAATGTACGACCACAATGCTAGCCTTTATATTGGCCCTTTCAATGCCGATAGCATCTCTCGTTGATGGAGTAGGCGTAAGTTAATTTTTCTCAGTGCATTGTTTTTGCCTAGTTTATTTAATAAATAAAATACAACTGAATTTAAGTGAACGTTTTTATAAGTTATCTCTTAATCAGGATTGAATTTATGCGTATGTTTTTATTATCGAGAGTCAAAGATCACTTGAATTTTATGTGAATACCACTTTTTGAGTAAAGCCAAAGCAGGAGGTTTGGTTCACAAGTTGGTTGCCAACAAATGTCAACAGCATTTTAACTCCTTATTTACGCGATTATATCGGTGTTATATTATGCTCAAACCGCTTTTGATGGCGCAATATTCCTCTCATTAATGTTAAGGTTTTTGGTAGCAGTGGACATTAGGTGTTAAGAAAAGCCGGAAAAATAACTACAAATGCATGTGCTGGCCGCATTTTAGTATTTTATACATTCTACACGTCATTTGGCCAACAGTAGTTTAAGAATTTCTCCTCATATACTCCTAGTCCTCATATTTTTGACTATGCAAACGGCAGATATAAGGTGTAAATGATGGAGAATTACGATAACCAGTGGGGTTTACTCTAATAATTGCTATACCTATTGTAATTAGAAATTTTGCTAATTTATATCCGTAGATTTTCGTCATCTGTATTATCATTTAACCTTATGCAGAAAAACGCGATTATCAAAATGCATGTTTCTTGAAATTCCTGGAGAAAATAGACATGCTGGTTTGGTGGTTGTCAACTGCAACTTACTGGGATCGAAGTAACCATTCTGGAGTTACATATGGATAGTCCGCTGCGCAAACTACCCTGTACACCTGTGCACATGTGGAAAGCTTACTCACAATGGCCGTGGGAAAGAAACTCAACTACATTTTTCCATCTCTTACTTACTCCTACAAATTTCCTTCAATGCCTATCCTATTTCTGCAACCCCAAAAGCCCTATTATAACTGTTTCCGTAGGACAAAATGCTGGGCTTAGGGCTAGATGAAGTGCACTACCTAAACTGCTTTTGCCTCATTTGTATAACTAATTCACCTTTAAAATCCCACTGGAATAGTAATGTGCCCAACATCAAGTTAACACCCTCCAAATGGTACTGCTTATTTATAAACAGTGACAAAACAAGTGCTTACACTGGGCGTTAATCCTTCATTAGAGATCCACAACTTAATTGTCATTCTGTAAACTCTGATTAACCGCCTTGTTTGGCCAATCAAAACTTTATCTCGTTGCAGCTAATAGCTTAGAGTCAAATGTATTTGCTCAACACTCCGAGATGGATGCGAAACGTACTCACATGAAAACACTTGCAGTTGCTTTCAAAAATAGGCAACCAACTGTCATAAAATGTACTTCAAAAACCGTTTTCTTTGGAAAAATTAGACCATTTGTTTTCAGTTATCTGTTTATAATTCAGGTTGACTTTTTTAAATTGGCTGATACCTTAAGTCAACGGAACAACAAGTGTCCAGGGATATCACTCTGCAGAACGTCAATGCACTGAAATTTTTAACGATTAGGACTTGTATTCCCAAAACTTCTGCGAACCAGCAGAAACATTTATTACCATTGATTGTTCTACTGGCAAGGCAAACCGCATAGAAAACAGTGGCCTTCGGGAGACAAAAAGTTTCGAATAAAATCTTTAAAAAAGTATTTTTGAATAATCCCTTGCAGGCTATAGAGAAACTGCTCATTGTCTAAGAAGGAAAATGTGACATTTCTCATAACTGCGTCGATAGCTGCGAAGAGTCAGCAGATAAGTACTTTATATCAAAGACAATTGTTTGGAAAGCAGTTCTAGATTTTATAAGTTTTCTCCTTAACGTTGAAGTAAATCGGTTTTGATTACCCATGTGAGAGAGCTGACTGATTATGCAGTATCGCGAGAAGTCTTTAAAGGCTCGTTCATATTTGATGTTAAATTCTGAACAAATCGTAGTCACATGAAGAAATTTATATTCGTAAGCTCGTCAACTTTAATCAAACAGCAACAGAGCAACGCTTAGCAAGTAGTACAATGAATAATAACAGAGGTCATTCCAGCTGGAGTGATTTTCATACCGAATCTCTCAGTGATTTGGGTTTAACCATTATATCACTAAGCTTGCATATGAGAGCTGCATGGATTGTTGGAGCTGCTATTAATTTATAAACCTTTAAACAGTAAACACCGTCTAGGTTGTGCTTTATCGCGGCAGATCACACTTTGCCGATTTTGACTCATACAAAAAGAGTCTAATCTATCGTGTTCTAGTGTGCTTTATCATAAATAACCACCTTTGAAGCGAAACATGCTTAATATCCTGGCATTTTAGTCTTTTTAAAGCGATTACTATGCTATTTTACGTCTGCTTCTTTGAATGAATTTTTATCTTTTATTTTTTTAGAATTTACAGACTTGGCTGAATATTGCGCACACTGTGATTACAGGCCCGATGTCAGGGTGTCTTATACTCACTCTCTTCTGGGCAAGACTCACACGTGGTGGACTTCTTCTTGGTACCCTCGGGACTATGCTAATATCCGTGTTGACTTTGTTGGTCTGCGTGCTTGAGTCACGCGGTGAGTTTGGTGAAGTTCTGCGTATGGCTAAGCATTCTGTATCTTTTACTTCTTTCTAACGGAAGTGCAAAACGAGCAGACTTTTGTCTTGATAATAACAGTTGTGCGCATTTATATTTTGACAGTAAAGACAGGAGAGCCTAAAATGGGCATTTTTGACTTATAATCGGGCATATCCACCTGATCAATCAGTAAGCGCCTATCAATGAATTTCAATCTTCCCACAATAAACCGACAAATCAAGGGGCGCGTAGTGCTGTGGTTAGAGAGTTGGGTGTCTGATCAACCGATCACCGGCTCAAACCTCAGAGGCCGCACCACTTGGGGTTGGGCATGGCTGGCTGCTGACGGCAACTGATCCAGAAAGAGCCATTTTCCGTCTCCGTTTCTTTGTCAGCACCACTCGTCTGCGCCATGCGGCTGCCTAGGACAAAGGTACATGGAACCTGAGCTTTCAGCAACGTACAAAGTCACTTGCAGACCAAGAAACGACAGATGTGGCCCAAATCTGGCCTGCTGTCGATTTAATAAACAGGTCATCGAGACAAATAAGTTCGTCGTAATTTGTGTATCCCAGGCTCCACCTATTCCACATCAAAAATTTAACGTCAACACCGGTTAACCGAACCGACTGTTTGTCTGTTTAGATCACATAAAGGGTGTTCCAAAAATGTATACACATTTCACATAATTGTAAACTTTGTGTATATGATAAATATATTATTTCAAAAATGAAAAAATCTTGAAAAGTATCATTATATTGTTTCTTTACTGCATTTTCACTATCTAATCAGTAGCTGAATTGACAAAAGTCATTGACCGTGAATGCACCCGAGTACCATGGGAATTGTTTCATGGTGTGTGCTATTACATTGCTTCGCGTTGTCAGTGGTGTCATTATCAACATGGACGTCAGTTTGAATAAATTCAGTGAACAAACAATAAAATGATGCCTGTTGATATGTTTACCTTTTGAAAATGATAAAATTATGATTAACACCAATTTAACAATTATGTTAATTGTATATAAATTTTTGGGACACCCTGTATTTAGGCACAAGCAATAGACAGCATGTTTAGCCTGGGTCTACTTCGATTACTGAAGCGAATATTCGTTTACGCATAACAGCCACTGAAGCCTCCAGTTTCTAGCAAGCCAGGTCGGATGGTCATCAGTACACACGTAGGCCTCCAGATGAAGCTAATAGCTCAATTTTAAGAGTCTTCGAACGAAGAACATTCCGTGGGATGCATGCTCTCAGTTGGGGAAGGAAGAGCTGAACTGTCTGGTGGCTAGTTGCTTCCAATACGTGTTCGGGCTTTTTGAAGCACAGGGAATGATTTGGATTACCTTTTTCGCATATCAAAGACAGACTTAAGCCGATAGAGCAGATTGGGCAGTTTAGTGGTGATTTGAGTGATCGCGTTTGATAAGGGCAGAACGGAAGCTAGGAATTGGATGACCGTACCGAAAACTACAGCCTCTAGCCTTAAGCGTATCTAGTTATTACTGATCGCGGACACGTGCCCACATCTAGCCTTGCCCTGTCAACAAGAGCATCACAAATAACTCCACATACCTCGATATCTTTCAACATAATTAACAGGTAATCTGTATGATTTTAAGAGTTTTTTATGCTTCATTGATGTAGGTCCTCGTTACAAATATATGCTAATCACAACGGAAATTGGTTCATTGCACAGGGCATGAATGTTCTCATAGAATTCTTGCATAAAGCAATGGCCAGATCCAAGGTCCATTATGACGTTTAGACAAACAACTACGATTTTGTTTGGGTTATGGTTGAATTTAATGTTTTCATCCACGCATCTATGAATTACAGTGTATCCCTTTTACCGTCATTGTTGCTTTTGGCGGTGGAAACTTGCTCCATCCCGCCAGCCGTACTGTCAGCTTCGGGTGTGTTAGTATATACATTAGCTTTCTTAGTAAAATAATAGTTTCTCAAATGCCTTTTATCACCATATGCGACATAAAACTTTTTTTACATTCAGAGGATGCTTGGCTACTTGTAGCTGCCATCGGTATTGTCGGCGGTTTCTTTGTGCCCACTCTATGGAGTGGAATGAGGGCTCCCCATCTTTCTGCGGAGGAAGAATTGACGGTTTGGGCCAGCCTGCAAAATATTGACAACCCTCTTACTCCCTGGCCTGAACTCTACTCTCAGTAAGTTTGTAGATGAAACCATAAACACTAAGACTTTTTATCAACAAAACATTATTCGCTCAGTATATCCAACGGGAACAGGGGAGAGACACATGGCCGTATTTGCCTTGTATAATTTCGAGAAACTTAATGCACAAATTGGTAGTAAGCTTTCGGAAGTAAACTTTCTCAAGCTCAGTGTGAAAGTTTAAATTAAGATTATTACTTAAAGCATTCGAATATTGCAGAATAACTGCGAAATAGTCAAAGTCTGCACACAGCGACTCATTAGTATACAACTAAGTTATTTGGCAAAAGAAGCTTATACAATCCCCATAATATAGCCCTAATCCAAGCATTTTTATCACGAACACGATGGTCATAGTTCTTCTGTGTAGAGAATTGGGGTAGGTAAATAGGATAGGCAGAAAAAAAATTTTAGAAATGAAAAGTAAAAATTTAGTCAAATTTGTTTCCCGTGGCCCCTGAAAATGGCTTGCTCCGCACAAAATTTCAGGGTGTGCGTGGCGCTGCGCGCCTGAAGCTTCACTAACCTAACTCCTAAATGGTAAGATGGATCTCAGGTGAGTTGAAGTAGTCGACCTCCTAACCATCATTTCTATTTTTCGGGAATTTAAAGAAACCTGCAAATATATTATCATTTTTTTCGGAATACGTTAAACGGTTATACCTATTAGGATAATCTACAGATATAAACGAACAACATTTCTCAATACAATACAATAAAACACGTATAGCAGTTATTAAAGTATATTTCACTGCGTATACTAATTCTTTTGCCCACAAAAACATGCTGAAGTTAATGATTAATGAAAAGTACTACACAAGCTACTGTTGCCAGTACATTTTAAATCAAATTTAAAACACGCAAGATAGATAAAAACGTAGCCAATCGTGTTTCGCGGATCTTGTGACGCCGTATGAGGTAGCTACGAGGTATTCTGCTCTGAAACTTTTAGATTCAACTAAGATGGTTGCCCTTTGAAGGGTTTATTCCACGTTGACCCAGTTATTTCCTTGAAAATGAAACAAGGCAGGATGAAACTAGTTTGGATGTACTAGATAACACCTTGGGCATTTGAGTCATCCAGTGCCACAAAGTCGGCGACTGGACTTGTTACTGCTAACTCTGCTGTCAATATCGCAAACAATTACTTGGAATAGTGTCGTATTTGTCATCATCTGGCTATCATACTACCACTGTCAATTAAATCCGAGTCAACTGTGTGTTGGGTTCAGTTCTGTTCTCAAATCAGGACAGCGAAATGAAAGCAGATCTCATCCATCATCATGATGTGGTCTTGCAGTTCAGGCAGCATGGCGTTTGAAATCTGTGATTATCAAGTGCCTCGTTTTCAGATCCTCAGTGCAAGTCTCGATTGTTCTTGACTACTGATAAAAAAGGTTACAATTTCCTATGTGTCGTCGGTACTGATTCTCGATTATTGATTGCTCGCTGTCATGCGACCTCCTGCGAGTGTGAAGATCCGTAGCCCGGAGGAAACACAGAAATATCGACACAAGTTTTATAATCATGTCAATTCAGTACTCGTACTTCTCGACGAAATTAGAAGCTACTGTTTTGGTGCGTTATTTATTTAGAATACTTTTCAGTTCCTGCTAGATTAATTTGTTTCAAGTATTATCACAATAGGTCGCTGCAATTCTGCAATACGTACGTTACTAAAGAGAAAAAAGGGGTTCTAGCTGATCTGCGAGCTAAAGGTTGGGGTCAAAAGGGTAATACATAAACAAAAGGCATTTTGAGCTCCAATGATCTGAATGAAGAGACAGATAACGGTCCATTTGACCGCTAGAACATAATAAGTGTATTGGAACAGTCTATTTGGCAGATATATTTTATCGGCCATGCATCGCCGGTCCGGTGCGCTTGCATGGATAATAAAAACAGGGCATTTGGAAAGGGTAATTAAGTGTCTTTTGAGAAGAACACGACTCGATCGCTAAGACAATACTTTTAATCGCCAGACGTTTTCGAGATCCTTCGTGGATTGGTCATTGCAGATATTGTCAGAGAGCAGTTTCAGATACGCAGACCCATAAGAGTATTTTGATAACAGTTTGTCGTTTTCAAAACACTCGCACAGCGAGTTCAGCATGTATCGTTTATTGCTTTGGAAGAGGTGGATAATAAGGATGGACTGTGTGTGCTGGTCATAGCTCGAGCACTGGTCTCATCATGCGGACGGCAGGAAAAAAATGAGCTTTTATCAAAAGACAATAGACTTTTCAGGCTAAAGAGGAGGATATTTGCGGACTCAATGAATATTTTGCCCGAAGTCTCATATCAATCACTCAGACCACATGCAAATACTTCGATAACTTGTGCAAGTCTAGAGCTTGCTTAGATTGTCAGAAGTCTATTAGTTTTGTGCTTCGACTTTGGCCCGCTCCTCTACTCCGTCTGTCACCGTGCCTGTTTTGGTTTTGCCCTCATTTGCGTGCTCTCCATTAGCCCCCGTCGCCCTCCGATTTCTTTCTGGCATATGCGCATTTCCCATATTGCTGGTTGCCGGCCCCGGTTTTTGCATGCCGTGTCTGTCCCCTGATACGAATGTTCTTAGCACAACATAAGGGACATTTAATTTTATTCACTGGTTCACTCAACAATCGGTACACTTTCTAGCTTCTTTAATCTGCCTTGATATGTGAGCATCACTTTAGCTCACCATTTAAACTGCGTCAAAAAGAAGGTCATGCCCCATCTTTGCCACATCGGTTGCTACCTGGGAAGTTTGATCCAACCTTCTTACAGCCAGCTTAAGCTCATGCATTCACGTTTTTTGGTTGTCGGCTGGTTTCTTCAACATAATTCCACATCCCGCAGCTGCACTGAAGTCGTCACACGATGCCTGACTTCTCCTACTTAGTAGTAAAGTATTTCAGCCGCATTGACTGTTGCCAGATTGCACAGGCAGGCTTGTCGGCAACCTCCATTCCGAAAGGCGCGAAAGATCTAACCAAAATTTCGGTGACCCCGTTCATTTAAGAGATGTTCCGCAATGAATTTTTTGGGCAAAGTTTTTCTGACCACGTTTTTCGTGGCATTCGAGTCCGTTTGCTTTGAAATATTCCCGAAAGAGATTTTTCTCGTCCCGTTTGGCGCTGCCATGCTGCCGTGTGTTTCTACCGGTCGGTGTAGCGTGAGTTTAAAACTTTGCTGGTGTTGCAGCGGGTTATTGCTTCTGTAACTCAATATTTGCGACGTGCTTGCTTGTTTAGGTTTGACAGACGTTAGCAGTTTACCGTCCGTTTGACGGCATAAGGGAACGTCCAGGAACTTAAGTCTGCCCTCTACCACTTTTATATCGTGAAATGTAGATTGGTAAACGCTGAGTTTAGTCGTTCCTTGCAGTAGACTACTTTACTCTGGTTGATGACAATGGAAATATCGTCACCGTAGTGCACACAACATGTTGCCTCGTACTCCTTGAACAACCGTCACTCGAGTTTTTCTAGTATAACCTCGGCAATGAGCCGAGAGAATGGAGTGTCTTTGATCTGCTCATATTTGGTTCCTTTGAAGGTAAAAAAAGGTTTTAGGGCAATGTTCCATGAGTGCTATGATATCCTGGGTCATGGTTTGACGATCTCTCTCATTTTAATTCTCACGCTGGATGTCATGGATGGTTTAGACTGCAAGTGCCTGTAGTATGCTCGTGAGGAGAGAGGTGAGATTGAATGTAACCACCTTTTCATCTGTCTCAACCGTGACCGTTTTTTGTCAAGGAACTGTATAGCCAAATGGACTGTCGTAAATGAGCTCACCGCGAGAAAACTCAACTTCTGGAATCACCAGTTTGCCAGCCCCTTTTACTAGAATTTCCATTCTCTAAATATGGGTAGACGAGACAACTACCCGAAATGTCGGGTGCACAATAATCCTCTCCCAGTGAACGCTACTCCTTCTGATTTACCACCTGGGAATCATATTTTCAGCACTATTAATAGAGATAGTGTTCATCGATTCTTTACTTCCTCTGTGCTCTGCAGTCCTTACATATGTTTATAAACGAAAGTTTTGTACAGGTTTGCATATTACTGAGAGAGACGTTAACGTTATAACGGAAAAACTGACTTTCGATCGGCTGATTTCAATTCTCCGGCAGTTTTTGCAGAGGACAGTTGATATTGTTTTCCCTACCACAGTTTTGCAATTTACAAATGTACCAGCACACTCATGTTACTTTTAAAATTAAATAAAGCCCGCTTAACGGCTTATTATTTGTTTTAGTGAACTAGATTTGCGCTATTCTCCGCGCCTTAGTGAGGGTAAGGTCGGACTGGCTGAAGTCCGACGCTCGCTTCAATTGACACGGAAGATCACAAAAGTGGGGCTGGTTTTGGGCTTTGTTTGGTACATGCTCTTTTGGCCATTGCTCACCTTCTCTTCCAATTACCTCTCCTTCGAAGGCTTCTTCATTTGGGTAAGCGTAAACGCGGTCTTAACTCTACTTCTATGCGTAAGTAATTTTTCGCCTATTCACTCAGCCTTCCCCTATTTTATTTTAACTGTTCTTATGAAGTTGCTGAA